>JACAXG010000183.1:0-694504 GCA_018881555.1 Amblyornis subalaris
GCCTCTGCCAGCCCTCCTGCTGCAGGCTGCTCTCACTGCAGGGATCTGACTGGGTTTGGTGCTTTGCAGGTCCATGTTGGGAACGATGAGTTCCTGCACCTGCGGGTGTTCAAGAGCCTCCCCCATGAGAATGAGCAGCTGAGCCTCCACAGTTACCAGGGCAGCAAGGCAAAGCACGATGAACTGGCTTATTTCTAGCAGCCTTCTCTGGTGTGTTTCCCTAACATTTCTTACGTGCATTTCCTGCAGGATGCAAAATGTGGATTCCTGTGGTGACAAAGGTGGAAAAAAGCATCTCTTTTTTTAACATAATGGTGGAAAAAACCAGTTTATTTATGCCATTCCCTTCCTGTGCAATGTCCGATTTTGAGAGACACACGGCTCTCGTATTACCTGCGCTAATGTAAACTCAACTTTTGTTGCAACTTAATTTAGACTTTAGTGCAACTTAACYGGAATACTGTGGCTGAGTGCTGTTTGTGGACTTCCTTGGTCTGTAAATTGGAAGGGGAGTGACACTAGCACCCATRTATTTGCAGCAAGGAACAAGAGGAAAGGCTCAGTCTTTTCTGTGCTGTTTTTCAGCTGTGAATAAATGTGTAGATTTAAATTGTACTTTGTACTTTATGGGCAAAGGCCTGATGAGAGACGTGAGCTGACRCAATTTTGCAAGGAAGAGAAAGATGATTACAGTACTTTGAAGTAACGTTCCCTTGGTAATCATGTTCATCCTCTTGCAGCAGTAGCATGTAATGTCCCGCAGAGGGTGTGTGAGTCTAAAGTACCAAAGCAGCTTGCTTATGTTCTCAGTCCTATGGAAGAGTCCTGGAAAGGAACTTCAGCTGGACAAGCATTTCTGCATTAATAACAATAAACCAATTTGACTGGTGCTTCAGTGTTCTCTTCACTGGGTTTCACTATTGGTTATTTTCTTGCTCAGCTTTTTTTCCTTAAGTGTTTTTTATATTCCGAATAACCTTATGTTTATTCTATGTCTTAATTAGAAATACTTTATTTTAATCTTGTGATAGACTTGAAGGAGAACAAGAAGGGCCTCTGCAGGTCTATCAGTAGCAAAAGAAAAGTAAATACAATAGCTTTTGAAACTTATTTTATTTACTGTCACAGGCAGAACCCCCATATGAYTTGCAGAGGGGAGGCACTGCTCCTCATCATCTCTCAGAAGTAGGTCAGAGGATCATCTCTGGTTTTGCCAGTCTGAAAACTGACAAGGCTGGGACCTTGGTTCTCATGAGGAAGACTCTGAAACACCTTTAAGTGGACATATTCATCATCGGAAACTTGGACCTAGAAGSCAAAAGAGCAGGGAAGTGAGGATCATGGGCTCAAAGCAGGTTCAAACAAAAGCATGCTCTCTTTACATTCGTGTCAAAACATCTTTGCTCAGGAGCCTAATTTTAGGTGTACYTTCATTTTCCTTCAACAGCTGTTATCCAAGTCTGGATAGTAACTGGTGACAGAAACTGTCTACACTTGTAGAAAACTGTATCAAAAGCCTTCAGACTCAGGTGAAGGGAAAATGAGCAGAACYGCCTGGGTGTGGAAGCACCAGAAGAYGCAACAGGAGAAAGGTTTTGATGGTGTCCTATTTCCGTCACCAAGATGCCAGCACATCAGCTCACAGCTTTCTGGCACACTCATAGGAGACAAGAGACAATGAGGAACCCTTCATGACTCAGGGGTGGGACAAGATGCAGACAGTATCGGCTCCTAGAGGGTACAGAAAGATCTAATACAGAAAGACCAGCACGTGGTCCTGAGMGCCATGACAGCCTGAAAGCYRGGATCCCTGGTCTGCAGAGTTACTCCAAACACATCAGTGCCTGAACAGGGAACCTGACATGTTCTGGTGCTTGTGGGAATGCCTGGAATAAATACTTTTTGAAAGAAATTCACCTTTCCCCCTAGAAAGTCCTGACGTAAAGACTTGGTAGGAAGCTGTATAATTTCATTCTTGCAGAGCCAAGCACAACAGGCACCAAACTCATWGCRACAATGGAAAGTTTAATGCCTTAGGCTCCAAGAGATTTTTACATGCTTTCTGGTGCTTGCAATTTGGCACTATATTCTTGGTCTGGATTGCATCTCAGTTGTAAGTCTGCTGGTAAAACATCAGTGAGGTGGAAAATTCAGAAATATAAAAGAAGGAACCTTGTGACAGAGGTCATTCCAGTTAATGCTAAAATGAATAACTGTTTCTTATCAGTGGCAAAATTGGGGAAGAAGAGACAAATCATCTTTTTTCAGAGTTACAAATGGATTTCTGCCAAGTTCAGTAACACATCAATCTTCATTTCTGAGTAGTTTCTTCACAAGGCTTAGCAGGGACAGCAGACAAGTGTTTTACATTGCCTAGGTCAGCAGTAAGAYGGCACTAAGTGCAGGAACGCAACTGGGCCTGACTTCTGGCTGTACCTGTGAATTGTTACTCTTCATTACTCAGAGCTTTGTCCACAAAGCACGTCTCACAGGAGCAAGGGAAGGAAAAGCATCATTCATGTAGGTAAGACTGACTAGCCACATAATAGGTAGTCTGTCAGTACAATCCCCTGGTGCCCACAGAGCACAAGTAACTGTTCAGAGTTATTTTAAGGAAGCACTTGGGAAAGAAGAAGGTTTGGCAGCATCTGTCCTTCTTAGGATCAACTAAACATGAGAAGCATGGAGCTAATCCTCATAATGTCTCTCTGCAGAATTATTCTCCACCAAATGTTATGGGGCAATTTCTTTAATAAAAAGATTCTGAGCGTTGTCAAGGGAGCGTATCCCACCAGGCATGTCCACACACATGTGGGGTTTCAGATACAGCAGTCACGTGCCTTGTTTGCTCTGCTCCAGAAGGCCAGCCTGCTGCTCAGCAGTGCTTGCTGGCCTTCAGATGCAGAACACACGCAGCCATTTCTTCTGTGCTACTTCACAGAAAGCTGCTCGCATCCGAGGGTCAGAGTTTCCAGTAGAATGTGAATGGTGCTGTCAGAGGGCTCCAGATTAAGCAGTGCCCCTTTTTCCTCCGCAGCAGAGATAGGGGTTTTAAAAATACAGAGAGAACCAGCAGGCAAGGCTGTACCTCTGCAGCACCTGACACAGAACCAAAACATCAACACAGCTGCTTGCATGCAAAACTAGTCAGCAGACTAGAAATGCTAGCATTGCATTACACAATTGCCTCAATCTCTCCATCAGTTCCTCAAGCTGACTTGAAATTCATCCCAGCAAAAACAACTGAAGGACACAGACACTACTTTGCCTTGAAAGGAGAAAAGAGAGCAGAGTTCCAACTTGTTTAAATCATTTGAGTTGATAAGGCATTCTATAGTCTTTGAGGGAGATGATCCCAAGAAGGTTACCATTCACATCTGAATAAGCACAAGGCATGTTTTCTAAATATTTTCCTGTTTAGAGTACTGCCAAAGAGAGAAATTTTACAAGCATTTGGAGACAGTCCCCACTTCTGGTACTCATATCAGTCAGTTTCCTACATTTGCTTCTCTTTCTAGCTATTAGCCACTCTGCAGGCCACCTATATCATTTAAATCCAAAACACTCCCTCCTATAATATATACAAACCTTAATAAAGTAGTTCACCCCGGCAACCACTTGACTCCTGTATGCTATGGCTGTAAAGATAACACAGTTCCTGTTGGCCTGGCTTTCAAATTGTGGCTTCACCTGTAAAGAAAAAAGGGAAAATATGATGGGCACCTTCATATTTAGGAGTTTCTTTCACATATATCACTCCAATTTTCATCCTTTCAAACACACTCCCTTAAAGAAAGTCTGCAAACAGACTGAGGGTGCCGTCAATCTCCTCATCCAGATCATCAGTAAAGATATTAAACAGGGCTGGCCCCACTACTGAGCTCTAGGGAACCCCACTGGTGACCAGATGGGTGTAACTCCATTCACTACCACTCCCTGGGCCCAGCGATGCAGAAAGTTTTTTCCCCCAGTCAACAGTGCACCTGTCCAGGCCATGGGCTGCCAGCTTCTCCAGGAGAACGCTGTAGGGATTGGTGTCAAAGGCTTTACTAAGGTCCAGGGAGACAATATGCTTTCCCTCATTCTCTGGGCAGGTCACCCTGTCATGGAAGGAGATCAGGTTGGTCAAGCAGGACCTGTCTTTCATGAACCCATCCTGGCTGGGCCTGATCCCTGGTTGTCCTGCACATGCTGTGTGATGGCACTCAGGATGAGCTGTTCCATGACCTTCTCCAGCACAACGGTCAGCCTGACAGGTCTGTAGTTCCCTGGATCCTCCTTCCTGCTATTCTTGTAGGTGTTCCTGTAGATGGGTGTCACATTGGCAAACCTCCAGTTGTGACACCTCCCCAGTTCACCAGGACTTCTCGGTAAATCACAGACAGCGGCTTGGAGAGCTCTTCCAGGAGCGCCCTCAGTACCCTCCGGCAGATTCCATCCGGCCCCATAGATTTACACTTGTTTAAGTGGAGAAGCAGGTCACTAGGTGTTTCCTGCTGGATTGTGGGAGCTTCATTCTGCTCCTTGTCTCTGTCTTCCAGCTCAGGGAGCTGGTACCCTGAGGACAACTTGTCTGACTGTTACTGATTGAGGCAAAGAAGGCATGAAGTACTGTAGGCATTAAGTTGCCTGCCCTGTCTTCCAAAGCTCATAAACTGTATTTTTCATCCTGAATTCCAGCCAAAACTCTGTTCAGCCAGTCCAATCTTCTTCCCCACCGCCTCATCTTTTGGCACATGGGGAATCTCTGCTCTTGCACCTTTAGGATTTCCTTCTTGAACAACGTCCAGCCTTCCTTTGCCCTTCAGGACTGCCTCCCAAGGGACTCTCAACCAGTCTCCTAGACAGGCCAAGGTCTGCCCTCCGGAAGTCCAAGGCAGCAGTTTTGCTGACCCCCATCCTTACTTCTCCAAGAAAAACTCCCATCATTTCACAATTGCTGTGGGAAATTGCACACAGCACACAGAAAGCACAGACAATCCTTTCTAGGCTGGGTGACACGGTGCCTCCCTGCACTTGACACGCACGCCAGTGACTGGCTGCATTGTGGGATTTGGGCAGAGGAGCAGTGTTGGTGTCAGCGCTTCTCCCCACCCACCTGTTTGCAGGAACACACAGAATTAATTTACTTTCTCAGCACATGCACCAGCAGTGGCTGGCTGCCACTCCCATTGCATTCCTTCCTAGCAGGAAGGCCACAGAAAGCACCCAGGGAACATCCAGATCGTTTCTGGAGAGTCAGAAATTATCATCCTATTCAGATTCCTCATGATCTCTTACTCTGCTGTTCTGCCAAGCAGCTTCTACGGGGTTTCTATCCCCAGGAACCCAGCTATACTTTCAACTTGGAAGCTGCTAACTCTAGCAACCCAGAGAAACTTTGATTCCCAACACCCTTCCAGCTGGCTGGGGTAGGGGACTTCTAGAATGCTCCTAAGTGGCAACTTTTGGTACCTCAGATTCCTCTCTCAGAACAAAACAAAACAAAGCCACTTCTCTCCTGTTTTGCTCTCTCTCCCAACCTCTGGCTGCTACATCCCCCATTTGTTATTTGCAGACGGAGCCATCCATAAAATCAGGCAGGCAAATGGCTCCCTAGTCCTCAGGTGAAAAAATATAACATTCCTAAGCTCTTATCTAGCAGCACCCTAAACCCAAAACGTTGCTCAGTTTTGGGCAACAGCTGTAAAACAAGAAGAGTGAATGAATAACATTCCCCAGCTCACTAATATGATGCTTAGAGACAAGGCACAGGTATAAGTAAATAATTAAGTAATCCCATGAGCAGACAGACCTTGAGCATCCCAAGCTCTGCAGATGCTCTTCACAACTTGAAATCATAGGAATTGCTTCTCTGCTTAGCAGAGCATAAAATCCCACAGAATTGCTTCATGAAAGGGTGACACTTATGCTGGCAGCAGAGCAGGATTTCCCCAACATAAGGTTTCCATAAGAATATTTGCTTTAGAGAACTATAACAAAGCCTCTGCAAKGRSRGAAAAGACCAGGAAGAGTTCTCTCTTCTGCTGTCAACATAAGGCAGGGTGTGACTGACCACAGATTTGCAAATAAGCTGACTTTATCTCAACACAAAGGGGACCACAGGGTGTTTTTGATAAGTAGCTCTGTCAGTCAAGGGGATCATGTGGTGGTGGAACTCYACAATTTCAATTAAAGAAAGTGAACACCACCCTGAGTTAGCCAGACCAGCATGGGGGAAGTGAACACACGGCTCTGCCTGACACTGAGTATAAAAACTAAACAGTGAACAAAAGAATTTTGAAGAAAACAGCTGGCTAGAGCTGACTTCAACCCACATACCCCTTCCCAGTGACTGAGGATGCCCAGTGTCGCRGCACAGAGCATGTTGTACAGACTAGGAGTGCAGAGCACACTGGTGTCCGCAGGGAACTGGGATTGCAGTCGCTGCATTTTGCTAAGAGTAACTTAGATCTGTATCAAGTTACCGGTATATTTGTATCACTGCTAAATCAGAAGTCTCGTGTAAGGTGGAATATCTTCAAATCAGTAAACTGGATGTTAAACGTTATCCCCTCCACCTGTGGACTACCTAAAAGAACCCTGTGAGAGTACTGGGCTGCCTGGTCTCAGCTTGCCAGATCTCAGGAGATGTGGAAGGATGCAGGTGCAAACTCTGCCCTCGGTGGCATGGCAAAGGAGAGAGAGAGAGAGCAAGGAGCCCTGCACACGGGGGAGGGGAGTGGGCAGCAGTATTGGCCAACACGTTCAGCCCCACTACTTCCTATTTTTGTTTCCTCAAAGAGAACCTAAGTGCAGTTGCCAAAGGGAGAAGAGCTCATCTTTAACAGCCAGAAAGGTGAAGAGGATCAGGTGGGTGGGTGGGGACTTAACACGGGAGAGACAGGAGTTTTCCCATGCCACGTTGTTTCCCTTTCATTCCTCAGGATGCACTCTATACTACACTGCAGGGCATTAGAGGGTCTGCAGAGATGCTGCTCCCACAGCTGCTCCAGGACAGGACCACTGCCTGTAACCAATCACTTGGCAGCTGGGCTCACTCACTGGTCTGCCTCGTGTCAAGATCATCTTGCCCCACCAGCAGCCCCTGCATCCCAGCTGTGACTCTAGAAAACACTTAATGGCAGCAGAGAACACTCCATTTAAAAACAGCTTTGTYCTGAATATATAATTTTTTAGTGYATACTAGCATGTGGTTTGTCCTATCAGTCCTTCGTTAAGGAGTGAATTCTACCAGGTACAACCTTTTCCCCTCAAGTATGCCACCTCTYATTTCAAATAGGCGACCTCAGTGCTGGCATAGCAGAGGTGGGCTTTGAACCACACACGGACATTGACTGAAGGCAGCCAGTACCGAGCCTGGCCATGGACAGGGAGGAGGCAGAGAAGTGCCTTGTCTCTGTCTTACCACTGCACTGCCTACACAGAATGCTGAGAAAACACTTACTGCCAGTCAAGGGGATTCCCACTTTCAGCACGAGCTTCTTCAGCTTAAAGCCTGGCTCAGTCTCACCACCTGGTCTCCCAGGCTTTACACAAGCCTCAGGAATGGCCTCTTTACACACAAAAGACTTAATCTATAGACCAGGTGCAACTCACCTGGTCAGCAATCTTCTGAATTTCTGGAGTAGCAGGCTTGCTGTCAGATAAGCCACCAGGCATCATAGTGGCAGGGGACTTCTCTGAAATGATGGGTGGTTCTGAAGAGGGAAGTTCAGCGCAGGCTGAGCAGAGTGCCCAGGCATCCCACATATATACATACACGTGTCATGGAATCATGTGACCTGCAACACATGGAGCCTACCATTATTGAACTGGAGGAGACAAACAGGGAAAAGAGGGGAGAAAAAGCAATGTAAAGCACTGGCAATATTAATAATAAATGTAAAAAGCACTTTAAGAAGTGTTTATAGTCTTCATGTCAAAAATAAAAGCAAACATCAGCCTCCAGCCACCCACATGTTAAGAGAGTTGGTTTGGGCTGCATCTGGAACCTCTTCCCTCTCCACCCATGTGCAGATGACTAGGCTGAGCTCTTGGGAAACAAATCAAAGCCACACCCAGTATTTCCCAACACCTTTCCTGATCAGAAGCAAGGATGCAGTATTTCCTTTAGTGCAGGTTCTGGTCAAATTGAAATTGTATTGTCTCAAATCCTTCTAAGTGGGGAAACAGGAGCAGATGGCATCTTACATTCAGTGACTTGACTTCCTTCTGCCTGACCAGAAAGGTGCCAAAGTAAACACCAGCACCAGAAGTAGAAAAAAAATTCAATCCCAGGTTCAGGTAAGTACTGCAAGTAAGGTATTTCCACTTCTTTCCCATCAAACCGAGAGCTGCATTCAGGCAATCCTAACAGCAACTGAATATGCAACAACATTTACTTTTTAAGTCTAGAGCCAATTTTCTGGAAGACAAAGTACAATCCTCGTCACTAGAGGAGCAGTGTGTAGACAAGAGCTGTCCTCATTTCAAGGTATGCTGCTGAAACACATAACATGAGAATATAGTCAGAAGTATTCATTCTGCAGTTACGTTAACACGTGGCGCAGTCACATTCATGACCACATGTGAAGGTACAAAGCTCAAAACCTACTGAGGGAAGGCTGACAACTGGTAGCAGCCCTCCCTGGTAAGGGAGAAGCGACACTTCAAGACCACCAGAAAAATTACTCCTCTTCGGTATTCCTGCCATCCCGCTTGCCAGCAAATGCAAGGAATGTTGTTCCAGAGCTCGGACCAGAGAAACAGCAACAGACCAGACAATTTTTAGTCTCTAGGGCTGGRTACATGAGAGCAGGTGAAGTGAGAATACGTGCTGCACACAGGCAATGGCCATTTCTGCTGGGATCAGCAGTAGGGAGTTTGCTAGAAACAGGCATTTCTGTGGTTTTATGGCCACAGCAACAGGTCTGTGTAGCACAGACTTATCTGTATCCTACCCATTCTACTGACCCTACTCACAGATAACAAGTGATGCAACAAAGTGTAAAAAAGGACTTCAGATCTGACTTCAAGGCCTGGTTTTGGTATAAAGCCCCTGAGATTGAGAAACTGGGGCTGTAGGGCCCTACRCTCAACAGTACTCTTGATGAATATTACAGCAKGTTACTGAAAAAGATATTGCAGAATTTCCCAAACTTGAGCAGCAGTGCTATGGGAGTGAATGAAAAGCACTTGAGGAAGAACAGTTGTCCTGAGACAACATTCTTGTGAGCAAAGAGAAAAATCCTTCCAGTTCTCAGGAATAAAGGGAGTGGCAGCTGTTAGAACTGGAATTCTGCCACTTCTGCCAACTTCTCCCCTCCAGATAAGGAGTTCCACAGAGCCCTGTTTGTGGAGCTGATGACAATTCAAACCTTTTTTTGCACAAGACCCTGCTGATTCACTCAAATGCTGATCATGTTCCACCACTTGTGCCTTATTCACGCAGCAGGACAGATGAGCTAAGTACCGGAAGCRCCAGCTCGCCTTACCGAGGCCAGAAGTCAGAGCATGACTCTGCACACTGCAGCAGTGCTAAACCAGGATATTCTATAAACCTGTCCACTCACCAGGCTACAGATCCAGCTAATTTCCTTGGGAAGGGATGCTAAGATCCCCAGGTCAGCACTACGCTCCCGGAGAGCACTTGATTCTGATTAACAAGAAATACACTGAGCACAAAGTCTAGGAGGGTGAATTTATCATCTTGGAAAGACTCCAGGTGTGAARCTAAAGATGTTAATGTGGTGTGGAAATMATTCACTGGACTCCGTATTTCTGGGTTGGCTGTTTTTTGACTTTAAAGCATAAGAACTCTCTTTTTTTTTCCCCCAGAATGCAGAGTTGTGTAGAAGGGAAGGAAAATCAATGCTAATTGTCAACAAGCTGATGCTGAAGTTTACAGAGGCAAATCAGACTGTTTCCTTTCCATGGCAGTGCTAATGGCTGTCCCAAAATCCAGTGATATTTCTGAGCGTGGCATGCAGGACTCATCCTGCACGAGTATTTCACCAAGTCACTTTGAAGTGCTGACGTTTCACAGACCTGATCCAAGATGATCAGTGGCAACCTTATCAACCTTATTCCAGGGAACCCCCACCTCCACCCCACTCTGCACTAAGCTTTGGATGTAATGAACCAGGATTTGGAACGCTGCCATGAAAAGAACAGCCACCCCCATCCCATCTCTTGCACAACTTTGATAAGGTGGTGAGTGTCCCCCCTTGAGTGTTTGAGACGTGGCTGGTATCACGTACCCTTCCAGCCTACGCTCTCCACGTGCGCAGATGCCAACTTCCCCTCACRTCACTGTCCTGCTCTTATCTTGGAGAATCTCTGCTGGGAGAACGGCACTGCCATTCTTTACAGCTTTGAAGCTGAGGAACGTCTTGCACCGTGTCCTGTTCCAACACAGAAGAAATAGAACTTTACCGCTTGCAGGCCACTACTCCCTGGTCCTCCTTAAGCAATTTTAAGAGGTACAAGCAATAGTTGATAAAAACACCAGTACAGTAACAAAATGAAGCAAACAAAATATAAAAAAAAACCTCACCAAAATCCAAACCCCAGGGTTGTGTATTTACAAGTCATTTTTAAACCAGGAACAAAGTCATTTCTGTAGAAACGATTCTGAAAGCCAAGTCAGCAAGGTCAGTCTTCTGGTTTCACAGCGACAAGACACATAATTTTGACTGGCTATGACACATAATTGTGACTGCCTATGACACATGGTCAGAATGCCTTTAAGGGCTTCCAGAGCAAAGCAGCCCTGCCTGTAGGAGCTGAAGAGCTGTTTTCATTATCACAGTAACAACAGCCTTGATTTTCAACGTGCTGCTCTGCAAAAAGGTTTCCCCTCCTGCTACACACCCTGATTTCAARCTTTCTGACCTCGTACATCAACAAGGATCAGCAGAAACTCGACCTTCAGCAGCAGAAAGTTATCACATCCCAGCCTATGCTGAGCCTCTGGTACCAGGAAAGAGCCTCTTCCCCTCAATGTGCTTCAAGGCAACTGAATTCTACCCTTAAAAATGTTCTATGAAGAAATTACCTGATTCATCAGTCTTTCACACCTACAGGCTGCAGAAGACAAGAGCACTGAGTGCTGGGGAAAAACACACCTCTTTCTATTTCTCAGAAGGCAATAGGATGCACAAGCTGGAGAGGATTTTCCAAGCAAACAGGATCTGCCCACCTCTGTTCACCACGTGCAAGCAATGCGAAAGCCCCAGTGGAGGGGGCAAGGCACACACAGGACCCTGGACAGGGCCATCAGTTGTGCTCAAGTGCCTTTCCTTGCAGAAAGAGAAGTTAAAACCGGGAAAAGGAAGTAATCCTGTTCTTTGTGGGGTCCACTGTTTGATTCCCATATGACACCAAACAGCCCAGTAACTTTGTAACTACCTCGATGTTAACATTGACGCAAGGTTCGATCCCAGGCTGAGCATGAGCCTGGAATGATCAGGGGTCACTGGACACAGAGACTTCAGCTGCCTGTGTTCAGTGTGGCACACAGCTCACACCAATGCTGTTTGCACACATCACAAAACATCCCACTCTGCGTGCAGATCTGAGGTACCCAGGAAAGAGCAGAGCCGGGTTCTCCCGCCCCGAGCCCAAAGCGTGGCATGCAATGTTCCCGCTGGAACCTTCATGTTTCAGCAAGTTCAACAGCAACGTTCAAACAGCCTCTGATCCACGTGGTTTGCCATGGGCTACTGTAAGAGAGAGCCCTCTGTGCTCAGAGGAAGCCAAATAAAGCAATTCAACATCTCAGTGCAGCCCTCTGTATGCAAGCTGCAAACACCCAAAGAAGGGATGTTTGGGATTTAGGAGTCTTCTTAGGGTGTCAGTTTTTCATATACAGGCTCGTATGGGACTACTTGTTTGGCCTTATATTCAAAGTTAAAATAATGCTCTGTTGGGCTGGTTTTTTGGGGTTGTGGGTTTGGGGGTTTTTTAACATAGTTTTTGCCATAACAAATGTAAAAAAAAAAATCTGTGTATGTTGCGGATAGGTAAAACCTTGCAAAATGAAGGCCTTGTTACCCTTGTAAAATCATGGTTCACTTCTGTTACTTTGGCTAAGTAAAAAGGCCTCTGGGAACCAGTTCAGCTAACTTAGAAGTAGGGAAAACAAGTTACGTAACTTTCGCATGATCACCTCGTGGCTTATGGCGACTGGTTGAATTATTGTTTGTTGTGTTTCAATGGTATGTATTCTGATAAGGGCTAACTGCTTAAAAAGGTTTGGTTTTTGTAATAAAGCTTGCTCTCCTTCACACCTGCTTGGGAACTCTGTATCTCTCCATCGACACGTGTATTTATCACATCCATTTCAGAGATCATTTATCAGAGCATCTGCTTAAGTGAAGAAGCTTCCCCGCAACAGCTGAGCAAACATCTGGATGGATAAAGGAAGACAATGATTAATTCTCATTACAGACTCTAGTTTATACAGAAAGAAAAGATTACATTTCAAGGCTATTAATCCAAGTCTATACACGCTGGCAGAAGTTTCTATCTTACAACTGGCTTAAAAGGCGAATTTGTCCTGGCAGCTGATCCAAGCCCTGGGGACAACAAATATTTGAGACACCTATCCTAGAGGATATTAAATATATTAAATATTAATATCCTATTAATTAAAAATATTAAAGTACCAACTTTGAAATCAAAACGGACTCTTCTCAACATCTCACTAATTCACCACGTCCTGTGGAAATTAGGTTAATGCCCATTCAGCCCTGAGTTCTGTGCAGTATCTGATTTCCACTTTGATGATAAACAATTACAAGAATTTAGCAGTTGATGAACAAACACATTTTCTGCTTTCAGAGTTGCAGAAAAACAATGACAATCTTCAAGAATGAGTGCTCCAACTCGAGTAAAGTTCTGCACAGAACAGCTGCAGTACCTTGAGGGAAAAAAAGGAAACAAATTGAAGTTAGGATTTACACCCTCAAAGACTTAAAATATATTTCTGCCTCATTCTCAAGAGAAAGTGAGATGAATGACCCTGCTGCCTAAAAATAAAAGGCCACCAAGTAGTTTGAGTCTCTGCTGGCAAACAACTTTCAAACACATGCTACTGCACAGATCTTTGCCAGCTTTCAGTAACACAGATACATTCCTCCTTTTACTTCCCACTCCCTATATATGCAAATCTTTAGGAATGTGAGAGTGTATCTAGTAAGTTCACTGCTGTTGCTGAATTCCAAAGTGTTTGCAAGATAGGGGCCGTATTTTCAGGGCTCTGTTCAAGTCCAGTGGTTCTGAAAGACATATCAGTAAGCAATAAAAGCAGCTGGCAACCACACAGATCTTGTCACTTGACTGTCAGCCAATCTGAGATAAATACAAAACAAAAAGTAAATATACAGGTGTAATTGCAGYAACTCAGCTCTCTCCTACTTATCGGCCTTTCAATGCTGTGTTACTGCAGGGGTCCTGCACTAAAACTTTCTAAACACAGCACTGTGGCCACAATCAACAGGATCAGGGATGCACAGCTGTCTTCTCAGCTGAAACACAATTCACCTTTAGAACTAATCTTAAAGGTTCAGAAGGAGGGACCAGAAAGAGTCCCTGGACAGTTAACTCTCTCATTCCCAAAYGAGACACATCTTCATCTCCGACCCAAAGTGGATTTAACCGACACCACATTCCCTACATAAAGGAAAAATCCGTGACTTGGTAACACCGACCGAAGGACAGGAAGCAACAGACGCTGCCTGTCAGCATTGCAGGAACAATGGCAAACCTGCATCCACACACAGCTCGGAGCCACTGCTGCTCGTGTTGAGCAGTGCAGAACAAGGCTGGAGCTTCTCACTTTCAGAGACGCTGAACCTACTACACTTGCCGATCAGTCCGCAATTTTTATTTCCTTTCCGGCTTTGGCAGGTCATTTGCCCAAACAGACCACGTTTGCTGATAGTTTAGCAGGCACTAGCTCAGGGAGAGCCTTGTCCATCCTGCTCAGGGTGGGTTTTACTGTTTTTTCCCTCTGGGACCGCTGAAGCTGTGGAAGTTCAAGAAAGATGCCAGTTTTGCATTCCATTTGAAAATTGTTTTAATACTATAAAACTCATTTGTTCACATATTTTGTACAAAAGATGAGTTGTTTTCTCTTAATTACAGGAGAATCATTTCAACCTTGAGAATTCAGCTAAGTAGGTCCAAAACAAAACAAGACTGGGTTCTACTGGTTCTGGAAGGTCGCAATACAGCTCACCCAAGCTCTCTTTCCAGTTTGGCTCTCACAGTTATGGACCACCTTGATGGAAAATACTCCACATCATTGACTCTTCGGAGGCTTGTAGTGAATCCGGCACCGCTCATTAAATACCTGAGACACCAAAACAGAACAGCAAAAGCAAATCAGCCCTCATCCAGCACAACTTCACAGATAGGTCAGCCAACTGTACCCATCTCAAGCTGCCCAGCCCTGATGCACCAATAAATGGCACTTACCAAGACATCTGTCTCCATTCACCTTCTCTCCTGGCTTTAGTAAATTCAAAGTTTGCAGCCTGATGAGTTGCATCTCACTGCACAGCACTAAGTGTTCTCCCTCAGATAATGCAGACTCTTAATCCTGGCAGCCTGTTATCATCAAAAATGCTGATGCCTTTTTGTTTTCAAAAGGGAGGGAAATAATCGGTGGAAGGCTCCTGAATGGTTGTGTTCTGTTAAGTTCACTCTGACCTTCAAATTTGGGTGCTGTATTCCCATCTTTCCTGAGCAGGCACATTCTACATTGTCATGACAGCCAAGAAGAAGGGCAAGAGCTGGAAGCCATGTGCACACTTCCAGTTATCTGCCTGCAGGTGCCAATGCTGCCAGCACTCCCTGCAAAGGGCACACCACTCCTGCCTCACTCACCTCTGGCACCTTCTCTGGGTAAAATTTAGCCTACAGAACTGGATACTGATGGTCATGTATATTTAGCTTGAACTGTTGCAGGCCATGTCAGGCAGACTGCCTGCCCTAAGGAGGGCCAATAAGGACAATGTGACTATTTAAAGTAGGGCAGTCTAAATCCAAAGCAAAACACACAGGCTTCCACCAAGTTTGCAGGTGCTTTTCACAAGCCATTTAGTTATTTATTGGTTTTTATCCAAACTCATCTGGCACAAGTCCTGAAAGTGACACAAGCACCACCTAACACTGAGCTAAGGGTCTGGCAGGTGTTGGTTGTCCCACCAGCATTCCCACAAGAGCGTATTTTGTCAAGCTGTCCAGGGATTTGGCAGACCCAAATGCCTGGGATCATCAGGATATGAAGTTTTGTGAACTCTCCCATGGGCTTTACATGCAAAGTGAGTGGTTTTGTAATTTTGGGGAAGTTATGCAACACTTTATATAAATACACTATTTCCAGCTCTATCTTCCTGGAATCTTCTACAGCTGATGTCCTTATTCACAGTTCAGAACCTGTGGCAACTTCAGCAAAAGTAAAGTGTGGAGCACCTGTAAGTTACAGCATCGCTTCTCAATCATTTTTGAGTAATTTTCAACTTACTTTAAAATTTAATTTATTTTAAGACACAGACGTATTACAAACTGCTTCGTAGTGCAGAAAACAAAAGCTGTGATATAGTTTCTTTCACACATAGAAATGTGCAGCCATTATGCTACCACATGCAATGGATACCTCTGGATCAGATCAGTGATAGGAGGAAACTGTAGAAATTAAGAGCAACAGAGGGTTCCAATTCAGAAACATTTTAATACTACACAAATCGCACCATTTTTTGTCCATTGTCTATTAATGACATTTAAATTGCATCTATGTCTAAAAGGGTGCTGGAAATACTCTCTAAAGCACTGTAAGGGTCTCTTGCATCCAACAACACACCAGCTTGCTTGCTATCATGCAGACTTTTAAAAGCATCTTTAACAGTAACTCCGCTGATCAACTCTGTTGATCTTCAGAACAGGAAGATCAACACTGCAGTCTTACTAACACTGCCTCCTACTTTTAGGATCATTGACTCACAGATCTCAGTGTGTTACTCAGGCCACTTAACTCCATTGGTCTACCTGTGAAGTGCTATTCTTTTTTCAGACAGGAAAAACAGTGGCTGAGAAACCTTAACATTCATGTTACTATGCAGAAGTTTGATTTCGCTGGCTTTTACATATTAGTATAAAAAACCCCACCAATAAACTCCAGTGTGGAGGTGCTGGACAGAGACTAATGCAAGTGTCTTGTTTGAAAGTCAATTCCATGCTTGGCATCACCCAAATTCAACTGCATGCATTTCCATAAAGCAGCATCCTTCTGTATGCCACTATTGCTACAGCTAGCCAGTGTTTAAAAATACCTCTTTCCTAATCAGATTTTTCCAATCAGTTTTCAGTTGTTTAGGGTTAACGGAAATACGTAAGTGTAATTCCCAACTACAAGTCTACAAGAGCAAAACACCAGCCTGCACACCAATAACCATTTCCATGTAACCAATTGCATCCAGTTTGCCACTATGGCTGGTCCTAATTCCTTCAGTGACATTTTCACAGGCAGTTAAATGAGACATTTATGTGTATATTCAGAGCACAATATAGCAGAGGTGAAAATAAAACCCAGAAATATTTACCTCTACAGACCCCACTCTAAGTATTTGTTGAGGAATATACTACAAGGCTAAAATACCCCTGCACCATGGATACCTCACTGCTTATAAACTCTCCATCTTCAGGAAAAATTAGGCAGTTCTGTCACTAGTAAAAGCTTAATGCAGCTACAAGAAACATCTGGAATCAGTACTAAATTTGGTGTTTCAGAATGAAGATGGGGGTGGGGGCTGTTCCCCTATAGCAGAGTCACCATAAAATATTTGCCTTTGGTGACCCACAGCTGTTGTTAAGGCTGTGGCATTGCTTAGTCAGATCTGAGCTGGTTTAAAATTAATTAAGCTTAAATACATATACTGTCCCAAAAAGCTAAGCAGAGGTGTACTCATGGCAAAGCATACGTGGAAAATTGTAAATCCTCATCTCACCAGCCTGCACTGAGGTTACTGAAGAACACACAAGACTTAAAGCTGTATTGGTTTGACACTGATGCAATCTAGGGGGCTAAAACCATGAAGTAGAGATTAAAAAGGAAGATGCAGCTAGTACTAGCTAGTTGCAAAAATCCTTTTTGCATTTAGAGAGGGAAGGATATTCTCTCTGCAGTATTGAAAGCTCTGAAAAGCTACAACAAACCAGAAACGGATGCCAGAAGTGAAATGCTGTAGTGACACAATACAGCCACTTCAGAATTTAGCTCAGTGTGAAGATCACTCTCTAATGAGATAGACTTAGGGGTCATCAATCCAGAGGGTGATCTGCACCCTCTGCTGACACAGGAGAGCAACAACAAGGCTGCCCTTTGCTCCAGGGAGTGTCAGTTCAGGCCTGAAGAAACTCCATCAGGAAAAGGTCCAGCTTCTACAGCTGTGCCCTCCCCTGGGCTCTGCTCAGACGTGTCATCAGCACCAGAGACAGGCAAATTTGAAAGACCTATCTCTCTGACATTGTTAGAGGCACAGCAAAGCTTTTCAGAAAGTCACCACCGAAAAGTCTACAAAGTCCTCAACCACTGGGCAAGGGGGAGAAAGGGACACAGGGAAGAATCCACAGTCCTTCCTCCCCCCTAAAACAGATGCTTTTCTTTCCTTTGCAGTGCAACTGAAAAGATTTGATCTCTCCATCCAGAATGCGGAAAATGACTGACTTGAAGCATTTCCCCCTCATCTATTTCTAATTAACCTGCTTCATAAGGCACCAGTCCCACACCTCCAGAGCAGGACTGTCTGTTGGGACAGAACATCATCACTATTAAAGGATTGAGTACCTTCCAGCTTCTGTCGTTTACCACTTCTTCAACATTGAGCTCCGACTGCATCAATTTCAACTGCAGAAAGCAACAGATAAAGAGGTTATTGCCAAACAGGTCTTCCTGCATCCTTCAGTATTTACTACCATTGCAACTTTCCAGCTCACAACCCCAGCACCAGGTGCACATCTCCTCCAGTGGTGCAAGCCAAAGAGCACGATGTGCAATCACCCAGAGAGCCTGGTCATTCCAGTCAGCCAGTGCTCAGGGCACACAGGAGTCTGCAAGGGCACTGAAGGCAAGCCTAGCAGAGGTAGATCCTGATTACTAATGCTCTATTCTTAAATATTGCCCCTCAAGATTTGCTACCAATTAACTGATTAACATTAATGGCTTCACAGACATAAATAACTGCACCTAATTCAAGCACTCAGCACAGGGAATGCCAGGGTTGGGGTTAGCTGTGCAGCCCTGAGTTGTCATTCTTGCATTATTAGGGTCATACATGGAGCTGGCAGCAAAGCTAGTTATCCAGCTAGGGATTCTGGATTTAAGGTTATAAACAGACCCTCTCCACTTCATTTGGTGTCTACTCTGTGCACTGGCCAGAAAGGGTCTGGAGTCTGATCACGTGTGCTTGTGCTGTCTGAACCAGTTAATATTTTATGTCATCACAGATCACAAATCAGGTTCACACAGATGCAAAAGCTCTGTCAAGAACTACCACAATATGCAGTTCTTGAGCACTCACTCGACCCRTGAGACAGAAGAATCTCTTTGTTTCACACCAATTAGAAACCCCCAGAGGCAGGTGTGACAGCTGTGTTCAGGTAATTTGGTCATGAAGCAATAGGAGGAGATATAAGAGCCATCTACGATTTTTGCCCACATTTAGGATGCATTTTTGTTGGAGTCTTTAACACAACAGACTAAGTGTCAGTGTTTATCCATTTTCAATACATGGTTCCCATTAGAGTCTTGGTGAACAGGTGCAAGCCAAGACAGCAATCCCATTAAAAACATTCCAAGTAAGATATCCAGACACACAGAGTTGCTACAGTTGTTGGACTTTCCCCTACTCCATAGGACTTCGAACTGTTTGAAATAACAATCCAGCATCCACAGAGTGACTGGATGACCATGATAAGTCTCTACAAAATAAACACTTAGAGGATCTTTAGCAGTTCAAAGAAATTACTGCTCCAAGTTTTCTCATTCAGTGCCCCAGAAGTAAAAATTTTGCATAAAGTCCTCCAATTTGTACAATTAGCAGGATGAGACAAACACATACAACAAGAGAGAAGAGATCTGTATTGCAACCAAGTGACTATATATTTGACAGGCACAATCTTGAAACTAGGGTGTGTTCTGTCAAGATAGCTTTTTTTGATCTGTAGAAAAAATACAACTCTCATGCAGAACAAAAAAAAAAAACCGGCAAAAAACTCCCAAAAAACCCAAAAACCCCAAGGGAGATCACACGTCATAAGGTCCAAGTGCTAATTTGAGGTTATCTCATAAAAAAAATTTCTGAGATGTTTCTAAATCATGGATTGCTTTTAACATTCGAAGTCACCTCCAATCACTAAACATTATCATTATGATCCTCCTAGTGGTTTCAGTGAGAAGTTTTGGGCTCAGTAACAAAATTATTTAAAGAATTTGCTCTGCAAACGGAATTTGTAGAAAATACTAACCTACCAAACCTACCAGTTTTCCAAACTAATATGGATGCTTGTTAGCAGTTCAATAAATGAGGCTTTAAGAATAAGCCACTCGCCTGCCACATGGTTCTTCCAGTATCCTTTCCCTTACAAAGAGGGCCCTGGAATTGCGGTGAGAACTTCAGTGGGGTTCCTTTCTCCACTTCTCATACTCCATCTCGATCACCTCTGGTCATCTCTGGTCAAGTACGCTTTCCACCCAGAGGCCAGACAGTTGAGAGGGCATTGGCACATTAAAATTCCTTATGCAAACCCACAAGTCTCTCTCACACCATCACAAGGTACCCAAAATACTAATCCAAGAAATACCAAACAGCAAAAAAGTTGGGTAAGTGGAATTCAAGGTTGCCTGAGAGCACCTTGTAGAGGACAGGAAAAGTTAACTTGTACCTCAGTGGTACCAGTCACGGAAGGTTAGAATCCACCATGGGGAAGTACACATGTTTTTCTACAGCATTTGTGTAATAGAATCTCAGCAAATGCTCTGCTTGCAGGATAAAAGCAGCTCTGTCTTGAGGGCTTGAAAAAATGGTTCTCACAAAAACCAACAAGAGCCAACAAGAACCTCGGAAAAGACTGCCTGACTCAGGATCCACTCTGGGTTCTCTCCATCACACCAGTCTTTCTGTTTGGGAAAGATACTTTCTTCTTCCTCTATAAATGATCTCTAAAAGCTGCACCACTCACCTTTGTCTGCTCTTTCCTGAGTTGCTTTAATAAAGCTACATTGTCTTGGGCCTTTTCCCTCTCTTCTTTGAGAGTTTTCACTACAGCAGAAGTCTGAGAGATGCAGTTTTTGATGATTCTTTCTCTCTTGGTGTGAGCATCCATCAGCTAAGTGGGGAGAGAAAGAAAGTCACAACGACTCATCAGAGAATAAAACTCTCCGAGTTACAAGTTAAAAGAGACACTTTCTAAAGCCACAGTATTGCTGTGCTCATAGAAATCCCTTTGACTCCATAACCCATATGTTGGAAGCAACACTGCTTTGAGCAGCAGCTTCCAACTTAGACTATTCTGTGGCTCTTGCTGTTACCAACTTGATAAAAAGTCAAAGGTAAACATGAGAAGGAGTCTTGCAGAGTAGCAGGAAAAGGGTGCTAGCACCCTTCTTAAAAGATCCTTGAAGGATCAGTATTGCAGAACAAAGAATTCTCCCACATGGTTTTAAACCAAAGCAGTTGCTACATTCATGTGGTTTAGGTGTGTGGGGATGCCGAGCGGGACAGTTACAAACAYACAGAGCATGATATATCAAGGCAGTGTTTTCCTTAGACACTGAGGATGCTTTCCGGGCCACTGCACATGACAAATCAGCAGGAAGCGAGCTGGAAGTGGAAGGCTGGAAGTGGAAGGCGTGCACACTCACAGACTGGTACAGCTCTTTACATGTCTCGCCAGGATCAACCTTCCCCACAAAGGAAGCTGTTGGAATTGTAGTGTTTAATTCATGGACGATTCTATCATCGATCGTCCTCATCACCCTGAGCAGCTCCTGTATTAAAAAACAGAGAGAGATACTTGGTTTTATCTCTGAAAAAGCCTACTACAAAAAAAAAATCGCACAGTTAAGCATTTTAATAGAAAACTAAATAGGATTGCTTACAAAGAGATAAAACACACCAAAGGAACAATTCCCACATGCAGGAGTATGTGCTGAAAACCATGGAGTTTCCTTGGCAGCAAAGGCCAGAGACGGGGTGAGTAACAGGTGATGTCTCCTGAAGCCTTCTGGCCCTGTGGGCAGTATGGACAGGCTGAAGAGCATCTGCCCAAGTCCCCATCCCTGATTCCAGGTGGGAAACTGGGCCTGAACTGCACCAAAATGGCAAATTTTGAATAAAACTCCCCACCATTTTGAGGGGCATGAAGCTGAGTTGAGGGAGGTTTAGATTGGATATCAGAAAAGTTTTTCACAGAGAGAGTGGTTGGGCACTGGAATGGGCTCCCCAGGAAACTGGTCACAGCACCAGCCTGACAGAGTTCAAGAAGCGTTTGGACAACGCTCTCAGGCACATGGTGAGACTGCCGGGGTGTCCTGTGCAGGGCCAGGAGTTGGACTGGAGGATCCTTGGGGGTCTCTTCCAACCCAGCATATTCTGGGATTCTGTGTTCGAAAAACAGGCCGGTTCCCACCGCCCCGCCGGCCTACGCCCTGCTCGCACGGCTGAAGGGACGGTGGCACCTCACGCTCCGTTAAACGACGCGGAGGCGCCCACGGAGCTTCTGCCGCCCGCGGAGGCTCCCGCGCCGCGAGCGCTCCGTCCCGGGAAAGGCACGCTGGGCGGAGGAGGAGATCCCCCGCTCCGCTCCCGCCGGACGGATGAAGGGAACGGAGCGAGGGCAGGCCGGACCCTGCCCCCTTCCCGCCGCATCCCGACGGCCGCGGGGAGCGGGGTGACCTCGCGCGCGGGGCGCGCGCTCCGCGGGGCCGTTGGGCGAGAGGCGACGGGAGCGCGCGGGGCGGCGCGGGAGGCGGCGGCGGGAGGAGGCGGCGGCGGGAGGAGGCGGCGGGAGCGGCCGTCCCGGCCCCGCCCGCCCCGCGCGGGGTACCTGGAACTCGGCGAAGTCCTCGCAGCTCGCGGCTCCGCTGGGCGCCGCCATCCTGGATCGGCCGAGGGCTCGGCGGCGCCCAATCCGGCGGGCAGCCGGGATGACGCGCGGGGCGGAGCGGGGCGGGACCCGCTAGAGCGCGGCCCTCGGCGCAGCGGCCCCCGGCCGGGCATCTCCACCGGCAGCGGCCTCGCGGCCCCTTCGCCGCTCCGAGCTGCGCGGAGGGCTCCGGCCGCCCCCACCGGAGGCGGTCCCGGCCCCGGCGGCCCCGAGCGTCCCGCGGCGCGGCTCCCGCCAATCGCGGGCCCGGGGCGGGGCCCAGCGGTGACATTGAGGGGCGCCGAGCAGAGCCGAGGCAGCGCCATGTGGGGCCGCGCGGGTGAGTGAGGGAGAGGGTGACGGAGCACCGAGGCTTGGGGCCGGGCGGRGGCCGCTGCCGGTTCGCCTTGTTCCCTGGACCCCGAGGACCCGGAGCGCGGAGTGGGTCGGCCCTGGGCGGGCCCTGCGCCGGGCCGTGTCTGATGGGCTGGCATTAAAAACAGTGGCAGCAGTGGGTTTGTGCGTCATTTTCTCTGAAGGCCTCGAAAAGGGTCCGGTTTCCTTGGGGGCGGTCACCTGTAATTGATGGATTTTTCAGAGCCCGGATGTGTTATGCCTCGAAAGTAAAGGGCAGTGGTTTCCCTTAGGAGAGACACCTTTCAGACACCATAAAGAAAGAAAAAAAGAGCTCATTTTATATTTTAAAAAGTGGTTTTTTTGCCTTTCAGAGTTAGTTTTGGTTTGGGGTTTTTTTCGTTTTATTAAGTAAAGAATTAGAATCTTCTTCAAAGTATGTTTTCGTGTATAAGGTGCCCTGGCCTTTTCTAATGCACTGCCTCTCAGTGCTGCAAGTTTCTGCTCTTTTGGCTTTTCCCTTGACACTGCCAGTGCTTTTGGGATGTGACAAGATTGGTATGATGCTGGTGTGCAGTCCTTGAAATAGCACCATCCAAAGTGTATCTGAGGCATATGTATAGATGAGTTCCTGGAAACTGTGATGTGCATTGTGTTTTAGAAATTGCTCGTAGGCTGTAATCTTGCATTCTTTTTTTTCTAAGTAAGTTTAATTGCATTCACATTTCTCTAAACAATGAGCAAGCTCAAGGTATAGCTTATAGACAAGTTTTAATTTCGTTGGTAGGCTCTTACAACTAAAACTGGTACTTCTTGCCTAATATTACATTTATACCTTTTGGTTTTCTTTCTTTTTTTCCCTCCTGTTAAAAAAAAAAAACCCAAACACTTCCACTGAAAAGCTACTATTCTTACTTTCTACTGCTCTGAGTTAAATCTGGCCTCTTTGCTTCCTCTGCTTTCTTTTCCAGATAGGGCTGTGAAACTGCTGGGAAGAAATATTCCCTCCATTCTGAGGGTGACTGAAGGAGTGGATCCCAAGATAAGCAGAAGGCTATGCATTAAACCCCAGGAAGACCTTCAGCCAAAGGGTGAKAGTCTTTGATAAGATCATGCTGTGTTTCATGCCATGAAATACTCGCATATCCATGCTGCAATCATCCAAACAGGAATTTGGCTGACATAGATGCTAATATCCCCAATTTTGTGAGAGTGAGGTCTGATCTGTAGACTGAAAGATGGAGCATTAAATTTAGTAAAATCTTGTTTTCTAACAAAGCCAGGGGTCAATATTTCCTCTCATGACAATAATACAGCTTTAACTTTGTGGCAGATCACCAGTACCTTATCTGGCACACACTCCTACACTGAGGCCCTTCAGCTGTGCTCTGGAACTGGCTGCTCAGCCCCACTGTAAACTATTAATATTCAGGAATGTTGTGTGAGCTAAAAGACTTTTGTAGTTTTTCAGAGTGCAGCCAGCTCCAGCTGTTCCAAAAACTGCACATGCCCTGCAGGAAAGAGTCCAAACCGTTTCCTTGGTTCACGTTTAAGGGTGRAGCTGGCCAGGGAAAGCTCAGGCCATTAAACATTTTTTCACTATATATGGGATAGTGATGGTGCTCTAATCAGACTCCCTGTATCACAGGTTCCTTAGGGCCCACCCATGCGGGATAAAAGGAGCATACAGATGTGAAGCACTAGGCATGTTCCTGTGTTAAAAACATAAAACAGCTGTACTGGGTAAGACAAAAGGTCTCCTTAAAAGGGTGGTTGTCTCCAGTAGGGGCCAGTAAAGGAGGTCCCTTATGTTTTTGTGAAGACCAGTGGGAATGGTGACCTACAGCAAGAATCTAAGGAAGAGCATAGAGAGAGGACTCCTCTATACTGCTGTCCCAGAAGTGGCATCTTTGTGTTTCATGGTCCTCACTGGATTTTTTTTTTAATATATAAATTTGCCCAGTTTCTTGAAGCTGGATGTATTTTTAGCATCCACATTCTTGAAGAAGAAATTCCTCAGCCGAACCATGCTGTGAGAGAACAGTCTTGTGTTTGCTTTTTAACCCAATGTGCACTTTTTTATAATTTGATTTTCCATTATTCAGTACCCCTTCCAAAACAGGGTCTGTTCATTATAACCCACACTCCCAATGTCACTTACAATGCTCTGTTGGGCTGAAGAGAGCTTCAGTTGCTGCTTTTCCAGGCCAGAGTCTGGAACAGTCTGTGACACTGTTTCTTCCACAGTGACCATCCCATATTTGTGGCTGTCCTTACCAGTCTTCTCTGTGCTGTTCCATTTCAGCTCCCTCTGAGATGAGGGATCAGTATTTCCCATGCTTTTCAAAATACTGGAGTCAGTTTTATACAGTGGCAGAATAATGCTGTTGTGTTTGTCTGTGCTCCTAATCATGGCTAGTTATGCTGTTTTCCTTTCTTTTACTGAACATTTTGCCAAAACCACTATGAAACCCCGAGGCTGTGCTGCTCAGGCTTAGGTAATAATTAATAACAGTTAGGGTAGAGTCTGTCATTTGTGTGTGAACTGGAACTGCTTCCTGTTTATAGACAAGGGGGTTCACTAGCCAATTCACTGACTCTGGGTTCTGAAGCCCCGTGGCACTTTGGGCTCAGCCCTCTTCTTTATGTTTTTCAATAACCTGGCATTGTCAGCAAACTGTGTATCCACCCCACTTCCTAGATAATTCATGAATCCATGAGGGAGCATGCATCCATACCTCCCACTGTTTGCAAGGAAAAAGCTGTCTATCTTAGCACTTTGCTTGCTAGATTTTAATGGTATGGTATGTATGAAAACCTTCCAGTTACATTATGAATATTTTGTATATGGAGTTTGAAAGACTGAGCTGAAAATTATGGGTCTAATCTTTGCCTATGGTCATCTGTTTGTTTATACCTTCAGATAAGATAAAATCTTACACTGCTTGAAAGAGTGAACATTCTGTGGTGTGACAGTGCAGCATATTGGCTTTTCTATAGCTGTTTCATTTGATTTCTTTTTTTTTTTTAACTAATTTAAATGTAATAGAAAAATTGTAATATCACAGCACCTTAGGAAGCTTAGATCTTGGAGCAGCTTCTGCAAATTTAGACCTGCAAACACAGAGATTTTGGGAAGGATTTGGCTTTCCTTACATGGCCTCAGTTTCATCCATATTTACATTTGTTAATCTGTGATACACTTTTCATTCCCTAACCAACTCTAGCAATCATATTTAGATTTCTGCCTTGCTCACCCTGACTGGTTTTGTTACAGCTCTGGCAGTCCAGCTTCTCTGACTGTTGTTTTTGGTGGTGTGTCTTTGTTTTGTTTTTGTTTGTGCGTTTTGTTGGGGTTTTTAGGTCGATCTCCTTTGAGGGTGCCTGGATACAAGCCTACAGAGTGGGAGAAAAGGTTTTTGTTGTGGGCAGGCCATTTCAAAAAGCCCGAGGATATACCGGAGACTGTTTCGTAAGTGTCAGTTTTGAAGCTGTAAAAGAGCTGTAAAAGAAATGTTACTTGAATGCAACTCCAGAATAACTTTTCTTACATGGGTTTGCAGAGCTGAAAAATCTTACCCTGCTGTGTTTGGTGTGTCACCCTTGCAGATGAAATTACCTCAGCAATTCTATTGTGCTAAGATAATGTATCCCTCTTGATTATTATTAATTTTTTTGCAAGGGGATGACCAGCATTTATCAGTTGTTTCATCAGAAAAACATGACAGATCAGTTAATCTTTTCTCTCACAATTAAAAAGTCTTTTTCAAACATTAGTGTGAGCTTTTTAAAGTGTTTTTCTTTATATGTCAGTCTGCTCCTGTGGGAAACTTTTATATATAGCTATAAAATAACTGAAACTCCTATAAAGTATTTATTAATGACTGTCTAGAGGGCATGGGCCAACTTCCTTTACTCTTGGAATTTAAACTAATAAACAGTGTAAAGGCTCCCTAACTATAGAGGGTCAAAATTTCCTTGTTGCTAGTGAAGTCCAAATGTCAAAGCTTTGTCCAGTGTGAAAAGTAGAAAATAAAACTGGATGTTCTGGTTTGCGTATCAAAAATGAAGATCAAACTTATCAACAATAGGCAACTATTAGTTTAAAAAACATTCCTAGTGGTAGTACAGTTATCTTTTAAAACATGCTCATAATACTTTTAAATATATGTATTTATTTAAATTTAAAAGATCCAGTAAGTCTTGCACTACTTGAGTAAGAAAATGATGTAGCTGCCCTCTAAATATTTTGTTTGTTTGGATGCACTATGTGGGAATTGAAAATCCACCCATGTATCTCAGTGTATCACAATAAATAAATTTTGTTAAAATGGGATCCTTCCATTTTCTATTAAATAATTTTTCTTAAAATTACATTTGAAACACATACAGGTGTAAATTATTAGAACTTACTATCACTTCATACATTTTTGCATACCAAACATTTGTTAGGAGTGTTTTTAAAAAAATAGAGTTAGCAGAGTGATTGATTTCAGTAGTTTATTGAAAGGACAAATGAACTTCTGATAAAAGCTGACCATTTTTGCAAGTGCATAGGGAATTTTTTTTATTTAGACAAATAATTCAGCCAAATCTGAGAAGACAGTTGAGAACTATAAAAGCAGAAAAACTTGTTTTCCTGTTCTGAGATTAATTAATTAATCTGAGATTAATTGTGGGTTGTAAGGGTTTGCGATACAACTCAGTAATCCTGTAAAATGTGGTAATCAGAAGCAATTTATTTATTAAACAAATGTTAATCTTAGCCACTGAACTGATTTAAAATGCAAGTTGTGTTCAAATATCTRCCTTTTGCTCTTGTATATTCTTAACACATCTAAGGTACTTCCAAAAGTAACTAGCAAAGTTTTTTTTAATCCTACTACTGTGCATTTCGTCTTACTTGCAGCCTGCACTCAAGGCTTTCATTGCAGATTATTAGCAGAAACAAATAACCTGGATGCTAAAATTAACTGTTAGTTCCATTGTAGAAGAATGTGTTTGTTCCCTATGAGCAGAAATCTTGTACTCACATCAATACTCTGACAAAAACAAGAACAAAACTCTTTTCAGCTCTCGGGTCCTATGTGATTTACCACGTTGAACTATCATGGATCCTTAACTGTCTTTTTATTCTTCCAAATAATGGTCAAAATGTAGTAAAAAATTCCACATTCACTCATGTTTGTGTACAGTAATAATTTCCCAGGTCCATTAAATCTATTCTCCATGTTAGTTCTGGGGTATAATTAACCTAGTTTGATGCATTTATTCTTTTCATCACACAATGTTGGTGCTTTTCTAATCTTCTGGAATTTTATCATGTGTCAAATTTGATCAGTGAGACTATGAGACCTCCTTGAGAAGGGAGTCACCTGCTCTAAATTCTGCAAGGAGAGTTGAATATGTAGAGTGTAGGTCTTTGGTTATTGTGGGAAGCACATGTAAAAAGCATTAATGCTTCACTGGCCCTCCTTGCACTGTGCTCTCTAACTCAAATTTAAAATGTGCTGTAACCAAGATGTCATTTGGGTAGAATGATCTTCAGAGTTCAACCCAATGATCTTTTGTTTTAACTCTTCACATGTACAGCTGGAAGGTGTTAATAACTGCTACTCTTCTGGTGGAAGACTTCTGGTTTTTAAAAGATTACAGCAGAGTAGGCAACAGGCTTCCCAAAGGGGAAGTATAGCTACTGCTGTGGCTAGGTAAGCCCCCTGAAATTAAAAAAAAAGATTTAAAGGAGTGGAAACCGCTGATCTTTTACCAAGTCCTAGTCAAAATTTCTGAGTATTGCATTCAGCAGCCAGTGTGTCATCTATAGCACTGTCAAGTCCTGTAGCAGAGGAAGCCACCTTGCTGGAAAACAGACTGCATCATAAATGAAACTATTTTGAACTTCAGGCAGAAGAAATTGCAAAGCTGTGATAATGCTTCCCTCTGCCCAAGAAACTCTGAACTGTTAAAACACTGCATTAAATTCCTGCTCACAAATGGATTTTACCATACTTATGCTCTTGAGAGAAAAATGCATGTTTTACAATATTAAATGCATCAGTTATTCTATGGACTTCTCCCTGACTTTGCAGATATTGGAAGGTGATAGTGAGCACAGATGGAGGTAATAGTAAGAAAAATACTGTTTTAGTAAAACAATCCCTCTTTTTTTTTCTGTTCTTTCCATAATGAACATAAATACTGCAGCCCTCCTCCTTTGCAATGCAGTCGAGTGGTCTGCAAAGGCAGAATTGTCTCTCAACAATGAAGTAACCAAAGTTAAAAATGGTTTTGTTTCCAGCTTTGAGAAGAAGGCGTTTGTGACCAGGTATCTCTCAAGGTACTTGGGGATCAGCCCTTCCCGTTCTTGTAAAACTTTTTTGTGAAAAGAACCAAGTACTATTAGCATTATAGAAAAGTACTTAGATAGCATGCTAGGAGAAATTGAACAATTAGCCAAGTGATTTATTTGGGTCTCTGATAATGAGCCTGTTCTTTTATTCTTTCTTGAGGATTGAAACTGTCAGAGCAGCGAAGACCACACTGCGTGTGAAGTTCAGCTACGTCATGATTGCCTTGACAATACTGGGATGCATCATCATGGTGGTCAGAGGCAAGCAGGTAAGCACAGATTTTTGGCCAATGAGGGCAAATAAATCTTCATGTAAATTTCTCAGTTTGTCTATGGATTTTTAGTACTGTTTTGCTTTAGGGTTTTGGGTTTTTGTTTGTTTTGGTTTTTTTCTCTTTATATCACTGAACAAAAATTTAAGAAGTCCTCCTAGTTCCCCAGAAGTGACCCTCATTGACTAATTCCTATCAGCAAAGGGTGATGTCACTGTTAAGACTGCATCTGCTTCCTTTAAAAAAACAAAAACCCCTGAGCTTAAAGCATCTGCATGGGCAGAACTTTGTTATGCTGCCCTTCTCTGAAGCAGTTCTGATGATGATACTGTTCAGATCCTTCTATGGACTACTACGTGTTCTAGAGAAACCTTAAAAGTAGTGATAGTCTCAACCCCAGTACTGTGACCTGCTGAGTGTCAAGTGACATTTCTGTCAGCATTTGTCCATTAAAACGAAAAGGCTGCAGTACTCTGAAATGAAACAGTGGAAGGATTTTTCCCTGGCTTTAGCAGCAGAGATCAAACACTAATAATTCCCAAAGCATTTTCCTCTGTACTGGAGTAGTATGAATGCAAACACCAGGAAGAGAGGACAGCTGCTTTGGAATCCTTGTTTTCAAAGCAGCTGGAATTATTTATGTTTCCTGAGAAGAGCTCAGTTGGTCAGAGCATGATGTTAATAATGCCAAGGTCGTGAGTTTGATCTCCGTATTGGCCATTCACTTAAAGAGTTGGAATTGATGATCTTTGTGGGTCCCTTCCAGCTCCCACTATTCTGTGATTCTATGATTATGTTTAACTTTTGGTTTGTTTCTAGTACCTCTGTCTTGTGAAGATCAAATCAGTATTAAACACCAGAAGCATAGAATGTATCTGCTGGTGACTTGACAAAAGGGTTTAATTTATTCCCAGAGAAGTAATTACTTTCAGTCAAAATAATCTCTCAGTATTTTATTTTAACCCTCTTCCTGGTATTAATGCTGACAGAACTGTGCCTTGGTAAGGAAAGGCCAGGTATTTTGCAAGTTATTGATTCAAGTTTCAACTCTGTGCTCCTTCAGGTGATAAATGATGATCTTATTACATTGTAGGCTGTGAAAAGACATGAATCTCTTACAAACATAAACCTGGAGAAGAAAGCCCAGTTGAAAATGGAAGGTACCTCTGCTAAACCATAGAGGAAGAAATGAAGAGACCAAGGACTGGGGAAGAAAAGCAAAGTCCTTTTCAGCACTGAAAGGAGGATATAGTCATATCTTTCCTGTATGTTAGTTCTGTACACTCATGTTCAAGAAACAATGACTATATTGTCCTGTAATCATAAAAACCAGAAGTACCTGTTTTCTTTTCCTARTAAGTGCCCCTTTCTTCCAAACTCATTTCTTCATGGTTAGTGGGAGAGGATACATGAGCAAACTGGATAAGCAAAGTAATTGTTTCCCACGTGCTGTGCACTAGACTGAGGATCTTTTAAAGTACTCCAGAACCTGTACCTGCATTCTTGGTACCAATCCCCTTTATGAAGTCTTATATTCTTACTTACCACTTACAAGAAGGTAACTGTAACACAAAAGGACAGTCCATTTGGTTTCCACTTGTACATCCATGCTTGTACGAACAAAACACCTTCACTGGGCAGTCATCCACTATTACTGACTAGTTCAGGTCCCCTCAGGAAGAATGGAACTGTATTTATTCTGTATTGGTACTGGCTACTTCAAATATTCTGTGTTCCTCTTTGTGCAAGACAGAACAATTATTAAGGGAGCCCTTGAGTCAAAAGTACTTGTCTGACCTGCATTAACATCATCAAAATGATCATGACTTACTAGAAAGCCTGTTATAGGTCCTGTTATTCTGACTGCATTTGTTTAAGTGAGGAATAACTTCCTGTGAAGAACTGCCTTCCTTCAATAAGAGGAGGAGGGAGATGAAGAGCGTAATAGCATTCCAGAGAACCAGAGTGTTGCAGCTGACACCCTAAGAGTTGTCACACCAGAGCTGTGAGTGAGAGGAGAACATCCAAGCTAAGGGAACAGAGATGAGTATTTTGAGGAATACTGAGCAACAGCTTCAACCTGGGCTGTCAGATTTACTACTTAGAGGCACATWAGTATGAGAAAGTCCATCAAGCATTCCTGCTCTCTGCTACTAAGCTCCTTCTTTCCAAATCTCATTTCAATTTACATGTATTTTGCTCTTTTAAATTGTCATTAGTGCTTTCATGATACTAGGCCCACCTAGAGAGCACCTGCCTCAAGAGTCCTATTTCTGGCATTGAGCCCAGAGTCACACACTATTCATGTTCAATAGCCTGCAACAACCAGGGACAGTATTTTTTTTCCTCCTTTCAGTTCATTTGGAAGGAAATGTAGATGGGAAATCTCGAGACTGCTCAAAATTGTTACTGCCCAGCACTGCCTGATGACTGGCCCTGGGGACTCCAAAAGCAGAAGAGACATACCAATTTGACAGACTGAGTTTGTGAACTTTCCCACAGTGGAGGGAGGTTACTTTTGGTGTACTCCTAAAAATTAGCTGTACTGCTGAATAAATCAAAAGCCGTACAAAAATGCAGGGTAAATCTCCAGCTACTGCAGTCCATCTATGAATTGCATTTCTGCATACCACAATGAGATGTAACTGATCAGACAAGCTGTGTAGTCAGTTCCACCACAGAAGTTACAACCTTCAGGTGATACAATGACCTGTCATCAGATTCTCTGTATGGAAATTATTGTAAGTATGCTGTCAATCAAGCAGAGCAGGAATACACAGATTTGTCCACTTAATTAGCACTGAATGCAAGTCATGTTTAATTTCACTGCAGGTATGTGAACAGCTTTTTCATGAAAATTCTAGTTCTTTGCCACACCAGTAGGTACACAGGTGGGAACAAAAAAAAAAAACCATCTTCCCAGATTGCCTGTGATCATGTTATGTATTAAATGAGACCAAAGGAGAGAACATGCATTTCAGACAGTATTTCAGGTCTGCATGAAGAAAAACTTGTGATTTATGCTTGGTGATGGCAGAGCTTAAAACTCTGCATCTGAAAAATCTCACCCTTTCAATACACACCTCTTGAGTGCACTCTGAACAGAACTGGCAGGTACCGCTTTAGTTTTGAAAATAAAACTACCTGGACTCATCCAGCTGGTAAAGTACTTCAAATAAAAATGTGCAAAATACCACTTAGAAAGCAACACTTCAGAGCAGCAATGGTCAGCTGTTTTTAATTTTCCTTAAATTTATATAAGCTTTATGCTATTTACTCAAAAACTGAAGTTTGGACCAGTGGTTTAACAAAAGCTCCGTGTATCCTGTCACCCTGGTATCTCCACCATTTCAGTATCTGCCATAAACACTGTGCATCACTGCCCAACTTTGTGTTTTCTTTCAGCTCCTGTGTAGGCTCCAGTCTCAAACAAAAGCCCAAGACGAGTTGTGTGCTGTCTCCAGCTCACTCCCAACAACTGCAGTATTTTCTTTGCAAATAGCTGGGTACCAAAAAATGATGTAAATCTTTCTCAGAGAGGCAATGGAAGGAACCACCTCTTTCCTGGTGTGATGCCTTCCAAGAAAGCACTTCTAAACACAGACAATGGTTACAAAACCAGTATGTTTCTGGCCAAAGTAGCCAGTCCAGCTGATGGGAGAACTGAATGCACTTCAGATCACTTGAGAGCTCAGCTTCAGCCCAAATCTTTTTAACAGTGCATACAGAGGAACATACTAAGCCCTTAAATGGTGTCATTTGCTTTCTCCCCTTTGGCTTGGCCTGTAACACCACTCATATTTATTCAAAACAGTCCAATTTATCAATCCTATACCATGTGCCATATTGCTGTACCTGTTCCAGAGACAACTGAAATTTCCTAATGCAATGATCACCTGACAACTTCAACACTGCTTCAGAAGAACGTGCAGGAGCCCCACAGACATGGCCACAGCAGTACACAGAGAGGTCTTATTTTTCTACAAAGACTCAGACAACTGAAGAAAGACCTTCATGTCTAAAGTGGGCACGGGAGAGTACCACTGGTGTGTTGCGCCAATTTCCAGAAGCAAAAAAAAAACCAAAGTGGAAGACATGGGGATTTACTATAAGCTGGCACAGAGATGCAAAAACAGAGGTAAGACAGCTGTTCTGGAGGTCCTCAGGGAAGCAGAGAAGTGTATTGCCAGGAGCACTGTCACATGCAGGACCATGTGGTGTAATCTAGTTCTTCAAGTCTTGGTGCTGACAGTAAAAAAAAAAAAAGCAGGTCCAAGACCACACAGGTCCAGGGTCATTGTCTTCCTTCCTTCTTTTAACATTAGCAAAGAGTCTTCACCTCTATTGGCTGGCATCAAGGAACCAACACAGGAATTTAAGAACAGGCTGAGGTCTCTAGGCAGCAGTTGCTTCAAATGATTGTGTGGTGTCTTCCCATGAGCCCGAAGTGCTGGCCCTGGCTTAGTTATTGAGCTTTCAATAACCTGCTGCATCACCCTCCTGAATCCAAGACACTGACCCTGCCTGCCATGTTCCACTGGGAACTTTACCAATAGGAAGAATGACAGCTCCTGTTTGCTGACCCAACAAAAACACAACTTAAATGGCATTACAGATCTGTGGGCTGGACTGCTGGACAGCAATCCCAGGCAGTCCTGAATCCTGCTTTCTCTACCACCCAGTTCAAAATAGACATTGTTAAAACCTCAATACAGTGCTTCCACCTCATTACTGATGTTTCAAAAAGAATTCAAGAAATTCCCATTAATCTTTTCACCTTACCAGCCTGTGGGGCTTTTGGAAGGTGCTTAAGATTGGATCTCCACAAGCAGACAGGAACAAATGGATACATTTCAATTTCGAAGAAAGTATTTGATCACTTTTTAGCAGGTGCCCACTACATCCTGACCAGCAGAGCTAAGAACCCAAGAACTCCAATAGCTCTCTCACCCACCCTCTACATGAGACCGTACTGCCTCCTATTTAGACACAAAACAACTGATCACTCAAAACACAGCATGACCTTCACAAAAGTGGCAGCTAGAAGTGTTCTCTGAGATGGTCCCTGTCTGAGCACATCCTTCACAAGAGCAGAGAATACTGATTTCAGTGTTTCTAGCAGGGGACACAGCCACAGAGAATTGTGTTAGGAAGCAGTGCTCAAGCAATAAGGTATAATGATCCTCATACTTCCAGTGGCACTTTTCCTCCAAAACAGAGTCCTTCATCTGTGGCCTGAATGTTATTTATTAGATGGGTAACGTTACACTACATGTTTGACTCTGTTAAAATGCAAATAGTTTCCTTACCCTTGGCTTACCAAGTAATTCTGATCAGTCTGTATCAGTGAGCTTTTCCTTTCCTAATTCACAAGTCTGATCTCCCTTCTGTACCCATTTCATTTGCAGCCTTTGTAAGATTTTGTTTCTTTTCAACCTGTTAATAAGGCTAAGTAAAGCAATGCCAAGAACCGGCTTCTGGAAGATCCTGATGGAAATACACTCAGTTAAGCACCATTTAAAATTACATTGAGACCTATGAGTTAGCCACATTTTAATCCATTTAATGTGTGCCATGTTGACTCTTGTATTGTTGTGGTTTTCAGTCAAAATATTATGCAGTACCAAATGCCTTACACAGTCTAAGTCTTCATGACAACAATACTACCTGTGTCAACCAGGCCTGTCACTTCAAACAAACATACCAAGTTCGAAGATTTATACTTATCTGCTCTGAATTCACATATCCACGGCAAAAGTAACAAATACTGGCCAGGCTCCTTACACAGGAAGGCACACCAGTCAGCTTAAATGGACTCTTTTTTAATTCACTCATTTAGAGGCAATTGTCATTACTTTCTTGGGGGGCAGGGGAGGGAAACGCCAATGCACCACATTGTTTTCACTAGCCTGGAAGAGAAAACACTTATATATATAGATATATAGGTATGTATATATATACACACACTTTATGCATGTGTGTATATATATGTGTGTGTGTATATATGTATATATACACGCTAGTGTATATATACACAGAATATACATATATGAATATACAGAATATATGCACACACACTTTGCTCAGATTTGTTTACAAAATATGTAGGATTTTTATACCATCCAATAAGAGGTACATGGTTTTAAACAAATCTTATAGAAATGACATGTTATTGGAAATTTACACGTAAAAAAATCCAGCACAAAAAAATCCAAAAGCTAAAACAAGATTTTGCTACTAATCAGTGCTTCTATCACCCTTCAAGAAAAGAGAAACACAGTTATTTATATGTGATGTAAAGGCAACATTGAGGGGTTTTTTTGCTTTTTTAAATTAACCACCAAATTTAACCCCCTAAAATTACAAAGAATTGAAGTCCATTTACAGATCAAGTGCAGTAAACTAAATGTTCCTTCAGCACAAAGCAGCACTAGAGAAAATAACCGGGAAAAGGAAAGTGGAGGCCAACTGGCTTAGCTAGGGAGGCAGCAGGTGGCTTCTGCAGTGGCCACACAGGTCAGAGTCTCCATCCTGAAGCAGAGACAGAATTGAAGACTTTATTTAAATAATGGTCACACAGAGCTGATGTTCAGGCCTGTGCCTAGCTTCTTTCAGCAGTATGACAACTGACTTACGTATTTTTATAACTGTATCCAATGGGCTGGTTTTGCTTTTGCAGTGGCTTATCACTGAGAGGAGTCATGAGGATCTTGCAGACAGTTCTGCCACTAACATTTACCACAGGTACATGACGCTGCAGTTGCCAGTGGCAATTTTGAAATGTTTACACTGGACAAATGTGTGTTCCAAGCATCCCAAATAGCTTGAAAGAACATCGCCCGATGCAGGGGGGAGTGGACGGCCTAGGGAATCCATTGCATTTTCCAAAACGGAACTGCCACTGTCAATCATGTGGCATCTCCCCAGTTGTGTGCAGAGTTTGGTGTCAATGTCAGCTGAACTCAGTGAGGAGTGGCTGGCCTTTGCATCAGAGGTCTGTGATCCAAGCAGGCTGCGGAGCCAAGAACATGCTGCTAGCAGAAGGGTGGTCTCCAGCTGCACGCGGCAGCTGCCATGCAGTCAGTGATGCCTTACAGATATCACCTGGAGGAACCCTGCGTTCCATGCTAATTCACCTCAAGTCTCAAACAGCAAAAGGGAAAAGTGAAATGACAGGGCCAGGTGGATCCCGATGTAATAGTACTATTCTTTGAATGTAGTGTCATTTTAGTTGTTACATAAGGGCCTGGACCAGGAGGACTATATTCCATCAGGTGAGCTGGAGAGGAAGCTCTTGTCTTGTGAAAATGAAAACGAGATTCAACGCTCTTTGTGCTAAGTTTTACAAATTAAGATTTCTGTATTCAGAAGTTAACTTTTCAGAAGACAAATCTGTTCAAGTCACGCTGTGTAAAAATGTAAAGAGGCAAACAGGAACTTTTCAGCCGTAACTATATCAAGGACCAGACTCTGGAGCATGGAGCCAGAAAGGGCTTGATTTTTAAGGAAGGCCCAGCTGGATCATACTGTGCTAGCAAGCAGAAGTGAGGGCAGCTTCTCCATTCTAGAAGCTGTTTTGGAAAGTCATTTCTGGGGAGGTGTTAAGAGTGACCTATTCACAGGTTCTTTTTTTGTGGATGGAGAGGAAAAGCTGAGAAGGTATACAAATCTCCACAGTGGTCTGCAATCCAACTTGGGAGCTCAGTGTTGAGACGGGATGGGGCCAGATGTGTTCAGTATTCCTAAGAACCACAAAACATGTCCATTGCAGCCTGTTGTTGCAGGGGATAGAGAACTTACTCCATTGTTTGTAACACGTTCCTCATGCCAATAACCCCAGCTGGCACATACAGCAAAGTAGATACATTGTGTGTGAAGGTTTAATGCATGTCTCGCAGCCATTCAAAGAGGCATCCAGGGGAGAACATGGGGGATGAATTCAGCTACGTTCTAAGAAAGGCTGAATGTCTCCCTGGACTGCAGGCACACACTGCAGCAAATACAAGAGAAAGGCAGCCTTCTCTTGCATGCCAGGAGTGGGGGTCTAGTGGAGGAGGGATTACTTTCCTGTAATAGGAACACGGAATATCTCAAAGTATAGAAAGGTGCCTCAACTCCACGAAGGTGACAGTGGAGAGATTCAGAACCTAGAAGAGAAGGGGCATTCTGGCGACCCCTTGCCAAGGAGGGAGCATCCTGCCACGGAGAGCCAAAAGTTTTCCAGACGTATGTAAGAGCATGTGCACAAGGCAAGCGAATGAGCGCAAACAGGGTTATGGAAAACATTGAGAGAATCACTCCATGGGTGGCTTGTGGCTCGACAACAGGATTGGCTAGGTAGAGGAGCACACAGCACAGAGGCACCTCAAAGCTGGAAGCCTTCCATGGGAGCCTCACACTGCTGGAAGATGTACTGTTGCTGGTTGATATCCACTTGTGGGGCAATGCTGCTGTCTTCATCCTCTGTTCCAAAGTAGTGCTCAATCAGATCAAACGCCTTCTGATAAATCTCTTGATTCTCATGGCTCTGCAGGAATTCAATCTTGTCCAGGCCTGCAGAGGAAAGTAGTACATAAAAGTTACAGCTCAGTGAAAGCATAGGACCACGATAATTTTCAGTCTGTTCTGTGATTCTGTCCCACCTCCAGAAAGAACAGGCCCCTCTATGCAGACCTGTACCCAACTGGTACTCTCCACAACCAAAGAAAAACAGTTTGAACTACAGAATTTCCTGTAACTGTGTTATTTGTTTCGTACCTTCTGTCTGCCTCTACTCTTTCACTCAAAAATTAAATCAACAAGCTTGAATGGGTAAAGCACAAGGCCTCAAACTCAAAGACTCTTTTTCTGAAGAGACTTTTAGGACCATGTTTCCTGAAAGCGTGTTCACAGTGCTTTCTTCACAAAGACCATGATACAGAATCACGTAAGTGTAAGTTGAAAGGCTTCTGATAGTCATCTAGTCCAACCTGCAGCCCAGCCCAGCAGCACTAACCAACATCAGATTACATCTGCTGTGTCTAGACAAGAATTCAAAACTTCTAAGGATGGATACTCCAATTCCTAACCTGTATCACAGGTTAGGAATGCAGTTAAATGCAGTTAAACTCAGGCAACCAATTTTTGGGCAGGCATTAAGCCAATGGGCAAACTCAGGCCTTGTAGTCAGATACAAAAAAAATAATACGGCAAAGAATGATGCTACAATGAAATATAAGTGTTATCCATTCTAGTAAATCTCTACTACTGGGAATTATAGTGGTTTTCTTGTTAACACCTTTTACTGTGTATGAATCAAGCAAATAAGATGTGCACACTCTGTCTCCAATCTGTACACAGCTAATGCAGAAGATGGAGTACACTGGAGACTTATCAAAGAACAGGTTATTTTCAGTAACAGTGATAAGGTAATTAATAGAATTGGGTCTCCCGAAGCTCTAATGTGTCTGTGACGATTGCTGTATCCCCTGACTTCCTCAGGGGTTTTGCTCATACCATATGCTTCTTCAATAAGAGCACAGTAAGGATTAATGCCAGTGCCACTGCGTTTGGATTCCTGCTCTCCAAGCCTCAGGATGTTCTCCAGCCCATTCAGTGCTACTTGCACAATCTTTGAGTCCATTACTGTAAGGAGGTCGCAGAGTGGTTTGATGCATCCCAGTTCTACTAAATACCTGAAAAACATCATATGGAACCCAGTAAATTATCTGCAAAATTATAGTTGGTGTAGCCACTTAAGCGCTTAGCATGAAGGTTCAAGAAACAAAACAATCAGATAAAATATCAGCTTGACTGGAAAAACTAGAGAAATTACAGATATCTATTTGTATGTAGTCAATTCTGCTGAAACATGAAAATAACTCTAAAATACTTTCTCTGTCCCTCTCTCTCTCTATTTATATAGCTATGAAATAGTAATTTATTTTTTGTACCATAATTTATATTTTTGTAATGGTAATTTATAAATATTTTCTATAAAGAGCAACTATATTAATTTAACATGCTTATAGTTGGTTGGTTTTTTTTTATATATTTTATACAAAGCTGCATATAAGCATAACGTACTGGTGTAAGTTAAACAGGAAAAACAAGGCATGTGATGCCATTGTCTGAGGGGCTGACCTATTCCTCTCCAGACTGCTAATGCACTCTGTTACACTCTACACTCAGAAGTTAGTTTAGAAATTGCATTAAGTTTTTTCAAGTAAGAGAAATGGTTCAATTATTTAAATTAGTATTACAGCTAAAATTCATATGTGATTTCTCCCTAAAGGAATGAAAGGCTTATTCACAACAAGGTCTCTCTGGATACAACACTGAAAGCATACTGAGAGGTTCTTCAGTTTCTAGACTGATAGTTTGTTTTCTTGCACAAACACTAATTCACTCAATTGCATTGGAAGATTTTAATTATTTCATACTTGATCTGTTCAGCAGAGCCTCCCGATGTTGCATTTGTGATTGCCCAAGCAGCTTCCTTCCTTGTCCGAAACTCAGCCGTTTGCAAAATATTTATGAGAGCTGGGAAGATATGGGCATCTATGACTGTCTGCAAAAATAAATGACATGGCAGGGTTATAACAAAAATAAGAAATAGCTTCCTTGTCCTGAGTTAGTTAATGTCTGTGCTCAGCACAACACATTAAATAACGAAATGTCACTTTATCAAAGGCCAAAACTGATAAATCAGTTTTCAGCTCTACATTTGAAACCCTCATTATTGCTGTGGTCTGTGTTATCCTAAATGAATTCAAAACACATTCAGACTGAAGTGACTGCCTTATCTAACAAGTTACTTAATCATACTCTGACAGCAAAAGAATGCCATACTTCCCTTATTTTTTCAGGTAGTAAACCACTCAGCTATTAAGTCAGTAAACCATTAAGTCATTAAGATCCCCTGAACTTCATAGGCCTGTGTGCCAAACTACATTTCCACTGGGCGAGAAAATGGAGCAAAGTTGTTCACGTAAGAACTCAAAACAAGCAACCACCTGGTGAAAAGACAAAGCACCAGATGGTCTGGCAGTAGAGTTCACTGCTTAGCTCAACAAAGTGATGTAAGTCAAATGAGCATTTGGGCAGCAGCTCTAAGTTTCTGGTAACTTCTTGTGAAAACAGCCTTTTGCAAGAAGACAAAAAGTAAACTAGTTTTGTTACACACATATGACAAGGATCTGAAACACCTTGATAAGGATCATTCAAACAAGCAAGACCTTAGGATGACATTTCTAATCTACAGTATAAATCATCACAGAACTGATAAAGGAAAATTCAAAGAAAGCCAAAAAGATGCTTTTCCCAGAGCTCTGYAGAAGAAAACTAACAGATTACATACAGCAAAAAGCTACAGTCAATTCAAAGTGTGAATGGCTAATCTGGTGAAAATAAAACAATTGTTTGAGATTTCTTTTGTCCTTCCTGTTTGTCTGGGCATCCATACTGCATCTGGTTTGTAAATCCATACAGCCCATCAGTTGTAACAACAGTCCCGTGAACACTGTGTCCTATGCCAAAGAATCCACACTTCTAATACAGCAATCTGGGGTCCTCAATGTTGTATTACATTGGTATATTGCCAAGAATATTTGATAAAGTGTCCTTAACCAAAATTTTTGAACATAAATGCGGAAAGTGATGTCATAAACAGGAGTCAGCTATTAAAAAAAAAAAAACAAAACTAAAAAGATAAAAGAAAGTATCTTACAAAGAGATGCATTTTACCCCTGACACATTTTACTGAAAAAAACCCCAATTAATTTGTAAAAATATCACTGTAAGGGTATGTGGAACATGAGAGTATGTGCTTCATTAAGGTTATCAGATCAAGGACCTTTCCAGCTCAAAGGGAGATACAAATAACAGGAATAAATAAATATAGTGACACAAATCTGATAGACAAGGGATAAGATAAACAATCACGAAGAAGGAAAGCTTTCAGTCATTAATTAATGGGCCATTAAGAAACCACAGGCAGAGAGCCAGCCTGGACTTTGTAACTGATGACAGGGACAAGTCAGACTATGCAAAACTTAATAACAAATCTTAACTATTCTACCATGTAACCACTCTCTCTATCCCACCTGAGCACTGTAAGGATTGGGTGTCAGCAACCGAGCATGACTTACTTTGGACCAGGAATTGGACCAGACCTCAGAAGAACCCCTTGTGTCTGTGGGGCCAGACAATGGAGTGGGTGGGGGTCTCAGCATCAGCAGCTGGAGAGGCCATGAAATATGGTCCCATAAAACGTGAATTTGGGGCCAGCAACTGATGTCAGGCCTTGGATGAAGGGGCCCCTGCAACTGGAGCAAGTGAAGGTCCCAGCATCAGCCACTGGGGCAGGATCATAGTCCATAGGGCCCACGTGCGCGGATGCCAGCTGCTAGAGGGACTGGAGTGAAGTTAAGGGAAGACCTCAGCACCTCAGCTGCAATGGGACCACAGGTCACAGGACCCATGTGCCTGGGCACCAGCTCTGTGTGATGGAGGAGTTTATGTTACTCCCAAAAGCAATGGTGAGTGTGGAAGATCACAGTGTACCCAGTTTGCTGGCAAACTGACTGGGCAGTAAGTGGGAGACCCAGAATCTAGGCAAGGACAGAGGGTTGTGCTGATATTCAATGGGTCTGCAAGTGTRGAGATGCTCAAGACAAACGTGTGCATCTGTTTGCCAGTGAGAACCAAGCTGAACCAGCCACTCAGTACAACCCAGCCACAGGGAGTTTAGAGAGCTCATGATCCAGCCATGGACAGCAGCTGAGCAGACAGCCCACACTGGTATTTGAGACATCTGGGACTGCATCTATGAGAGCAGGAGTGTTTTCACTAGTGAACTTCAGTCCTCATCAGACAGAGAGGAGAATGGAGATGTGTCAGTCTACACTTCGTTTTATATGAGTCCAGAGAATTCTATACAAGGATGTTGTGAAGCAGGACCCCTTAGAAGAACAATGCATTAAGGGATGTCAAGCATTCTCTACTGAAAGATCTTGATACAGATCTAGGATAGTATTCTTGAGGGAATAAGAATTTTACTATTGTGGCAAAGTAAAAAAGAAAAATCTCATTATCACTTAAATCCTCTCCCCCAAAAATTTCTTTTACAGGAGATTTATTTCCTTAGAGAGAATCTTCTTAAAACCAACTTCTTTAGTAAGTACTAAAATCAGAGTATGTTACGTGATAGCATGGAACTAAATTGACACATCTTATCTGACAAGCAGTAACTAACACTCGAGCCTCCTACTTACCGCCAAAAAAAAGTTACCTTAAAACGTTCCAACTTAAACTTGTAAAATAGCAAGCGAATGCCAGAATAAAGGGAACTAGCAACAGAAGGGTGGTTAAGTGGGAGAAACACAAAAGGTTGTTATTGGTTTTCTTCTGGCTTAACCATTTTGAACACTTTGCTTCAATGCTTCGGTGGTTCAGTTCAGTAGGTAAAATTACTCTTCTCAAGAGTGGAGAAATGTGCGTTTGAACCTTTTCAGAAAGAACGGAATCCAGATCTTGCATCTTTTGGGTGAGTGCTCTTATTTCTATTTCTATTGTATAAAAGGCTATGGGGACCTTGTTTACTTTCTGCTCTACAATGAAGTTGGCTATCTTCACCCAAGCAGAACAGGTTAAAGCACCACAATGAATCACAGCCTCTCATAAGGCACTTCACTGAAAGAGACTGGCTGAAGAGAGAAGCATTTTATCACTCACTGTATTTTTATGTTTCCTACTGCTTGACATGCAATGCAAGTGTTGCCACCTCACCCTAGCATGAGTCTTAGTTAAAGGTACTCAACTGTCCCTCTGTAATACAGCAAAGCTTTTCAACAGCACTCTCTCAAGAGCTGAAACTCTTGGAGCTTAGCTTGAAGAAAAAAAAAAACACATTAACTAGGTCAGAAAGTGGTTTGCTTTAACCTTAATATCATCACTAGATTTCAAAAGTCTAGTTAAGCTCAGCAAGGGTGCAAGCACTAAAACAGAGAAAGTGCAAGCAGCATCTATTATTTACACACTATGACTTGTAGCCTTGCCCACAGCAGTTACTCTTGAAAGCACATCAGAATGCCTAAGGATTCCCATCTCTATGATATTTTATGTGGGAACAACAGTTACTGTGGAAACAGCTCATATTTCCCTTTCAGGTAAACTTTTAAGTGACAAAACAGTAAATACTAGAACAGAATTTGGTTCTTTTTTTTTTCTTGAAGAAAAGCAAGCCTCAGGCAGAGCAAAACCCTGAAGGACTGTGGCAGGATGAGGCACTTAAAACTTCTGAGGATTTAGAACGGCTTAATTCAAATCACTTTACTTTTCTAGCATTCCTATACTGCGTGTGCCTGACATGTGGAAGTGTGTTGAAGACTAATGTAATGTAGCACATAGAAAATGCTCAAGATAAACACAATGAACAGAGTTAAGGCATTTCAGTTCAACAAGAACTTTAAAAACATGAAGGAAATTAAAAGGTTTTAGGCTTCTATTACTAGGCACTGAGGTGCTATCTACAAATTACATTAGAAATCTCTTTTTTGCACATTAGGCAATCTAAAGCCCATCCTTTAATACATTAAACTAACAATTAAGTTTTTGCCCAACTCCATCCATTGGTATTTGTTGGAACTGAACCCCATCTTGAGCTGTAACTACGAGTCTTTCAGAAACCTGAAACTGAATTTTAACTGAAACATAAACTTTCAAATTTGAAACTGAACTGATTTGTAATGCTCAGTACTTCTGCAAATCTGGCCCTCACTTCCAAAGTGTCAACTTTTCTATGTTTGGTTGGGGTGTGTACGTTTTTGGGGGTTTTTGGGGTGTTTTTAACAGTTGGCACCCCTCTGCTGTAGTCCTCCAAGAAGGTTGCCTGTCTCTTGGAAACATTCTACCTGTCTTATTTTAATCAGTGCTTTCACTTTGTAGTATTTGATTTTTAAAGAGTGAAGCTAGATAAAAAAATGAATTTTCAGAGTATCATTACACCTGCATGGACATTTAACCTAAATAAATTGTAGTCACTGTTAGGGAGGTCTTCAGTCATAGTATATAAAATTCATGTTTTGAGCTGGTCAATGCCATGTGAGAATTTACTTTTCGCTCTTTGGGTTCCCACAACTAAATCATTTGAGATATGCAAAAACACACATACACAAATAGTGTGCAAGTGTCGGCATCACATGTCTGCGTATGATTCATCACAAAGCAAACAAGTCTTGTACCATGACTGTTTCCCTGCTCTTGCAAGAACTCATTACCTTTAACAAATTTAAACTACAGTCACCATATAGCTGGCAGCTGCAAATACAGCCCTACTGCTAGGATCTCCTCCTCCTGGCTGGAAATTTTAGTTCATAGAGGGTCCTCTATGACTTCTTTTCCAGTTACCTTGTTTATTTATTCAATTTAGAACTGCTTTATAAATAACACAGCAAATACTTGTAAGCCAAAACTACTTCACACTGTGGCATGGGTACAAAAAACACTGCCTTCCTAGAGCACTTCAGATCTCAGTTCTAATGAACTTTTGTGTTGTTGACACAGATACCTAAGCCTATACACTCCAAACTGTGTATACAGCAAACTTCCAGCCGGTTTACACAAGGTTGTTACTGCTGTCAGGAAGAACCTGCAGTATAATGAGCAGCACCTCGTTGAGCTGTGTCCTGCTTTTAGGATCGGTCAGTCCTAAAAACCCAAAACAAAGAAAGAAAAAACCAAACCAAACCAAACAGACCAACCAACCCCCCAAGGCAATATACACCACTGACTGCTGTGGTTTCCAGCTAGAATAAAGGAATTAAAGGTATTCTAGCTCTGCTGCCCTCAATGTGGTATAAGGTATGTAGAAGCCTGAAAACAGATTTTGTACTTCAACATAAAGTTAAACCTGAAAGAGATTAATCTTTGACTTTCACTAGTCTGCAAACTAATATGACCTTGTCAGTAATGCCATATTTTGCTCAAGATACTTTTTGAAGTTCTGCTACCACAAACAGCACATTAAGATTTTTAGATTACTTATGTAAACTATGACAAACTAAACACACCTTATATTTGAGGTAATTTGATGCCTGTGTAAACCACAGCTTGTGTGAATCATGTCATTCCTCTTCCATGTCCCCAGCACTACTTTTGGAGTGGTCCTCGGTAGCAAGAGCCTCTGACAACTCTGAGCTTGTAACTTTACCACATTTTGTAAAAACGTATTTCATTCCAGAGTTTTAAAACTGACAGACAATGTATCATTTGCTACATTTGCCCACGTCACTCTTCACCAAGGTTAAGAAACCCTAGAGGAGGGAAAAACATGGCACAGATCCTGTTGCTACCATCCCTAGCCATACTCAGACTTCCAGATGTTCTTGTAAAAATTTAAGGTATATAAGACGTGGTAAGTTTCTTAACCTGTCAACAGGAGAGAATTCCTATGATGTCTTCACTGTCAGACATGGAAGACTGTGTCTGATGTATTGCCTTTCACAGCTTTTCAACAGGTTGCGAAATTAAGACATGGAACATTTTCTGACGTATGTGATAGCCTTTCATACCCTTCAGAAGGGTCGACAGTCAGGATTAAGCTTCAGTTGTGCAGTTCTCCTTCTGACTCCCAGGAAGATGTAGTTCCCCTTCTCCCTGACTGGGGAAGCTATCCACTGAAGTACAGCAAAGTTGTATACAAACTAGGAAATTAACAAACAAAAACTATACTTAGTGACAATCACGACTGCATCAGGATACACACATCCACCCCAAACCTTAAAAGCACAGAAATAAAGAGGGGAAAGACTGCTGTATTCCACCACACTTTTCTATTGCCTAGGCACTGTTGATAACACACTCTGAAAGGCTTTCACTTCCACATTTGGTGGGGAAATAAACCCAAACCTCCTGAGCTTTAGGAAGAGTTACCAAAGAAAGTTCAGCACACACTTTCACATATTTCATGCATGTTAATTTACATTGCCTTAACGCTAAAAAAAGTTTACGTGATTGTGTTGGAGTGCAAATCTAATAGTGATAGGCTGCTGCCTTCTCTTTTAGAAATGGCAGTGAAAGCCTTTGGAGTGTGCTACCAAACAGCATGTAGGCAGTATGAAAGTGGAGATGAATATAGAAGTCCTTCCCTCTAACTTTATATTTCTATACTTTACAGTGGGTGGATGGAGGGAGTGTAACCCAACGCAATCTTAAATAACACTAAATATAGCTCTGTTTGTTAATATTGGTTAGGTAAAATACCTATTAGAGTTACCAAAATCTTTTAATGTCTTCTTGGCGTGCAGAAGGGATTGCTAGATTAGGGCTTGAGCACCACCCAAAGTTTCCACGGTATTCTAACATCCCAACTGCTCTGGAGCAACAACCCACTAGTTAGATCAGCTGGAAACTTGCAACAATTTGCTTTACTATGCCAGGCAGACATGAAAAAAATTATCATGTGCTTAAATTATTCTTGTCTGACTTCTGGCTAAAGATAGTCCATGTTCAAAATCCAGTAAGCATCACAGAGAGTGGAACAGATTTGGCTCCAGTGTATGACCTCTAGTAGGAAGCACTGAGCAATTTAGAGGGACTGGGAAGAAAGGAAAATAAATTATTTGGTTTAGAACTGCATCTAGTATCTTAGAATTCCTTGCGTAAGGAAGACCAGTTCTCAAGAAGTAATGTTTTAATTTGTCACAATGTGAAATTAATGTAGAGAAAGAAAAGAAATTACCTCAACTCACAGAAGAAACAGGCTCACCCATGAATTTGGTTAAATCAGATATTCATCCCAGATGGGAATTATACTTTATCATCACAGCTATTAAAAACAGACTACACTTTTATTCTCCATTTTAGCATACAACCATCTTCAAGAAACATTTTACAGCACTGTTTAACTTCAAAAATTCTTTTTTTACAGTGCTTTTCAGCTCGAATGTTTACAATGATTTTGCCATTAAATAGGAGTTGTCTGAAGTAATACTTCAAAGGCATTTTCTGAGAAATGCACACTTATCAGCTTATGGAGCTGAAAGGAGGTTTCATAACACCTTGTATCTCATACAACATTCTCTAGGTTGAGACTAGAAACTAAAGAATCAAGGGCCTTTCTGAAACTTGTTATACATCTGTGATGAGACTTTCAACACAAGGTAATCTTGCAATTACACCTGCAATCGTCAATTTTACTTCCAAGAAACACTGGCTATGAGATCTCCAATCAGGCATGTTGCAAGCACTCTCCACTGCCCTTTATTTCACAACTTCCCTCTAAAGGGCCTCCTTCTGCAGTTCCAAAAATCAAGGCCTCATGATGGACATGACTTGCAATATGTCATCATTACCAGGATAGTTATATCCTGCTCACAATCAGAAACAGAATTTTTTAATCTCATTTTTATAACTGTCAGTATAGATTAAATTGGGTATGCACTTCGGGCAGCCAGTGTTTCACTACAAAGCATGTGTGTGCTTGAAGGCAGATCAATTCCCCTGAACGGGGCCCAAGGGACTCTTAAATGAGATACAGCTTTCACTTTTGAGAAGCTGCTTCTTATATTCTTTTTCCCCGGACTTGCATAAAGCATCAACACGCTTCTAGCCTTGTCTGTGACATATCCTAAGGCAGCTGCTTTTAAGCTGGATTCTTTCAAATCCACATGTATTCTGGTTATTTGTTTGACACTCTTTTCTTCCTGATGCAACAATCCTGAGAAAGAGAGCTTCTATCCACATAATCACAACTACTTTTCTATGCAGAGTTAAAGGGCTTTTTTTGTACTTTTAAGGAGTCACTGCTAGAAATGAAGGTGTAATATTAATGGCTCATAGCATTAATTTCCCTCTCCCTACTCCCGACCTCACTTTTTCAAGTCACAATGCAATTTTAATCTGTTCTCAGTAGAAAGGCAGCCAATCTGTGATAAAATACCCCAAAACATTCAAAAACTGATAAACACACACATGCATAAACTAATCACTTTGTCCAGGTAGATTAGGCAAATTCTGTTTTAACAAAGGAAAGATTATTTTATCCTTACTTGTTTTCAAATAAAGATGTGCTTACAGTTTAGGAGACCAAGGATTAATAGGGATACAGTTAAGACTTTCCAGCTAAAGCTTCGCTTGTACATTGCCTGAGTAGTAGATACCAGGTGTAAGAGTACTGTGCAAACAAGGACAGGCCTTTACTCCTTCATTTGAAAACACGGCAATGTGGTACAATGAATACTTACGTAGAAGTTACAGAAGTGAATACAGTACTGAAATACCTTCTGGTGCACCAGAATTCACGTTACCTCTAGGACTCTTCACAACTGTATCTTCAGTAGATCAATATGAAAATAGAGATCCTGAAGTTTTGAAAAAATGCTCTAAAACCAAACTACTTCCCATTGTCACTTCTGACACGTCTTTATGGAATGACTTGTATAGATATCTGGCTTCCTAAAGCTCGTCTGTAAGTTTGGAACATCCCTATACAATTGCACATCCCGAAGTAACCCTCCCACAGACTCGAGAAAAAACACAAAGTTAAGAAAATGTATTGGGCTGGACTGTTCTGCAGAAAATACTCTTAAGAGTTTCCAGGAAAAGCAGAAGTGCCCTTCAAGAGAGAAAATACTATGTTTCTAAGGTGGTAGTTGAAGGGATAAAACAGCCAAAAGATTCTTTACTGCAAGAAACACAAAGGCAAAACCATTTTTACCTTGGTACAAGCAGCAGTAACTACTTCTCTGCACTGCTACTTGCACAGCAATTACAATTGCTGATGCAGGAAAAAAACAGTGGTACAGTTGCCGATTTTACACAGCACTTTTTGTTAGAAATTCAGCTAATCCATGGATTAACACACACACCACAATAAAGGCAGAATCAAAATTCTTGGAGCTCTACCAAGGTTAGATTAAGTAACCATATTGTTCTCTGTATCTGACAAAAAACATGACCTTTGGTGGTAAAAACAAAATCCTGACGGAGAAAGCCAGAGCAAATAACAGTGTAGGGGGTTTCTTTCCTCACAGTTCCACTTCCCTCTTAGTCACATCTTCACATCAGACAAGAAGGACCTACAGAGCTTTCCACCTTCCTAAGTTTTTGGGTTTTGCCTACTCATTTCCTATCATAAGCATCTCTGATGTTAGATGAGCATTTGCTCTTATTTTCAGGAACTTCAGGTAGCTTAGCAAAGACTGAATTATCTTTCACAAAAGTATTAGATTTATTTCCTTTGCTTTCTGAGATGAGGACCTCATTCAAGGTATGGAGGCTTTATGCTGCCCCTTCAGCAGCTGTTCTTTGTAAGGAAGAGAGTAAAACCAAAAGATTCCAAGTGTCACCTGCAAAGGGTATAGTACACTTATTCCTCAGGAAAAATATGCAGCCTTTTCATAATCTTGTGCAAGTTTTCTGCACAGAGAAGTAATTCCATCCCATAGGTGAAGAGGGTTAACCACTTCATGCTAATTCTGATCATACAAAATGAATAATCCAGAGTCATCACTGTAAAACTAGCAATCGGGCCGCCTTCCAAGGAAAAGGATACAGAGGAAACAACTATGCCTTGGCTATTTTTGTGAATATATTATGACGCTTGGTTCACTTTCTGTGTAAACACTGTTTCTTCCAGGTTACTAATGAGTAAAACAAATATTTCGAGAGTCTAATATTTCTGACATTTATTGCCATTCTCAAAGAATAAATGTCTCCAGCCAGACTTTCATGCATCCTCTGCAATCGCTGAAAATACTTTCTGTATCTAGTGAGAGAGAAGAGAATTGAATAACCTAACCTCAGAAATAAATTTGATTTACATGAGACTCTGTTATTCAACTGCCTTGATGGAAACACTCGTATTTATCAGGTAAAGCCTGGTTTCAAGGCCAGGTTGGATGGGGTCATAGGCAACCTGATCTAGTGAATGGCATCCCTGCCCATGGCAGGAGGGCTGGAACCAGATGATCTTTAAGGTCCCTTCCAACTCAAGCCTTCATGATTCTATGATTCACTACAATCTTTTTCCAACACTTCTGCAAAAGAGAAGGAACAAGGCAATGTTCTTTGTATTGGGTTTGCATGGCAAGGTTTCAGCAGCAGTGGCGGGAGCTCCCAGAAGCTTCCCCCATATCCAACAGAGCCAAGGCCAGCTGACTCCAAGACAAACCCATCACTGGCTAAGGCTGAGCCTAACAGTGACAATGATATCAAYTCTGTGATAACATATTTAAGAAGGGGAAAAATTACTGGGCAAATGTAACTGCATCCAGAGAAGGAAGGAGTGAGAATACATGAGAGAATCAGCCCTCCAGACATCAAGGTCAGTGCAGAAGGAGGGCAGGAGGCGCTCCAGCCACCAGAGCAGAGATTCCCCTGCAGCCACGTGGTGAAGACTGTGGTGAGACAGGATGCCCCCTGCAGCCCATGGAGGTCCATGGGGGAGGAGAGATCCACCTGCAGCCTGTGGAGGACCCCAGAGCAGGTGGATGCCTGAAGGAAGCTGTGACCCCATGGGAAGCCCACACTGGAGCAGCATCCTGGCAGGACCTGTGGCCCTGTGGAAAGAACTCACACTGGAGCTGGCTTGCTGGTGGGACTGGTAACCCTAGAGGGGACCCATGCTGGAACAGCCTGTTCCTGAAGGACTGCATCCTGTGGTGGTCACGAACGCTGGAGCAGATTGTGAAAAACTGCAGCCCGTGGGAAGGACTCATGTTGGAGAAGTTCCTGGAGGACTGTCTCCCACGGGAGGGACCCCACATTCGAGCAGGTGGAAGATTCCTCTCCCTAAGGAGAAAGCAGCAGCAGCAGAAACAACCTGTGATGAACTGACGGTATTCTGCACTGCCCAGGGGAGGAGGAAGAGAATCAGGAATAAAGTTAAGTCCAGAAAGGAAGGAGGGGTGGGGAAAAGTTGCTTTTAAGATTTGTTTTACTTCTCATTATCCCACTCTGATTTTCATTGGTAATAAATTCTATTAATTTCTCAAGTTGAGTCTGGTTTTGCCTGTGACAGTAATCAGGGAGTGATCTCTCCCTGTCCTTAATCTCAATTTATGAAACTTTCCTTGTATTTTCTCTCCCTGTCCAGTTGAGAAGGGGAATGATGGAATGGCTCTGGGGGACACCTGACATCCAACCAGGTCAAACAACATCCTTGAAAGACGAGCAAAAAATTTGCCTAGAACACCTGTTCATGAACAAAACTCCATACTCAGGGAAAACAAAATATATTGAGCTGTTTCTTCTTCACATAGCCAAAGAAAGACTTTTCTATGGGGAAAAGATGTTCCATCTCTCATTTATACCACGTGGTCCTGGGAATTTATTCCCAAATCCTGGGAATTCTTCCTGATGGCTGACACTCAGTCCAGGCTCAGAACAAAGATTTGATCTTTTAGAGGCTTAATTGTAATGACTGACGTAAGGGAGAGGGACTCATTTGCTTTTGTGTGCTATCACTTAATATGAAGGGATTACAAAATTTGGTATAATCAGAAATGACAAATCCCAGTCCAACATGTTAGATAGCCTCCATTATTGTTCAGTTTAATAAATAGCAGATTTAGATTTGGCTAAGCACACTGCCTGTATAAGGAATTACAAGAAAATACAAACAGTAATAAAGTATTTTACAATACAGGTGTCTGTGTCTGATGGTGAAATAATGAAATATGTAAAGTTATTTAATTCTCAAAGTTTGTAGCTTATTCTTTTCATACTTGATAATTTCTGTATCTTAGTAATTGTCAAAAGCACAAAGCAAATTATTCGACACAAAATTTTCTTGAACTTAGTCCTATTTTATCATTCTCTAGCATGTTCAACTTCTCTCCCTTATAATCTCTAGATAATTAGAAAATTAAATTATTTGAGTTTGGGAGATGACTGGGCCTTTGAAATATTCAAACTACACACAAAGCCAATAATATACTTCTTGGATGTAATTATATACCTGTGACTGTGCATACACACAAATATGCATTTTATACACAAAAAAGCGTGTAAACACCTGATATCTGTTCCTTCTAGTCTGCAAGACAAAGATTATGCATCATAGCTGAAAAGATTACCTGGATCTGGGCTTTGTTTCCAGCTGTTATATTAGATATTGTCCAGCATGCTTCCTTTTTGATAGATTCTTTTGGGCTGCTTAGCAAGTGCAGCAAACTCTGCAGGGCTGAACAATTCAGAATTACCTGAACACAACAGGAAAAAAAACCAAACCAAACAAACCAAACTTTAGAAGAAGTTTAGGATAAATAAGCACAGGAACAAGGAGTACAATGTCTTGAAAATCTAAAAAGCATACCTCATTAGATGATCCCAAAGAGTTTAAAAAAAAACCCAAGCCACCAAATATACACAAAACAAAAAACCAGCAAGAATATGGTTCAGGATTTTATCAGGTGTCTGCTGGGACAATTTTTTTTTTTTTTCCTTCATGCATACTATCTATGGTTTCGGTCATCTCCAAGCACTGGCAATTGTTAATAGTTGAATGAGAGAAAAAGTAAAAGCTAGTTTATGCTCCGAGACTTTAAAGAGAAGTTCTTGAAGAACTGTCTTGTACATTGCATTCATATTCAGAAATGCGTCAGCTCTCAAAGCTGGGTTCTTCCTTCTGATACTGACTTTTATATGCATCCTATATCACTTTTTAGCATACAGAACAATCTGCAGGCAGGACTATCAAACTATCCTACTTAGACAGTTCTCTAGAATTACAGGAAAGTTTATGGTATGCTCCTCTGAAAAAATCATGCACAACAAAAAAGTTTAAATTTTTTTAAATTAAAATTTAAGATTTATGCAATATTTAATAACCTCTATTACATGTGAATAAGTGATCCCTTGTGGTTTTAGCTTTAATGAAATTATGAAATCACATTCTTTATGGCTGATCTGTGAAATAAATGCCACTGAAAAAAACCCACAAGAATGCCTCTGCAATTCAATTACACAAAATATATGGTAACAATCCAAAAATCATGTTATCTTCCTCCTAGGGATAAGATAATCAGTGCCCTAGGGCTGCTATCTCATCTTTAACTCTGATCTCAGTGTCACAGAACTACAGAAGCATCCCAGCRACAACCTAGTGCCTCTGAAGCAGCAGGTTTCCTGGCTTCCAATTTAATTCCAATATAGTGGTGGGAGTCACTGCCTCCTACCAATGCTCAGACACAGCTACACACCATCAAAAATCTAACCAGACACTTGTTTTTGGTATATTCATCATAGATTGCCAGTAGCACTGAATGTGACAGGCCTTTGACAGCCCTACCACAGCACATCATCCAGCATAAAATTCAGCCTAAGAGACAGACTTGCTCTAAAACAAACCAAAAACATCCCACCCTTTGTGGGTTTTACACAGCTGTTCACAAGCCCCAGACACAGTTACCTAAGAATCCCCACCAGTTCAGGACTGAACAGAAAAACTGTGAAAACCACCACACTTTGAAGCAATTAGTGTCATCAACCTGCACTTTCAAACTTCAAAAGCAACAAGAGGAGGTGTGTGTGAACAGGTTACCACAATTAAGAGAAAGATGAACTGCAGTACAACACAAGAGAAAATTCATCCATACCTGGGTCTGGATATCATCTCCTGTAACAATGTTCCCAACAGCTCGTAAGGCAGGAGATACAACTTTGTAGTCATTGTGCCTAAAATTGAAAAAGAAAAATATAAGTATTAGCCTTCTTGAAGCATCTCCATCTTTAGATTCTCAAGAAGAAGAGATAGAAGTTATGGTTTTAACCCATAAAGCTGTTTGATCGTCTTCTGTAATCATAGGGATCCCTCCATCACCATTGTTAAATCAGGACTGGAATAGGAAAGGTGAAGTAAGGAATTTTTTTCTCAAATGAAAGCACTTCTTTATAAAAAGCTAATTAAAGGCACTATATCCTATTCATTAATCCAGCATCACATTTGCTTTAATGTTAAAAGCCTTAATGGTCTCTTTATTTACAGGACTGAAAACCATTATTTTGTGTTCTTAGTCAATTGAAGAAATCGCTCTGAACAAGGCCAGTCTCTGTGACCCCAACTCTCACAGCTACACTTTACTGACCAAAGTGTGCATATACTCTTCTATAGTAAGAGTTAGGAAATAATTTATATTTCAAGTCCCTGGCACTGTCAATTCTAGCAAATTTAACTATTTCTCACATTTTTATCTTTGAAATCCTTAGGCAATTTCCTTGCTAGGTAATTATAACATGGACTTCAACAGCACAGGGAAATTTCCAGTGTGTATTATGGATTTTACAAAAATGTAGCTGTTAGGTGCAGGAAAAAATCTCCTAAGAAGTAACAAAACTAGAACAAGAAAAGTTCCATTGCTTCTCTTACTAATGACAAATAGAGAACACTGAACAGACAGGTAAAATTAAAACTCAAATCTTGCTCTTTGGAAACCAGAACATTTCAAGACCTATTTAATTAAACTTCCTACTGTTATAATCTTGATTTCAGGGAAAAGAGTAAAGCTTGCTCATAACAGATTTCTTACATCAGCAGTTCCACAAGTCTTCTGCAGACTCCTGCATCAATCACAGCCTGGATTTTATCATTGGGGCCATCAGACAAATAGGACAAAGCCCAGCAGGCATCAGCTAATACATCTGTATCATTGACAAAGAGCAGCCAGGACAGCACACTAAGACAAGGTGAAACCTGTAAGACATTAAGAGGAGATACATCCACTGTACAATTAAAAAGGCCAGAAGATCTATTATTATGTTAGCTAATTTTGTATGTCATTATAGAACCAGGCACTAGCATCTTAAGATTTAATACTCAGAAAATTTCAGCCCCAGGTAGCACTTGTGAGTAGGGCTGTAGCTACACAGGCACAGAGAAGCGTGTCCACAGAAAAGCACTATGACAACTCTTCAGCCTCTACAGAACAATGTCTGCCAACAAAACTCAGACTTGTCCAGTAAGATGTGCCATGTGTCGCACTACAGCAGCCAAGATGTCCAGAGTTTTTGTTCTGCTATGGGACAGTTGTCTCCAGCACGTGAACAGTAACAAAAAGTTAGGAGGCAGCCATATTAGAACAGTGGTTGCGAATGCCCAAAGGACTAAACAAAAAACGTCATCTATAAGAAGCCCAGGAAATATTTCAAAATTTCTCTGAAACATTTTTTCTGTTTAGTTTGAGTTTCATCACCCTTACTGCTTATTTGGCTATCACTGCTTCACAACACATTTTCTTTCAAACAGCTCTTACCTTGGCAAAATCAGGAGGAGGATTTTTCCCTCTGCAGAGGTTGGACAGAGCCCACACAGCATTTCGGGTCATAGTGAGACGATTCTGTTTTGAAAGCAATCTAAAACAAACCAACAAAAAATTCCAACCCTTGCTTTTAAAAAAATCAAAGCCAGGCAACTCTGTCAACGGCATGAACCATTAAAACAAACTCATTTTAGCATACAGCAGGGCAAAATATGGTAAATTTTTTTTCCTATAAAAATATATCCTGAGGAGAATCACCCTTGATGCCTGGATACTAACACACATGTCAGATACAGGAATCTACTATCTCAACAAGTACAATAACCATTAAACTAAAAGTGTGTTCGTTTCATTGCTTAGATACCGACACGGCACATTAACAGTCAAAAGATTCAGGAATTGTGACAAAATTACTCTAAAGAGGAGAACAAGCAGGTAGTTTTGGAGAGAACTCTCTTGGCCAAACTGCATTTTTATGTCAGTTTCAGACTACCAGCCCCACTTTGACCTATGAAAATGCAGAAAGGCAAGATCTAGTTTTCCCACAGGTGTAACAATTCAGTTTCTTTTTCTCATAGCCATCCCCATAATGTGTTTATGAGAGCACTGGAGAATTCCCCTGCTGCAAACAGAATCTGCAAAGGACAGAGACTGAGCAATCGTAATTTGGACATGACAACACAAGATGGTGTCACTGTTTCAGCAATAATATGGTCCTTAAGCCGACAACCATCAGGATAATTAGCAGACAAGAGGAACGACACACAATGAGAGGGTCAGTGACCTGGATTTGTTCAGCCTTAGAAAGGGACACTGCAAGAGGAGATAAAACTGCTCTGATAACACTTTAACAGATGAATACAGAAAACAGGAAGCCAGATCCTCCTCAAAGGTGGAGTGACAGGACAAAAGGCAGCCATCACAAGGTAAAACACAGAAAATTCTGATTAGGTATCAGAACACCGTGTGTCACCAGGACATGATCAAACACTGCAACAGGTTACCCCAGGTAGTTACGGAACCTACTTTCAATGTTCCAAATTGGACTGGTTAAGTAGTTGAGCAATCTAATCTGATCTCACCTGCTATGAAGAAAGGCTTTGACTAGATGAGCTCCAAAGGTGCCTTTCAACTTAAATTATTCTGTGACTCTTAAATAAGCCCAGACATCCACCCACACTGTAGAATAAAATAGTTCCAGCTTAACTGCTTCTAAAACATGTTTCCATTTTAGCTTCATTACAAAACTAGTTCAAGACTCCCCATTAAAAGCTCTGATTAGTCCACAATAAAAAAACCAATATTATTATTCTTCAAGGTAAACCCCAAATTTCAGTCTTATCAGACACTCAAGCAGAATTCTGGAAAACATATTAAAACAGACTTACTGCAATAAAGGGGGCAGGATATTACAGTCCAAAACATAGTCTCTGCACATAGTGCTGTCTCCAGCAATGTTGCCAAGAGCCCATACTGCCTGTAAGGAAAAACAGAATAATAATTGCTTTTACTCTCAGAATTCCACCAGTTTAACATATGTATTAGAGTTGGGAGATAATCTGTTTCCACTGTTAGGTCCTGGACAACGTACAGAAGGGGAATGCATTCTGGTTGAGTATTACACATATACACTCAAGCTCATTGTATGATTCAGGAATATTTATGGAGATCTAAGAAGAACACCATAAGACTCCAAAGACTGTGCAGGCAGACATACCCTTGCTCTGTCCACAATATAAGAGATGAGCTCACCTCCTCAGGCTTAGTAACATTCTAATTCTACACTCCTCCTTGTCCAGAGCTAATTTAAACCCAGATGTTCATAGCATGGGTCAAGTAAGTCTGTATCTACCCAAAAATGTTTGTGTGGAACAGCCCATATTAGTATTACTAAGAAGCCATAAAAGCATGCATTGTTTACACAGTCATAGATAAAAATGAGAATCTATGTGCAAGATAAACCAATATTCAGACTCAAATAGTTCAGATGGGCATTGACACATATTCTTTAAAATAAAACTACATGAGACAGAACCAGTGTTGCTGATTAAGTCAATATGCATGGCAAAATGTAAGGGAGGATACTTTCTCCCTTGGACATCAGCACTACCCATAACACTTCACTCTGAGAAGATCAAAAATACCAGAAATAAAGCAGCATGAAATCCATCTTCCGTAATATGATGAGAACTAAAAATTTAATTGTTTTTGATTTATACATTTGGGCCGAGTGGTGCTTTTGATATCACTGTCCACAAGTATGAGTTATAACTTAAGAAATTACAAGTAGTCTATGTGAAGTATAGAAGTGATTTTATGAGTTCCGTGGAAATTACAGACAATATTTTGTCACACAAGAAAGCTTATGAAGTTCACATTCACTATTTATTTCAAGTTAGCAGAAAGCTAAGTGTCTTATCAAATAGATACATGTATCTGCTTCTTTGGTTGGCTTATTTGGCTTTTGGCTTTATAGATACATGTAGCCACACAACCACTGCAAATTCTTCCAATTCTGCTTGTAGAGGACAAAACCAATCCTATTTGTCATGGATATCAGTTGAATGTCCTCCTCAAATTTCTCTTCAGTTGAAGCCCATGTATTTAGCTGCAGTGAAATGTGTTACAGTGCATAACTATTTCTCCAACTGAACATAGCAAGTTCCCCACATAAAATAAACATGTTTTTCTCTGTCCCTTTATCTATCTGAAATAAACGGCTCCTCTAAAAAAAGTGACAGAATTTTCAAATTTGTTACCTAAAGGAAATTCTTGCATAACCTGAAATAAACTTATTTATTAATTTTCAATATGATGTCAATTAATTTACTGCATTAGGTTTCTCCTGAAACATGTTCTGACACAGTGGCAAAAAGACATTACTTTAAAAAACAGACTCCAACCACTCTAAAGGCCAAAATCCACCAGCAAACCCTGCAATACTAATACAGCTAAAACCAGAAAAATATACAAAATGTAGATACAGATGTCAGCTTGCTAGATACAAACTAAAAAGACTCCTCCTCTGTACCAGTACTACTAACACCCCCATAGGATCGGAGCCATTAAACTGCAAGTTGTTAAGAAAGTAGGAGACTGTTCTGGGGAAGGATTAGTTTGTTTTGTTTTCTACTGTTTTCCAGGCTTCTGTTGTCAGCCACAGTCAGAAGCAGGGCACGAGACTACACTGACCTTTGCTGTGCAACAGCACAGCCATTATTACTATGCAGTGTTCCCTCAAAACTGATCTTCAGCATTATTTTTCCTTCTCATTCTTATTCTTTTACAACTGTCATGACAACAGTTCGTCTAAAAAGTATAACCTTGTGTCTGGCAAAAGCCTCCTGGACTCAAGACTGTGTCTTGAGTCTTGAGAAGACAGCTACCAGAAAAATTTATCTTAAGACACAGAATATGCCACCTCATACAAAATGTCACTCATGTTAGAACTCTAAGGAGCCACACTTGTTGCTCACCACAATGTTTGCATTTCTGCAGCAAGGAGAAGCCTGAGGAATGAACCAAAGATTTTAGACAGTTCTAAATAAACTTGTGGATCTTCTGAAAACACTTAGGGGGAAGGAAGCCAGAATTTGCATTAATTCGTTTCCACTGAATATGTGAATAATTTTGTATGAAGACACAGTCTCCTTGCCTGGACACCCTTACACACATTAAAACAAGGAAGCCCTATTTCATTTGTCTGTGGTCTTTGTTTCCGCCATTATAGCACTATCTATTTATAGAGTTGACAAGAGTGATAATCACTTAATCCAAGAATCTATTCTGACCCTGAATGACAGACTGGTTTTGCAACAGCAAATCTCACATCAAAAAGTCTGACCAGAGAAGTCAAATAGCACCTCTGTTGCTTTCCCACTCTTCATTTTTTATGGCAAGAAAAGTCCGGCCAAGAAGTCTGATATCATGGAACCTGGTAGGAGAAGATGTTGCAAGAAACCCTTGTAATGCTAATGACTGATAGGACACAACATGTCAATCAATTTAAATATCTTTAGAAAAATATGCAAGCTTTCATTCAATAAGGAAGATGTCTTTCCTTAAGGATTTACTTAAGCTCTTCAGGTAAGTGAGGCATGCAAATCAAGCTCATTTAAACTCCTCTCATCAGATACTGCCATAAATACAAAGCTCTGTCATGGTTTCCACAGACAACACATGAACAAAAACAATTTTCTTCAGGGTTTGTTTGTCCGAATAATGCTCAGTGATTTCCATTTTTTCTTTCATGCACTCCTCAAGATGCAAATACTTGCCACAACATTTTGGCTTCATTCTACACAACCCAGATATTTTCATCTTCTTTCCTGGATAGTTGCAGAAGTAAAAGCATATTTAATTCCATTAAATTTCAGAGCTTATTAAATAAAAAAAATATTTGGCTGAAAAAAATCCATTTCAGTACTTTTTAATATCTACATCCAGGCTTAAAGATGACAAAAACCTGTAATTTTAAGATTTGTGGCCTGGCTTTTTAGCCCATATCTTAGGTAGAAAGTTGTGGGCAAACTGAAAGTGCAAATGTTGCCTTGTTAATTGACAGCACCCATTTTTACACACTTGTATAAATTTCCATTTATTGCTAACAGTGGAGTAGGAATTGTTGCAAATCTCCAGTTTATTTTACTCATCATTGAACTCCAGTGTTTCTTCCTCCAGTGCTGGAGTCAGTAAAGTGAAGTGCATGTCTTGTCGAGTACTGTTGAACCATATGGTGCCTTCTGTGAATAATCCATGTGCTTTTTGACAACTCTCCACTTTTGCCTGGATTCTGAAGACTCTCAGCCATTATTTGTTTGGATATTTAAACTAAGCGCTAAGCCAATCACCAACTCTGTGTAGAGCTTGTGCCTCTCAGTGGAGAAGAAATATTACAAAGCAAGAATCAACACTTTCTCGACATTTGGGTGCTGACTTGGGAAAAGGATTAATGCTGAGATGAAGATGGTGAAATTATCTTGCATACAAGTGTGACTGAGTAAGTGAACACAAGGAAGGAACACAAGGAACTCCTAGATCACTGCTACCATGCCCTAACACAGAAAATATCTTTGTTTCAGTGGCTGCAGGGGTCATAGTTCCCTACTTCTCACATCTCATCCACAAACAGAGAAAGTAGCTCATATTCATGCCTCATGCAGGACTTTTTCCTCATTCTGATTACTAAGAGCTTGTTAATAGGGCTGCTGATGTAAGAGCCAAACACAACCTGGACACCAGACTTGCAGGTCGGCTCTGCCACGCAAATCATGGTTACCAAAAGGAATAGCAATACAACTAGAAATGGAAAAATACCAAGGGAAAAACATACTGGTTGCCTCAGCTGAAAATGCACTTTCCCAGAGAACAGGGCAGCTGGGGATGCTCGTGCCACCGGCTGTCCAGCAGAGCACGATGACACATATCTGTCACTGGGAGACAATCTCAATACTCTTCGACAGGGAGCACAATGCCTTGCATGGTTTTTGAAGGAAATTCAATGTTCATCAAGGAAACCCAAGTTGACATCTGGGTTTTAAGTACCACAGCAGGGGAACTCAGGAAAGAACTGCAGCCAAGACACTGCTGAAGCTACATCAACCTTAAGCATGTCTAAAGGGCTTTGATGGAATCTTTCAATAAAAATAATTTCAGGCAAGCACATCAAAATTTCAAGATGTCTCTTGGAAGAAAAAAACTGTGGTAAGTGGAAAAGGGCTAGGACATATGCCACTGACTAAACTTAAAAATCAGTGCACCAAAAACAGAAATGGGGAGAGGGAGGGAGATGGAGCCAAAGCGTTTTACATAAATAATGTAGATGTAGATTCTGTGATGAAGTCAATTTCTTTGATGGGAAAAATGGATGCCAAATGGTTTGACCACTGACCACAGAGAAAGACTGACATAAAATCTAAGAAAAACTGATACACAATGCAAGTAATGAAGGAGTTAAAGGATGGTGGGCTAATTAAATGAGGCCTGCATAGCTTAATGGGAAACAGATCTTGTAAAAAAAGATATCATTTCATTAACATACATGTTGTTTATTAAACATAGCTACAAAGATTCCCTCACAGACCCTTATAAAACTGCTGATTTAGAATCTTCACTAGACTCAAAAACGAGCATATGCAAAGGAAAAAAGTGCTACATGTTAGATTAAGACTGGCTTATAAATATGAAAAATACATGTTGGGAAAATTGTGATCAGAAGAAGGTATCTGTTCCTGAGCCACTGCTAAGGGAAGTTAGAAATAAAAGACAAGGTAAATGTGTAAATCTTCAAGACTGGCTTACTGTAAGACAAAAACAGTGGGTAACAACTACCAGTAGGTAAAATATTATACATATTTTTTTTTTATGCTCTACTACATATTCAAAAGTATATTACCACTAACATTTCCTAGTATGGAATTACTATGCCAATTAGAACAAAGAATGACTTACTAAACACAGTCTTCAATATTTCTTTTTCTCTTCATCCTTTACTACGTGACTGCAGGATTGGCTTCTGGCCCATCTGCCCTGAATACAGCGTTATATTTTCTCCATTTTCCTGTATTTTTGTAATTTGTTGCAAATGCAGTTGCTTGTAAATAATAATTTTCACAGTACTACTGTGAGGCACAATTAGGGTGGTCATTTTACAGGGGAGAAAATTATAGCCAAATATCATCCAGTTTCAGAAATCCAGCTTGAAAAACCTAGGATCAGATCTGCTCAAAACACAGGCCTAACTATAAAAATCACTGCTGAGTTGCCCTTAACTACAAAACAAAATGGAAATATTTCACATTGAGCATTTAAGAACCACAGAACTCGTATCTACTTATTGAAAACTAATGGAAGGAACTCGTCCAGCATCAGACACTAAGCAGTAGAAACATTTTTCTCACAAACCTACAATTGGCTTAATTGTAAGAATTTCTTCCCTRTTCTCCTCCATGCACTATAATTTGTTCCAACTTTAACAAACAGGGTCACAGTGTGACAAATACAAGCCTCCTTTACTACCCACTCATCTGTTACCAGGGCAACAATCTGTGCATATACTGAATGAGACAAGAGTCATCTGGAAAAATACTATGCAATTGTGTACTACTCCTATCCTGTAACACAGAAGTACAAGAGCCAATTTTTCAGGGCTTCTATGCTTTTCATTTTTGTTTTGGATGATATTATGGTGAAGTGCTTGGGGTTTTTTAAAGCTGTCAGGAAAAAAGCAGAATTCCTTTTATGCTGGCCCGCATTAAGCCCCAAGTCAGCTGTGAGCAGGGCTGCAATCTCCAGAGCTGCAGCACAGAAACACACTATGAAACAGTGTAGGTAACTCTTTACAGTGGTACATTTTTCTTCAGCACAGCTTGGAGCTGGGGAGCAATTTGTAACTGGCACTTAGAGATTACTAGTAATGGAGAGATCATGGATTTAGCAGCACCCGAACTACATGGAAGACTATTTTCTGATAATGACAACCAACCCACTCTGCCTGCCTGCAATGTGAACTTTAACAAGTCAGCAGTTTATCAGGAGGCAGGAAGAGGGGAAGGAGCCAGATGAACTACTTAACTGTGGCCCCTAAGCTCTTCTGTTAATTCACCCATCTTAACATTGAAGGCTGCACAACTTAATCTAAACAGGTTTGTTCTTCCCACCTGCTCTCTGAACATCAGCAGGGATGGTAACAACAACCTATTAAAAAAACCAAGTTAGCTCTTGCACTGAAGATCAATCATTAGGACAACAAAACATAAAAGTAGCCTTTACCATACACAAAGCACCAATCACTCTGCAGAAACAGCACTTTACAAGTGGCGGCTGAATTTGGAAAGTAATGCTACCAAGTTCAATGCTCAAAACACAAACTCTAAAAGGCACCATCACAGCTAAGCCTGGATGGAGTCTCACATGGGCAGAAGACAGCATTTATCTGCCATTTTGGCATGCTCCCTATCACACTTCTAATTTCTACAACAACAGCAGACTCAATTCCTCAGAGCTAAAAAAATGGACAAAAAAACCCCCCTCTTACTTTCTTTAATATTTTTTTCAAACACCTGAATTCCATTTCTCTCAAAAAACCTTTTCAAAAATAATTCAGTCTGAGACAGAACACTGAAAATGGAAAGTTGCAAAGTGGAATAACTTGAAAGCTATAAGCAACTGAGAAAAAAAATGCCTGTCTTGTGGAAAATGTTAGGCAATCTTAAGTACAGGTGATACATTCTGAGCCAGCTATAAGAAAGGCAAGTTACACAAAGCAATCCAATGTTTATGAGTTGGGACTCCTCCAATCATGCATCTCAATACAGCCAAATGCAAGGTCAGACATCTAGGAACAGAGAACAGAGGTCACACTTACAGGATGGAGAACTGAACCCTGGAAGTCAGTGACTCTGAAAAGAACAATGGATCATACTGGATAATCAGCTTAACCTGAGCTCACAGCCAGCTTCTGTGGCGAGGAGTACACAAAGACATCTTGGATATTTACACACCAAAGTATCACACAGAGGTGAAAATGAGGTACCATTTCTGCAAACAACAATACTCAACGAGTGCTACTAGAATAGCCAGTGCTTATCATTTCGCCACCACAAAAAAATACTGAAGCAAAGGAACATTCAGAAAAAAGTCACCAAAAAACAAACCAACCACCACAGAAATACTCTCATCATGAGAATTCAGTGCTCATTTGCTCAAGCAAAGCTTAAGCTATGGTCTGCAAGTAGCTATAGGAAAAAACACAGAACTCACTAATGGAGTAGAGAATGAAACAAAAGCAATACCTGGACCCAAAGCTAGTCAAACTTGTACAGTAAAGGTACATACTTTCAAGTTAGGATTAAGATTGGCTGAAACCAAATTTGTTAACATCATTAATGTTTCATCACCCTAAGTCTTCAAAGCAAGACTATATGTCTGAAAGACATCCTTGTTCAAACACAAGTTAGAGACCTCATGTGGAAACTACTGAATCAAATGTTTGGTCTGTGCTTTACACCGATCCCTGTGGGCCTTAAAGAATATTCATCTATGCTGTAAGGAACGTGGAGAACAAACTATCATTTTCTCTGTAGAGAACAAACTATAATTTCCACTCATGCTTTATCTTCAGGAGAAACAGGAACGAACTTTCCACATCTAAAGCAATTATTCAAACAAGGCTCCCTGACTTCCTCAATACACAGAAAAATACTAACCCATTAGAGATCAGAATGGATCACCCCRTTAGCTGTGGTTAAATACATAATTTCCAGAAAGAGAAAAATACAATACTTGCTCACATATCTTAACACATACTAAGCAGAAAGAAATTGTTGTGCAAAATTGCCAAACACTACATTTTCTTTAAAGGCTTTCTTACAGGATAGCCTTGTTCCTTTCTGGAGAATGAAAAAAAAACCCCAACAAAACACAAACAAACAAAAAATCGAAGAAAAAAGCCCCCAACTCCACTAATTAACACACACACACACAAAATTCAACACTGTTCTCAATCTTTACCTGTTCCTGTACATCTTCAAACTCCGAACTAAGCAGCTCTATGAAGATGGGCACAGCCCCCGCTTGGATCACTATTCGAGTCTGAAGGGAGTTTCCTGAGGCAATGTTTGTCAGCACCCACGCAGCTTCAAACTGGAAAACAAAATACAAGTTAGTTTACCAGGAACTTTCTATGCCACACCAACCATGAGGACAAATGTTTTTTACAACCAGAAAGAACTGTCATAGGAAAAACATGAGATATAACTAATTAAGAGATAATTTACAAAGTAAGAACCAGAATCATATATTCAAGAGTTATCACTATCACTTGAAATAAAAATTTGCAGAAGTTCCAGGTTTGCTGTGGCTTTTCAAATTTTTTTTTTTTTTTTGCTATGAATTTATGTTACCTTTTGCCTTTCCTTACCGGCTCAGAACCTATACACAAAAAAATGTGCTTTCCCACGTGACGTGACACCTGCATTCACTGAATCACCAATGATATTCCTGAAGATGCAGAAAAGACATTGGCAAAACTTGATAGATATAAAGCAAATAAAAGACCTAAAAGATATTAAAATAAAAATATAGAGATTTCTAAAAAACAACCCAAAGTACTTCTCTCCAACTCTGGTGATCAGTACTGATGCCAAGCGTTATCAGTCTATGATGTTTTTATTCAAGACTTGAAGCAAAACTGAGACTCTGAATTAACACTTTGCATCTTTTAACTGGTTTTGTCATTTATTTTTATTTTAATCTCAACCTAAAGCATTAACTTTTTAAGCTGAAATACAAATTTTAACACTACCTGATACACACCTCAGAAAACACGGATTCTAGAAATCCAGATTTAAGTAGATTTCTGCATGCTTTCAATCCAAAGATTATCACACTACACTAGCAAATTTAAATCTTATCAGATACATTCAGAATCTGTGGAATTAAAAGACTGCTAAAAGTTGAATGAAAAGGCAAGAATCAGCAAACAGTAAAAATTGAAAGTTGTAAGCTATAAATGACCAATTTTGACATTACCAACTGATGCCGATCCAGCAGTATTCCAGTGAAAATCCTGATATACCTTCCAAAACTATTTATCTCTGAAGAGCAGCAAGCACTTACATTTAGGGTTTAATCATAAAAACAACTCTTGCTAAATTGCACCAAATCCTGAAATGGGCCTGAAATAATTAAGCCTAGACTTGTAAGGCTTTTCATTTTTAAGTGTTATTAAAGACTTTGGTTTTGAAAATACAATTAATTCTGCCCTTCTGATCAACTAAAGAAGAAACTATCTTCTAGTACGATATGATCAGAATAAACAAGTCCAAAATACATTACTGTAATACACAAAGAGTATGGGCTGCAAAATAAAGCAGAAACACACAAAGTCAAAACTGCAAGATTCATCATTAACAAACTGGAAGCAAAACAGTCTGGCCAGATCTTAAGGCCCACATAAAATGTACTTGCTTTCCTATAATTTTACTTTCTCTGAAGTGACCATCCAGTGCTTTGAGGTACGGTATAAGTAACTATTACTCATCTTTCAACTACAGATGTTTCTTACTCATATTTTAGAATTTGCCCTCTGGCTTCCTAATGAATGCCACCAGTTTGAATTATTCCTAACTTGGAGACTCACACCATCTCCAGTGTAAGTCACAGAAAGATTAGAGAGTGACAGTGTCTCTCCTCCCTCTCCTCTGTGGACACCTAATGCTCCAGGATGTTTATATATAGTAAGGAGCAGTCACAGGTAAATGGCAAAGGCATCTGTGTGGTATTGTTCTTTTTTAAGATTCCTCTCTCCACATGAGACAAATGTACTTGTTCCTGTATGATTTAAGTGACCATGGAGAAGAGGGGTGCTTTTTAAATCCTGAATTCAGCTTGAGTAAAAACAGGATAGAGGAATTCCTAACAAATTAGGCCTACCTATCACTGATATCAGAGGCCTAGTTTTTACAGGATATCCCATGGACAACACAGCAGAAAAACAAAGAATAAATTCCCATAAAGTTCCAAGTTCATTAACATAAAAGTTGCCATATTCAATCCCCCATACAAGCAGCTATACTTTACACTTCACTGTTTCAGAATGAGTTGAAAATCCTTTCCTTCTACAGCTAGGCTACAGTCAGGAATGTCTGGAATGCCAAGCCCAAAGGAGTATTTTTGGAAACAATGACAGAGTAGAAACAAATATTAAAATGTGAGGTCCAGAGAACTTTCTGACTGATCACAGCAAAAAGTTCTACCTGCAGACCCTGAACTCCTAAGCAGGCAGAGAGATTTGGCAAGATGGAGGAAAATTACCCAGGTAGAATGGAATATCAAAAGCAACATACTCAGGCTTGTATTTTCACTGCTTTCCTACAAACTCTTCAGAACAAGCTCACAAGTTTTCACTTTGACTGATTTTTCCTCTTTCCATGTAAAAATCAATACACATTACATCAGTAAGGCCACAAGAATTATTTCCATTTATCTGCCTGTCCTAGATTTCTATACTAGATCCATGTAAGTACTAAAAGGCATTCCATTTTCTTTTATATCAGACAGCTTACAAATCTTCCACTGGAGTTGCAAACCAACCAGCTTAAATCTGAGACATATTCTTAGTTACTGTCCACAGCTCAAAGGTAGCTAAGAGACCTCTGGAATTCTGTGGATAACAATTTGAAAAGTAATACTTATAAACGATTTCTCTAATGTGTAAGAAAACTCAATTTTTGTGTACCTCCACTCAACACAATTTGGATTTCACGTGGCATTACCAAACCTGTTGCCTTACGCATTTTGAAAGAACACTGATTCTAACCTAAGTGTTGCATTTGATGTTATATGTTAACATATTTTTTCCTTTTACTAGATGATTTGTTTTCTTTCACTTCCTACTAGCCAAGACTGACCAGAAAAATGGACAGCTGGAAAACAAAGGTCCGAGAAAAATTAACCACCATTGTAGCAGACATAATTCATTTTTTTCAAACCACAGTAAGGTTTCAAGCTTTCTATGTTTATCATTACATACATACAATCATAAGATTGTATTTCTAATACTAAACTCTTTTTTAATTTAATACAAAATTTAAATCCTAATTCTGAAGATTTAAAACTGTCTTCAATTAGCACAAAAAAAGAAACATTAAAGTTTAATTTAATAGCTTTTAATCTGTTGAGTTCCAAATTTCAAGCTCTGTTTTTCTTCAAGTGTGAAGACCCCATCCTATCAGTTACTCAATGCATGTTAAGAGATCTCTGTCTCTCTCTCCTGTCCTGTCCCCAGAGGACTTGCTAGAAATTTGGAAAATAAAACAGCATTTTTAACATAGTGAAGGAAGAGAGGAAGTATAGCTGAACGAATCACTGATTTTTTTTTCTATCTAATGTGCATAGCAAATGTCTTCCTAAACTAGGAAGATAAGGTACATCTCTATTTTTATACCTGTAATGTACAGTTTTCTTTTCGCTTCAGGAACTCCACAAACCTGGCCACCACTCCCTGTGTGCTTATGACTTCATCTATTGGGGGATTTGGTTCTGTTTAAAAGAAAATGTCAAGTTAGATACATTCATTTCTTTGTTAAGAAATTCTCAAATTACTGCATCAAAATAATATCCAGCGACATACTGACTGCTCTTTTCTTAGAGTGTGTTCTTCTACAATACTTTACTAAAAGGCAATGGACTCCCATCTGTCAACCTAAGAAAATTCCAGTCTGAATTTTGAGGTAATGATGTAACAATGATTGAAAGCACTGATGCACTCAGTAGTTCAGGCAGACTGATTTCACAGCAGCAGTTCTGTGCAGACACCCTGGCATGCACATGTGCAGAGAAACTGATGGTATATCAGCATATTTGAGCCACAAAGACACTATCTACAACATTTAAATTTCCATTCAAGAGGTGATACCACATCTGCAACATTGAGTACAGATTTCAAGAAAAGATGTGACTATTATGCACAGTGAGTTGACGTTTTGTAAAGCAGAGCTTGACCCAAAAATTTCAGTGGGAAACTCAATATCCATTGCTGTCAAAGTAAAAACATATTCCAGGGAGGCTTCTAAATTCTTCTCTAAATCATTTCAGCCCTTACCTTTAGAGAGCAGCTTTCGAAACTTTTGGGTGGCTGAAAGCTGCTGTTCTGGACTATTGGAGAAAATCATCTCAATCATATCAGAGGTGATGACTGCACTCTAGGATTTCGGTGGGGAAACAGAATGAGAGTGACAGAGAACAAAAGGTGAAAAAAATCTGGGATTAGTGGTAAACAGGTTACATTTGCTTAAGCAGTATCAAGTTTATTTCCTATTGAATAAAAACCCAGATAAAACAATCATGGACAACAAAGGAATCATCATAGATGTACATCTACATAAGGCAGCATCATTAAGTGCAACCTTGCTTTAATGGAAGCCAAAATTCAAATTTTACTCAAGATACGGCAAAAAAATTACTCTTCAGAATCTTTCACTGGTATTCTCTCCCTTCCTCTAAAACAAATGTCAAATTGTCAGCATCAACAGAAGGTAGATTACGTTATCATTTAGATTTCCCTAACATGTACATTTCAACTTTTTCTCTTACACCAAAATATACAGGACCTGTCATTTCTAGATGAGTTGACAAACTTAATGCTGGTTATCATCATCAAGTAAGAGTATTAGATTTTCCATACTACTGATGGTTTCCAATAATATGGCTAAATTAAATCAGCAACCTTTCTTATGCCAGGTAAAATCTGACATTCTGTTCACCACACATGTACACCCATGTAAAGAAGCATAAGAAAAGTCAGATTTTTTTCTTCCATTTCCAATCTAAACCCTCAGATGCATCTGATCCCAACCCTTAGACAGACAGGGAGACAGATGACAGTGCTGAAAATACTTAAGCGTTGTCTGTAACAGCCAACAGCTCCAACTGTTAGGAGCCTGAAATTAATGATATTTAACACAGCAAACTGTGTAATGACAATATCTATCAGTTAGGCAGAATGCTTTCCTTACTTTTTACTATCTATCTGTTTCATATAAGCTTCCACACAAATGATTAATGGGATTAACAGGACTTGTCTAATATTTGAAGACTATCTTGAAGAATAAAACTATATATTCTATTATCGATCTACCACATTGTTTGGTAGAAAAAAACCTGCATTTCTCTGTTTCTCAGTAATTTTCAAGGCTCCTTTAACCACCAATACAAAACAAACCTCAGCCTGATTTCTATGGAAACATCACTTGCATATTCCGAACTCACACAGTGTTCGCATCAGTGACACTTTTAAGTGAGAACTGCACTTTCCTTAAACTTTTCTGTTATAGAAACCCTTACCATTTTTCTTTCCAGGGAGAGGACAGTGGTAAAGGAACAGGGAGAAAGCAAAAAAGTCTAACTTTCACTAAAAGTTTTTTTCTGCAGTATGAAATTCTAGCATGGAAAGGAGTTTAAGACGTCATGCAGACAGTTAAGCTAGGTCTGTGTTTCCAACACTCTGGTTAAAAATGATGCCACTTGAAAGTCTACTAAGAAAGATTTCCACTGAGCCCCTTTTTAACTCTGTAAATTGCAATAACACACTGCCCGATTCATATTTTCATGATTGAAGCACTATGAATTTCAGATTAAAAAAACCCAAAAACTGTGGGCAACAGTTCATAAATCACCCATAATGGTGAACATCAAATCCAGGAAGCGATCAGCCTGCCGGACAATGTTTTATTTCGTTTTCTTGAGCACATATCCTCTGAAAAACCACTCACTCTTATCCATAACATTTTTCTCTCATGTAATCTGTTTCAGGGCAGTTCATTGAGACAGGTGTTCCAGAGCAGTCCCTAAACTCTCTGAATGTGTTCTTCACATTCTTCTGGAATTTCACTCCCCTCAAGTCACTGCTCAACAGACCTGCCCAGTTTCAACAAACTTCTGTTCCTTTCTCATCACTTACAGAGGTCATCTCCATGTTGTTCATCTGAGCCTCATGGAAGCCCCCATCTGACATCACTTCCTCCTCCGCTTCTTCCTCAGCTGTTGCAACATTTCGGCGTTTAAACAACTAAAGAGAGAAAGTATTTAATAGATATTATATAACCAATATATACAGAGCATGGCATGTCAGGCTGCTATAAAAATTACACGTGCTGTCACCTGGGACAAGCTACAGGACTTCAACTCACAGCACATGGAGAAAGTTTAGCCACGGAGGAATCGAAAACAGCAATGTGCTAAAATATTGGTCCCTAACATTTCTGGAGAACTCCCACTGGTATTTCCCTTCTCTTCTTCACCATCTGCCCCCATCTACAAGCTGTCCAGCTCCCATTCAATTGCTTTTGTGCAGAGGATGCTGGGGCTCAAAGACCTGACAAATTGCTGTGTATTACACATCTTCATAGAACACCTGCAGAGGCTCTGATAATAGAGTTACAGTGGCAAAGAGAGGGCTTTGGAGGATCATCATACAGAGGACTGATATTATACCGGCATGAGCAGAATCTGGTTGCTATGACTTAGAGAAGGTACCAAATTTGAGATGTCATGAGGAGAGCTAGAGAGGCTACAGCTACTGGTCAGACAGTTTTGTTCAAACCCTCAAGCTGCTCTGGCCAACGTCTACACTTGAGTGAATGAGGAGCACTCACTCTGAGTCTTGTAGAGCCTGCAGAAGAGGCAGTAAAGTCTGCAGGTGATTCTGATTTCAGACTGACTGTGTGTGAATTTGGAGGGCAGGAACAACTGAGAAGGGGCCTGGGAGAAGCAGAGCGCCACAGACACTGCAAGACAGGACTGTGAGGACTGGTCACAGTTATCTCAACCGTTGTGCATCACCTGCTCCTCTCTCTTTTGCTTCCGTAGCTGCAGACCCTCTTCCTCCCGCCTGCGACGCATCTCGTCAGGGTTGAGAGATTTGTTCTTGTAGCTCTTCAGTCGGAAATTTTCTTTTCCTGAGGTCGTCATGATTCCTTCTCCATGTAATCAAAAAAAGACGACAAAATTACTCTTCAACAACACATCACTTTGTATTCTGTCTCCACTCTTTAAACTCTGTAGCCATGAATGTCCAGCCACCGCCCCCCTATATTCCATCACCAAACTTCCAATAAAACCTAGAAGGTGCAAAGCAAAATTTCACAGAATTGTCACTTTGGTGTGTCAGTTCTTCATATCAGTCCAACAAACTTTCACTTTATTCTTTGAGGCTGTGGAGAGTAAGTCAAATATTTTATTAAGAAAGAACTGAGGTCTATAAGGCAGATTATACAGCCTGAGCTAAAAAGAACACTGCACCAAAAAATCTTAACATTTCTCCACAGAGAGGATAAGCCACATTACATACCCCTGTCTTCACTCAGAACTGGAGGTGTCTTAGCTGCTTTCTAGCTTAATTTACCCTTTTACTTTTTTATGCACTCCAAAACCACATTTTAAGTTAATTCAACACAACCCTGTTGAAGAAACCCTGTGTTCTTTCTATCCAGATAAGGCCTACAAGGAAATTGAAAAGAAAATTTTTGATGAGGGTGGTTTAACCACTGAAAATGCTCAGTCCTGCAAAGAAAGCAGTGCTATTGTTCCCCTCCTCCCCACTCCCAGTCCCTAATCCTGCCACTGTTTATGCAGAGGCGCCTTTTTTCAGTCTGTGATTTCCAAGTACCATCTGTCTTACATAACTCAGTGGGTCAGCATTTGTAACATGACGAGTTTCACACGTACAATGCCACACTTGGAGTTCCTTGGCATAAAACAGCTGGGACAGAACTGTGCGCAAAGAACAAATTCCCTGAATTCAATGGGCTGTGGGTCAGGTCTCTAGTCTTAGTGCTCCATTCTGCTGCTCTTCTCTCCTTACATCACAGCCCTTTAAATCCAAAAGGGGTTGGAAACCAAATTCTCAGCATGTCAGTGTTTCCATGCATCTTCATACAGATGCAGAATCTCCAATATATTATAAATCCTGTAACACAAAATTTAGGAAGCTTCACTACATAAAAAGTTACTCTACAGGGTCTTTAAAGGTCTCTTTCAAATGCCCTAGTGTATTGTATTAAATAGGCTACCTACCTCAAATTCCGTAAGCACAGAATCACCAGATGATAAATTATCTCCTGTGCACGTTTTACCTTAAAATGGAGCAACGCAAGTCTATGCAGACTCTCAACAGCTCAGGTTTCCTATTTAAAATACATCAAATGTATAATCCAGTCTACTCTAACTACGCTTCTTTCCGTTAGCACAGAGACTTCTAAGAGAATAAAAAAAAAATAAGAGGATACTCGAATATGCTTCTTGTTAGAGTCTCTTTTTAAGTTGCTGCTACCTGACAACCATTTATAAGAATTCCAACATCAGAACTCACTTTCACAGAAAACATTTTGGACATCACTTCAAGTGTGACTGTATTGTGACAACTGAGATTTAAAAATCTGTTCAGGGACACAAAACTACTCTATTGATCATCAGTCAGTCACAGTTTGCACCAAATGCAAGATAAAAACCTGAGCATACAGGTAACTAATTCAGCAGCCTAATTCTGCTGAAAAGACTATCCTGATTTGTTTTTTTTAATAAAGGTACTACAAAAAGGTAAATCTCAGAATGCCAGAAGTTCTCTTTATCTTTCTTAAAAGCTCTGAGGCCCCTTTCTTCCTGTGTTTACATGTTTGAGCTTCAAGTGTTTGTGCTTCTCACAAAATGCTTGGCAATTACATTTTCTTCCCATTATTAGACGAAGTGACTACTACACGTATATTAAAGATACCTATTATTTGAAGAAGTTCAGCCTAACAAATACTCAGAATTTCTTTTGTTCCTAAAATATTTTGAACAAAGTATTTTGTATCTTTTAGACTTAGCAAGTTGAACTCAAACACCAGGTGGACACCCATGAGCTAGAATGACATGCCTAACAGGAAAACAGCTTTGCAGACACTTGTCATTCTGTCTCTGATCATGAACAAACACAGGCACACATTACAACCCAGATAAGATCTCAGTTATTAATAATTCTCCATTTTTGTCTGAAGTCTGTCTTCTTCAACTCCTAAGACTGTATTTGCCTTTATTTGGGATTTCAAGACTTTGGTAATTCCTTTGATAAACTCCTGTGGTCATTTCACACTTTCACTTTCAAACCCCACAAGTTCTTAATTTAAATTAATTCTTCACAGGGAACACCTTCATCCTTTAATACTGAATTTCATCTAATTTCTATTATGTAGCCTCTCCATAGAATGTTCCAGTGTTTCTAAACATCAATGACACAACCAACTTCATCATAAAAAGTTCTCTTAAGCGTATTCTTCCTTACTGTACTTATTTAACAAGTTTCCCATCATCTCCCAACTTACACATTAATTTTCTTTCAATTAATTTTCCTTCCGACTTTAAGGTAAAAATTTCCATTTTCCTTTCAGAGTTCTATCAGCCCTTCGTGTTGTACCTTACGTCATTGTTTCATTTATTGAAAACACAGGCACAGGATTCATCTGCATTCCCTCTCTGACTTTACCTCAATCCTCTATCCAACACCTTCACAAGAATTATTTTCTATTTCTTACACTCTTTACAAGCCTTAGCTGCAACTTTCGGTTGTGCTCATTTCTGACTTTCAAGACAGCTCACTTTGCTGACTAAGCCCTTCTATTTCTGAGTAACCGACACTTAAAATCCTTTCAAAAATATATTGTCTTTTACCGGGGAGTACCAATGCCTACCACCAAATGACTGGGAAGAGTTTCTTTTAGTAATGGTGAAAAGATTAAACTCCCTTCATCACTGAGAAGTTACCAATTCAACTTGTGAGGAGTTCAATAATTTATTTTATAGTAGGCCCTCCCTGGTAGTAAATAAACAAAATCCCAGCACACAGCCACATACCCATTTTATATCTGTCTATCTAACCTCTATTAAATCCATAGTTATTCTCTACATTCTTTACGTACTGAATGTATCTTAAAATCAATTCTTTCTTTACCATTCTTTTACTGGTTTCCCAACTTCTGGTGAAAAATTCAATGAGTGCATGAAGGATTCCATCCAGCCCACACACACTGCAAGCATCTTTAGGCCTATTCAAATGTGTGAGCACACAACGGCTTTTTAGGACTAAAAATATAACAACTCTTATGTCAGTTGTTACAGTCATCCAAGGATTGTTTGCTATAAATCTTCTCCTCCTCCATTTTTGAGGATGTAGCTTTTTCCCCAGACTAAACCATAGAAGCAAAACAACTTCAAATTGTCTCACTGGTCTGCAGCAGCTTTGTTGTGACTCTGCTGAAAATCTTTAAATGTGAACATTAAGTTCAGTCATGTAGCAAACAGCAAACCCTGGATCTTCTCTGCATTGTCAAAATTAACGCTACTTCTGGAGAAAATCTGTGCTGGTTGTCATGGAAATGCTCTACCCATCTTTTCTGTCCTAAAGATAGCAGAGTATTGTCCACACTTTTTTGATACTCCTGGCTACAGAGAAAAACCTCTGGAGACCTGGTAACAAATTTTCACGGTGTATTTTTTTGGCTTTTGTGCAACACCACCCAAACCTCATATGACACTTTCTCCTCCTCAGTTTGACTGCCATAAAAAAAAATTAGCAAAATTAAACTCAGTAACTACTCCTGAATGTCTGCATTTCCATAAGGAAAATATGATCCCTCATTTTTTTGCTGATTAAGACAGGGACCCTACTGAATGTGGATGTGTTCTAAGCAAGCACTTCTAGGGGAAATAAGTACTGCATTTCTCCTTGCTCATCAAGTCAAAGAAACTCTGAAGCACTGGGAAATCCAGAGTAACTTACTGCCATGACCTACCTTGTCCCAAGCAATCATCTAGATAGGAACAAAAATGAACTCCCTGCCTTCTTAAATCAGATATCACTGTCCCCAGACTTAAGGGCTTTGCCAGAAGGAATCCCATGTGACTAATACTCTTGGATATTGCACACGTCACAGGCACCAAGATGTAAAAATAAAGCCCTTACAGATCAAGACCTGCATAATGATATTTATAACTCCATATATTTTTATACATGTGAGAGCATAGATATACCACGTATATGTAATGAAACTGAGATTACCAAATACACTCCTGATATTAAAGGCTGTTAGAGACAGACTTTCCTTCTTTGGAAGTAGGGGTAAGAATAAGAGGAAAAAAATGTATTTCAGAAGTGTAGACCTATACATGATGTTCTAGCTCACAATGGGAATAGATCAGAAGTGGAAGACTTGAAAATTATGGCAGAGAAGGAGGTTGAAGAGAAACAGTGTGATAAAAAATCATCTAAATATCCATGATTTGCCATCCTATCAGTGTAGGTCTCCTAACTGACAAAGGCAGTTGTCAGAAGGAAAGGACTCACTGGAGGCAGACTTGGGAGCTCTGCTGTGCTGTCAAACCGCTGTCTCTCCTTTAGATTGCTGCCAGAGAGTCAGGGAATGGATACAAGAGGCACTGACAGCTCTGAAAGGACAACCCATGTTAGACATGGCACTGTCAAGACAGAACTCGTGAGAGAAGCTGGAATTATTCAAGGGAAGAAATGTACAAAACCTTTACTTCCAAGGAGATTTTCGTTTGTTTACTGGCTCTGCTGTCCTAGCAAAGAAGTTTCCTCACAATCATGCTTCTTGACATCACACCAAATACCTACACAGCACAGCCTGGGCAGATGTTGGAGCAATTCCTCGAGCTCTGATTCCAGGATACACCACCTTCTGACACTCTTTAGTGTGAGACTACAAAACCTATCCAATTTAAAAACCCAACCTGAAAGCAGCACTTGGTCATTCATGGCTCTCATCAACACACTCCCAAAAATTTCAGCATTTTGGCCACAAATGTGTTTGGTTTTTTGCCTATGAAGTGCAGATTTTGGAAAGTCCTTCTAATTTGCTTTTTGGCAATCCAAAGGCAACAAGTCAGGATGCTAATAGAAGAATTTAAATCTTGTGGAAGTAAATGGTCAGCTTTCCTGGAAGTGACAGACAATGAAAGCCCTTCACCACAAAATCACAAATAATACAGGGCATAGAATGATAAAAAATATCACCTAGGACAGTAAGCAAAAAGTAAGTTTTGCTGATGCTGTATCAAACCCTAGCACTGACAGGGAAAATAACCAATCCTGTGAATTTTATCTCCTGTGGTTTAGGAAAGCTGCAGCAGCACAACAGCAGGGACCTACACTCCTGGGGCAGCCAGCACACAAGAACAACGGAGAAGAAACGGAACCGCCACTCTCTGATATCCTAAAGGCCAGAACCTTAAAGGAGCTTCAAATGTAACATAAGAATTGCAGCCAAACATGACTAGAACATACAGCCTTGAAACACAAGTTCATACTTTGAGGAACTTTCTGTCAAAAACTGGTATTAAGAAGTACATATCTTCATGAAACTGTTGGCCATCTCCATATCTTTCAAATCTGCTTTATTTTGCAGGCTTCCAAGTCCTCTTAGGGTTTTTCCCTGCCTAGTGGTAAGCTTTAATTCTCAAATGTTTCTGTTCTAACAGAAACCCTGTGAAATAGCAGAACAAGTACTATCCCATCTAATCTACAGCTAATTTGGCATGTTCTAGCTCTACACCACTTGGCAAGTTGGACTGGTACTTGCTTAAAAATAAGAATAATCTTAAAACTTAAAATCATTAATACAAGACCTGAACAAACAAACAACACTGCACAACATGGAATGTGATATTACAAATTACAAACCTCAATATTGACTGTTGCTCAAAAGCAAAAAAAGGGAAAAATATATTGTGTACTATTTGAACAACATTGAGACACCTGATGTCAAATCTGCAGGGATGTCACATTCCAACACTTCATCTTAACTTTCTCATCCACAAACAAAACAAGGGCTGAAAAGTTGGTTACAATTAAAATAAACAACAACCACATCAAAGGTATTTCTGCAGAATTACTAATCTTGGAGGGCAAATTGATTTTATCTCCAGGTAATATTCAGAAAGATTTTCTGTGCTTACAAAAAAACAGCTATTTTTTAGAAGATGTATGTAAAATCAGGCCAACACCAGCTTGTCAGGCCCCTGATCATCTTAACACTAAGGAAAAAAACCCACAGGGGAAACAAAAACCAAAACAAAAAATCAAGGAAGTATATTTCTGGTTGCAGAAAAAAACCAACAACTAACAGAAACAGAATTATTTGACACTTGGTGCTGTCTCAGGAACTGATCTGACACATCGGCCTGTATTACCAGTTAAGCCTACTGACAGCCACACAACTGGACACTTAATTTTCAAAAGTTTGACGATTACGTGCTTTTTTTTTTTTAAGAAACACAGCTGAAGAGATTAAGAAGATGCATTTACAAGGTTTACTGGAAAACGTTTTTACCAAGGGGACACACACACCTCACAATACAAGATTATACACAGTATATCGAGCACTTCACTGTATATTTACTACCACGAAGGTATTTACAGGATGTTTTGAGTTCCATTTTTAAAGATCCATTTTGACTTAACAAGGCAGCAAATACAGCTTTCAAAGTATCAGCTTTCAACTTGAGCAAGAGGGGAAAAAAAACTGATCGTCAAAGTCAGGGCAACTTAAAATGAAAACACCTTCAAATTTGTTAACTGAGACTATCTGATTTGAGTTGAAAACACAAAATTCTTTTACTGCATTCAAACATGCTGCAGTGCAATAAATCTGTTTAAATGAAAGAACCCCCATCCTCATTTCTACAACCCCACAGTCCACAATCAACCTGAAACCAAAAAGTTCCCACGAGTCATAAAACAAAGCAGCTACTGATGGGGAATTAAACTTTTCAGCTGCACAGGATTATCCTGACATTAAAAAAAATAACCTCACTTTAATGTGCCCATCTACATGAAACAACAGAAGTGATTATTCCTGTGTGCCAAACGAAAATGTAATGTGTTTTTCTTTTAAAGCAGAGATACATTTGTGTTTTCATTAAGATTACAGCACATCCTCCCTGCACTAACAGAATGGGCTGGCCAACAATGTATTTTCTGTAAGGCCATATCTAAAAAGCGGCTGTTTAAAAAACAACATTTCACAGTCATCTGTCAGAAAAAAAGATCACTCTAACATTTCTAACATCCTAACATGCCCCAAACATTCTTTACAAGAGAACAAGTGTGCACCTTTCAGAATTTCCTATCAGGAAAAGAAGAAATTTCTGACAATTTAAAACAAATTAGGTTAAAAATAAACTAAATTAGTAATTAAGTTGGCTTTGTAGTTTCAAGCAGCTTTTGTTTGGGGTTGGGACTATAAGAAGGCACTGAAACCACAGCTACCTCATGCTTCCCATGATGACAAATCTGCCTGACACAACTGTATTATTTGCTGTGACTCAGCACTACAGAAGATGTGTACAAACCCCCAAACTAACAGTGTCAAAATTCTACCGATTTCATACTAGCATTGGACATCAGCAACTAAAGTGTCACAAGAGTCACTGACCACTGAGGTATGAGCCACTTCAAACCAAAACCCACAGGCACTTCAAAGCTTGGTCCCGCTCCTGCTGCCTCCCTCAGCCCGTTTACACCTGGTACCCCTCCCACTAAAAGCACTTGAATCCAACAAACAGCACATGCAGAGACACCTCTGCTCTCTTCAGATCACTTATCAACACCAAAAAAAAGAGCTAAGAACACATACGCAGCTGAAGAAGGAATCGTGTGGATGCTCTTCAAGGAATCCGAGTCTTTTAAGAGACAATCTCAGCATAATTCAGACAAAACCCACAACAATCTATTGTTAATCACAACATCTTTATCTGACTTTACTTAGAGGTACATTGCTGTTTGTGATCCACTAACAGGAAGCTTGTTTGCCAAAACAACGTTTTCACCATTCAACAGGAGAATTTGCTTTCAAGTATAACCTTAGCACTATATTTAGTAGGCTTACAATGCCTCGTTTGGAAATACATTCAGGATGTTTAGCCACGGGTTGTTTATTTTATGGTTTTGGAATCAGCGCATCACTTACACATAATCTCAACTTCATATAAAATAAAACAAAGATCTATGTGTCAGACCAGTTGGTTTCTCACAGAAGATATGAATCCTCCTGCTGAGCCTGACAAGAATTCCCAACTACCAAAGAAAAACAGAAAAAAGAGAAAATATTACTCTGGATCACAAGGGAGCTGTCAGCAGCAGGTGACTGCCTAAATCTTAAGTCTTATTCACACTCTGTAAGCTCAGAGTCCATTACTCTCCACGCACATGCAGGAACACCCATATTTTCTTCAGTTCCAATGCTTTTCAGCTTCTGCCTCCTCATAACACCAAGCCATAATTCACATTATTCTAATTCAAAGTTTTTTCTATGTCACTGAACTCCATTTACATGAACAGAGCAACAGAAGTGACCCTGCAATGTCCAGTCTTTCAATTACTTTCTAACACTTTGTCATACCCTCCTAACATCCTTTATAAACCAGCCCTGCTGAAAGGAAATTTACTGTTACCTGTCTTAGACTACCTCTACTTTTTATCCTTAAAATGAACTATTAAGTCTGCACAATGTTTAATACAGTTCAAGACATTAATGACCTCACATAATATAACTTCCAGTCCTACTGTTCTACAGATTTTATATTTAACCGTTTTTCACTGAGTGTTTAGTTTGAAATTCCCTTTGCTGCTTTTACAGAGTCCCTTTACCTTGTCCAAAATAATTTAAAAGTACTGATATTTCTACAGGCCTTGCATTCTACTGCTATTTTGTATCTTGAAAACTTCACATTCCTTCTTGGAAATAACACTGAGTAGTTTAATCCACTTACTTGCTTAACAGACTTTAAAAACTGTAACAGACCAGATTTTTTTTTCTTCAAAGCAGAAAAAAGCTGACTTGCTATCAAAATGCTGCCTCTTTTATCTGCAATTTACATCAGCATTTTTTTCATTTGTGTTATTATATTATTTAAACAAGTACATCCATTATGCTTCAGCCCCTTACTATGAAGTTCACTTATTTTTCTACCAGTTCAGCTTCCACTTGTTCTCTGAAAAAGAGGTGGTCTGGTCTTTCTAACTTGTCTATTACATCATTCCAGAACCTCCTGTTTAAATACTTCAGCCACTCAGAATACTTCACCAAGTGAGTAATTCCTTTAATGTCTTTTATTCTTCTTGACTTGCTCACAGCCTACTAGGCTCACTCACTATTCTCTTTGGCCTTCAGAAGTATTTAAACAAATACAATAAATTCAGCTATTTGCTGCTGCTCTTCTGTTTCAAATTTAYGTTAAAACCCCTAACACTAAATCAAATCACCTTTTTTTTATCTGCTGTATGCTTTTTCGCATAAACTCGATTTCAGTTTTTCAGGGAAACACTGGTTTACATCTAATAATCTCTTGCCACAAATGTTGCATTTTCCAACTTACGAACTTGTTTACTGTTGCCTTTAAAAGTAAACTTTTCTTTCAAGTTCTTAGAGATACAAGTTAAGCCCCCCATTTGTCCCCTCAAGAACTTGTAAAACACTTTAGAAGACAAATTCCACAACCTCGTGGAGGGACAAAGATTTTAAAGCAAGACTGCAGGTACAGGACCATAAAACAAACTGTACCATTCTGTTCACTTCAGTTTGTTCAACAGAAGGGAAGGGAATAAATAAAGCAGGAAAGAAAGAAAAGAGCACTGAATAGAAACACTGAAGTTGAAATAAGACTGTCAAATAACCTGCTTAACTAAACATTTATACTTAGAAGTCTCCATAAAGAACCTTTCAGAAACTGCTACAACTGACTGCAGGACTTTTGAGTTCTCCTGGTGACTTTGGTCTGTGCTGCTGACTTGGGCTGTGGCTGCCTTCCGCTTTGTACATGGATTAAACTGAGACTTCTCCAGGAACCAGAACTCAGCTCAACATGCAGGACTACATCAGCTCTGAAGTCATCAACACTGAGAACAGAACATCAGGAAAAATCAACACATGGCACACTCACAGGCAAGGTAAACACCCCGGCACAGTGTCAGAGTGAGAGATGGAATGGAACAACGACTCTCTTTTGAAGTTGGGAGGCAGTGGGGGGGGGGTGCCAAGCCCCCCAAATAGTCCCATCTCTCAGAAGTGAAGCATCATTGCATCTATTTGAAAGACAGTGACAAGGGAATCCCTGCTGAGGAAAACCTCTACCTCACCTGTCATCTTAAGTTACCGTGCCTCAAGCTACGATTCATTTCCCCCGTGCCTGTGGGGACGTCTAAAGGGTAATTAAAAGGTGCAAGCACAGTTCAAGTAGAAACTTCAAAACTCGTTTTGAACGAGCTCGTTCACATGTCAGTGCAGGCATTAACACTCAAGGGAGGACACAATGAAGTTACAATAAAAATAAGGACAAATACACCAAAGATTAGCTTGATACAACCTATTAATTTACACGGTGCTTCATTAACTATTCTATTTTAAATACTAATTGCCAGAGGTATACACAAAATACCTTTAAAATAAATAGTTTCTAGGGATAAAGTTGCAACCCCATTTCCTGAGAACTCAGACATTGTTAAGTCTTTTATTAACATCAAGCAGTCAGAGCAGAAAATACGCCAGCAAACAAAAAAATCCCGAGGAACAGCAGCTTGAATAAAGGATAAAGGGACCATTAAACGCAACCATTCAGCACCATTTGGGAATTCTGCAGAAACAGCAACCCGGTATTTTTACAGCTCATGACGTATCTTTTCAGCCTGGAGTTTCAGTTTTCATGAAACGCCCTCAAGAGGCAAAGCTTAAAATCGTTGTTACATGGACCGCGCTACGGGCAACACGGATTTCCAGACTATGAACGGGACAAGTTTCTGCTGGATACAAAGTCTCTAGAACAGGTCAACTGGGAACGGCCACCAAGCGCAAACCCTTCATCATACTCAGGCAGTCAAAGAAATAACGTTGTAGGTGAGATAATGCGAGGCTACGAGGTGATGTCTGCAGGGAGAAGGTAGAGGTTTTTAAGATCAACTAATATCACTAGAGGGGGAAAAAAGTACAAGTTTGGAAAATCCAGGAGAAAGTTTCCCTTCTCCACCCCAGAATCCCAGAATCAATTAGGTTGGAAAAAACCTGTCAGATCATCGAGTCCAACCTATGACCCAACACCACTATGTCAAGTACACCACGGCACTGAGCGCCACATCCAGTCTTTCCTTAACCACCTCCAGGGACGGTAACTCGGTAACTCCACCACCTCCATGGGCAGCCCATTTTAACGCTAAACCGCCCTTTCCGTGAAGAAATCCCTCCTGACGTCCAAACTAAATCTCCCCTGGCGCAGTTTACGACTACGTGCTCTCAACCAGTTGAGGCCCTGCCTCTGCTCGCGCCCCGTCCGGCCGTGAGAGCGGCAGCACTGGGCCAGCCCGGCACCGCTGCACGGACTTGTCCGACAACCTGCAGCCAACCCCAGCGACTTCCAAAGCCGGTGCGCGGCTCCGCCACCGGCACAAGCCAAAGGAGTCCCTCCAGCCACGAGGAGACTCTCCCTGGGCAGGGCAGGTCGGGTTCGTCTCCCTCCAAATGCCCCGCGCGGTCCCGGTCCCGATCCCGGCCCACGCGCGCGCCGCTCCCGCCGCGCCGGCCCCGGCYCCGCCCCGCCCAGCGCGCGGCCTCCGCGAGCCTGTTGCGCGCGCGCGGGCCGGGGGTTCGTGAGGGGCTCCCGCGGCGCGCGGCACCAGCCGACCGGGCCTCCCCCCCCTCCGCCCCTCCACAGCCCGGGCCGCGGCAGCCGATCCCCAACCGGTCCCTCCTCCCGCGGGAACGCAGCCCCGCGCACCGCCCAGCCGCCGTCACCCCCGCTCCGCCGGGGCCGAGGTAACGGGGCTTCCCCCCAGCCCCCATACCTGCTGCCGGCCCGGCGCGGCCCCGCGCTGTCTCCTCTCGGGCCCGAGGCGCGCGAGCGCCGCTCCCTCCCTGCCTCCCTCCTTCCCTCCCTGCCTGCCCGGCGCTGGCTGGCGGCGGCACTGCGCACGCGCGCAGCGCGGCGCGGCGCCCTCTGGGAGGGAGAGCCCTTCCGGCGAGACCGGCCGGCGGCGGCGGCGCCCTCCTCAGGATGGCGCGGCCCCGGGAGAAAGACTACGGCTCCCGACAAGCAGCGCGCGCTAGCCGCGCGGGAGCGCTGCTCCCGCCGCGGGCATGCTGGGAGTTGTAGTGCCACGGGCGGCGGCGCCGCGCCCGGGTGGGTCTGGGAAGCCGGGAGGAGGTGCCGTCTCCCTTCCCCGCCTGAGGAGTGGTGGCGACCGGGCGGTCGGGCCGCGTGCCGAGACACGGAGGCGGTGGCGCCGATGGCGCAGCAGTCGCTAATGTCACGGTGGTGTTAGGCCGCAAGGCGCCGCCCGTCAGCGCCGCCGCCAGGGAGCTTCGTACATGGGAAGCGGTGAAAGGGGCAGGGATGCTCCCCGGGCTGTTATGGCCCGGGATAGCGCAGCGGGCTGATGTTTCCGCTTTAATTAATGCAGGTCCCGCAGCGGTGGCCTCGGTGTCACCGCAGACCGCGTCACTGCGGGTGCGGCGGACAGCGGAGCCATTTTGCGGTGCCACGGGCGATCCCGCGGCAGCCACAGACACAGCGGCGGCCGCTGGCCGGGAGTCGGCACGAAACACCACCACAGCTGCTGATCACCCACGTGGTGTGATGCGACAGACACGTACATGACACTGTGTGGCACAAGCTGGCCCGCACACCCACAGAGGAGCACAGGGTGGGGATGGCAGGAGGGGGAGCCCAAGCAGCAGCTGCCAGGCTGCTTCCAGGCCCATCCCAGGAGCCATCAGCCCACCAGGGGCCCATCTCGACGGGCCCAGTAGCAGGTGGGAACTCAAATTAGGGACTCAGAGAAAGGGGCACCCTGTCTGACCCCCTCCCAAGGAAGCCTCACTCCCAGAGCACCTTTAGTATTGGGGGTGTCACTGAGTTCAGAGGTGTGGGGCACAGACAGGAAGCAGAGGAAGAGCATTTGAGGATTGCACAGRACTCATTATGGAGTGTTTAGGGCAGGAACCAAAGGCAGTGCAGGAAAGAGAGGGATCTAGGGGACATAGAGAAACAAATGTAAGATACAGGAGTAAAAAGGGCCAGTCACATGTAAGTGGTTTGTGATGGTTTGGCCATGCCCTGCACCTGATCAGTGCAGCTTGTCCTGTCTTCTCATTAAACTCCTTTCACACTTTGCCCTGAGTGAGTGACTTGTGGCCAGAGCACCAGAGGGCGTTTGGTTACTGGGGGAATGTAGAGTTTGGGATTGAGGGGCAGCTACTGGGCACTGGCTGAGTCCAACTGCTGGAGGGAGATACACTGTACATGTGTGTGAATACTTACATAAATACACATATATACACAGATGCTCACTAGTACACCTCCATCCTGCTCAGCCGGAGCAGGAGGTGGGATGAGGCTACTGGTGCTGTGTGGGAGTGCTCTGGCTGGATGTGTAATCTGGGTCCATGTGTGTTTGCTTAATTGGTGTATATGGGAATTTGTGCATGTGCCTATTGGCAATACAAGCTCAGCCTGACTGTTGCTTGGACATGGGCATGGAGCTGCAGCAGCCCCACCTCAGGCTACCAGATCCCACTCAATTTTCCATATCAATAGATACATATATTTGTATACAGATATACATTGATATATATCATGGGGCTTCATATGGAAGCACAGCATTTCTACCCATAAGATAGATTAAAGCAGACAGGCAACAGCTTTCTCCCGAAGCATTTGCACCAAAAAATAAATAATAGTTACACTTTTCTCTCAGAGATTTCCCGTTTCTTATACTCTATCTAAGCACACCTGTAATGCAGCAGGAGGTCTGGTTACAATATTGACTCAATACCTTGAGTCAAATTAGCACAGGTACGGGTGGCAGCAGAGATCTTCAAGTTCCCCTGGATTTGATAATTATGGTTTCAGGTGCAGCTGAGCTAATGCAATGCAGGTACAAGGATGAAGTCCTGTTTCCTATCTCTCTGCTCTTCTGCTCCCTTCTCTCCACCAAAATCACATTTTCATGCACAGTGAACTGTGTTCATTCTGCATCTCTTGTGATAACCTGCCCTTAACAGCCACCCCAGATGACACCTTTCTGGGTGACAGTCATCACCTGCAGGCAAGGATTTGCAAAAGTTGGGAGGTTGTGTTAGGTGAGGCTGCAAGGCAGGTGCAGGCTCTCTGGGTCTGTGTGGTCAATGGAGCATGGAAACAGCAAAAAAGGCATGGAAACAGCAAAAAAGGCATGGAAACAGCAAAAAGGCATGGAAACAGCACAAAGCACCACCAGAGTTCAGACTATCTGAAAGCACACAGGTCTGAAAGCAGGCTGATGTCAGGTCTTGGTAAAATTAAGACAGAAAGTAGCTTCGTTTCTGACAACTTCTGAAGCGCTGAGTATTTTTGTAATCTGGGTTAATTCAGCTGGGGGGAGTTTACTCCTAAACCAGTAATACACAATTTTGAGAAGGATTTTTCTTCATACAGAAGCAAGGCACACCCCCAGCATGTTTTTAAACACAGCGTCAAAGGATGACCACAACATTGAAGGCTGTCGAATGACCCTGAGCTGAGGGGTGAAGGGTGGACGTGCACAGAGTAAACAGATCAGTGATCGCATTGGGATTGGGCTAAATTCGAGTTCAGGCATATTACCTCTGGCTCTTGTTTTCCCCAGTGCAAGGGGATGCCAGAAAATGGTATCCTGATAATACAGCCCTTTCTAAAAAAGGCCACGGAGCTAGACTGCTGACCATATTTAGCTCGACTAAATTGCGATTGGCACCAGCAAGCCTTGGTTGTCACCCACTGACATTTTGTTCAGCCCTAAAAGTGAAAACAGTTGCCTGCACTGTTTCAAGCCATGAGAGTTACTGAGGACTCACAGATAGGGAAAGAGAAAGATAAGGCAAAGTAACGAGTTCATCATGACTTAAGATCTCAAAGCCACCATAGCCAAAAGGGGTTGTTCTGTGTTTCTGAGGTGGTGAAAGGTAGCCTTGTATGGCAGCAGGGTTACAAGGGATGTCTGCAGCCAGATGGGGTGAGCACCCACCAGGGTGAAGCAGCACCTGCCCGATCTGCACCCCTGAGCCTCACTGGCATGTCTGACCTGTCTGTACTCACCATAAGTATGAAATGCTCACCATGAAATGCTCACCATAAAATACTCTAATGGGTCCATGCTGGCAGTAAATCATGACTGGTCTCCTTTGCTCCCTCAGGTTTGGCTGGGGAAGGGTGGCACTGGGAGCTGTACCGTCAGGCTTGCGCTTGGTGGCTGGTGGGACCTCTTCACTGTGCAGTGGAGGGACTGGAGCGGGGCAGTCTCCTGGGGGTCCCCAGGAGGTGGGCAGGCAGATCTGCCCAGCTGCTCATCTCTGGGCCTTTCCTACACTTTCTGTCCACCCTGCCTGTACAGATTGAACACCCACCATCACTGTCTGCCTCAGCTGCTGGATCTGGTGACAGTGGGAGCTGGGGTGTCAATTCCCACATCAGGAAACACAAACTGGTGTGGGCACCAAGGGGAGTTAGGTTGTAAAAGGCAAACATCCAGCAGGAAGCTGATACAAGGCTCTGGGAAGGATTTTGATCTTTTCCTCGTGCAGAGGGCATGGAGTTTTATTGGTTCTGCCTCTCCTCTTGTCTGTGAAGTATCACTCCAGGAGTGACAGTGTTAACAAATACAGTGGAAAAGACAGCTCTGTAAGCTGAGCTACATGGTCACATGCACAGGTTTTATTTTTAACATCCCAAAACTGCTTGATGTTTCTGCCTGGGCTTGCTCCGTGTCCTTCTGTTCTCTTTTCTTTCTTTGCTTGCAGTTCTCCCTCACCCACCTCACTTCAGCCCAGCTGAGCACAACCAGGAGAGGAGTGTTTGGTACGTGCACAGGGACTCTATGATCAAGGTAAGGCTTTGTAAATAGAGTTGGAGTCTTTTTTGGACAAACCTTATGCAATGTAATGGTTACTGTAGTGAGCTGTGAAAATCAAGACATCTTCAAAACAGCCTTAGTAATTAAGATGAAGTAGAATAATCGTGAGATGTCTTATATGACACCCTAAAACAGAGGCAGCTGGTAACTGTGAGCACTTCTGTGACATACTACTCTAAAAAAAACCCCTCCATGATATATTCAGTGAATTAACCATAGTTTGCAGCACTGTATCCAGGATTTTAAAAAGCTAAAATGCTAATTGTAAGATGGGAGCTTCAGCAGCAGGTCAGATGATAAATCAAAAATCCAATTTCTGTAATTTTAGGAAACTCTGAGAGAACTAAGACAAGGAGATACAGTAAGGGTCAGAGAAGAGTCAAGAGCAATCTCATGGCAAAAGTGCTTCAACTTAAAATCTAATGAGTTTTGTAGATTTGGACTCCAAACTTTATGTTGGCAGTCTAGACTGAATGAATGATGAAGTAAGAATTACAAGAGTTACAGGTACTACTGTACCATTTAGTCTTGTGACTGCTTAGCAATTTTTGTTCATGAATCTCTTCTCTTTTGGTTTTTTTTATGACTTGGGTCTTAACCAATTGCTCTGACATTCTCTACGTTGGGCACCTGCCTTGGGCTGCCTTTTGCTTTGCTCAAAGCCATTCACTAGATTACCTCAAGAAGCTTTCAGAAAAGTATGTTAATGAGATTGTTACCAGAGCATAAAACAGAACGGGAGTCCAAAGAGAAGAAAAGCATGCTTTGGACCATTACCTTTTTTTTTTTCTCTCAAACTGCAACAAAAGTGGAACCTATTATTTTAAAGCACTTGATGAACTCAAACCAAGACCAAACACATTTCCTAGTTATCAATGCAAAGTGAGATTTTGCTTGACTGCGTCTCTACCAAGGACAGCACAGGGACCCCTGACATGTCCAAGGAGCAGCAGAGCAGCTCCATGTCACAGCTTCCTGTCCTGCCTGTCTCTCACATGACTCCCCAACATGCCCAGCACAAGATGCTGATGCTGGGCTACCCTGCACTGTGGCACCAGCTCAGGGGACCATTTCAGCACCTGGAATTTTTGGGTGGGTTTGTCTCAGGTGAGCTGTGGGCACATTACAGCAGGTATGGAGGAGCAAAAAGCATTGTTGATCCAGTTCTCTTAAGGGGCAGTGCTGGGGTTCCCACCAGCAGTGCCCTGTGTTACTTGTGCCTCTCTACTCTGACCTCTTCCTGCTCCTCCTGTATCAGCTCTAGTGCATTTCACCAGTCAAAAATCACACAAACAAGTTTTGGTGCCACTTTTCTGCCTGTGTGCAGCACAGATTTTCTAGGCAAGGGGGAATGCCTGAGGGTGCAACAGCTTCTTTTGATCTCCATGATCCTGTGTGTCAGGTGTAGGGAGCTGAGGAGAAGCTGATGTGCTGCTGTGAAAACCTGAGCAACAGGCATGCTCTGAAAGAAAGGCAAGGAGCATGGATTGATGTCTTTGCCCAAGTGATGCACTATACTGTGGATTTACTCCATTCCTGACATTTTAAAGCATTTCGTCAGTATAATGCAATTCCAACCTGTTCAGTAACTCTGAAATAGCGGTTATTGCCATGAAACACCACAACCTCAGCCAGATAATCCCCAGGTAGAAAATACAGGGAGTAGCTCCCTAATTGTCACAGCTTCATCCTTCCATCTTTGGGCTTATCCAACAAGTCAGTTGTTTCACAGAAAACCTTACCCCTCCTCACGTCTTACACTAAGGATTTGCAGTTCTCCAGGATTGCCCTGGAATCAAAGTGCCTGTATAAAATCCATGTGAACTTGTTCAAGGTCACCTCAAAAGCAGGTCTTGCTCATGCTCACTAGAATGTTATTAGTGTTATTGATGGAGATTTCATCTACACCTTTTATTCTCCCTTTCCACCTACCCTGAGCTGTACCATACTCCCTGCCTAACTCATTTAAAGCTTGGCTGGCAGCATGTATGTGCAAGATCAGTCTGAATGGCAACTGCAGAGCAGGAGTGCCAAGGGAATCACTCAAGCTGTAGCTGTCCCTGCTGTGGGTGTGGAGATGTGGGGTTTAACTTTAGAGGTCTCTGTGATTCCAGGTGGTGGCATTTTTGGATTTGCTTTTTATTTTGTATCTAAGGACAGGACTTAAGAAAACTTGGGCTCCTGAGAATCACGTACAAATGCAGTATGTTATGGTTTCCAATGGCATAGTGTTTTTGTCCTCAGCTCTAAGAAATAAAAATATCTGTTTAGCAAAAGGAGACCCCAGCCTGCTTTCTTGGCGAAGTTATTAAGCAAGTAGTGATTGAGGAAGAGCAGTGCATGAAAGGAAAAGAAAATCACTAGTATATGAATACTTACTTGGTGTCCTAGAAAATGTAATTTTACAGCTGGCTCTGCCAGGGGTTTTGTGCAGGAGGCATGCAATGGCAAGTGAAACATCAGAACCTGAGCATCTCCATGCTTGGCATGTGTATTTACTTATTCGTATAAAATACTATATTTAATTCCATATATTTTCACCTTTCTAAACTTAAATTCTACATCTGCCAAATAGAAGCAATAGTACTTTTCAACCTCAAGTGCACCTCTAGTATTGCAAAGATAAATGCATTATTGATTGTGAACCCACTCAGATCTAAGATAGTAAATTTACTGGAAAACCCTGTAAGAAAATTAATAACTCTGTATTCACCTCGAGATTTCAGTATGATAAAAAATGAGATAAACACTACATACTAGATAACAAGAATTAAAATAAATAGAGAACATTGCCTATCTGCCCTATACACTTCACCAAAAGTATTCACATTCCTTCTTTTTTAACATTATATATAACTTAACATTCTTGGCTCCAACATTTGGATGTGAACTTTCATGAGATTTTTTTAGGAGCTTGTTATCATGTGGTAAAATCTAGAAAGATCGTTTTATGTTCGTTTGCAATCTCATCTCAGAGGCACTCCTTAGTCTCATCATCTGGGTTTTCTGGTGGCCCTTTTTGATGTTTCTTCAAAATGGGAGACATCCCTTGATTCTGTGCAAAGAGCTCAGGTACAGTGCATGACTTTAGTATGTCAAATGATCAGTCACATATAGCACATGCCAAATAAGAAAACCCTTGTATTATTTTGGCGCACTGACTGCAATTTAATTAAGTATGTATTTCCTGAAAATAAATTTTAATTGGTTTATAAACTTTAAGTTATTGTCACTGAATAGATCCACTTCAGACACAGACGTAGCTGAAGTTAAAATAGCAGCTGTATATTTTTAAACCTTACTTGATTTGCTGTCATGATGGTCTAAAAATAAAGATTTACCAATGTGGACAGACTATGGACTGTTATGTGCATTCTTTCTTTACACAGTAGCTTGAACATGATTGAAGTAATAATTTCTGGTTTGATTTTTTTTGTTTCCTAACCCAGATCTTAAGAAATTTTGCACGTTGCAGGGAATCAAGAAGTGTACATGTTAAGAGAAATGTTTTGTCACCTGACATATCTGTGTGTCACCTGCCTCTGGTTGTTATGTATCAAACTTACTGAGGCAAAAATTTGTAAACTTTTGACTGAGTGTTTTGAAAGTTTATAGTTTGTGTACTTGCAATAATGCCATCAACAAAACCACAGAGCTAACTAGATCATCAGTTAAATACAGAGCTCCTGATTACTGGCATGTCAGAATAGAAGCAGCATTCAAACCCTGATAAATATCAGAAAAAAAATTCTCTCTCCCTTCTTCTTGTCCTCTATGTTCACAGATTTGACAATGAGAAGAGAGGTATAGTTATCTTTTGTCTGAAAAGAACAGCATATACAAGTTAGAGATGAGGTAAACTCAAATAAAAAATGCCTGAATAATGAGGAAGACTGAATCTGCATCTGAATGCTGTGATATGGTCACTTTTCATTAAAAAAGCATGTATTTTCTTTCTCTACATGTGATTCGGATGAGGTTTATTTCAGCATGCAGCAATGTGAAAGCAGACTTCTCTCCAGAAACTTTGCCATCCATCCTTTCTGTGTTTTGGAGAACAATAAGGCTCATGCCTCTGATTTTTTTTTTTTAATCAATTATTTTTCCCCAAGAGTTACTTTTGCAGTGGAAAGTATTGTTCACGCAGTTGTGTTTTTATTGGGGTGTAATGTAGCCAGCCTTCCTCTGACCTTATGCAAGTCATGGCTGGGCCTATTTTTAGAGATTATATTTGCAGCAAAATGCTACAAGAATGAGAGCAGCAAGGATGATGCCAATGTGAAATAAATCCATCTGTATCTCCTGCTTCTCTGAGCTGCATAAAAGTAGATGTAACCAAACAGCCTAAAGCAGGACAGGTGCCACCCCAAACCACATGCATTTAAGGGCTCAACATGGCTGAGGCCACCGTGGCCAGCACCCTGSTGTCACCCCTGTGCAGAAGCCAGTGCTTCCCAAGGCAAGACAGGGATGTTATAATGGGGAGTCACAAGGTATTATTTTCTGCATTGCCGTTGTGAGCTCTTTCTGTGCAAAGGTGAAGGTACCTGAGCCTTATACTTGAGACTGTTTGTCTCAGAGTAAAGGCACCACCAAGTGTTCCTTTACTCTGCAGGGCCAAGAGGGAGTGGGGTTGATTCCTTAGCAGGTGTAAGCAGGGATTGATCAGTGTTGGAAGTCGCAAAAGATGGAACAAAGTTGTGTTGAGCAATTAATGCACATCAAATTCAAACATGAGCGTGTGCTCTTCAGTGCAGGGACCCACAAGCATTGCCTTTCCCAGGCATCTTTCCCTCTCTGGTGTTCGTGACTTCCATTGCCAGGGTGTGAAGGAATGAAAGACAGAAAGTTAAGATAGTACCTTCAAAAAAGAGAGAGGAAGCGGCTTCAAGTAGCAGCTCTTCCCCCGGAGCCTGAGCCCACTTCCTCTGCAGCACAGCTCTCCTCAGGGTGAGGTCACTTAAGCCTGGGAGTTGCAAAAGCACTCACATCTAGCACTCACATGCTGTCTTTTCTTTAACCTTAGGAAAAACAAAGTCTAAATTATTTTGCTACCAATRTCTGTCTTTTCTTAGAGCCAAAAGGGAGTCTATTTGGCCTGTGCTAGATCTTATTGCATATGGAGCTGGCAGTTACTTTCTCACAGCCTTGTTCCTGCTAGAAGTGCACATGAGCACCTAATGTGTAGAAACCCAGCATGGGCATGGAGGGTCTGTGGCCATCCTTGCTCCTCCAGGCAATAACTCTTGTCTTCTTGTCTTTGCCACACATAGCACCGGGCCCAGAAAGCTCCCCCTGGGCAACACAGGCACTGTGAGCGATGTTTCAGCCGGCACTGCCGTGCACCCATTGAGGTCTCCGTGTCCTGCATGGTGATCAGCTGCCACCTCCACTGCGGGGCCACCTTCCACATGTGCAAGGAGGAGGAGCACAAATTACTCTGCCCCTTGGAGCAGGTGTCCTGCCTCAACTCAGCCTATGGCTGCCCTTTCTCCATGGCCCGCTTTAAGCTGGGGAAGCACCTCCAGGTCTGTCCAGCCAGTGTTGTCTGCTGCTCAATGGAGTGGAATCGCTGGCCAAACATAGATTCAGACACAACCCTCCACAAGAATATTATGAAGGAGGCCTTGAACGAAGAATGTCTGGACACAGCTTTGGCACTCAGAGACCAGAAGATACTTTTCAGGACTTTGAAAATAGCTGAGTTATTTCCAGAGTGGAGGAAAAAGGATGAACTGGAAGAACTAATGGATGAAGCTATGGGTGAAGCAGGTGCTGTGGGAGGAGCTGCCTGTGTTTCCCAAGAGGGCAGTGACCAGTTGTCTGAGCTCAGCCAACGTGAGCGCGAAGATTTGGCAAAGGACAAAGAGGGAATGGATCTGGGGAGTTACAAAACCTGGGAGAACATTTTCAGCAAAGAGCTTCTGGCTTGCCAGGTAACGGGCTCAGCAGCCAGCACAGGAGAAAAGACAGAGCAGGCTTCCAAGAAAACAGCATCAGCCCCTCATGCCGCCAGCTCCACAGAGAAGGCAAAGGAAGGACCTGATGGTGCAAAAGAGGGAAAGGGCCAAAAACTTGAACAAGTAACACCGAGTAGAGAACTGAACGGACTGGCTCCCTGGCAGGAAGGGGTCCTGGAGAGGCTGAAGAAGGAAGTTGGTGTAGGTGACTACAACATGTATCTGGTACATCATGGGGGAATGCTCATCCGCTTTGGCCAGATAGCTGCTTGCACTCCCAAAGAAAAAGACTTTGTCTATGGGAACTTGGAAGCCCAGGAGGTGAAGACTGTCTACACCTTCAAAGTGCCAGTTAGTTACTGTGGCAAAAGAGCACGACTAGGAGATGCACTGGGCCACAAGATGCCGACTTCAGACAAGTCAGTGGATACCTCAGAACTGGGAATAAACATAGAAGAACTCCCTAAGGCAAATATAGTTGAAGCCACACTGCTGTGTGCTCTGGAAAAAGAGTTGAAAGGTCATGAGATCTCTGAAGCAAGAGGTATTGATGGACTCTTCGTGGATTTTGCAACACAGACATACAGCTTTCCTTTGGAGCCCTTCTCCTCCAGCGCAGTTCTAGCAGATATTCTGGATGAAAACAGCCCACCAGAACTCCACATGGAGCTCTACACTGAATGTGTAACCAGAAGACACAACAAAAGCAGTTCAGCTTTCACATTCACTTGCAGTCATTTCTTTAGGAGGGATGAGTTCCCATCCCACTTCAAGAATGTGCATGCCGATATCCAGTCATGCCTGGATGGATGGTTCCAGCATCGCTGCCCACTGGCCTACTTGGGATGTCCTTTTGTTCAAAATCCCTTCCGTCCTGAGGGACTTAAGGCCAAGGTAATTTACAGCAAGCCTCTCAAGACATTTGCTATTAAGCCAGAGGTGGACACCCTTCTTGCTGAACCGGGAAAGTGCAATTCCACAGTGGATTGTCGAGGGAGAAATAAGGACTTGCTGAGCAGCCTCCCAGTGGAAGTGCTCAAGTACATTGCAGGATTCCTGGACAGCTTCAGTTTATCTCAGCTATCACAAGTATCAGTGCTCATGAGGGACATCTGTGCCACTCTTCTTCAAGAGAGGGGAATGGTCCTGCTGGTCTGGGAGAAAAAAAGATATTCCCATGGTGGTACTTCATGGAAAGCTCGCAAAAAGGCAAGTGACTGTGGCACTGGGGAAAAAAGTAATTGTCTTCAGATAAAACACAAGAATGGCAAGAAAACTGCATATAAGCATGCAGATGTGGGGAAGGTTCGTGAGCTGAATTTGCACAGGCGTTTGTTGTTAGGGGCCAGGGCTGTAAAGTGCAGTAAATCTAGCAAAAGTATGAAGGTGTAACTAGACATCTTCTGACAAGCTGAAAGTCCCCACCCAAGCTCATCTTGGTTGACCTGTTTGCATGTGCACCATTTGTAGGCACCAGGTACTAAAAATTCCTGATATTTAAACATTACATACAGATTTTGAAGAACTTGAAGTTCATACTTTTTTTTTCATCCTTTACAAGCCAATCTAGGGTATGTCAAAATGCTCTAGAATGCCCAAAAGATAAAGAACCAGGAGACATGGCTGTGAAAGGAGCTCAGACATTCACATGAAACTCCAAGGGCTTTCATAATTAGTTGTTCATACGATTACGATGAGTAAGGGAGCAGCGTGGGGACAGAAAACTGCCTTCTGCAAAGCTGATCTCCCACTGTTTGTGCTGGAAAATTACCACCCTTATTGGCTGTTTAGGTTGTTTAGAAAGAAATACGTAGACATACCTTAGACTAAGTCCCAGTTGAACATCAGTTATAACAGGGGGATTTTTAGCTGATAGCCTTACAGCTGCTCTAACATTGAATCATAGAGTCATAGAATCATACGAGTTGGAAAAGACTTTTAAGGTCATCGAGTCCAACCATTAACCTAACACTGACAAGTTCATCATTACATAAAACTGTTTGGAAGAGTAGCATGAGGCTTCAGCCTAATCAAGCAGACAAGACAGAGACCTAGGAACAAAGAATTTAGGAAAGACTCCCAGAGATTATCTAAGGGCCTGGCTTTCAAGCACAGCCCTGATGATCTCTGCCTATTGATTCCTATCAAATGGAAGCTTAGCAATTCATGACTTCTTATTAAGACAAAATACTCTGTATTAAGAGAAAATATGAAGTGTGGTGAATTCAGAAGCTGTGTAACAAAGTTTGGTGGCTGCAAGTTGACCTAGCCCAATCCAAACCAGGAATTAGCCACTGAAATGATTTACTGGAGGATGTGGCTTCCTTCAGTAAAAGGAAGACATTCAAGCTGCCCAATCATAGAGCAATTAACTTCAGTTCTTGTAGCACAATTTCAAACCAGCAGGATTGAATTTAAGAACAGTCTAACCTTTTTCATGTTAGCTCTCTGTGCTGGCTGCATGGGAATCTTGTTTGCAATGCACAGACTCTGCTTGGAAACATTGTTTGTAATTATTCTGAATTTCTTGACTACTGTGTGTAATAACTATGATTACTTAGGACTGGAACAGGGTCAGGCAATCCTGACCCATGACGCACCCATATATTGTCCTTCTTCCCAAAGAAGAAACATTTTTAGGGAGAAGAAATCTACTATGACTAGAAATTAATTTGATTTAATGGTATACAGAAAATATTAAAGTCACTTAATCACAGTCATATCACTACATGCCAGTATATCACGAAATGGTGCAAACAGAATCAGAGAAGTTTAACCGCACATTTCTATTTTCTACAAGCTTGTATGTCCTCTAGGAATAACTTTAACCTTAGATTTCCCAGACTTTTCTGGGATGGAATGAATAACAACAGTGTTGTAATGTTAATTGCTCTGAAGTTGCCAGTAGATGCTTTGGAATGTCTTTATGAAGTCATGTTTCTTTGAGACACGTATCACAGAAGTCTGCTTTATAAACATCTTGGATCACACTGCACATGTGATGGAGCTTTCTGTAGAGGTGCAGTGGTCAAGTGTCCTGGATTTACTCATGCCCTGTACTGAATTGACACCACACTGTAGGATATTTTCCCATTAAAATGGCAGGTGATGACTAAGGCAGCAAAACCAGCAAGTACGAGGTGCATAACGATACAGACCACGTGTTCACTTGCTATGCCAGCCTTGCACAACCAAGTAGTTCACTAGTAGTTCACTAGTGTGTCCAGAGTGAGTAAGGCACACCCACTGTAAGCACAGACAGGTATTTAAAATCCTCGTTTACTCTCTCCAATTCCTCTCCCCTCTCTTTTGTTAGATCTGGCAGTTCAGCAGCCTGTTCTCCAGAGTTCACAACTGGCAGCGCAGCGACATCACGAGCATATCGGAGCACCTGAAGCATTGTCCCTTCTACCAGGTGGAGCACAGGACCGACCCTGTGCTGCTGACGGGCATGTGCGAATCTCGGGAGCAGACTCAAAAGACTTTGGTCTCTACTTTCAAGCACAGAGTCTGAACAACTTGCTGCCCCTCTGCCATGCTCCCTTTAGGGCTCTTGAGATGAAGATTTGGGAATTCAGGTGTAAAGATTGTTGCTTCCAACTCTCCTCTGGACGTACAAGACTGGCTTCTCGCCAGCTGCATTTGAAATATCTGCATCTTTTTTTTTCCCCTGCGTTAATTTAATTGTTAAAACGTCATCCGCTGCTTACTAACATCACATGCTTTCTGTTTATGTTTCTGTTCTTGGTTTAATACAACATCTCCAAGAAAGCAATAAGGATCTGGTTTGAAAACAGCATTTTCACAGCCTTGGAGGTAGGCTGCTGCTCCTGCACCATATGCCCGAGAGAAGCAAGAGCAGTTAATGTACTTAGCTCAACTAGGTCTGAAACACCTTCGTTTTGGCTGGAAAGCCAAGGAGCACAGGTAGATGCCCTCCTGCCTGGCAGCCCTAGGGACTGCTAACCTGTGCTGAGATGAGGGCAAAAGAAAAGGACACCCCAAAATTAAGTGCGTTAATTAGAACTCCAGTGAGAACTCAGGAATTCGCTGCACAGCCACAGACCATCATTTAAGACCCTGAGTCAGGCCAGCTACCTAGTTGAGAGGTTGCCTAAAGCCAAAACAAAGCAAACAAACTTGCTCTTTGTTAGAAGCAACCAAATAGTAAACAATTTTAGAGATGCAATTGACTTTTTATATTTTAATAACTTTCTCTGTTTTATCTAAAAATTCATTAAAGCCATCAGAGAATATTTGAAGTAATTTTTAGAATGCCTTACCTACTCAGTTTTACATTTGTATATTGTGATTTCTAATTGTAAGCAACTGAAAACAGGATGTCAAAGAAATACTATTCTTTTCCATAAAAGAAAAGTCATTCAGCAACCCATTCAGTAATGGTATGGATAATGTTTGCTTCAGTTAAATGGGCTGGAGCATAAGAATCTTTTTTTTTTTACAGAGCAGAAAAGCAATTAGGATTTGGTTTATTTTTTATAAATACACTAACTTAAACCAGAATGGCCGTGTTGAGGCAACAGATGAGAGAAAACAGGCATGTTAGGCACGTGTCTGTCTCATTACACTGTTTGAACCCATTTCAGAAATACCATGGATGTGGTGGTGGGTGAGATTCCTCTGAAAGGGCCATAAACTCATTTGGCAGCTCAGGACAGCTTCCAGTGGCTGCACAGCCACAGGGAGCTGACTCACCCCCTTTCTTTTTTAAGCTCATAGTCGGAAGTGTGAGCTCAGGACATGAGGTCTGGCTGTCATTTCACTGTCTTGGGTAGGAGAACCTTGCTGGAAGCCGGGATATTTGCTGGCCTGGACCATGCTCTCCTCACCTGGGCTGGCCAGGTGAAAGCTGGCTCGTGGATGGATGGACACAGGCCACACTTGCCATCCCCAGTGTCGGTGCAGATCTGGGATGAGGTGGCTGTCCAAGAAGGAGCCCTGTCTTACCCAGAGAGGTTGCTGATGAACCTGAGCTGAGTGCTTGGTAATCAAAGGCATGAATTGTATGGTGACTGAAACCACCCTGAGTGCAGCTCATCCTTGTCTACACTTGCAGCTTAACTGGTCCCTGTGAGATTTTTAACCATAGGAGGATGTTTTTCTTCTCCAGACACACACCCACAGGAGTTGTGGGGACAGTGGAATAGTCCCAGGAAGAGGAGTAGCAGCACTTACTTTTTTTTTTTTTTGTGCTACTCTGTTTTCTTTCCCTTGAGATCTTTTCTGGGAAGTCTCATTATGCTTTAGACACGAAAATAAACTTCTCTGCATAGGTGCCCTGCAGAAAACACAAGTAGCATCCCAGGTTTATGAAGAGGAAACTGAAGGAAATGAACACAGGGAACTTAAGCTGGGCCAGGAGCAGTTAGAACTAGATGCTCTAATCTTTCATCCTGAGGCTTAAGCCACTGCACAAAAATAAACTGGCCATCCTTTAAAGTTGCTTACGAAAGCTCACCTGTCCTCAAAACATTCCATATAACATGAGTTGCCTGATATTATCAACCTGTTTTACCCTGCAAAGTTGACAGATGTGAAAACATACAGCCAGAATTCCTAGACTTCCTAGGTCTCTAAGAATTCCTAAGAGACCTAGAATTCCTAGGTCTCTACATCAGGGCCTCACTCTTCACGTATCATGTACCTGTTTTTGAAAGATGCTGAGCACCCAGCTGTAGCTGCAGTAGTTGCAAATGCATGTCCAAAGACTGGGTGCCAGTATCTATGCTGGGTACTTGAAAAGGAAGCCACTTAAAATTTTGGATCATTTGGGGAGGGCAAAAAAAAAAGATGCCTAAATAATAAGGTCTCATAGTAAGTCAGTGTTCAAGGCTGGCATGAGACCATGAAAAATTTCAACCTGTGAGCAATCTCTCACATGATCAGCCACTTAGCTGCTGTTAAACTGGTGTGGCTGCCCCGAAATTGTGGCTTATGTTAGGTGTGAATTGGGCTCATTTTACCTTTAGTGCCGGTGTCACCAGCACCACTGCTATTGTGCTCCTGGCTTCCTTCTGTCAGTGCCAGAGGATTTTGTTCTTGTCCCTCCTTGCTCCTGGAGAAGGCATGACTTCAGTTCCAGCCTTGTTACCACTGATCCTGCTTCTTCCCTGTGCAGGAGGTGCCTGAGTCAGACTATGGGGAGGATTCAATCTTTGGAAATATGATGGTTGACGGTGCAGGTCAGAGTTAGGAATCTTGCAACCTCTACCTCTTGGGATCAGCCAGGATGCACATACAACATCTAGGAGATTGGATTGTTTTCCTTCTGGTACAGCTATAGGGCACGCTGGAGAAATACAAGGTGTTAATTCACAGAGAGACATATTTGCTGCTGTGAATATACAGGTGTGTTTCTGTAAGATGTAAATTTGGTTAAGTAACCTCCAACACATCCAGTGAAAGCTGAAAATCGACAGCCATCTTCAGGTTAGTCTGGTTAACCTGAGCCTGGGAGAGGCAAAGCTGTACAGGGAAGGGGAGATCACCCTTCCACCACTGCRTACCCACCTGGCCAGTGTCAGCAGGGAGCTGCTTCGCACTTCATCTCACCTTTACCAGGAGTGGAGAGCTGTGGGCTGGTGTCAGATGCATTCTATTAATCTGAGGGTCATGTCAAGCTAGTTCAGTGTAGATGGTCCTGCCCATTAACAGAGTCAGCAGAAGGTTTAGGAGCTAGAAGGAAATGAATTTGGGATGTGCCTGCCTTGTTTATCTTGGTGAGCACAATGCTGGCTTATTTAAAAAGTGAGAGGCTTCAGTTTGGGTTCAACAAGTCCTTAGCTCCTAGTTTAAGTTTGTAATTTGGCCAATAAAACTCTTCCTAAATTTCAGTTTGAGGAATTTGATTAGAAGAAACTGAGCACTTGGAGTGTTTCAAAAAAGATCTGTTGTTGTTGCAGGGTCTGAGCTGGAAAAGGAGATCCAGATCCAGAAGAGCATTGAGGTTGCTCACATTCCAGACCCCACACTCTGGATCTTCGTGACTTTGATTTGTTTGTGCTGTCCACAAATCTTGTGAAGGGCAAGACCCAATACTCCACACACTTCAGGCTGTGGAGCAGCATTTCCTCTCACTGGAAGAATGGGAAGAGAAATGATGGCACCATAGAAATCAGAAAGGTCAGAGCAGGGCAAAAACACTCATGACAACAGAAGGCAGGAAACAAAAAAGGTAATGTGTTTGAATAGATATTGTAGGTGTTGTGAGGAGAGGCAAGCAGAGACACGTAAAAGGGCACAGGAATGAAAGGAATTGGGATGTGCTGCCAAAACCAGAGATTTTTTGGATAAATGCATCTCCTTGAGAAAGGGTTTGAAAATTTCCAATCAGTGCTATACAGTAACATGGGGCAGATGATAATTTTTAAGAGGTGAAAGGGCAGGTCACCTACTGACATGTATCCTAAGTCTGGGTTAAAGGAAGACATTTTTTGATGGGTTTCCAACTCCCAAAACTGAGCAAGCACAAATAAGGTGAAGCTTATCTAAACAGTGCCTGTTATTTTGTGAAACTCTGTAACTCCTTGTTGCTTTCTTAAGAATAAAAATTTTTATGGTTTAAAAGCATCCATCAAAATTTAAGTCTTAGCTTGTTTTCTTCGTTTCATCACATCAATGTATGCTTTGCCTTCAAATCAGATGTGGTAGTTCCTGTACCTTTGTATTCATTATGCTCTTGTCCTCTGCTCTGCTCTTCACAATCATTTTCCTGGTTGAAGACTATTATTTATATTTATTTTATGTTTTCTTAATTTTAACAAATACTTTTAGTTTTGACCCCATCTTCTTTGCATAGCTACTTTCTCCTTCCTTGTTCAGTTATTTACTTATATGGAAAAGTTTGTTTTCTTTTAAAGATCCATTTTCCAGATTGATGTTACATTATGTCTACAAACATTTGAAGAAAAGTTTTCTCCTTACCCTTCACTTTGTGGCTGTTCATCCAGGTAGCTCCAGAGGGACTTTTGCTTCTTTACTTTGCATGTTCCGGAGACTTTGCACATCTCTGTCAGAAATTCTGGGTATCTTTCACATACAGTTTCCTTACCACTGCAGTCCACACTAAAGAGTCTCAAATTCCTTGGGGTTTAATTCCTTTTGAACTAAAACAGGCATATGCAGTGCAGGCCTATTCTTATTTAGCTTCCCACTGAATCTATATGTAAGGAAATTACGATCACGCGCTCCAAATTTATTTTTGATGGCCACCTGCTCTATGACTTAATTGCTATTTACAACTAATGAATCTTTTGTAGGTTCAGTGATGGTTTTGTGAAGGAATTTGTCATGTCATGTTGGGAATTATAGGCCTGAGGCCCATTATGATCATGAGAGATGATTCACTGGTCCATAACTCTGAAATTAGTTTCCCCATGGCAGTGGAGTTTTTACTGGGATTTATCTCTTTTAATATTTGCTTTCTCCCTACATATCCAGGTGTGAACTCAAGCAGTTCATGGCTGACACTGAGCTGCACCAGAGAAAAGCTTATTTTAACTTCTTAAGTTTCATCTAAACAATCTGTAACATCATATATATGATATTAATAGACTGTTTATATTTTCATTTCTTCCAGTCCTGAACAGCAGAAGTTTTAATACCAGGGATGACTGCTGTTCTGCCATGTTTCTGGTACTTGCATGATAGCTAGTTTACACTCTATATTATTTCCTACCACTATCTGGAAGGTAGTTACCAAGATAATGGAGTCAAAGTCTTCTCAATAGTAGCAGGTGATATAACAAGGGGCAACGGCAACAAGTTGAAGTTTGGTAATTTCAGGCTGAACTTCAGGAATAACTTTTTCACCAGAAAGGTGAAAAAGCTGCACTGGAACAGGTCCCCAGAAAGGTGGCAGTATCTCCACCCTTGGATGGTTTCCGGATTTGGTTGGACAATATTATGGAGACCTGACTAAGAGATTGGATCAGAGACCTCTGGAGGTCTCCTCCTGCCATCACTTCTCTGATTCCTCAGCATCACCTGACATTCCCTGTATTACACAGGCATCTGCCACTCCAGCCTCACCTGCTTCCCTTAGCAGAACTAGATTGCCCTTTGGCTACTGCTATTATCTGCTGCTGCTTCTCTCATCACAATGAGTATATTCTTTCCCCTTGCTGTCTAGGCCCCTGCTCATTGATACCTCCTTATCTGTCATCACGTAGTTATTTAACTGGTTTTCATCTCCCTGAGCAGGAAAACAGATACACAGCCCTCTCCCAGCAGCTGTAGCACCACTGAATGGCTCTATTGAACATGATACCTTCATGGTAAAGCTCTGTTGGAATGTGTGGGTGCCCTCTGAGAGCATGGATAGTGCTAGACAGTAACCTGTAGGGCCAGGGGAGCAGAGGTGAGTGCATCTCAGTCTGGCAGGACTCACAGGGTTGTTGGTAGGTGTGTGATCTCACCCTGCGGAGGCAGTGAGAGCACTGGTCAGGGCAGCTGGCCAAGTCTGACACCTCAGGCCTCCTAAGCATAGCTTCTGCAGGAAGAGTTAATATTCCTTGTGAGGTTTTTCCAAGAAGGACTGAAGTGGTGAGTGGGGATGGGACTGGGATGCAAAAGGGTAAATCCGTATAAAGAACCTGTGTCTGGCCAGCACAAGCTGCATGTCAGGAGGTTGTACTGGGAGAGCCGTGGCTGGGGGTTATCATGGTTTCCTGCAGGTGTGTATCCATGATCTTAACTGGTCACAGCAAGGGTGAGTTCTGTTACTGTGAGGAGAGGAAACAGACCAGCAGAGAAGCAGCCAACTTCTCTCCACCTGTTTGAAAGACAGGGAAAAGGGCAGTAGTTAAATAGCATCAAAGCTCATCCATTTCCTTTCTCACAGCTTGTTTTTTCCCTGGTGATGTTTTTTCTTGCAAAGCCAGGGCTGAATTGGCAGCTGCTGATGGCACCATATGCCCGCTGGGCTAAAGGGGAGCTGGAGCTGGCTCATGCCACTGCAGAGCAACTGTCTGCTTGCCAGTTGAAGAAGGTTTTGAAGGGGGAAAAAAAAATAAAGAAAAAAAGAAAGAAACCAGCTTCAGCCTCCAAGTCTTTCACGAAATTAAAGTATACTAAGCTTTCAGAGGCTGCAGGTTGGGAAGGACTCTCTGATCCCAGCGATTTTGCCCCATTTCCTTGCTGCATCCAGGCTCCCGAGCTTGGTGCAGGAAGTTAATGGGTTTAAGCATAGGGTTTTTTGCCCCTCAGCTTTGCTAGAGTGAAAGTGAAGCAGCTCTGGTAGCCAGCCTGGGGCTTCTCCTGTGCCCCACACCGCTTCAGTGAAGGTCACCCGGTGACAACTAGGGTCTTCCTAAAGGTGGATGCTCTTCCAGAGGAGAGTGGTGCAGGGTGAGAGCGATCCACTGCCAGTCAGTATCCATCCCATACACAGAATCCCTGTTGCACATGGACTGTGATGGGGAGAAGGTGGATTCTGAGATCCCCCCATACAGCTTCCAGTGGTCTGGTGAGAGGTCTTGCTGTATGTCCTAGTTCATGGTCACTCTGTGGCTCTTCAGCAGGATCAGCATCACCCTGCTGCTCAGAGAAGTCCACTGCAGCAGTCAAGGAGGGAACATTGCTGACTACAGATGACCAGGTGACCAAAAGTCCACGTGGATGTGTCAAAGCTGCTAGGAGGTGGAGACGCATCACTTGGCCTGCAAGGACTGAGCGTGGGATACAAGGGACGTACATCTGTTTGGTGTCCACCCCCATGCACCAGGCCCAGCACATCATCCAGCTGTGTATGGCCACTGAGGAAGGGAAGTGTCTGGGAGCAATAAGAGTCCCATATCCTCAGGCACTGAAACCACCCTGCACCCTAATCCCACTGCTCCCAACACTCATCATCACAGGCCACTCATCTTCTTTCTCTTGTGGACAGACTCTTGTATTCTGCTATCAAGAACTCAATTCCCTGTTTACCTCCTCCAGAGCCTCCAAGAGTTCACATCATTCCAGCAGTGGCATCATTTGAGAGAGATGTGATGACTAGTCTGACCTGCAACAACACAGAAGTTCCTCTCGCAAACGCAYGTTTCCCCAGCCACCAGCAAAGCTGAGATTACACCTCCAGCATCACCTCCTGCCTCAGGATCAGCTCAGTCCCAATGCAGGCACCAGCCACCTACAGCTGCCGTGGTTCACAGAGCCAGTATCTGTGAGCGCCCATCTCAGGGCACCAGGTAGGTGTCAGGCGCAGGGGGGCAAGTTCTTTATCCTGCCCAGACCTCCTCACACCTCATCTACCCACCACAGGGATCAAAACATATGAGTTACACCACATCTGCCTGGTTCCCCATGCTTCCTTTCTGGCGTCCTCTCATATCCCTCCTCTCTGTCCTCCTCTTCCCTTTCCCTTTCACTTCTTCAGCTTTTACTTCACTCCCTGAAGTTTTGAGAGAGCAAATATCTCATTTCCTTCAGGGGAAAGGGATTTTATGACTGAAAGTGAAGCAACAGAACAAAAGTCTGTAGCAAGTGGGCTGGACCCCAGTGGACAGGCACAAGAAAACAGCCATGCCCCAAGGAGTTAGACACACAGCTGTACCCAATRTTCAGCTGGAGGACAATGCTTCTAGAGCCCTATAGCAAAAAATGCTTCCCCCTGTTGGAGCTGTTGGGGTTCTCACTCTCCTTGCTGATGTGAGATTGCTCCTGTGCCTCCTCCTGAGCCAGGAGGGCAAAGCAAGCCATACCTGCAGTTTAACGAGTTATGACACATCAGTGCAGCCAGTCTAACTGGCCCTGGGTCTGTGTGGCTTTGGCTCACTCATGTCGTGTCACATGTGTGTGCCTGACAAGAGCAGGCACATGATCAGCTGCTGGGGAACTCAGTTGTTTAACTGTGACAACTCGCTGGCTCTTCAGCTGCTCCAGCCTACACATCACTGATCCTCCTCTTCCTCTGCAGAGCAAGGGAGATTGCAGGGACGGGTGGGGGGTGTCATTGCTACCATCATCTTCATCATTGGCCTTTTCACTGTGCTTAGGAGAATAGCAGGTGGGAGTTGAAAATGCTGAGCCACTTCCCTTGTGGTCAAGATGCAGAAAGGAGCATCTTCCTCTCCCCTGCACCTCTGCTTAGGAGAGATGGAGGTTAGGATACCCCAGGATCCTGCAGGGAGAGGCAGAGAGAGGACAAGCTGCAGATTCGTTTCTGATGGAAAGCAGCATGAGGTGATGTTTTGCACTGCTTTGGTCTTGCTGCCTCTTCTTTTTTATTTCTCTCTCCTTTTCAGGTAAACCAAGGCCTGAGCAACTTCTAAGGGCTTCAGAATAGAGGAAACCTTTGTGCCGCTCACCTGCRGTCTCCTGTCCCTTGACACATATTTCTTGGGAGAGCCAACCCGGTTCAAATATTAACAGAGTCTTTGGTTGGTATGGGAGGAGTAGGGCTGCCCTTGGTGGAGGAGCTGAGTGACACTCAGGAATGGACTCACAGGAAAACACGTCTTCATCCGGGGAGGGCAACCTGGACAGCTGCAGCTCCATGGTGCATTGCTGTGCTGCAGGCAATGGGCACACACTTTTAGAAATGCCTCTTCTCTGGTTTCAGAGAAAATTCCATTGTATATAGGTGAGTGCTTGTATGACTGCATATATGATGTTTATRTAGAGGTACATGCATGTAGGTGTACATGTTGTAAGTAGATATACAACCTGTATGTAGGTGTGTACCTGTAGATGTGTATAAGTACATCTGCTTTATGCCTACAAGGCATTAACAGAGATATTTATGTATTTATGTGTTTTATGTGTGAAGCTGAGCATATATGTAGGCAAAAATTGGTACATCACAAAATGGTAACTCCTCAAGCAGGGGAAGTTATGGGTTAAACTGATGGTAAATCAAGCAATCAGAAAAATAGGACTCTCCAGTAGAAAGCTGCAATAAAATTGTTATTTATAGACATTTCACTGCTGGAAGTTTACAAGATGGAGAAGATCTGTGGGTCTGTAGTTGTGGAAAAAAAGACAGACACGATTAAACGCTTTTCTGGCCTAACAGGGAATTTGAAGGTTAACACTTAGAAATCTTGTATAAAACCAACAAGGCGAAAAACACAGCAGAAGGAAGGGGTGGATGGAAAGGAGGTATATGGCACACAATAAAAGTGAGAATTTATGAAGCATGCAAGGTGATAAGGAGTGTTCAAAATAATCTGGAAAAACTGGATTGCTGCAAGTGCTAATGGCACTTGGAAGCATTTTTTTTCAAAATAAATTGAAAACTAAGAAACACTAGTAACAGCCTAGGCTCTTACTGGGTGGATATAGGTAAAACTGTTGATAGCGTAGGCTTTTGATGGAGACTTCTCAATACAGAGAAGATATTTGTTTGTATACAGAAAGAAACGGATTTGTGTATTCACACTCCATGAGGATAGTAAACAACTTCCTCATCTTTCTGCAAACTAAGGAAAGTTTTAACAAAATCTATTAAGCATAAGTATTTTCAGATCAGTAGCCAAGCAAATTTGCATCTCAGAATCATAAAAAAAAAATTACCGAAGAGGCACCTAGCCCAATGAAGTTAGGTATTTAAAAATCCTGGCATACTAGAGAAATCTCCAGGTCTTGGAAAAACATGTGCCAGTGTCCAGAGAGAGAACGCGAGATGACACCTGACTGTTAGATGGTTCTGTCATAACAATCTTAGGTAAGGGAGTGTGAAGTTATTACAAGTTAGCTAACCGATGCTCCAACAGTTAAAATAACATTAATAATTTAGTATTTAAAACAAAAGAAAAAGTTGTGAGGAACAAACCTGACTTCATTCTTTGGCAAAATTATGTATTTGGTTGATGAAAGCACTGGTACAAAAAAATCAAGAAACCTGTAAATTCTGAAGAAAAAAGAATAGATAATTTGCATTACATTGATTAATTAGTAGCTAACAGGCAAAACTTCATTGTCCAAAAAGAAGCAGCAATCACTGCTGAAAGTGTGTGTCTCTTTGCAAGAACTCTGTAGTTTAATAATTGCACCAGGAGATACAACTGTAAAAAATATTTTTGATACAATTTGCAAATGGCAAGGTCAGTTGCTAAAGGAGAGGGAGTCCTTCAGATGAGCACAAGTCATCCAGCCAGGTGAACATACTCAGCCAAGACAGGATGCTCAGCAAGGTTAGTGGAGTCTCCTCAGGTCCTGGACCACCATGCTCCCTGAACACTGTTGTTCCGTGAATCCCTCTGAATTGTCTGACCTGTGGGAACACCTAAGAATGACCGTGGGCAGAGTGTAGCTGCTGGCAGAAACAATTTTTGCTTGTATCTTTTCCTCTTCATTTTTGATGCTGCTGTTCTGGATCAGGACTCACAGGAGCTTTGTGGATAGCCCGCTGGATTTGGACACCCCCAGGTAACAGGTGGGTACGTGACCTCTGGCTCCTGTGCAGACAGCGAGGAAGGACAAGCTGCCAAGAGCAGGAACCTCACTGGCAGCCACTGGAGAAGTCACCGTCACCTGTGACTGACACTGCAGAACTGAATGCCCAGCAGAGCCTGAAGCAGCAGCACCCACCCACAGAGCAGCCGCCCACACCGCTCTTTATTATGCTGAAAGCCTGGAGATGGTCCAGAGCAAAATGACAGGACCAATTAGGAAGGTCAGAAAATGCCTGATAGGGGACACTCTGAGGCATTACCCTGGTCTCACTAAACCAGTGTCTCTCAGTCACACCTCAGAAAACACAGAGTGCTTGTGGCATCATCACATGCAGAGAAAGGCACGGTGACAATCAACCACTGCAAGTTATATTTAGGCACATTCAGAGTAGAATCAGACATCACATCCTCAACAGTGAGGATGATTGTCCTAGCTATCAGTCAGTAAAAGTGGTAGGCTGTCTTTTAAGGTCTTCAGATAAAGGTCAGGTTAGTTTTTTCAAGCTGTCCTTTAATAATAATTAAAAAAAAAAAAGTTAATGGCATCAGTGAAAAGAGACGCTGGGTAAAATTCCAAGGCCTGTGTTAAACATGAAATGAGAGCTGGTGGTTTGTCTGCCTTTTTGGCCCATAAACTGACAAGGAAGGAAGGAAAAATAATGGAGATATGGAAGAAATGCATTAGGAGTGGCCGTATTCCTCATGAGGAGAAATATACCACAGCACTTGATTTTATTTGACTACCTGGTCTCTGATGTTCCCCACTAGGGTCCACAATTACTGTGTCCCTGGAGGTCTTGAGCTGGATTTAAACCACAAAAACAAGTAAAGCAGATACCCTAAAGTAGAAAAAATAATACTCACTGATAAACAAGGTGACTTTGTGCTTAACAACAATGTTCCTTAAAATTTAAATATAAAACAATTACAGAAAATGTCACTGAGACTAAAAATGCATCAAATATAAACTTGACTGCATTAGAAAGACAGGGATAAATAATATTAGATGTTCTGCTTTTCCGGGAGACAGCCATGCTGCTTTTCAAGGTCAAATGTGCCATGGCCAAGTGCCACATGGCATCACTGCCTGGCCACGTGGATTGAGAAGCAGGAATCTGGTCATCATCTGATTAGCTGCTGGGCAGACCAGCCCATTTTAAGGCATACTGTGTCAGTGCAAATAAATATCAAATGTAGGTGTTTTAAAATAACTCTTTAGGAGAACTGTTGGATATAAGACACAAAATTTTACACACGTTTTCTCAACCTGCAAAACATAAGATTAGGTTCTTTGCACTTCAGCCAACAAAGATTACTTGGAGGCTGTGGTTTCATTGTTTTTATGGCTTTATTGTTTCATGGACTAGGCAGAACTTCTAAGGTGGTATTAAAAGAGCAGATATTTTGCAAAGAATAAAGCCAAGCTCAAGACTATCTTTTCCCCATGGGTTCCCCTTGTTTGATTGTGCCTTTGCTCATTCAATTTAAGTCAGCAAAATAGATCCAGCAGTCCAATTACATTGGTTTTGAAGCACTCCATAAACACAGGTTAAACTCAGCTGCTATGTGCCTCCAAGAGACCGTGCATTGACTAGAGGTAAAGCATTTAAATAAACTGTGTTTGCTTCAACCTCACATTATATCACAGCAATATTCTGCAGTGTTTCCAAAGCAACTGTGGGCATTGCTTCTCCAGCACAGGTATGGCAGCACAGGCACCTTGTTCAGCCAAAGCCCTTTCCTGGAACATGGCAGACACAGAACATGAGAGGCGACTGATCATGAGAGGAGACACAGAACATGAGGCTGACCCTCCAGGTCAGCATGCCAGACCTCTCCAGCCATGCACCTGCCACCTACGTGACACTGGAATACAGTGTACCACAGGAAAGACAAGGCTTACCAAGGATTGCTTTTTAAGCCATAGAGATATCACTCTAGAAACATGTGAGAATGTTTCTTGCCTGAGCAGCCTGGTCTAGTGAAAGCTGTCCCTGCCCATGGCAGTGGGTTGGAACTAAATGATCTTTAAGGTCCCTGGCAACCCAAACCATTCTATGATTCTATGACATATCWGAAAATGTCAGAAGCACTCAGAGCTGTGTTCACCCTCACATGTAATTGCCAAGTTCATCACAGATCAGACAGGGAAGAGCCCCTTTCTTTGAGGTCTGAAGGGTTACAACAATACAGCTCCCTGGAGAGTACAAAATGCAGACCAAAGACACAACCTCACTAGTGCTGCACGTTTGCTTCTCCTAGTGAGAGCAACCTTCTGCATTGACCATTTTCTCTGACCTGTCCTTCCTCTGGACTTCAGTAACAAGAGCAATGATAAGCTACAATGGACAACAAAGTGCCTGTAACATTCCACATTCTCTGCCTTTCAAAAAAACACAAACAAACAAACAAACAAATACCACACACAAAAAAAACACACACAAAAAAACCCCAAACAAAACAAAAGGAGAAGGAAGAAAGGGAAAAGAACTGGTTTCTTTTCTTCTTTTCTTTTCCCTTTCCTTTCCTTTTCTCTTTTTTCTTTTCTCTTTTGTTTTCTTTTTCTTTTTTCTTTTCTTTTTCTTTTCTCTTTTATTTTCTTTTTCTTTTCCTTTTCCTTTTCTTTTTCATTTCTCTTTTCTTTTCTTTTCCCTCTTTTCTTTTCTCCTTTTCTTTTCTTTTCTTTTCTTTTCTTTTCTTTTCTTTTCTTTTTTCTTTTCTTTTCTTTTTTCCTTTCCTTTCTTTTCTTTTTTCTCAAAGCCTCCAGCACTGTTACAACCACCCCTGACTTGTGTCCCAGACAAAAGCATGGGACTCATGCTTCCCTCCAGAGCATGAGATGCCACATTAAGTCAGTCTAGTTCCCATCCACTGCAAAAACTGATCCTCCTCCCTGATCAATTGAAAATTCAGCCTCTCCCAGCACACGGAATGGTGGGTTCCCATGCATCTCCTTCAGTGAGTGATGAGCAGATGCTGAAAAATGACAGATATTCCCTTGATGCCTTATCCGGAACTACCTAAAAAGAGAAGCTTGACAAAATTAAAAGAATAAAAAGCAGTTGTATTTATTTAAAGGCCTTCAGGTGCATCCAAGGCAGTCAGAGCTCACTCAGGGGGCTACACCCTAAGATGAACCCCCTAAGGTGGACTCCCCAAGATGGATGACCAGTCAGGAGTTCTTCATTCTTTTATAAGTTTGGTCCATTTGCATATCAGGATTAGTTCTTCCAATTACAGCTTCAGGTAACGAGGTAATTCACCCCAAGTTTGCTTCCCCCTTCCCAGCTATTACAGTTCTCGGGGCCTGAGGCAGTAAGTTGTCCTTGAACTTCAGGCCTTAAGATGGATTGTTTTGTTTGACAGCAGTAGCTAGCACTCTATATAGACTTTAGAGTTATACACTAAAGCATTGCAGGGTTACAAATATATGAAAAATATAAAAGCTAAGATCCTAAGGCATCACCCYCTTGATGAAAAAAACTGAGAAGCTCAAAAGGCCCATCTGGAGTGGAGAGGGTTGATTTCAGGCTCTAGGGCGAGCAGCACTTGCCAGCAGTCTCTGGTGARGAGAGACAGCAGAGAAATGGGGGCCAGCCCCACCCATGTTCCCAGGTAGGTTGCAGCATTGAAAGCTCCTTCTCCTGAATCAGGAAAGGAGGAAGGAGAGGGCCAGCACCAGCAGCTTCATTTCTGGTGCTGACACAAACACACCCCTCTGTCACTGCTGCTGTGCCCTTCACCAGTAGCTGGGTCAAAGCACCTGGACCACCACATCCCTTATGTCCTGCAGCAAGAGCCAACCACTCCACGGGTCCCAGCTGGCTTCGGTGCCACCAGGCAGCATTCATCCAAGCATGCATCCAAACCTTCAGGAGGTGGACCAGAGCACACATATTGTCAGGTTGGCAGAGGACAGTATGGACTTCACAGACTGCTGGGGACAGAAGCAGCATGGAGTGGTGTACCAGGCTGCTCCAGAGCCTCTTAAACGCTACCTGTGCTTACCTCTCATCTTTTTATTCATGTTACTTCATCTGAAGCCAAAACAAGTCCCAGAAACTCATCCACCACCTGCCCCTGGCCAAACTGGCCACTGCAAGGGTATCCCATTCAGTCCTTTCCCCTCCTGGCAGTAGACACTGGGTTACATGCTGCTCAGAGCAGTTTCAGTTATTTTATTCTTGAGATCCTTTAAGACTCTTGGACAAATGCCATTGCTCCCAGCAAGTTGTTACTGTTTGCTTTGTCAGTGTGTTGAACAGCCTTTTCCACAGCCTCTTCAATTTCAGACATGTTGGCTGGCAAACCCCACCCTGCTGAAGAATGGGTTCTGCCACCTTGATCTCATCACTCAACACCTAACACAGGCTGGAGAGATGTCTGTGATGGCCTTATCTCTGCTGTTAGCTCCTTGCACAGACTGATCACTGCTTTGCCCTTCAGAACATCTGGCAGATGCCTGATGCATTTCAAGAGACATCTAATGTTAGTTTTTATTCCTTTTGCTAGTTGTTCCTTGAAGCTCTGTTTGACCTGACTTGCTGCCTTTCTATATGGAACATTCCAAAGTTTACATTCTTCTCTAATTTTCCAATTGTAGACAACTCTGGCTTTTTTTGATAGATGCTTTTTATAACCTCTCTACCCCACTGAACAACGGTTTCTGTATCCCATAATAAAGGTGTTCATCCCATTTTTCACCCCATGAGCATGCCTGGTTAGTAAGGATGGCAAAGGGTGACGGAGTGAACTCAGGCAATGAAAATATGAAAGAGGTGACACTTTGGGACACACAGAAGAAAACAGCTGTGGCAGGTGTTGTTGTAGGCCATCAATGCCAGGCATTGGAATGTCACATAGAGGAGGGCAATGTTTTCTTCAGTTTTTCAGTTCAGTCACTACTGTTCTTTCCATGCAGCTCCCTCTCCTTCCCCCGTTTTCAACTGACTTTTTTATCTTTTATTTTCCCCTTTTTCAAATGCTTCTGAAGTCCTGGGTTTGCTTAGTATTAATTTCTTTATGAACTGCTGTTTTTCCCTTCTTTGATACTTCTGTACATACCTATATCATCCTCATAGAGCTGGCCTCCCATGAAATACCATCAACATCTTATTAACTAAGTCCTTAGCATGAAAGATCAACTGCTGATAAATATGCACAGCCTCACACCAGGAGGCAGATACTTCAAGATTCTTTACTGGCAAGGGATATGGAAGGCAAAAAGGCCTTAGACCCTTTGAAGTGGACCATCTTTCMAGCTAGAGAGGAAGATTCTTTCTCTAAAAAAACAACCTATGTGTCTTCCTCGATGAAAACTCCTTCCTGAGCCCAAAATTTGCCCAGGAGTATAGACTTCTTGATATGTGAGACAAACGTGAAACAGCTGAAATCTTGGTATAGAGTTAAAAGAAGACGTGACAGAATGGGACTAGTGACTATAATGAAGAAATTGCACTCTTGTCGGTATCACTAGACGTGGTCACATGGCTTAACTAAGATTCATGTTTTGTGGCCAACCTTTTCTGCTTGAAAAAAAAGTATGAAAAGAGAAAAAAAAAAATTAAGATACGAATCCAGACATTCCAGGTCCTACAGAGGATAAACCTCAGCTTCTTCATTATAAAAACTAAAACAACACCAAAGGGTATCTTGTTACCTAACCCTTATGTTGAATTTATCAAGCTACATCTTCAAAAAAAATTAGGTTCTTTGCCTCCTGGACCATTCCGGAGCTTTCAGACCATTGCCAGACCATTGCCAGACCATTGCATCACTGCTAGCCTGAAATCTTGTGAGGGAAGACATAAAAATTCTCAAGCAGAGGAATGAATTGAATGCATCAGAACAATTAAAAGAGAGACTGGAAAAGGGAGTGATGCCTTCTGCTCTTCCTTTTGAGAAGGGTGTGGTAGGAGGTGTTCCCTTGGGCCATTTGGCTACGAAATCCAGTCTTGCCCATAAGAGAAATTGGATTTATAGATTAACTTCTCTTCTTAAGGGCTTAATTCCATTTGGATTCCCTTTTCAAGGGTATAGGTTTTGACTTGTATTCCAGAGGAGGAGAGAGCACCATCACCAGAGCAGAGCCAAGAAGCAGAAGCAACATGAAACCACTGGAGTGGGAGTGCCTGGGTGGGTATTTGGAGAATCACATGAGGCAGTGTCAAAAAGCAAGCCAAACATAAGCCAGGCTATCCTACCGCCAGCTCTTATAAAGCTGCAGGCAGGCAGCAGCGAGCACCTGTATCCACCAATCTGTCCCGAGCCGGGTGCTTCCTTGGGCTCACAGGGGACCAGCCCCAACCCTGTCATCTCTGTTGGCTGGGGAGCAGCAGCTGCCAGATGAAAAACTGGTCTGAGGTGGCTGCTTCTGCCTCTTATTTCCAGGAACAGGCAGGAGAGATCAGGAAAGGGGTGGGGACAGAGGCACATGGAGTCAGGTGGTTGTGATAATGCTTATATTGTTAGGGCTGGAATGAGGAAATTAAAGATTTCACCTGGGGAGAGCACCAGAGGGTGAAGGGATCTCGAGAAGGCTCCATCTGGATTGCCCACTCATGAATTGCCCCCCGGGACAAAGCAGGTGGAGGAATCAGTCCTATAGCTTTGCTGRCTGCTGTTCCAGCCGGGACTGCCCACCCAGCTTCCAGATGGGTGTTAGCTTAGCTGTGCCAGTGGGCAGGGATTTTCATCTGGCCATTTCCACACTTGGCCCCACTGCAGCAGGACCAGACTGAGATCAGTGTCTGCGGAGCTGTCGATCTGGGGGAGTGATCCTACACGAGGGAATGTGCAGCAGAGGTAGAGCTTGAAGGCCCAATCTCAGCTCTCAGTGACTCTCTCATGCAGGACTATGGGTCACCAGCAGTGAAGATGGCAGCTGGCTCGGACACAAAGTAGTGTGTCTAAAGGGTCTGGGTTGCTGGGTTTCTTCAGCACTCTGTCTGGCACACCATCTCCAGGAAGCAATATTCCTCATTCTGCAATATGGACAGCAGATGGGAGTCAGCTACACTTTTCAGAAGCTAATTCAGGTTTGCCAGCTGAGGCAGAGCCTGTGTGTAGTCACTATCCAGGCTCTCTTCTGGGCTTCGTACTGCATGCGAGCAGCAATGAAAGAGAATCCACGCGGGTCTTCTAGGGTCCACTCATCTCGACTTCATTCTCCAAGGAAGAGAGACTGCATTCTCTCTATGCAGTTCCCAGAAGGACTTTCTCAGTCCTACAATATTTTATTTTCATGATTCTACCCAGTAGTCTCCCATCTTTCATGCTGAAACATAGGGATAACACACACAGCTTCTACTTTCCTCCAGGACTCCCTTTTGCTTCACCAAAATGGCTGTCTGCAGCCACTCTGCTCTTACAAGTAAAAATAAATAAATGCATTGAAAATCAGCCTCCTGGGGACACGAAGGAGTGGAAGTATGTACATGGACATGCTCTTGCTGCTGTGGTATCACCAGTTATTTGGGGCAGGCACCACTGTTGCCTGGCAAGTTACATCAGTAGCAAGGGCAAAGGCATTCAACAACCCAGTAGATCTGTGTGCAAGTCCCTGATGGCTTTTTGATAACGACCCTCTTCGGAGATCACCACCTCTGCCTCAAGGGAGGCCATGCACCTGGGGAAATACCTCCCTGCTGAAGACAACAGCAATGTGTAACCTCACATCAACCCATCTTTACCACCTACTGCGCTGGTGCTTCTTTGGCCAAACACTTACAGCAACATCAGTGATGCTGTTCCTTGACTGTTTGGGTCACCAGTTTTAATGCAGAAAAATATAAGCAGCTATAGATAAACCAGAACTAATCCCAAAATAATCACTGGCTTCTGCCTTGCAGCAGTAGGAAAGTACAATTGCATTTACAGATATACAAAAGAATTAAACTCATCGAAGGTCTTTCAAGTAGTTCAAAACCATGTATAATTTGTTACACCTGGAATCCATACCAGACAGGGAGAGATGTTTCTTTTTTTTTTTTCCCCCACCACAGTAGCAGTGTGTTGAAAAGAATTTTGTTCTATTTTAAAATGTTGTGTGTACTACAGATCATTATCACATTCCTACCTGGGCGGATAATAGACGTAGCTAGTAAGGAAACATTTCAAATTTGGTGCCATAAAGAGTGATTCATGTTTACTCAAAGGTTGTTCAGTAGCAATAAAAAGCAATCATGCATTCAGAGCTTGTGAAGATGCAATATACAGAAGCACTGCCCAGAACAACAGGGCGCTTCCCATTTCACAAGAGAAGGAACTAGTGACAAGGATCTTTTCAGCATAAAGCTCCTTGGAATTAAAATGTTGTTAGAGGTGGAGTAAATATGATGAATCAAAACTTCCAAAGAGGATTTATAGTGCCTGATGGAAGACCTTTCACCCTAACGCAAGATTTGGGATTTCAGGAGACAAATTATCCCATAATTGCTGAGCCTGAATGGCAGTGAGGGTAATAACCATCAGCGTCAAAACCAGTTCCATCAGGTGTGACTCACCTTGATAGGTCAATACACGGAAACATCCAGAAAGTTGTGGATGGGCAAAATGCTCAGAAGACTCTTCTGTGAGGAAAGCTTGAGACGGGAGTGAACCTAATCACCTAAAGAATCAACAGGAATTGCTTTTGTAAACTGCACTAATAACTCCTTGCCACTATCTTCTGTTACCGTGCAGTGTGCCTGAGGAAAATAGTACCGTTTAGGACTGACAGCCTGGGTCAGAAGAYGGTCACTTCAGTGATCTAGTTCATGTACACTCTGGGAAAAAACACAGCACAAAAGCTGGGAAGATGTAAGTAATAATAAAAAGAAAAAAAAAAAAGACCTTGAAGAGCTAGCAAATTCTGATCTTCATTTAATGGAGATTGACACTGGCAGCAAAACTGGCAACAGGAGACTTATTTGAATTGTTTCTAAAGTATTTGGAGAATCAAGGGGTAATTGTGTTTGTAGCAATGTTAAAAATACATTTTTGGTTCCTGTGTGCATTGGCAATTGATTTGCAGCACACCTGTGTGACTGTGGGGACMTAAGGACTTTTACAGAACCATGGCCAAAGCGTGACATCCGCATGACTGAAGCAACTGGAAGTCACCTCAGGGCTGATACGTGCTCTGAGGTGTGCCACAACAGCAGATAACACACGCCAGCCTGGGCAGCTCACTGGTGTGAGAAAGAGGGAAAGGGGAATTGCCCAGAGCACGGCTGTCACGGCCACTGGAAATGGTGAAAGGGACAGTAAATGTCTTTTCAATTCTTAAAAGAAACCAAACAACACATGAAAAAGTCTTCTGAAAAATAAATATGCATTTAGATGTGTAAACATATATAGAGATACATAGATATATGAAGTGTATCATGTGTACGGGTAAAAATAAAGCATAAAATACATGCACTCACGCCTTAATTATCTGCTGTTCTTGTCCAAACCCGCAAAGGCCAAAAGTTCTCCCAAAAACATGGTGATGGAAATTGTCAGCCACGACAAAATGCTAAAAAAATTGCTTTAGACTGTCATTTGGATACAGTAAATCAGTCCAGATGTTTGAGGTTTTAATTATCCCTCAAAAGAAACCAAAAAATATAAGTTGCCTTTGTCTCCCACCAACAAAAAGGACCATGTTTCTGAACTCATTTGCAAAGATCAGTTGTATCAGTTGAAGACAATTTAAAATCCTTTCAAATACTGTGGAAATCAGAGAACACCTATGTGCTACCATATTTGGCTGTAGTTGCTTAGTGGGTGCTATTAACTTAAATGAGTATTAAAGGGGCATTTTCAGGGGCAAAATAGGAATAATTTCAGGAAATTATGATAATGTAAGTCAAACAAGTTGCTCTCYGTGAGGTGACTGGATTAGAGCTCCATAGGTGACACTGGTAATTGTAAGCACCAATGCTGCATAATTGTTAATATCCACGTCTGAGTGCATGAAACTTGCAAGTGGCACGAGTCAGGAGATCTCACATCCCTCCGCTAAATGACATCTCCTACTGGAACTGCCCAAGATGGGATATGGAGCTGCACAGACTGTTGGTCCAACCCTGGATATTTCTAATCATAGAATCATGGAATGGCTTGGGTTGGAAGGGACCTCAAAGGTTGTTGTTCTCGGGTTCGAATAAACACACGGACACAGCTGTCAGGGTTCTCCAAAAGGCAGAGGCCAAAAGGGAGGAAGAAGAGAGAGCCGGCCTCTGCCCTCATTTTATTTATATGTTTTCAAAACCCACTGTGGATTGGAGGATGGGAATACCACCTCCTGCTGTGTACTGGTTAGTAATAATGTCTATCACATAGGTTAGGAATTCGTAACAATCTTTGCCGTTAGGTCAACAATTCGTGTTTACACAAAAGTGTGTGAGAAACTATTTTGCTGAACCAAAAACACTGCACATCTGAAGAACTGCAAAATGCAGGGCCACAAAAGGTCATCTAGTTCCAACCCCCCTGCCATGGGCAGGGACACCTTCCATTAGATTAGGTTGCTCAAAGCCCTCTCCAACCTGGCCTTGTACTCTTCCAGGGATGGGGCATCCATAGTTTCTCTAGGAAATTTGTTTCAGTGTCTCACCACCCTCACAGTGAAGAATTTCTCCCTAATATCGAACCTAAACCTACCCTCTTTCAGTTTGAAGCCATTCCCCCTTGTCCTATCACTACATGCCCTAAAGTCCCTTCCCAGCTCTGTTGAAGCCCTCTTAGATATCTCAAAGCTGCAATAAGATCCCCCTGCAGCTTTTGCTTCTCTGAGCTGAACAACCCCAACGCTCTCCTCTCAAACCTCTGTTCATCTTCATGGCGTCCTCTGGACTCATTCCAACAGGAGCATGTCCTCCCTGTGATGGGGGCCCCAGAGGCAGTAATGCTCTGAGGAAGCTGCTTGTAATAGGCATTTGATACAGTGTTAGTTCATTCGCCTCATCCCTCCCACTTTTTTTTTGCAACTTTCATCGTTGATGAAAGCTCAAAAATAATTCACTGGAGGTATAATTAAGTTTAGAACTGCAGGAGAAACGATGGGCTTGCTTTGCATTGCTTTTTGTCACGGGACAGAGCTAGCGGGATGCTCTAAGTTGTGACTGTAGGTTCGTAACAAGCACCTGTCACAAGGCTGTTCCTGGCACGCTGTCACTTAACTGCTGGCCTCCAAAGTGTACTGCTTGCCATCTTCAAGCATGGTATTTTGCAATGTGAAGAGGTGAAAGTGGCTACGCATTTTGAGTCACTAACCAAACAGCAGCTAACTCCAATAAGAGTCGAAATTCAGTGGCCGAAGACTCTGAACAAGGACTTACATGAAAAAGGTATTCAGAAAGGAAAGAAATAAGTTAAAACTTCAGAGAGAGCTAGTTTGAAAGAAAATCATTAGGAGAAAAGATTGGTAAAGAAGTTCCACAGTTATAATGACAGGGATGTTTGGGACTTTCCGGTCATGTTTAGCGATGGGTGTTCATTTCCGTGGTCCAAGAAAACACTGAAAGTCCAGGTAATGCCAGGAGGCCTTGATTTCCCAGGCCTAGATCAGCGAAACAAGTTCCCACTCACGGCTGGGCCAGGCAGTTCTGGATAGAAAACGATTTCTTCAGTTAAGGAAGCAGCAAAGGCAATGCAGTAGCTGGTGTGTATCACCGAGTCGCCCCCAGCCTTCTCTGTCCCAGCCCCATCCTCTCGCAGCTCTCACCCGAAACTCTCGCCTTTGCCCTGGGAAAGCCCAACTTGGCGATGAAAGCCAGGCAGGAGCCCTCACCGCCGGTCGGTGGCAGGGCAGGGTCCCGGGGGGGACGGAGCAGGGGGTGGTTCCCGGCCGACCGGCGCTGCCGCCTCGGGCTGCCCCGGGGACCAGCGCTGCCAACTTTCTTTCTGCATCGCCTGGGCTCGTCTGGACGCCGCGTCCCCGCCGGAGGGGGTGGGAGGAGGAGGAGGTTCAGGCTGTTTGGTGGCCGTACCTGGCAGCGGCCGGGCGCCCCTCGGGGGGACGGGGGGGCCCCGTTGCCCCCGGGAACGCGGCGGCCGCGCCTTGACCCCGCCGGCACCGCCAAGGTCACCGCCCCGACGTGTCCCCGGTCCCCCGGCCGCCGCTGCCCCGCCGCCGACACTTGAGAGTGTAAAGAGGCTTTTCTTCCCCGGGAGCGGCGCCCGCGGGAAGGGGAAGGGGCAGGAGGGGGCAGGCAGGAGGGACAGGCAGGAGGGGCGGGGAGAGGCTGGCAGGGCAGGAGCCGGGCGGGGTGCTGGCTCCAGCTGGAAAGGAACCGGTCCCAGTCCGGCCGGGAAGGCTGCGGGAGAGCCGGCAGCGCTGGGCAGAGCACACCGGCCCCGGCCCCGGCCCGAGCAGCCGCCGCCTGCCATGGGCACCTCTCTCCGCGTCAGTGCCGGGGCCCCGGCGGGGCGGGCGGGGGGCGCAGCCGAGGCAGGGACAGGGGACTCTTCGGGGTGGGGGTGATCTGCCCCGTGTCACATGTGAGAGGGCAGGACTCGGAGGGGGACCTGCAGCCTGGGGTGAGGGTCACGGAGGAGAGGGTGAAAGCACCGGGGTTTGGGGAAGATTGTGATGGAGAGCCAGTTTGTGCACCGGGCATGGCTTCCCGGAGCCACAGTCTTGCAGGGCGACCCACTAATTCTGAGTTTGTGCTGTAGGGTGGGTCTGTGAAGGCAGGGAAGATGCCAGAAGGGGAGAAAATGAGACAATGTAAGCAAGAAGAGGAGCAGCAGCAGAAAGAAGAGGAGCGAGAGGGTCTCATCGAATTCTACAGTTCCTACCAGGAGCTATTCCAGTTCTTCTGCAGTAACACAACCATCCACGGGGCTATCCGCCTGGTGTGCTCCAAAAAGAACAAGATGAAGACAGCCTTCTGGTCTGTTCTCTTCTTCCTCACTTTCGGCTTAATGTACTGGCAGTTTGGGATCCTCTACAGGGAGTACTTCAGCTACCCCGTCAACCTCAACCTCAACCTTAACTCCGACAGGCTGACTTTCCCGGCCGTCACGCTGTGCACCCTCAATCCATACAGGTAAGAAATAGACTTGCAGAGTCCTTGATTGCCTTGACTTTGATGGGTGCGGGATAAAGGCTTGTACTCTTGTTCTCCTCATGGTCCTCTACTGTCCACTTTTGTAGCGGTGCCGGGGGCGGGGGGGGAGGGGAGGGGAAAAGACACTTCACAGGCCTTTGTTGCTGCAGGGCACTCACAGTAAGGCTTGTGAGTTTAGGCAGCTCTGCTTGGTGGTGTGTTAGCAGGCTGCAATGTAAACTGCCACAGGGCGAAAGCAAATTTACTTCTCTCCTGCAAGATAGCCTCCAGCAAGGGGTTAGATTTACAACTGGTGGCAGGAATGTCCGGAATCACCCCAGCAAACTTTGCTGCATGTCTTATTCAGAGCTGTTTGTGCGCATCCAGCCCTAAACCTGATGGTCTTCTCTCCTCCCTGTATAGATACAGCGCCATCCGAAAGAAGCTGGATGAGCTGGACCAAATCACCCGCCAGACACTGCTAGACCTCTATGACTACAACATGTCTCTGCCACGAAGTGACTGGTCCACGCTGTCCACACAAAGGCGTAGCTCAAGGAGCCTGCTCCCTCATGTCCAGCGCCATCCCTTGCGGAGGCAGAAGCGGGATAACTTAGTCAACTTGCCAGAGAACAGTCCCTCAGTGGACAAGAATGACTGGAAAATTGGCTTTGTTCTGGTGAGATCCCTAGATATCCTCTGCCCTGCCCAGTCCAGTCTCTGCCTAGCTACTTCTGTCCTGTTAGACCCTTGGCCATGCCTGTCCCTACGTAGAAGTCTGATTAATCTCCACTGGCTTTTGCTAAGGACAGATTAAAAGGTAGAGCTGAATCCTTTGCCCCATGCAATCCTGCTCCCTGAGTGCTGTCCCTGTCCATCCAGGCCCCAGGGGACTTATCATGTCGGTGTACACCTTTTCCTAAATAGAGCAAGGAAACCTTGTCCTTCCTGAGGGTACATCAGCCTTGCATTTGCCTTTGGAGAGCAGTTTATCGGCATCATCTACTGCATTGCAAAGGGGAAGAGCAGGGCAAAGTATTTGATGGTCCTGGGAAAGTATTTGATGGTCCTGGGCCACCTGAAATATGGCCATGGTAGCAATTGCTCCTAGGTAGCCGCTTCCTCGCCCTAGGGTATCTGTGTTTGCATTTAAAAAGGCACTGATTGCTCGCCAGTTAACTGGAGTTCCCACAGGATCACAAACGTTTTTCTAGACACACCCTGAAGGAAGGGCTCCCCACGCAAGAATTTAAAGCTCCTGGTTTTATACCAGGTAGAATTTATGTGCAGATAATCCTGCACACCTTGCTGCCTCCTGAGTTTTACTCAGCCTTGCTTATTCACCTTCCTTCCACCGAGGAGCTGCCCTGTTTTTTTTCCATATCCTGCTGATGACCTTTTGGTCAAGCACAGGAGTCCTGTGGAACTCTTCACTTCCTCGGTCGTCTCCTGCCTGTGCTGAGGGAGCACAGCTCATTCACAGGCAGAGCCTTGCCTCCTGGACAAGACTTCTCTTGACACTGCTGGTTTTCTCCTTCTCTTCTTAACAGTGCAGTGAAAACAACGACTGTTTCCATCAGGCGTACTCCTCGGGAGTGGATGCCGTGCGGGAATGGTACAGCTTTCACTATATCAATATCCTGGCACAGGTGCCTGATGCAAAAGACCTTGATGAGTCTGACTTTGAGAATTTCATCTATGCCTGCCGCTTCAATGAGGCAACATGTGACAAGGCGTAAGTAGTGGAAACATCCCCGAAAACACTTGGTTTTTGTCTGTGTTCCAGGGGAATCAAAGAACCCACACAAGAGAACCTCTTTTACAAGGTGGGATCATTCGTTTTTCACTTCCCATTGTGTCACATGATCTTTCTTGAGTCTTTCCTATGGGTTGTGCATATTAGGGCCACAGTTTCTGTGACCTGTAACTATGAACCACAGAGGATGATTTCACCTTTTTCTGGGTTTCACACAAATGAAATAGTTATACAGGTACAAATGCAGAGTCAGCACAGATGTACAGTGTAGAAGTATTTTTATTCTACTCTCTACAGTCATACAGTTGTAAAGTGGTACGTATCAGCACACATACAGGAAGAGGAGAAGAGAGAGTTGATACAAAAAGACAGTAAAAAAATATCCCACTTGTCTCCTGCCATTATTGGTCAAAAACCCCAAGGAGGTAGTGGAATGAAACCCGTCTGCAAGGGAGGAAAAGGGCTAGGTTAGGTTTTTTGCAAGCACTGTTAAAACCCACTTGGGCTCTGAAGAGCAGTATGAAAAACCTGCTCAGCTCCAGGATATTTTTTACAGGACATTTTAATTGCTTTTCCCTGTTCGGGTGAGTTTACATAACAAATACTGCCCATCTGCTGTAAACTCCTCTCCCTGCTGATGGAAAACAGAGTTGTTCCTTTCAGAAAGCCCTTCCCCTCGGTTTCACAGCCCTTCTCACCCCGTGTGAATGTTTCTGTTTTTCTGTTCCCCTCTCAGGAATTACACCCACTTCCACCATCCCTTGTATGGGAACTGCTATACCTTTAACGACAACAGCAGCAGCGTGTGGACATCCTCGATGCCTGGGATCAGTAATGGTGGGTGAGAGGCACTCTTTGGTAAGAAGAACAGCTTAGCTCTGTTTTCCCTAGGAGTTATGGGCATCCTGCTGTGCTTAATACTGGTGGTGGCAGATTGCAGCCTTGCCCTGTCTCGCCCAAGCTGTTTTCACCCATGTGGAGACAGCTATGTCATGGACATGGCTGTCCCTCACTGCTGCCCACTGAACTCTCTCTCCCCCATCAGTGCCTGATCTTCATGATTTTTGTTGCCTCTGGACTTGTGCTGGCCCTTCCCTGGCACAAGTGCCCTGTTGAGTCATAGTACTGTGCTCCCGAGAGCCTGGTCTTCACCTTCTCCTTCCCCATGTTCCTCTTTCCAGAAACTGACCTGTTTGCATTCCTAAGCCCACTGAAACCTCTCCAGGCCAAATCTTCAGGCTTTTCTTCTATCTGGCTGCAAGTCTCTCCACGAAATCTCTCTCAATTCCCAGTTCTGCTTTTTCTAAGCCACAGTGATGAAATCTGGTTTTCTCTGGCCTCTTCTGGAGCCTGCAGCTTTGTCTCTGGCCTCCCTCCAGCCACACTCTATTGCTGCCAAGCTTTGGTGCAGCCCTGGTTGATGTCTATCTTTTCCTTTATCTCTTACAGACTCCCTTCTAACCATCCTGTTCTCCCTACTCTCCCGCACCACAGCCGGCCATGACCTTGCTTGCTCTCTGACATTCCCTCAGGTCTCTCTCTGGTGGTGCGCACCGAGCAGAATGATTTCATCCCTCTGTTGTCCACGGTGACAGGAGCTAGGGTCATGGTCCACGATCAGAATGAGCCAGCCTTCATGGATGATGGGGGTTTCAATGTGCGTCCTGGCATCGAGACCTCCATCAGCATGAGAAAGGTGAGGAAGCAGAAGGGATGCGAGCTGTGGATATGAGGTTATGAGGAGGTTTAAGTTGGTGGACCTAATGTGTGTTTAAGGGAGGAGATTCATCACATGGAGTGAAGGGAGAGGAAGAAGAACAGCTTGCTAGACTAGACGAGAAGCATTTGGCTGCGGTTTATCAGTGAACAATGAAATGGAGGCAAACGGGGGGAGCTGGCATCCCCAGGAAAGCATAAAGAGCAGATACTGATGGACGAGCAGTGTGTGGCATGGGAGAGTAGGAAGAGGACATCAAAGTGCCAGTGGTTCTGATCAGTGACAGTTTGCCGTTCCAGGAGATGACTGTGCGCCTTGGGGGCAGTTACAGTGATTGCACAGAGGATGGCAGTGACGTGCCAGTACAAAATCTGTACTCATCCCGCTACACCGAACAGGTAATTCACCGTCGCCTGTCCTGGACCACCTTGTTTCCCTACTCTCCTGAAATGCTTCAGTCCCCTAAGAGCCATGTTTGTCCATGAACTCTTAACAGTATGACATGATGCAGGCAGCAGTGGGTTTGGTTSCCTTGATCAACCCTTTCCACCTTATGTGCCTCCCAGGTCTGCATTCGCTCCTGTTTTCAGCTCAACATGGTAGAACACTGTGGCTGTGCATATTACTTCTATCCCTTGCCCGATGGAGCAGAGTACTGTGACTACACAAAGCACAGAGCCTGGGGTAAGTGGACAGGAGGGACAGTAGAGCTCATGCCCACCTGAACCTGTTCGGTCCAGCCCATGTCCCAGCACATCTCTTTGTCTTCAATGAGCTTCCAGGTGTGAGACATCCAGAAGACAGTCTTGTCTTGGATGATTAGGCCCTTGTGGAAGGAAACCTCTTCTGGATTCGTTTTGCTGTCACACATCACCTTTTGTCTAAAGATACTGTGAGCTTACCTGGATTTACTTTCTTTGCTGTTCAGGCTACTGCTATTACAAACTCCTGGCTGAATTCAAAGCTGACGTGCTGGGCTGCTTCCACAAGTGTCGGAAACCTTGCAAGTAAGTTTGATCATCAGTCAGTCAGGAAGATTGGAAACTATTCCTAGAGGTGTTGGAAAGCATTCACTGACCAGGGCAAAAGCTAGAGTCAATAGCTGAGCTCCAACCTGAAATGGTGTTTCTCCCATCAGGAAGCCAAAATGGCTGAGGAGCATCAGGGTCGGCTTAGGAGTGAGCTCCCAGGGACTGTGCATTCTGCATGGTGGGAAGTAGGCAGAACTTCAGCATGGGAGGGAATCTCCAGGTGTGCCTGGGGATGGCGAGACCTGGCCCTGTGGCTCCTACAGCTTCAACACCTAACACAGCCTCTTGTCTTGCAGAATGACTGAATACCAGCTGTCAGCTGGATACTCACGCTGGCCTTCTGCTGTCTCAGAGGTAAGGAGAGGGTGTCCTGGCTCCTCAGCACTGCTCCTGCCTCCCTCTTAGTCCTTCCTCAACTGGTACTAAACATACAGGAGGTGACTATGGTCATGTAACACAATTTATTGTACTTTCATTTCAGGACTGGGTTTTTCATGTGCTTTCACAACAGAACAAATATAATATCACATCCAAAAGGTGAGAGCCCCTGAACAAAGACTCTGTCCAAACCAGAAACCATCCCAGTGGAGTGTGTGTGTTGGAAATGTCAGTTAAGGTTAAATCACTGATGGGAAGAGATCAGGCATGGGACACGTGGATGAGGGCAGTGGATTTGAGTCAGAGTAGATATACACTGAGACTTCAGCAAGGACTGGGAACCCAAGTGAAAAATTTGAAAGGGGTCAGATGCTGATATGAAAATGGTAAACCCCAGGAACTTGCTGTGTGGTCTGGAGTCACAGTAAGCACTCGTGGAAGAGTGGGAAGGAGAGCTGTGCAGGAGCTTTTGCCACAAACAGGGTTTTACAGTGCAGTGTCAAAAGTGCACTGTAAGTACCAAAGATTGTATTTAGTGCAGAATGAGGGAACTGCAGAGACAGGGAAAAGCTTCTAGGTGGTACATGTGGAAGAACAACTGGGGGCAGAAGGAGACAGAGAAGACAATTAAGCTTGGTGAAGAAATGCAGGGATTGAGGAGTTGGGGTTGCTGAGCCTCACCTTTCCTTTACAGGAACGGAGTTGCCAAAGTGAATATCTTTTTTGAGGAGTGGAACTACAAGACCAACGGGGAGTCTCCAGCCTTCACGGTACACACTTTACTACTGTGTCTTCTCTAGCCACCCATTACCCCACCATATCCCTCCACTATGGCAGGTGTTTGTTCCATCAGCATTGCTGGGGTTTGAGTCTCTTTTCCTGTGGCAGGAAACACCCAGCACCACCGGGAACAGGCAGGAAGGTAAAAGTCCCAAACAAGGGCTGTCCTCACTGCTCTTTCTCCATCTCCTGCAGGTAGTGACACTGCTGTCCCAGCTTGGGAACCAGTGGAGTCTCTGGTTTGGATCCTCTGTCCTGTCTGTGATGGAGCTTGCAGAGCTGATTCTGGATTTCATCGCCATCACCTTTATCTTGACCTTCCGCTGGTTCCGCTCTCGGCAGAAGCTCTCTCCACCAGGCCCCCCTCCGAACAGTCAGGATAACACTGCTTTCCAAGATGAGGCCCCAGCTCTCAGTGCTCCACATCGCTTCACTGTTGAGGCTGTAGTGACCACACTGCCATCTTACAACAGCCTGGAACCACATGGACCGAGCAGGGATGGTGAGGTGGGACATGAGTGAGGCAGCAGCTTATTCCACTGTCCAGATGGGTAGCAACTGGAGCAAAGGCTGCACACTTTGTCTGTGGGACCTGCGTTTCCTTCTTTCTGGGGTGCTGCACATGGACCATAGCCAAAGACTTCTCCATGGTTGGCCTGGGTTCATTGCTTTCACTACTGTAGGTTAATTCTTCAGTCTCAAGAAATACTATACTCTGGGGATCACCAGGGATGAGAGTTGATCTAGTGTATGTATGGGGGAGATGTCCTCTCGATTTCCTGACACTCTGTGCATGTGCACACCTACATGTGCATGCATGCATGCTTTCTTTTCCCTGCAACAAGGATGCTGCCACACTTCTGGTCTGTCAATAATTAAAGAGGTTTGGCAGGTGTGACTGGCCTCCTCTGTGGTATGACAAGGAACAGGAATGGAGTCTCAGCTGGGAACAAATTTCTCAACAGACTGAGCTTTGTTAAGCTTTCCCTAAGGTTGAAAACTCTTTCCTCATCCTTCATGTCCAGCTCTGATCCCAGGACTGTGTCACCCACCCTCTCCTCCCCCCAAGGAGAGGCTACTTGAGACAAGAGCCGCTGGCAGGATCTCAATGTGTATTACGCACAATGCTTTGGAGAGGTGCTTGATGCTTGCTGCCACTCCCAGGTCTGGGACTAAACACCCCTGGCAAAGTACAGGCTCCCTTTCCAAGCTGCTTTTGCGGCATTGGTAGATCTTGGGTGTCCCCCCTTCCTAGTAATACACCATACATGTGTACATCCAGTTATTTGATTGATTGATCGATTGATTGCCAACAGCTCTGAGACAAACTGATCTCTACATTTGCTTGGCCCTCCCTGTTTTCTTCATGAGGGAGACACAGTTTGGCAGGATTATGCACATCCTCCAAAAATCCCAAATTACCTCTGATGCCATGAGATCCTGCAAGAGAGGATCAGAGCAGTGCAGGTCATGTAGTGCCTGTTCTACTCCTCTCATCCCTTATCTGGTCCACCCACAGAGACTCTGCTGAGCCTCTTCTTCCTGAGAGAAGCACAGGAAAGTACTGCAGGCTTGAATCAAAAGTCCTTCCAAGGAAAGCCTTAGCCTATTTGATTGGACCACATAGGCAAAAATGGTCCTCTTCTCAGGAACTACTTTGGGGATCTTTCCATAACAAAACACAGTTCTTGCAGTGAGCTTGCCATACTCTTTTCTTACAAATACTCAGAGATCTGCTGCAATGGTGTTTGCACTGCACTTTATGGGGTATCAAGAGAGCAAGGGTGATGTCCTTAACAAACAGGATTATCCACTTCCCAGGACAAACACAGATACCAGAATTTAAGCATATAGTTTAGGCAGAGACCTGTGGTACCATGTAGCCAATCACATTGTGAATAGCCACTTTTGAATTTAAAAACTAGTTAATCATAACAAAAGAAAAACTTAAGTTATTTTAGAAATTAAGGTAGATGCACTGCCCTTGGGAAGTTGGAGGGGTTTACTGCAGGATCTAAACTGTTGCCTAATTTTTCCCTTTGAGATGCTAAACACATGCTCGGTATACTGCTCTTGCCTTGATTACCTAAATGCACTTTTCAATTCCCAGCAGAGAGTGATTTTATTCTTCACATACACAAATGCTGTATTCTTTTTTGCACTAATATTCATAGTTTTTCAAATTTTATCCCTGTGCTCAGCTGATGCCTCTTGTTTGAAATGGAAGATAAAGTCTCTCTACTGGGGGTAGAAGCAAGTAATTCAGAGGGTGTCCTTCAGCAAGGGTGGCAGGCCAGCAGACGGGAGAGTCCTGCAACAAGCACCTAGAACTGTGGGAACATGTATTCCTCCTTGAAGGCCCCCACTAGAAAAAAAATCGGAGCTTCAGCAAACATGAAGAAATTCCATCTTCTGGGTCTGATTTTAAATGAAGTAAAAAAGAGTGAGTAATTACCGAATGAAATCTCAAAGCTGCCTCAATGAAGGGATTTTCATGTTCCATAAAAACACTGCCCAAGAGGCAGAGCTAAAAGCTAGGTTTAGTGGCTAAAAGTAACTTTGGCCACAATTAAAACATGAAAGGCAGGCAGGTAGAGGAGTTAGGATGCTGCACTCAGTTCTTGGTCATGAATTCGATAGTGCAGACTGCTGCCTTGAGTGTTTTCTAGCACATGAATTAACAAAAACCTGACAATGGACACAAAGCTGTTTGCTTCACAAAGCCACCTTCRAATCAAGAAAGAAAAGAGCAGGTGCAACACCTAAAACAGTCTTTGTATACCATAAACATATGATGATTCATATGGTAAGCATGATTTTCCCTGAATATCCAAAGAGTAAGACATGATTCTTCACATCACATAACCATAAATAACCTTGTAATAACCGTGAAATTGATGAGACCCCGCTGCAGCACGCATCATTAAGTGGGTGATTAAAGCAAGATTAATCAGAGGCATAACTACTTGAAACACTAAGTTCTCTTCATCATAAAGAAATATAGCTGCAGAAGGTGGTGATGTATTCCCCGGGGGAAGCTTGCACCATATTCTGTATCTTCCATAAAAGCACTAAAATGCAAAAAAAAAAAACGAGCTTTGACTGATAAACTCAAAGTAATGGCACCATTCCAGATAGCTGTGAATCTAGAGTTAAAAGCTGTACAAACGTGAAGAAGCTGTTATACAAGTTGGTAAATAGATCAGCCCTCCCTGTCCTGAGAATCAGTGCAAAAATTTGTGTCTTGGGAGAAATCAGGCGATTGTTCCAGAAATAATCCCTACATTCCTTGTCGGCTGACAAGACCACAAATGAGCTCAGCAGATGTACAGTGAGTTTGGTCTGGCTGAAAACAAGAGGCAAGTCCAGCAGTGCTGGAGTAAGAGTCCAAAAAGTGGGAGTGTTTCACTGAGAAAGTGAAAAATTGGAGAAAAGGGAAGAAAGTGTGCATTTAGGGGGATGCGCAGGTCAGCAAAAGGCAAATTAAAGGTCTGAGCTGGGGTGAATTTGTACAAGAGGAGAAAGGTGAGGGGATGTAACTGCTCAGTTGTCAGGTGTGTTAGAGGCACAGCACAGTGTAGCCCTGCATTTTGCAGTTCTTCAGTTGTGCAGTGTTTTAAGTTCGGTAAATAGTTTCTCATGCACTTTTGTATAAACATAGCTCACATTATTGTAGCCGGCCTGATGTTTTGAACTCCTCTAACATATGTGATAGATAATTCCGTTGACCAGTGAACAGCAGGAGGTAGTATTCTCATCCTCCAATCCACGGTGGTTTCTGAAAACATATAAATAAAGACCCGAGGGCAGAGGCCTTAACTTCCTTAGCCTCTACCCTAGCTGGTGGACCCTGATAACTGCGTCTCGTGTGCTTATTTCGTGTCCGAGAGTGACAGCACAGTTATTTCGAGGACATGGAAAACATGCAGGGAACAACTGAAAGTTGTGTCTTTTTGAACTAGGAGCAGATACCAAAGCTAGTGTTTTTCTGTAAGAATTAAGGTAATAGAGGAAATGCATGGAAGTACAACATGTCTGGGGAAGCTAGAACAAAAATGAGAAAACCATCATCTGGAAAAAGAAACAATATATTTAGAAGAACTAAACCCTGCTTGCTGGAGGGCTTAGAGAAGATGGACAGGTAAGTCAAGGTTTGTCTGCACAGACTGAGGTCAAACTGAGGAGGAATTTGAGGAAAGGGTTACCAGGCTCTTGGGACAGGTTCAATAAAATCTAAGGGGTTACAGGTTTCATCAAGAAATGAAAAGGGCAGCAGTGCTGTTGGTGAAAGGAGACAGGGGAACCACAGAGATCAGCAATATACCAGAGGAATGGCCATATTCAGTCTTACAGTTCTTTGTTTTTAATAATATGCCGTATTTAAAGGGGGCTTGTAAGCAGAAAAGAGGGAAGTGCCTTCAGCTTCCAAGTACATGCTTAAAAGCAATGAACTAAAAAAAAAAGCTTATAATCTGGACATTATGGCAAATTTATTTTAAAATATAGTACAAAGGCTTTTGGAAAATAAGCCTAATAGGAAAGAACATAAAAATAAAGTTTCATTTTGGCCTCTGCAGAAATCATTGAGTGGGTCTGTGCACTGAAGCAAAGGACATTATGGGGCTGTTCATATTTGAAACCTGGGGAGCAAGTAAGGGTTTTCTGAGTAGGTGTTGCACTCTTATCACAGGCAAAAAATAGGTCAAAGATTATCAGAAGTATGGAGGCTGAAGTATCCAACAGACACAGCTGAGTTGCTTATTTGTAAAACTTCTATCTTTATCTGCTACATCTCTCAGAGTAATTATTTGCTTAGAGGTCAGAACCAAGATAAGACCGCTATACCTTCCCATCATTACCTCTCTTCACCAAGTTAAGGCTTTCAACCCCAGTGGAAGGACCTCTGTCACTTCCCAAGGAAGCTAGGTTCATTAAAAAAGTGTTGATGCTGCATTCCAGCTCTGAAGAAAAACCTGTCTTCCCCATCATCGTTTGGTTACTCTCCAGCTGAGACAACAAACCCCACCACTGATGAGAGCTTGCAGCCTGCTTTGATCAGGGCAGAGACACCCAGGAAAGGCCAGAGCAACGCCTCAGGCATCTAGAAATATGAAGGTTTAAGGTATATCTATTTAAGAGCAGTATAGTTGAGGCTTTTCTTCTACCAGATCTGAAGACATCACGATGAAGCAGTTGATACGGGAGCTGCATGTTGCTCAGAACAGTTTGGGCTGGAAGGCACCTTAAGGATCATTTAGTTCCAACCCCCTGCCATGGGCAGGGACACCTTCCACCAGACCAGGCTGCTCAAAGCTCCAGCCAACCTGACTTTGAACACCTCCAGAGATGGGGCATCCACAACTTCTGTGGGCTACTTGCTCCAGTTCAAAAGCATATTAAGCGTGTTCCATGTTTAAAGGCAGAGCTTTAATTTTAAATTAGACATATGAAGAACTATTCTCCCAAAGCTTTGGCCTTGCTTTTGGAGCACATTTAAAACCCTGTTTTGTCTGGGATAACAGACTGCAGGGGCAGCAGAAATGCTGATGCATTAAAGGATGGCATATCAGAAGAGCTTCCAGTAGAACACGGTATTTTAAACGCCTACCAGAGGATTTATGGTTAGACATGCAACTCTTTGCAAACATCCACAACATGACTCATGAACTGGGCTCAACCCTGGGGCAACTTTCAGCAGTGTGTTCAGTCCCAGCTCTGCGTTCCAGAGCAGCTGCCAGCTTTGGAAAAGGAGCATTCATGTCCCCAGCTTTGTCTAGGGACTGGGGCACTGTGTCATCAACAGTTTAAAATGCATCTGTCCTAAGAAAATATCTTCCCTATCCCCCTGCATAAATGAGGCTGAGAATCGAGAGGAAGGCAACACACAACTTGGCAGGAATTGTAGCATGACTAGTTTGTTCAGGTTGTGCAGGCCTGAACTGTGTCGAATTTTAGACTGTACATGCTGCTTTAATCTACCAGCCAGTCCAGACACCCTCCTTTCCCAGGAAGGCTTCCATCTTTGAAGAATTAGTCTAGCTGCCCTGCTCCGAATTCACCACTGTGAATTGTTGTGGTGTATTTGTTGTTCTGGTATGATTTTGGTGATGCTTAAGACTGGACAATGATTGATCATAAGGGAACCAGAAGCCACAGGGAAGACTGTTTTACAACCTAGCTTTTGTAGCAGTAGGGGCAGATAAGGGCACAAGTAGCTCATTTTAAAAGAAGTCTGCACTGGACAAAGCTCTGTCATTTCCTTTTAATGAGTTTCAAGTGTACACTGAAGCAAAACAAAAGGGCACTTACCTTTATTCCTGTCATGCTCCAAGATGTGCTGTGAACAGCGTTCTACTCTTGGAGGTCTTCATTCATATTCCAACACCAATGGAGAATTGTTTTCCAGGTTTAAGGATCTGAGATTATTGAACTGTAAAGGCAGCACAGGCTGAGAGCCAGAGCTACCACTAACACACAGGAAGGCAGTCCCCTGAATAGGACAGTGGCTGGACATTTTGTGGCTGAAAGCAGAGTTGGCTTGGGCAGCCTCTTCCCCGGAGCTGCTGGTCCACACATCTTGTTAGACTTACCAGAGTCAGTCCAGCACAACTGGAACCATCATCATTTTGCAACGGAAAACCAGCCAGTGCTTTGACGGACAGAACTTCAGGTATGTGTATGCTACAGAAGTGACAAAAGAAAAAATTCCAAAACCAGTTTGGCATCCCAACCCCTTCCCACTCACTGACAGACCAGACAGACTCAGTAAGGTGGTGAATTGTGTTTCTTAGAGACCATTAAAAGTACATGAGCTGATTTCTAGAACATGCCAGAGGAGATTACAGTTGTGTTTATAGAGGAAGTAAATAAACTGCACGTGCATGAGTGGCTGTGATGCCATGGGCAGCAGAGTCCCCTGCTTTTACTAAGAGGGCCTTGGTGCTATGTTTTGCCCATGCACAGAGACACAAAGGAGGGGAAAGGGAGCAGAGGAGGGGGCAACATACAACATCTAAGAGAAAGAAATGAAAAAGACAGCCTAAGGGGACCTCAGCCCCCAGAGAGACAGGAGGAATGGGGCACCAAAGGCTTGTTTAGAAAAGTTCGAGAGAATTGCTGGTCTGGGGGCCTCAAGCTTGTATGCCTACCCCCTAAAATGAGAGCAGTAAGTAGCACAAGCAGGCCCTGGCTCCTCTTCAGTAGATGCACTTCTGACCGTCCATCACATCTCAGTTCCACAGGGAATTAGGGAAGTGCTCAGGGGACGAGGGCTGCTTCACTCCAGATCTTCATCTCTGCCCTCCCCCGAGGTGGAGAGGAATGGAATTGCAGGGAGATGAACTCAAATGAAATGCTGGGGCATGGAAGTGAGCATGCAAAACCTAGCCCCTTGCCAGGTGCCCTGGGAGGACCAAAGGGGCTTCCCCAGCACAACCAATGAAACAAAAAGCATCTGCTCCTTCCCTTTTTAGTACTTTGCTCCTATCTGGGAACTCCGGTGATGTTCTCCCTGCCTCCTCTTAAGCCTAAAGAGATTCCAGTGTATTCTAGAACAGAGGCAGAACTTTTTAAATCAAAGGAGTACCCTCTTTCCAGTCTAGATTACAGGCTACAGCTCAGCTCGTTAAAAAAAGTTGAAAGATGAGATGCACATTCCTCAGAAGACTCTATAGAAACAGGGCAGCTCATTTAACCCATGTCTGACAACACATTCAAACAATTCACAGCGCTCGTTACTTTTGAAAAACAAGGGAATCACTCACAGAAGGTCACAGCATTCCACACTGCAAGTTTACTTCCATCAGAGACCACCCTGGATCTAAATTCAAGAAAATCCCTAGCAAGTGGGAGGATTTCAGTTTGATAGGCAAGTTCTCTAGAGACTCAAGTTGCCAAAGTGGGACATCTGATGTCACTTTGCAATATCCATGCCCAGAGCAGTATTTCCCTTTGAATCCCTAGTTAACCATTTCAAGTATGTTCTAATTCCTGCTGAAGATTAGGGCTTTGTGGCAGCAGAAACAGACCAGATACTCTTAATTAGAAAGCTGTGCAGCTCATTCAGTCTCATCTGGAATACCTCCAGTCCCCTTCACCTCTGTCTGCTATGGCAGTGAGCTTCCTTGACATTCAACCCAGTCACACAAAAGCAAAACACCAATTCCCATTCTGCCGCTACTCCGAAGTCTTCCTTCTGGAAAGCTACAAGGTAGTAGGAAGCTACAGGGTCCTGGCTTGTGTGTGCATAGATGAAATGCATATTTGACACTCCCCACCAGACTAATTGGTGTTCATTTGTTCCTTCTGGAGAGAGACTTTACTCCCACACATGCCTTTTAGATAGTAGCAATGCTCCTTTCACTTAACTGTGTTCAGCCTGTTGCACTTGACTGAGGTAATCATGTAGGCCCTTCCTTTATAAAAACTGAAATGGCCATGTCCAGACAGCAAGTTATCTGAAAATAAGGACAGGCAGAATAAATCATTTCTCTAAGTTCTCATCTTTCCATGGCTAGAGAAATCTACATCCCTACATCTAGCTTAGTCAGATGGCCACTGGCCAACACAAGCCAGCTTTTATTTCAGAAGCTCGATGAAAAGCTCAAGTCATGCTGCCACTCTTTTTAGGCAGAACACTAAAGACTCTCACATGCTGAAGTCCTTCATCCCAAAAGGCACTGTGTTAAGGCATTCTTATTTTGCTAGAGTTCACACAGGCACTATTTGACAAGCTTACATCCAAAAATAAACACAAAAAGTTCCCTGCAGAAAGGCAGGAGCAAATAGCTACCCACTCCTCAACTTCCCTTTCCTCTAAACTTAGAGGACACTCCCTAAAGCTGCAGCAGCTGTTGAAAAGTCTAACTATGCTCAGTAAGCGGCTCAGAGTCCTATACAGAAGACAAAACCAATAAAGAAATCAATGAAGAAGCTAGGTGGAAGGGAAGGAAAGGAAAGATTCAGAGGCAAGAAGAGACAGGCAAGGTGATAGGGGACAGCAGGTTGCAGACTGAAGGAGCTACATTTAAGTAAAAAAGTAGACTGGAGACAAAGCAACAGAAGAAAGAAAAAACAGGAAAGAACAGAAGGGCAAGTTACACCAAAGGTCTATTAGAGAACTCCAAGTCACCCATCAGGGAAGGAACTTGCCAACCCACCCACTCCAGGGTAAATGTCCCTCATACTTACAGGTTTACCTGACCTGGCAGGCAGAATTTCTCATTTCTACAGTTATGGCATCCCCCATTCCTTCTATTACTATGTAAAGCATACCATTTCCACAATAAGTGAGGGACTTCCAGTACTTGCACCTCCCTTCCCCAAAGACTGAAGTTAACACTTACACAACTAAGAGATCCTTGAGATCTCAAACCAACAAGGAAAAGTTTAAAGTACTCTAGCATTGGTGTTTCCTCACCTTTGAGCCTGAGGTTTTTGGTACTTACTTGCAATCACCACCACCACAATGGCACCAATGACTCCCATCATGATCATCATCTGGAGAAAAAGATTGTCCAAGAGCAATACTCAAAACATATTGACAAGTGCGCATCCTTCCTGACAGCCAGGGAACATAAGCCAGGCTCTGAAGGCATGACAGCCAAGGCCTCAAAGTCTTCCCACAGTGAAAGAATCTTAAGCAATTTGAAATTGTTATTAATCCCCAACTATAATTGCAAAGCCCTGCAGGAGAGGAGTAGCCCAGTTTCCTCCTCATGGCACTAGGAAACTCACCTTGCAGTTCTTCCACCAGTACTTCCTTTTGAGTTTTGCTGCACTACTTTCAAATATTGAGGCACCAGCCTGAAGTGCATCTGCCCGGTCATCGAGCTCGGACAGTTTCTGGTCTCGTTCCAGCACCTTGTCTACATTTACACACATTATATCAACCACCTGCAGAAGGAAGAATAATAGGAGCAGTTGTATCGGTAAAGACAGTTGAAAAAGTAAGAGGAGTAACCAAAAGCCAAAGGGGGGGAAAAAAAAGTCAAGATAAAAAAGAAGTCATCTCAAGTCACTGCCTGCTTTGAAGTGGAGGAAAAAAATCCCAAGCTCACTGTTGAAGTATCAACTCAAATACACTTAAACCAGATCCTCGGCCCCACACTCTCACCTGCTTTTAAGAGCCCTCCATTCCAGCAGCAAGCCAAAGGCACCCTCCTCATGAGAGGAATCATATGCTCACTCCCTGAGAGCTGCAAAATTAACTTATGAGCTTCGTGTTACTGCCCCTGTGAGGCACAAAGGCGCTACTGCGCGTCAGCAGCCAAGCTGCTGACATTGATCCCGGGAGGCCAGGCAAGGATTCCCTCACATCACCGCACACACACTGTTCCCTTGAAGCAGCCCGCAGGGATTAAGAGCTGTCCTGGATGCTGTGCAGCTTTATTTCCATTAGAGATGCACGATAACGAGGTACCAAAAAAATCTAACAGGCCTGGTCCTTGGAAATCATATCCAGAATTAAGTGACTTTGAAACATAAAGCAATTTTTCCTCTGGCCTCTTTTACAGGTTTGCCACCCTATTTTTGTGTATTGAATATTACTGCATTTCTGGCATTCGCATGACAAAAGGAGGCCCCCCCCCCGCCTCAGCAACAGACACCTGTCAAGAACACCGTTGCTGCAGAGCAGTGGGAGAAGAGTCCAGGCATCCGACAGGGAGCCAGCAGGGCTGGCAGAGCTACTGACCTCCTGCACTTGGGCCTGCGTCTGCTGCAGGCGGCGGTTGCTGCTCAGATTGGGGGGAGCCCCGGGGGGACCCCCACCGGGGGCTGCCCCTTCGGGAGCTCCTCCTTCGGGAGCCCCTCCTTCGGGAGCCCCGGGAGCAGGCTGCTGAGCTGGGTCAGACCTAAGGGAACACACACATGAGCAAAGAGAAAACTCAGCCGCTCGAGAGAATCAACCCCCCTTCCCAATTCCACACGAACCCCAGCGTCCCCAGGCTAGAGCAGTGCTGGCAGCAGCTCCGGGAGCCCGCAGCCTCCCTGGATCCCCCGGGACCAGGAACAGGCAGGCTCGTGGGAAAGCCCGAAGCRGAGGCAATCTCAGGAGGGCAGCGGGGATCGGACTGGCCCCTTATCGAAGCAACTTGCGGGTGCGGTCGCGCGCGGCACTGCGGCCTCGCGGGGAGAACAGCGACCTGGCCGCACGGAGGTAACCAGGAGACAGGCAAGGAAGGTAGAGGAAGAGGCACAGGGAGGCAGCGCGGGGGACCCCAGGGGCACAGCGGGCTGGGCGCAGCGGTGGCCGCCCGCCAGGTTGGCGCCAGCGGAGGGGGGGCCCGCGCATCAGCAGTGGGACACGGCCCACTCACCCACGCAGTCGGCGGGGGAGCAGGACCGCCCGGGGGCGGTGCGGGCAGCCCTGCCTGCGGCTGCTGCAATGCGCCACCCGACCCCACCGCCGCCGGCCAGGACACGGGCTCTGCACTGATCCCACTCCCTCATGCTCCAGCCGTCATCCCCACGCCGCGCCCCCCGCAGCTCGCCGCGGCCAGTCGGGCGGACACTCACATGGCCAGACCGGACCAGAACCCCGAAGTGCCAAACACGGAGCTCCGCACCGACAGCTCGCGGCGCCTCGGGACGCCATACTTATAACTGACGGAGCCCCGCCCACAGAGCCAGCAGGCAATCCAAAGTTGTCTCGCCGGTAGCGGCGGATCGGCACCGCCCTTGGGTTCCTCCTCAGCCAATCAGCGCTTCGCACCTTGCGAAACCGGCACCTTAGCGTAGCCCCGCCCCCGGACTGCTGGGGGGGACAAGCTCCGCCCCGCTGTGGGGCTGCCCAATGAGAGCAGGGCTCTGCGCCCCGCCCCCACTCTGCCCCCGCCCCCTGCGGAGGGCCCAGGGAGCCCGGGCCGGGGGGTGCCCGGAGCTGCCTCCGCCCCACCGGGCCGGAAGCTCGCACGGCCGCGACCCCGATCCACGGCCCTCCCCCTGGACCCGCCGGCCCCGCCAGACCTGAGCGGGGCCGCCGCGCTCCTTGTTAGGTCACGCAGGGCCTGATCGTGGTTACCTGCCCCGTTCGGTTTTCCACTTGGAGCCCAGCCCGGCTGGTGCCGCTGTGGTGGGGGCTGCGGAGCGCTCCCGAAATCCCACCTCCGCAGTGTGTCTGTTGGCTCCAGCCAAACCGCTGTCCTTGCAATTAAGAGATGGTGTCGCTGGCCCACTTCCACCATACAGCGCAGCATGAAAGGGAACCTGAACAAGTCCCGATCGAGCTTCTGCAGCCTGCTGGGGGAAATGAGGCTCCCACAGCTGCCCCAAGAATAGCAATGTGTTTGGGGTTTTTCCCTCTAAAGATCTGGAGAAGCCTGCTGGATCAGAAGGGAAGATCCTTCAATTCAGGACAAAAATGAAGGTAGGAGTGTACTGCAACAAGAAATCTCTTCATACAGAATTTTGTGTGGTGAATACAGTGACAAGCGTGGGTTCATACCTACACTACCTTTTCCTTTCATAAGGTGATACAGGACATTCATAGAAGCTTTTAGTGTCAGATCTCGTAGCTTATTAGACACACAAGACAGATATATTACAGATTACAGCATGGGAGCTAGGGGACCATGATTACAAGGTGAAGACATGATCCAGAGTTGTGACTAGTCAGATGATTTGCAGTTAGGAGCAGAACTAGCACTGACCTCAGAACTCAAGGTTTTTAAACTTTGCCTTCAGACAGAACGCAGAAGGGACAAGTTGTGGAAGAAGCTTCTGTAGCCTGGCACCCTTCCCACCGCAGTCTGAGGACCATTCCAATAACCATTGCAAATAACTGAAGTTGGAGCTTATGGAACTAGTGGCCAGAGCCCTTGCCAGGTTGGTGCTTAGGCAATAAGAGATGACAAAGGGTACAAAATACTTTCTCTGACACTCTTCCACTTTCTGACATTTTCAGCCATGGATTTGCTACACCTGCTTAGTCTCCGCTTGGATCTGTGCATGTGTCCTGAATCCACACCACATTTTGGCAAGTCCCACAGGTCTGCCACCCTGCTCCTGAGAATGTGGACTTCAGCCTTTTAAACAGAGACTTTGCCTTTACTTTCCTCAGGCTTAGACCTAAAGAAAGTTTTTTCCATCAATTCCCTGCTGCTTTCAAACAAGTGCTTTTGCAGACAGAGCAGAATTGCTTGGTAGCAAGATACATCAAGTCAGCAGGTAACTCCCCAGTTACTTAGCAGCTAAATTAACAACTAAAGGGAGAAGTGGTAGGCAAATGCCTGCTCATCATATGGATTTTTCCCAAGTGTACAATGATCTTGTGGTGTTGGACTAGAGGGATGCCAGCTGTGACTGGGGATGACTAGCAGGATGCCACTGTAACTTCTCTCTAAAGGAACTGGCAACAATTATGGAAAACTAGAAGCTAGAGTTTTTAAAAAGGTTTAAATTCCTGAATTACTTTTGCAAATCCTGCCTAATTATAAACAAAAGGCCATTTTGTCATTAAGCATCATTACTAGGGGATCAAGGCATCATGAGTGTGAAATGAGACAAATCCCCTTCTTAAGACATATTTTGATGCATTCCAACTAACATTTCGATCATTCACACTTACAGCAAGGAGGAAAGCAGTGAGCAGGAAGACATATTAGCAGGACCTCTTGGCAAACTTGGCTATGAGTAAAAAATTTAGTTGGAGAATACTGGAATTGTCAAGTAGGATGTGAGAACCTGGGGCTCAGAGACTGAAAAGATGCTAGAAGCCTGGCCAAAAAAATAGAGGACCGAAGGGTCAGGTTCAGGGATGCTGTCTGCAACACCTGTCTGCAAGAAGTACGTCAGAAATAACTGAGGGAACACASAGGAGCTCAGGCCTGGAGCAGCAGCAGGACCTTGGGACCAGGATAGAAATACACAGCAAAGGTTGTAGAAAGCACTGTGAACTCAACTGTGTGAAAGCTGGCTTTATTCTGACTGCAATGCCACAAAACTACGCTCCACGTGATGAACCCAGAGCTGTTCTCTAGCGGTGCTTCCCGGTGCGATTGAAGCGCTTGTACAAGTACCGGATCCTCTTGTTGAGTTTGTCATAGTCCTCTACAAACATTCGATCGCCCACCATCTGCTTCTTGCGAATGCACCTCTGCAGCTCGTTCCCCCGCCAGCCTCGCAGCCACTTGGGCCCCATGATGAGACTCTTCGGGTGGATCTGGAAACCGCCTGAGAACAAGAGAGCAGAAACGGATGAAGCCAGGATCTGGAGAAGGCTGTTCCCAGGGCGTTCTCCCCTCCCTGTCGCTGCTGAAGAGGCTCCAGCCCGCAGGTAAATCCAGCCTCCCTCCCCTCCTGCCCCGGGGCCACAGTGCTGAGGAGCTGCGGGCGGCGTGCGTCTTACCCAGGATGCCCACGTTGTCATAGACCCCGAACAAGGCCCGCTTCTTCGCCCACCGATCCACCGGCTTGGGCTTGGGAGGCTCCTTGATGCGGATGGGCCGGGTGAGCCCTGCCAAGGGAGAGGAGAGCGGCACGGGGAGGCCGGGCCGCACGGGCGCCCAGTGCGCCCCGCCGCCATCGCTAATGCCCCGCTCGGCGCGGGGCAGGGGCGCGGCACGGCCCAGCAGGGCTCGGCCCGCCGCCCGCAGCAGCAGCGCCGCCGCCATGGGGGTGACCCCCGATGCCCCGGGCAAGGGAAGGGCCAGGCCGGGCCGGGACGAGAAGGGCGGCAGTGCCGCCGGGCCGCCCCTTCCGCCGGGGAGAGCAGGGGCGCGCGGGTGACGTCGCGCCAACGGTCGGGAGAGCAGGGGAGCCGGCGATTGGGCGAGGGGCCGGAGCGCGGAGGAGCCGCCGGGCGCCGATAGGCCTGTGGAGGGAAGGGGCGGGGCGAGCGCGGCCCGCGCGCGCTGTTTTGAGCGCCCGGGGCCTCGCGGGCCTGTGGCGGCCATGGCGGTGGCCCTGGCGGCGGCCGCCCCGGAGTTCCACCTGCCCCTCGCCCCCGCCGATCTGCTGCGGGATGGCGGCCCCGGGCGCTACGTGGTGCAGGAGGTGCTGCCCACCCGCGAGCTGCCGCCTGCACTCGCAGGTAAGGTGTCCCCACAACCCGCTCCCGGCCGTACCCGGTCCTGCCGCCGGCTCACGGCCGTCACTCCCCCGCCTCTCTCCGTGTTTTCCCGCAGCTTTTCGGGCCGCCTTCCGTGCGCGAGGCGCGCTGGCCGTGCTGCAGCACTTCGACTGCGTGTACAGCGTGCTGCAGTGAGTACGGGGCAGGGAGGGAGGCGGGGGGCGGGCGCTCGCCCTCTGCCAGGCGCTCTTCGCTCGCCTCCCTCACGCACTGTGTTTGCCCCGCAGCCACTTCCGAACCGTGGGCACGGCTGTCAAGGAGGACGCCCTGGAGCTGATGATGCACGGTGGGTACCCTCTGTTTCCGGTCAAAGCAGGACTAACGGAGACGTTGATCTCCCTTGGCAGCTCAATGATGATATAAAGGCTAATGTGACTCAGCCAGCTGGGCTGCACCCTCAGCCCAATCCTGTAATCCGGGTCTGTAATCTTGGTGGACGATGCTGAGCTGTGCATGTTCACTGTAAGGGCAGACCGACAGAAAATCCTCTTGCCCGTGTCCCTGGAAAATACACCTGTGGGATGCATCAGCTCAGAGCGAGTGTTTCTCAGAGCTGACGAAGGGCTGTGGGGATAGGACAAGACAGCATGCTCAAGGTTTGGGCTGCAGGGGGCAGCCCGTGTTATAGCTGGTGAGATGTGAGCACGCATCTTTGGTAATCTGATGACTGCTCTAAGCCTCCGAGAGAGAGAGGATGGCTGAGGGGCCTGGCAAGGAGTGCTCATGACTTTCTACCTCTCCTCAGTGGTGTCCCATCATTCCAATGAACTTCCTGCTATCTTGAGCGACTCTGGGCTGAGCCGTGCAGACCGTGCTGCTCACCTCAGTGCTCTTAAGATGAACTGCTACTTGCTGACTGGCCTAGTGGATGCCTTTGAAATGGAAACGTGCAAGAACAGTTGTTTGGAGGCAGATCCTGGTAGGAAGGTAGGTGATGGGACTGGGGGAAAAACAAGGTGATAAAAGTCAGAAGAGGTTTCAAGCTTGCTGAACTCTGTGGTATCTCAGATGTTATAGCTTGGTTTATTTAAACATGATGCCAGCAAGAGCAGTGCATAACATGGAGCACTGGAGCTCCTGTGAGACTGTGCATGGAAAACAGCGAAAGGGACAATCGTGTCTAAACATCAGCAGGGACTCGGAGATGCCCAGCCCTTTCTGTTTCTCTCTTCAATGTCTGGCTGGTACTTAGTGTGCTGGTATTTTCTCAAGACTTCCATTCTGTTGGCAGAGGTGATGGCAATGGTTGCAGGTGTATCCTTAAACCACGTGAGGCACTGGTGCTGGCCTGAGTCGAGAGAGGTTACTCTCTGTGAAAGCTCTCTGTGATCTTGCACGTCTCACTGTTTGTCTCTTAATGGTGTAGAATTTAACAGACATTTTATTTTCTGAAGGAAGCAGGGTGGTGATGATTTTTTGTCTGTTGTGAAGGTGCTGATGTATCTCAGTGTGTAATCTTTCTAGAACAGGAAGAACCATGCCAAGACTTCTGGATCCTTGTGGGAAGAGGAGAGGGAGCCACTCTTACGGCTGCTTACACAGCTGCTGCAGCTGGATCTCCGTCAGCTTTGGGGTGGTTTAGCAGTGGAAGAAGAGTTTGTCAGGTATGGGTTGGAGCAAATGTAGGTGTGGAATGAGTGATTGGCTCTCAGGGACAGAGGGTTGAATGTTAAGTCTATCAATGAGATGGTATTGCAGCCCTCTGTGGAGTGCAGGTCATCGAGCAGCCGAGGAAACGGCTTGAGGCAAAAGCGATGTGTATAGAAATTACTTCCTCGCCTCGTGTAGGCCTCAAAAATTCAGATGTTTGCTAATTTTTAGAGGATACTGGAGTATCTCTTTTATAGAAATGTGTGGTGTGCTAGAATGATGTTGGTGCAAGTTGTGATACTGAGATTTGCTRTCTGTCTTCTGTGGTTTTAGCTTAATGACAGGAAGCTGCTACCGTATCCTGGAGAATCCAAGCATCGGCCTTCAGAGGTACCGGGTCACGCGAGAGGCTGTGACACATCTGCTTGCTGCAGCTCTGGTTCACTGTGACCACATGCTCAGTGAGTTCCTGCTCTTCTGCCTTCTTCCTGAAGCCTTTCCCGGTTACTTTCCCTGATCTCCTTCTTCCTTCTCACGTATGAAAGGTGCCACTCTGAAGATCACACAGATGCTGCAGCACTTTGAACATGTAGCCCCAGTGTTTGCACAGGCTGTGAGCCTCTGGGCTAAAGAGTATGGTCTGAAAAGCCTGGTGGGTGAATTGCTAAGGTGAGAGAAATACCTGGAGGCTTGTCCTTCTATCCCTGGCAACTTGAGGCACCCTATTCCTTGTTTAATCTTTCTGTGCAGGGAAATTGGACAGAAATGTCCACAAGATTTGGCTCGTGAGGCTTCTGGAGTCAAGGGTTATGCTACCTTTATAACTGAACTGGCTGAACAGATTCCAGCTCTGGTGCTCTCCAACATGAGCGTTCTTCTGCCTCACTTGGATGGAGAGGTAAGTTTCTGCAAAGTTACCTGTCCAGAAAAGTCAAATGGTGGAGGTGCTGCTATCCAGTTTTTCTGTCTGAAAACAGAACCTCTTTCACAGAGCTCAAGTAGCTAAAACCTGCTCTGTGGAATAGGTTCTGCCGTTACCTAAAAGATGCAAAGGGAACAGAAACCATGACATCTACTGTCTGGTTGTCACTGTCAGATATTGGAGAATGGTAGACTTGCCTACTGGTCTGAGGTCCCAGCTGTTGTCCCTTGTTCTTCAGCACTTAATGAGTTTGTCATTGTGTAGCCTTTTCTTTAACTTCCCTTAAAAGTCATTTCTCATGGCAGATCTTGGCTTCTGTGGACCTACCTGGATAGAAGGGTTGGGTTAGAATCATAGAATGGTTTGAGTTGGAAGGGACCTTAAAAGATCATCTAGTTCCAATGCCTCTGCCATGGCCAGGGACACCTTCCACTAGACCAGGTTGCTCAAAGCCCCATCCAACTTGGCCTTGAACACTTCTAGGGATGGGGCATCCACAGCTTGTTGGCAACCTGTTCCAGTCTCTCACCACACTCTCAGTAAAGAATTTCTTCCTAATATCAAATCTGTAACTACCTTCACTTTGAAGCCATTCTCTCTTGTCCCTTCACTGCATGCCCTGGTAAAATGTCCCTCTCCAGCTCTCTCATAGCCCCCTTTAGGTACTGGAAGGTGCCTCCCCAGAGCCTTTCCTTCTGCAAGCTGAACAAGACCAACTCTCAGCCTCTCTTCATAGGAGAGATTACTCTTGTCTTGCAGGCTCAGCTATGTTCGTCCAAGGTCAATACAATGTCCATACTGAAAAAATTCACTTACGGCTGGAGCCTGGGACTTGGAAGGCCTCTGGGCATATCAAGTCATGTCTTTTTGTCTGTTCCTCGTTCAACAACTCGTCTCTTGGCAGAGTTACAGCATGCGAAATGCCATTCTGGCGGCTATGGCAGAAGTGCTGGTGCAGGTGCTGAATGGTGACCAGCTGGAGGAAGCTGCCCGTGGTACTCGGGACAAGTTCCTGGCTATGCTGCAGGCCCACATGTGTGACATCCACAGCTTTGTGCGCAGCCGCGTGCTGCAGCTCTTCACTCGAATCGTTCAGAGCAAGGCAAGTCTGTGCTAGGGAAATGGTTTTGTCTCAGTCATCCCTTCCCCTCTTCTGTTTCCTAAGGGAATTTCTGTCACCCTGCTTTTTGTTTGCGGAGACTGAAGTTTTAACAGAGAAAGGTATTGTCCCTGTGTACTGTGGTGTCTGCAGTTTCTTCCAAGAGACCAAAGATCCCAGGGGTGGGAGAACTGGGGGGTTGGAAATTAAATGCTGCTCTTCATTACTGGGACAAACTAGAAGAGAGAGTACAGTGTACAACTTCTTTTCCTACACTGGTATGGGAAAACGTCACAATTGCTAGATATACTAAGGCTCAACTCAACAGGACTCTGGATAGCCTAAATCCTTGCTTCCAGTGGAGGCTGGACCAGAATATATCCAGAGGTCCCTTCAGACGTAGACTTTTCTGTAAATCTATAATCTGTGCCTGTTTCTGTAAATCTATAATCTGTGCCTGTTAGTACACAAATATGTCTGCAGTAAACTTAACTTTTCCCAAGTGTCTGAGCCTCCTTGACAACTTTATCTGTGCTCTCCTTGTGTGCTAGGCCCTGCCTTTGACTCAGTTTCAGTCTGTGGTGTTGCTGGCTGTTGGGCGACTCAAAGACAAATCCGTCATAGTGGTTAAAAATGCGATCCAGCTGCTGGCTGCGTTTTTGTCCAACAATCCCTTCTCCTGCAAGGTAATTCCAATTAATATGATGAATACATTAGATGTCTGTTTGCAGGCTGAATATCTGCAGTGTGCTATAGCCAGGGCAGTAGCCTTTCTGTGTCTGTGGGAGGGGCAGTGTAGCCTTTGGCTGTGCAGGTGGGAGCTTTCTGGTTTTCCCAGGTTCGGATCTTGCATTCTTGGGCTCATCCCTCTCTTGATGTAGTTCATAGCTATGCTGAAGGCCAGGAGGGATGTGATTGATCAAGGTAAAAAACCTGCAGCAGTTTTATTTGAATCTACTGTGGAGTTTCTTTCCTTAGGATCAGAATTAGTTTTTTAAAATATTCTGCATGCATCTGCAGGTCTTTGTGTTTAGCTGCACCTTCTCCTGAGTTTCTGAGCAGTTCTCATTCTAGGATTGGGCCAGAGTCTACTACTCCAGTTTCCCAAAATGGGRTTATCTATGGGTATTGACAACTAAAGCAGGGAGTGAAAGAGAAAATTCTGGCATTTCAGAAAAAGGAGGATAAGTAACATATTTCTTCTTCTCTTCCTGGCATCTTCAGCTAAGTTTTACTGACTTGGATGAGCCGCTGAAGAAAGAAGTGCAGAAACTGCAAGAAATGAGGGACCGTAGCAGACTGACAGCAGGTAATTTCCTTTCTTCCTCTTTTCACTTTCCAGGGCAGTCCAGAAGTTACTTCTCCTCATATTAAATTTGCTCCCAGTTGTGATGGTTTTTTTTTCTCAGATCTTAGCTGTGAGATGGTGAGACCAGATAACTGGGATTAAACTCATGACAGTTTTTCTTCTGGTGATGTTGTAAAAGGACTATATTAATGTCCATGTCTAGAGCAACAGTCCATGTAGCTAAATATCCTGTATTCAGGGTAAGAACTGAACTCCCAGGTTGCTCTTTTCAACCGCTCAAGGATTGCTTGAGCCATAATTTTGATATTATTTAAACTTGATTTGTAGGCAGCACCAAGTCCGAGGCTAAATTATGATTCTCTTACCTGTTTGTTTTTTGGGTTTTTTTTTCTTCAGCGGTTTCTTTTTTTTTTGTGCCAAAGTTCCTGTCTTATTCTTACTGCAATCTGGGAAGTGGGATCAACAATGGGAATAGTGCCTACCTGGGGAGGGGGTAGGGGAAGTAGAATTCCTAAGTTCCAGATGAGTTTTTCTCCCCATTTAAGGTGTCACCTGAGTCTGTGTTGTTCATTCCCTCTCGTTTTTAAGTAGCTCCAGTGATTGCCCCAGAGGAAGAGTGGGAAGCAATGCTGCCAGAAGTTAGGGCTGCCATACAGCAGCTCTTTCAACCGCTGCAGGAAGGGGAAGAGGAGGTGCTGGAAGTTGAGGAAACAGTGGACAGTACAGTGGAGCAAATCATTGGGCTGCTGAAGAAGCTGAATTACAAGTAAGAAGGCTCTGCAGTTTGAGAGTGTTTATCCCAAGGGATGTTCTCTGTTCAAGAAAGGTTTGAGCTCCAGGGTTGAGGGGTGATTTTTACTAACATTATTCTGTAGGAAGAGACTGACACGGGCACCCAGCACAAGGTGCTGGTAGGAGCTGCTTTCCCGGGTGTTCAGGGCAAGGTTGGATGGTTTCCCTTGTGTTCTGCTCTGATGTGTTGCTGATACTCTCTTGGGCAATGTCATTGTCCAGGAGCGCAGCCCGCCTTACGCAGAAGGCCCTGTGTTGCTTCCAGGGGAAGGAACCTTTCAGTGGCCCTGGGGAGGAAAACGAGGAGGCAGCAATCCTGGGTGTTCTGAAGAGACTTTACACAGGTAACCATATGTCTGTTCCCTAAGTCCGAGATAATGCCAGAGCTAAACCAAAACCCTCTGGAATGCCCTGTCCCTCCTTCTGTGCTCTGGGGCTCAGTCTGTGTGTACTTGATAGCTCAAATTGCTGCACCATCTCTGGATTGTTTGCTCATCTAATACCTTAGCATTTTAGCTGGATCACAGTGATCTTAATTTCTGGTTGGAACAGTTCCATGCTCCCAGAAGAAGTGCATTTCTGATGCTTTAATTCACATAATACCTGCTGAGGGGAATGAAGCCCATGTTTGCCCACTCACACCCTTCTGTCCTGTCTGAATTTGTTAGGAGTTCTGCTTCCTGAACAGGTGGTGGCACATAACGCTTACCCTTAGCAGCCTTGACCAAGTATCTGGTTCAAGCAAAGTCTTGTTTATCTGGGGCCTGAGCTCTAGGTGTATTTTCACAACTTCACATGCTTTATGTTTGGTGTTTGTTTCAGCATAAGGTTGCTTAGCCCATTACCTTGAGCATATTTCTAGCAGAAGTCTAATGTCTAAAAATCTTCTTAACTTTGTCAACTCTCCACGCTTGTACACACTTTGCTTGGGAGTAGTAATGCTTGCCTTCTCCCTACTCTGCCCTGATTCCCTTTTAGGGCCTCATCTGTCTTTGGGGAATTGTCAAGCTCAGATTAACCCCATCACCATTTTAATGGAGTTTACCCCAACTAGACCATGCCTTTCTGTACCCTGTACTAAGCTGGCATGTCTCTGGAGCATTGCACTGTAGTACTGGAACTTGCTCCACAGCATGCTGAGATTTTGTAGCCGTGGGGAGAGGAGGGTTAAAATGCCCTTAACTGCCTGTTTCTGTTGTATCTTCAGTACTGCTCACAAACAACTGTGCCGTGCAGGTTCATGCCCAGGTGAGAACCATGAGGATCCTCCACATGACAACAGTAGTGGTAAGACTGAAGAAGTTGTACAGGAAGAGCAGCCTCAAACAGAGCTGGTCAAACAGGAGATGTTGGTGCAGTACCTGCAAGATGCTTACAACTTCTCAGTGAAAATCATGGAAGCTCTCAACCTGATCAGCAAGTTGATGTATGAAAACTCTGTTTCAGGTATGTGAAATAACTATGGGGCCCTTTTTTTTCCCATTCAGCATTTCTAGATCTTTCCCCTTGCTGGAGAGGTGACGGAGTGATAGAGCTCCAGGGGAAGAGGAAAAAAATTGGAGGAGCTGCTCTTTGCTGAGCAAACGTCACAGACACTTCCAGGGTATTGGAAAAGCAAGCACCGTTTAAATGTGTGTCATGAGGGGGTTGAATAGGGCATGAATAGGCTTTTTAGGAATCCATTTTTTAAATATCAAGGTTGAAAAAGTTTTTTAAGTGTTTAAAAACCTTTTAAAAACATTTGAAATAAAATGGTTTTGAACTTCTTGAAGTGAAAAAAAACCAGCCAGGTGACTAAAATGACTTCACTTGGGGAAGCTACCCTGCCTCCTGTGAGGAGGGATGTATGTTCATCATGTCAGCTGAGGTTCTCCCAAAGTAAGCCTGGCCAGTGAACCTGGGTTTGGTTATGTGCTCAGTGCCCTGATACAGTGTCAAGTGGTATGCTGGCCACAAGAGGGGAACTAAGCAGCTGGTCTCAACCACCTCACCTTTCCTCAAACTTTATTCTAGAGTTAAACATGAGCCTGATCAACAGGTTCTGTGGCCTGGTCCTCTTCAGTGCTGTAGAGAATGGTGGTGATGAGAAGGCCTTTGAGTTAATTCTCTTGTTCATGTTTAATATTAGAACTACTGTAACCACTTAGATTTTTTTTGTAAGGTTTATCAGAAATTGTCATTTCCAAGAGAGCTGGGGCACAGAGGGGCACAACTCCCTCTCCCATCCTCTCCAGCACACCCACTTGCTCAGATCTGGGATACGGATGGCTCTGGTTGCTGCAGTGCCCCAGGCTTCATGCAAACACTTCTGAGGCTTCGTCTGTGTTGAGGACTCATATGTTATTTGTGATAAGCATGTGGGTTTCCCCAGCAAGGTTTGATGTCATTAGCTATTTGCACACACAAAAATGAACTCGTGAGTTCAGTGTCATTACGGGCCTTTTGAAGTTCAAGGCCAAGAAAGTGCCCCTACCTGATAGTTAAATACCTGGGGTTTGGAAGTGGGGGGGGGTTTAATGGATGCACAGATTTTAATAACTTTCCATCTCCCTGTTGTCCTGTACTGTAGCATAAGGAAGGCAAATTCAGTGTCTGAACAGTGGAGGTGTTTTGAGACATTGTCTCCATTTGGAGAGAGTACGCAGCTGGGTAAGGGACTGATGCTAAGGGATGTGTGTGCTCAGATTTAGCTTTTTTCAATTAAAGATTAAATATTTGAAGATTCAATTTTTTTTTTCTGGTGCAAATTTATATTTTCTGATGTGACTGGGGGCAGAGAAAGCATATCAGCCTGCCTGATAGATGTTCCTAATTCAGATTTGTAAGTTGAGGCTTCTATTGGTAAAAGCTCTTGCTTATATTGGTAAAAGCTCTTACTTAACCAGAGGTCAGACTATASAAACTATTTGTTGTACAGTCCTTCTGATGACTACTGTGGCTGTCTTGTTAATGCTGTCTAACTTAATGGTCATTCTTGTCTTATGAGCAGAAGACTAGGCAGTATATTTCAAGAGCAGTCAACACACTGGAACCACATATGTTATTCCTTGCTCCATTTGTACATCAAATAGCTTAGTTCCTCTGGTTATAGCATTGCACTGGGAATTAACATTCAGCTGTTGTATGCTGTGACCATGAGATCTTTTTGCCCAAAACTACTGTTTCCCAGAAGAGAATTTTTTTCTTTCTCAGTTGTAGTCTCTCTGCTTTTTCCCTAGAAGTATCACATTGGATTTAGATGTAATGTTGTTAACCTGTATCTGTTTTCTCTGGGGCATCTACATCTTTGTACTAGTGATCCCATTCTGACTCAAGCCCTCTGCAAACAGTAGCAGTGAACTCTAGATGCTTGTAGAACTTGCTGTGAGAACACCACCCCTAGGAATTTCTTTTAATGGCCTCTCTAATGAGAACTGGGGAAGAACTGCACTAGTGCAACTGTTCTCTCTGCAGTGGTGCAGGAAGCCATTGAGTTCTTCGTGACGGTCTCGCAGTTTGGTGTGCCCCAGGCACTGCTTGGAGTCCGCAGGATGCTGCCCCTCATGTGGTCAAAAGAGCCTGGAATTAAGGAGGCCGTGCTGAATGCCTACAGACGGCTTTATCTGAGCCCCAGTGAGGATTCAGAGAGGTATGGATCTTCCTAATCAGAAGATTTATTTTCTTCTTCCTTCTTCCCCTCCTCCCCTTTCTGCTGTTGGGAATGGTCTATGGCCAGGAAGAGAACTAAAAGTTGCCATCCTTCATGCTGAGCTGAAATATAAGGTTATATATCTGAGTATCCCAATCTTCCTGTAGGACCTACTGCTGAGCTTCTGCTCTTGGTTTGGCATAGTGTTCGTGTGTAGGGAATTCATGCAGCAAAACTCCATATGAGAGCTTGTGGAAGGAGATCCCAAGAATTACTTGAAGTTAAACTATTATCAGGCACTCATATTTATTGTTCTCATAAATTTCACTGTCATACAAAGCACTGGCCCAAGATACATGTGCCCAAATAGTCTGGGTAGGGCCCCTATGTGATAGAGAACAAGGGACATTTACAAAAGTTTCTCTTGCAAGAAGRGTTCTTGATTGGCAACAATGAACTAATTTTTTTGAATGGCTATTTTAGCCCTTTAGGAGTCAACTGTTATGGAGTCATCCCATGTCCAAGAGTCTTATATACTTCACCCTCTGTGAGCAAAGTTGTTGGCCAATGTCAGTTCTCCCATTTCAAGCTTCTTATAACTGTAGCTGCTCATCCTATTGTGATAATAAGAGGAATGGTATACAGTATGGTCTGAAGTTGGAGCTGTATTTCTGGTAGCAGAGCTCAAGTTTTTTTGCTGACAAGTCTTACATGCCGTGGCCTTATCCAAGTGCAGGCATTCTGCTTCTGATGTACACAACACATTCCCCAGGGTTTGCTTGTGGTTTTGCTGTCAGTTTTGTCCTTGATTTTTCAATATACATTGCAATTAGATAAGTGTGATCCCTGGTGAGATGCACCATAACCCACCCTTATTTGTATCACCAGGGCAATAAAAAGCACCTGCTACTTCTTTTTTCAGGATAATATTGCCTGGAGACAGCATTCCTACAGTTTGAGCTCTGTCCTTATTTGTTCAGAGGAAGATTTTCAGTTTCTTATGTTCTAGGGAATCATATTTTGACTTGTGATTGAGAGTAAACTGGGAAGTGGCTGTTCAGTGCCTCTGGTTGGGTCTTTGCGCACCAGAAGGAGCACAAGGCAATGGACTTTTGAGCCCACGTCATGGTCATTGGCACTTGAGCTGGGTGATATGGAGAACTCAAGCTTGTGGTGGGGGAAGTTTTCCTGTCCCCAGGGATCGGCTTTGTTATCCAGTAGATGTTCTCAGCTTTCTCAATAGGGCAGTAATTGTGACAGTTGCTTTTTCTTTACCTTTTAATTTTTTAATTGTTATTTTTCCTCTTTCAAAGGGCCAAGGCACAGGGCCTGGTGCATTCTCTCTCTCTCATCATGGTGGATGCGTCACTGGGAACAATACAGTGCTTAGAAGAAATAGTGAGTATTTGCCTTGCCTGTGTTTGGATTGTGTGTCTCTCATGTTAAAATGGTAGTCACTGCAGTTATTGTCCTTGGGTTAAAGTCCATCCTCTTTTGCCTCTCCCTAATTTTTTAATTGCATTTCCTTTGCAGGTCTCAGAGTTTGTGCAGAAAGATGAAATAAAGCCTGCTGTGACCCAGCTGCTTTGGGAGCGATTCACGGAAAAATCCCAGTGCTCGTCGCTTGAACGCCGTGCTGCTGTGATGCTGCTGGGGATGATGGCACGGTGAGCCTGGGGCCAGGTCGAAGCCTGTGAGTGGAAGGATGTACAGGGAGTCGATTTTTATTGAAGAAGTGTGGGTGCTGCATCAGCTGACTCTTTGGCTTCAAAAATAGCAACCCTATCATGGGGTAATGAAGCCTGGAACCAAACATAGTTGTGCTGGGTGCTACCAGCACAGCCTCTGAATGACTATGATGACATTATTTTCCTTGTGTTCTGAATGTCCATCCCTTCTCAGTTTACTGTGTCACAGCTCTGCAGTTTTGTCTGTGTTTGGATAAGAACAGTGGAAGCTGCTGAGTAGAGATGTCTGAAGCCTTTAGCATGAAGAAAAATGAATCTGTTTCACTTTCTGGGGCCAAAAAGAATGTATCTGCACTATGAGGTTTTCATTTCCTCAGTTTGCCAGCCAAGTAACCCTTTGGCATACAACTTACCTGCTTTTCTTATTGTTCTTCATCAGTCAGAAACAGGCCTGCATAAAGATGATCCTAAAGTTCCTTCACAGGCAGAAAGGGGAATGTGTGGATGTGGATTTGGGGTTGGTTTTTTTTGGATGTTGTTTTGTTTCCTGCAGTAGGAGGGGAAATGGCATATGTCACAAGTCCTGGGCTCCTGGACTCTTTTCTGTTTTCCARCATTTTTCTTTGTCTTACCCTTGTAAGTTTTGCTCCTTTCTGATAGGAAAGAAGAGTCAAGAATCTTCTTTCTTTAGAAAGAAGCTGTGCCCATTGTTGATCACTTCAGAGAAACTCATCTCCTAGTGGAGAGTGGATTACACTGGCTTCTGTGGAGTATTGCTTGCTGCTCCTCTAGCTGTATCTTGAGTCTTTGGACGGGTTTTGGGTTTTTCCCCCTTATTCAAAGCAGTGCCTTGCACAAGGACTATTTCTCCTGGTTATCCATACTTGTAAACTTTCAGCAGCACCTCATGTAATACTCCCGAACCCTTCCATTCCACAGAGGGAAGCCAGAGATCATAGGTAGCAACCTGGACATGTTGGTGACAGTGGGGCTGTCTGAGAAGGCATGTGAAGACTACAGGCTGGCTCAAGAAGTGTGCAATGTTATCTCCAAGCTTGCCAGTAACCCTAAGGTAAGACTCTGGGTTTGTGCTTGAGGTCATCCAGAAACAAAGAAGGGGGGGAAAATGGTTTGTATTGAAGAAGAGAGAGAGGTAATTAAATTTTTACAGATTTTGAAATTAAGTAGGTTGAGACCATTCAGCAGCACTGTCTGGAAAGCTTAGCACACATCAGTGAACATGTAATAAAAGAATTTTCATTAGGCAACAGGCTGAATTCAATTAGTAAAGAGTTCAGTGCACAACAAAATATGTTTTCCTTTCAATTCTCTTCTTCAGACTCCCAATTCTAAACTGATTTGTGTTTTCTCAACCATGAAGCCCTTTCCTCTACTGATGTTTTCTGGTGGTGTGATTCTTTTGCCCTCCCTATTAATTGATATTCAGCAGTTGTCAGCTGTACAGCAGAATCTGAAACATGAAAGGTTTCCAAACCTGTCCATGTTGTACTTAGAACAACATGATGGTTGATGGCTTTTTTTGTCTGGGAAACAATTTATACTTTTTTTTTAATGCACCCAATAAAAAACCCTCTTTTTTTTTGACTCAAGCATTTGGGGCATTTTGGTTCAGGAGTTCTGTCATAAAAGCAGCCCTTCACACAGCACCATCATTCTGTGTTTGCCTCTTCCAGTGGGGATGTTGCCAAAGGAACTTCATGCATTAACATGTATCACAATATTCTTAAATGTTCTAAAGACAACTGTAATTCAATTTTAGGTTGACTTAAGTCTGCAGTTCAGCTTGTATGTGAAAAGGGACTGAACTGAAAATATTTGACTGACTGCAGTAGCTCTTCCTCTCCCCCCACCCATCCTCTCAACCAGAAATTCAGTACAGAGGGCAGGATTGTGGCAAATTGAGAATTTTTGTTTCAAGCTACTGAAAGCTGGTAAATCCTCAAGTAAATGCTCTGTTTTGTTCAAGTATATATTCATCAGGCAGACACAGATGTGCTGGGACATCTCTGGTATTATCATAGTTGGTTTAGTAGTTCTCTAGGTTATCTTATTCCCAACCTGAAATGTGGTATGACTAATACAGAATATATGCAACAGCCTAAGTGTGAGGTGGTCTCGGATCCAGACCTAACTTCTGTTATTTCTGCTGATGGTATTTTGCTTTTAAATAAACCCTCGTGGTTCTTGAGTACCCCAAAGCAAGGGTTTTCTAGCTGACTTACTGTTGATGACTCTAAGATGCTCCAAAAGTCTCCCTCTTCATTCATTGTGGAGAATGAGTAAATAATACCAGATTTTAAACTAATCCTTTTGATATTTCAAAAGAGTTATTTTGATTTACGATAAGATAGTGGTAAAGCTTTAAATCCACCCAGTGTTGTCACCATGCCTTCACAAGTGGCAGTAATGTCCCTGCTGCATGTTTAGCTGCAGAGCAGTACTGGATGTCCCTGCCATGGGCCTAGCAGGGGTTTGATCAGCATTGTGCACACAGCAAGGTTATGTACCAGAAAGGGCATGGGGGCATCTCATGTGCTGCTCATATGTGAGTAACTCAGCTCTTCTCTCTGCAGCCAGCACTGCAGAAGAACAGTGCACCTTTTCGATTGCCACAGAACCACATGCTCTTTACTTGCCTGAGTGAGACTGTGAGTAAAGGTAAGCTCAGGCCAGCGGGAGATTTGGAGGAGATGGGGTTGGGCTGTGAGACAGCCGACGTTGCCACTGGTATGTGTGGTACATCGCTCCCTCTTCTCATCAGGCTTTGCCCAGCCAAGTAGTCACTGGATCCCCTTCATGGAGGCAGCAGTAACACTCATTTACCACCTGGCAGAAGGGGCAGAGGAGATCTGTGCTCACATCCTGCATGTGTGTAGTCAGCAAACTCTGGAGAAGCTGCAGGAGCCTGATGAGCAGAAAGCTGGTGAGGAAAAAAGCTGGTGAAGGAAATCTGTACCTGTGGTTTCCAGTGCTGCAGTTGGGTGGCCTAGAGTAACAGGAGAACAGAGCTGAGGGACTGGTGGAGGTGTTGGCATGGGAGGGTGATAGTGCTGTGATGGAGTCTGTGGAGTCTGGAGATGGGTTTTACAGTGAGACTTGGCAGTAACTAATAGGGGAAAAGGTCTAGATCACTGAACTGTAGTAATTTTTCTCATTTAGATGCAGGGGATTCTCCCCTCAGAGTCTCTGATGGTGCTGGCAGTCTCCCCACGTTCCTGCTGATGCACCTGGTGTCCCTTGTGGGACAGGTGGCACTGCAGCAGGTAGCGTATTTGGAAGTGTCAGTGAGTGCAGAGCTACGCAGGCGCCGCATCCTCAAAGAGGAGAAGACCAAAAAGCAATCTGACAGCAGCACAAAGAAGCAGAGGCCCCAGGTGAGAACCAAGGGGGTTTTCCTATGGGCAGGTCTTCTAGTGTCTCAGCTATAGCAAACTTCTGGACAATGCAGTCCTGAGGTTGTACAAGGTCCAGGGCAATGTCTGCTTTGGGAATAGAAACGGACATATATTGATCGGGATTGACAGGGAGAGCTGAGGTCCCTGAATGACCCTATTCAGTAAAACTCTCACATTGATCTTGAGTTTTGAAGAGGCAGAGGGGAGGGAGTGAAGAATGATGTCCTGGCCATGCTTATCTTCCTGCTTCAGGCAAACATTTGCTTTTCACTCATCACCTCCTTTCTTACCAGTGCAATTTTTTGCAACTGCTGCAGTAGTGGTGAAGAACACCCATTCATGCCCTGGGTTCTGGAAAAGGGCTTCTAAAACCCTGCTCCAGAAGATTTGAGAGTCCTATCCTCTCTTACATAGTAATGATGAAGGTTTAATAGTAGCCTTCCTAATGTGATTTGTATGATAGAAATGCCCTGTTTGGTTAGGAACATTTTTCTCAGTGTAATGAGGCTGACTTTCTTGGGTAAGAATAGAGAAAAGTGTTGTGTCCCCCTAGGTATCCAGTCTCCCCTGGATGCTTATACTGCTATGTTAGGAGAACTTTGTAGTTCATTTCCTCATCCACCTGCTTATCACTACCATTTTCCACACAAGAGGAGATTGCTATGAGATTTTCCAAGAAGCATCAGTTGGATACAGATTTGGTCCCTATTGGAACATCCATGTCTCTTCCTGTGTGTTGCTTTTTCTTTGCTATATGGTTTCCCATAATCCTTCTTACACTGCCAGCAATTCAAAGGTTGCTTTGACCTTCTTGCTTTTAGGATTTGAATGTCCCTTAAGTTATGCAGGACTCACACATGGATGCCAGATGTGTCCTAGGTCTGGCTCATCTCAGTAGTGTCAGTAGCTTAGGCTTTCTTTACGTTCTGGGCTTCTCAGTACAAGAGAGACATGGAACTCCTGGAGTGGGTCAAGTGGAGGGCAATAAAGATGATTAAGGGGCTGGAGCATCTCTTTATAAGGAAAGGTTGAGAGAGTTGGGCCTGTTCAACGTTGAGACTGAGAGGGGGCCTCATCAATGTCTATAAGTATCTGAAGGGAGGGTGTTGAAGATAGAGCCAGGCTCTTCTTGGTGGTGCCAAGCACTAGGACGAGAGGCAATGGGCCCAGAAACTGATGCGCAGGAAGTTCCACCTGAACATGAGGAAGAACTTCTTCACTGTGCAGGTGACCATGCACTGGAACAGATTGTCCAGAGAGGGTGTGGAGTCTCTCTCACTGGGGATATTCAAGAACTGTCTGGACACAATCCTGTGCAACGTGCTCTAGGAAGACCCTGCTTGAGCAGGAAGGCTGGACCAGATGACCCACTGTGGTCCCTTCCAACCTTACTGTGTGATCTTGTGATTGGTGTTCTGTGGCATGTGGACGGGCAAATCCTGGAGTACCCTTCACAACTTCACTCAGTTCTTGGGGAAGAGTGGGTTAGCAAACTCTGTCAGCCTGTTGTTCTCCCCTCTACTGTGTGGTTGGTAACATGCACACACGTCACACTTAAGAGAACCCTGAAACCAAAGGGGTTATTGCTGCTGGACATCTTTCTTACAGTCTTCTCTCTGTGCAGAGCACAGGGAACGAGACCACTATGGAGGAGGAGCTGGGCCTCGTGGGAGCCACAGCTGATGACACCGAGGCCGAGCTCATCCGCAGTATTTGTGAGACAGAACTTCTAGATGGTAAGTGTGGCTGCCACTGAGGAATACTGACTCTGTCTGCACGTGTGAATGAACAGGTACAGGGGGTAACAGATCCTGAAGGAGGAAGGCTGTTTCCTTCAGAAAGAAGCACTGTTATTTTCCATGGTGTCACTTTCCATGTAGGCTGTGTGTTTCTTTGCCTCTCTGGAGGAGGCTGTTTAGTGGTGAAAATGAGTCAACCAGTAACTGCAGTTTGCAGCAGCTCTGGTATAAATGGAGTAATTGTTCTTAAAGCAGGATGCACAAACAGTGCTCTCATGCTCACTGTCTTTATCCCCACTCTAGGGAAGCACCTGTTCTCTGCCTTTGTTCCACTGGTGCTCAAGATCTGCAACAACCCTGGACTCTACAGTGACCCGGCACTGTCAGCTGCTGCAGCCCTCACTCTTGGCAAAGTCTGCATGATCAGGTACTGCTGAGCCATGCCAGAGTTCTTTTCCCAGCCTTCCTAGTGCTAAAGCACAAGCAAATGTTGCAACTGCTTTTCCAAGGAAAGAATGAACACAGAAAAGTGTTCATTGATCACTTTTTTTAAACTATTTTTTCTCTGTTTTCTGAGAGATGGAATTTTGCTATCTGTCCCTTCTTTCCTGTACACTATCTTGTTAGCTCTGAGTTCTGTGACTCCCACTTGCGTCTGCTGTTCACAATGATGGAGAAGTCCACCCTGCCTGGTGTGAGATCCAACCTTATTATTGTAGTAGGAGATCTGGCCATTCGCTTCCCCAACCTGGTGGAGCCTTGGACATCACATCTCTATGCCAGGTAATGCTACCCTCATTGCTGGGAGAGGACACGTGATGAAAACTCTGTGGAAGGGTGACACTGGGTCTTCCAGAAGGTGACAATGACCTAAGAAACCAAATTTTAGGATGTTGGTGCAGGGAGACCAGAGCCCTGGCCTGTGGAAGAGACTGTCATGAGTACCAGTAACTCAGAGACTCCCCCACTGCCCTCTGCAGTAACTGTTTGCCCCTGTCAGGTTGCGGGACCCCTGCCCAAGCGTGAGGCAGACGGCTGGGCTGGTGATGACTCACCTCATCCTCAAGGACATGGTGAAGGTGAAGGGCCAAGTCAGCGAAATGGCCACTCTGCTCATAGACCCAGAGGAGGCGATTGTGGGAGTGGCTCAGAACTTCTTTGGTGAACTCGCCAACAAGGCAAGTGGATGCTCAGGGACCTTATTTCACAAGAGCAGGGAAGGGCTGTTGGGTTACACTCGTCAATTACATAAGTCCTGGAGAAAGTGTGTTAGAGGTGTAGAGCAGCTGTCTGTTTCTCTGTGGACTAAATAAGGGTAGTTAAAAGAAATTTTGCAATACAAGTTTTGCTTCATCTCTGCCTGGTGTTGCTGAATTTGACCTCATCCATTCACACTGGAAGGCAGGTTCCAAACCAGTGCCTTGTCCTTCAGTGCGTGTCCAGCACAGGGTTGGGAACAGTTTTCTGTAGCTCACTTATAGGCCTTACAGCAGAGTTCCCTGACCTTATGGCTCAGGCAGTGCACTTTCTCTGAAACCTTTCCAAGTTGTTCTTGGCTGTGGGACACTGAGATACTTAAATTGAAGCAGTTTCTGCCCAAGCAGGTAAGAACAGGAGCAACATTACCCCCTGTACACTCTTCATTCAATGTGTAGCCTCACACATTTGAGATTTACTGCCTGAGAGGCTGCAGTGACACTGGGGCTTTTCTGTCTTGATTTGCTTTGTTAAAGCAGAGCTGGCCACCTGACTGCACTGACTTTCTATCTCTGCAGTGTCTATGACAAAATCATGTAAAAGTAGTGAGAAAGAGACTATGGATGGGACCTTTTCAGGCAAGATGGGAAGCAGTTCCATGAGCTGAAAAAAAAGCTTCCTGAAAAGGGAAACAGCCTTTGTTGGGTTGTGACAAGGTTGGAAAGCAAAGAAACTGCATCCAAGTCTGCCAAAGAGCAGAGCTGGGGTGCAGTGTTTAGCTTGTTGGTTGGCTGGGTTTTTTCCCCCCAGACAAATAGTCCTGGATAGGTTTGGCTGCCTGTGTACAGCTCATTTCAAAAAGCTGATGCTTTCAGTCAATAGATTTGGGATGGGTAGAAAGGAGATAATTTTAAGTGGGCAGCGTATTTGGCTTGGCTCAAGTTATCCTTTCTAATTCTGTATCTCATGTAGAGACTTGTGTTCTGTGCAGGGTAATGCTGTCTATAACCTGCTTCCAGACATCATCAGTCATCTCTCGGATCCTAACAGTGGCATAGAGGAGGAATCCTTCCACACTATTATGAGGTATCCTGAGGTTAAATAAACCTCTTATGGCCAGGACTATGTTTATGCAAGGGGGTGCCATATCCAGGGAAGAAAAACTACAGTGACATGTACAAAATGCTTTTTCAGTTCTTCTCTTTGATATGACTTTTTCAGTCTGTATTTGAGATGGAGTCATGCTGAGGGGAATTGATTTTAAAGCCACATAGTTGGGGGTGAGGAGAGATCCCACAAAGAGTTACCTCTAACTCAAAATTACTTTCTCGCTAGAAAAGGAAAATAGTTGGTTTTACGCATGGGAACATGGATATGCAACATTAGGAAAACACAACAGGTTTTAAAGACTGCTGCCTTTGTCATTTTGGTGGCTACTGGAGTTTTGTAAGCAGTTTTAGTAAAGCTGTAGTTATAGTGACAGGTTTGGATCTGGGGTGGCTTTTTGGTAGTTTGTTTTTTGAGGGTTTTTTGTTTGTTTGTTTGTTTTCTTTTTCCAAGAAAGCCTTACTCTAGAGTATAGAATTATTGGAATATTTCAATCTGAGGTTATTGGTTGCTCATAAACAGCACTAATAATGCCTTTATTGATAAAGTACAGAAATTTTCCTCTCATTTCTGAAACTTAACCACATGAAGGTTTTTCTGAGTCACTTGAATCCCTATGGATTACAGAGGGAAGTGTTAGACAAAAGTATTGCTGTTGCTGAAAAGAAGAACAATAAAATCTCCTATGACTTTTCAACTAGTCTATCTATGAGAGTCCAGTGCATTTAGGAAGATGCATGGGATTTTGGACAAGTAGGAATTGCAAGACACAGAAAAGGTCAATTAGTAAGGGTGTAACTGAGACTGAATTTATGATGGCAAAAGTAGATGGATATTTTCCTTCAGCTTTCATTAAGGAGCGTAATGTGAAATACTGGAGAATACAGCTTGTGGTTCCTGGCAGCACATGCAGAAGGGGAAGTTAATGTCTGAAGTGAAGCAAATCATCACAGAGAGACAGGAGGCAGCATGTAGAAAAATTCCAAATTATTTTGGAATTTTCAGTACTGTTTTTAATTAATGTCTAGCTGGTGGTGTTACCACAGACATAGAGCATAATGAGTGTAGCACTTGCATTAAAGTGTGATTGGTGGGGTTAAGAAAGGTATGAGATGGAGTTTTGACTTCCAGCAACATACAGGGTGAGAACTGGAGGTGTCTGGCAAATAAGAGCAGAGACAGTATTGATTTAACAAAGTAGGCAGGTATCAAATTAGTCTAAAGATAATTTAAAAGAAGACCTGATAATCAGTTAGCACACCACATCATATCCTTTAAATAGGAAAAAAAGGAATAGTAGTTGAAACTGAACTATTTCCCCATGGAGCACTATATGAAATGCTTACAGTGGGAAGGATCAGGTTTAACTTGGAAACCATGGTGGACAAAGTCTAGGAATGAAGCAGTGCCTTATGCTCCAGGGATACTTGCCAAACTGGAGAATAGGGAGGTGTAAAAAAGATGGAAGTAGTGGGGGGACCATCAATGTTCAAGGACTAACTTTGGAGAGTGAGAGAGTTACAGTGCTTAAAAACTGGGATGAAAACTAGCAGACCAAAGCATAAGGTTGAATGTTTAGAAGTTGTTTAACCTCTTCAGTAAAGCTATGGCTAAAGTTAAGAGGTGCATTCCACTTCCTCCTTTAGCAGCCCAGTTTCTTCTGGTATAGGGAAGTGTTGGTGAGACCTTGCCTGGAGTGCTGCCACAATTCTGGTCACTTAAGTTAAAGATGAATTGATGCAGGAACAAATGCAAAGGGAGGACTCCTGAGAATGCTGTCTCTGTTGTGTATCTTAGAAAAGCAGCTTGGTGTGGTGGCTGTAGACATAACAAAGACTGAACAAGGAAGTGCTTTAGAGCAATTATATCAAGGCCAGTGGCAACCTGACTGAGCTAAAGTTCACAGAAATGCTGGTAAAAGAAAAAAGCAGAACAGCAGGACCTTCTTAATAAATAGAAGTTAGGCAGTGATTTCTATGAGGACATAGTGCAAAATGCACAAGTACTTAACTGTGCTAAAGTCCTGGGGTCTCTATTCCTCAAGAAGCTAAGAAAAAATGGAATTAGGTTAGCATTTAAGTTCTGTTAGGCTTTATTCCCATTTCAGTACAAAGTAATGCTCACTTTTGCATTGATCCAAAATGCAACAACACATTTTCAGCAAATTAATAATGAAAAAGTCACAAGCATGGTTTTGAAGGGGGGGGAATACTGTATGCCACAGTGCTCCCCTCAAGGTCTGCTTGTCAGACATACTAGTGTCAGTGCAACTTGTGAAGTGAGGATATTGTCTGGAGGTGTTGCATGCTCTTAAAACTGGATGGAAGGAGCAGATTAGAAGTCAACACTGCTGCTTTTTCATCACCCCTCCTATCTGAAATGAGGTTTCCTCTCTGGGCTCTCAATTTTGCTTTTTTTTTTTTCCCCTTGCAGATATCTTTTTTCATATATTACAAAAGACAAACAGACAGAGAGCTTGGTGGAGAAACTGTGTCAGAGATTCCGGACTGCCAGGTGGGTTGTAATCTTAATTTTCCTGACGAGCACTCCTACTTCTTACGAATTGTTAGAAGAAATGAGCTTGTATGTGGTGGCTGTAACAGGTTCCTATTATATTCTTCATGTGGCAAAGTGCCAAATGCTGATAAACCTGGATTAGGTCCCTTTTTGTTTATTTAACTACCTTCTCCTAAAAATACATTAATAAATATGTATAAATTAAGATTTCTGGTTTTATTATGCAGTGATTGACCCCTCTTCCCTCCTTTTTTAAGGAAAAAGTTTTGTGACAGTTTAGATCTGCATTATAACTGAGCAAGGAAACATCCCACGTGTGGGGTTTGTGTACCTTTGTGATCCTTCTCCACAGGCTATTCCCTTGCAGCTCAGGTGGGAAATTAGTGTGTTCAGCTGAAAAGTTGGGATCCTCCCAGCAGTCCTGTCTGGGATGATCTCAACTATCAAGCTGATACAGGCCTGTCCTTGTTCTGTGTGCATGGGCTTCTCAGTAGCAAGGACTCTGTTTTGGTTTTTTATTATTATTTTATTCAAGGGCTTGTGTCACCATACACTTAGGCTTTTGCTCTGCTCCGTCTCCAACATGTGCATGCTTTGCTCTTTGTGCTGATTACAGAGTGTCTAGTGCAGGATCCACCCTGTGAATCTGGGATATCATTTTGCTTTCTGAGTTTTGGGGTTTTTTGCTGCTTTTCCCCCGCTCCCCAAGATAAAACTCCACTAATCCAAGTGTACACTTTTTTTTTTTTCTCCAAGAAGAAGGATCATAGAAATTTATCTGCTTCCCTGTCATGTACTTTCAGTGATCTCTTCATTTTAACTTCCACTGGCTTTGGTGCCTCCTGCCTTCCTCCATTCCTGTGGTTTTCCTTCTCCATTGTTGTGGCTTTGCCCTTGAGATTTAAGCTGTGTCTGCTTATCTTGGTCATTTGTACACAGTGCCTGGGCATGTGACCAGCTCAGCTGCCTTAGGGAGTTGCATATTTCCCAAAATATTTGGATTTAGTTTCCTGAGCTGGAGAGTGGTCCCTCTTTCCCAAGTTGCCTCCCAGGAACACTGGTGAGCTCTTCACACCACATTTGTAAATAACCATCTTTGTTTAAGTTGTGTCTAGCCTTTAGTAGAATGCCCTGATATCAGCTTGATGCACACTAGTGGTACTGCTAGAGAAAGACTCTCGCTCCAGGCTAAAACAGAAGCTTATCAGAAAAGATTTTGCAGCCACCATCACCCTCCTCAGCATTTCTGGAGTTCTAAACATAGCAACTTGCCAGGTATCATTCAGACTTTAAAGGTGGAAACACCTGGATGCTGCAGCTTTGTTCTCCATCTGTATGGGTTTGAGCAGAGCATCCTGAGACAGCATATGCAGGACAACGTTGGGCCCTCACTTTGTATATATTCAAAATAGGGCTTTGGCCTCACTTTTGTCCCTCCCATGCCATCACAGTGAGCTACCTAAGGGATGCTAGTTTGTGCTCTTGTTTTTCTTTCCCTTTGGTTTTTTTCCAGTAACTTTTGCTGGAATTTGAATGTATTCCTTCTTTGATACAGGATTTCTTATTTGTTGACTTTATAACTTAATGAATATGACCTTCTTTATGTAACTAGCCAGGAAAGAGAGAGAACACCAAATACAGCTTCTGCTTGAGATCATCTCAAACATGCAAAAAAGAGCAGCCAGGGGGTTTTTGTTATGCAGTTGAAATAAGGCCCTTCAAGAGGAGTCCTGACCTCAGTGAGTCTTTTCCTCCTGGTCAGCAATAACTTCTGACACTTTTAAACAAGTGACTCTGTTCTTTAGCAGCAGAGGCTTCATGTTTTTCCAAGAGACACTAAATCAGTGTCTTTGATGGAATACAGTCGTGGTTGTGTGGTATGACAGCATCCTGTAACTGACCTGTAACAGAACAACCTGAATCTCATGTTCTGCAGGGCAGAAATACCTGCAGGAAACACTCTTAGTTCTGGGTGAGATGTGCTCATCCTCACATACCCCTTTTTGTAAGAGCTAATGGTGATCTTTGCCTTTCCCAGGACTGAGCGTCAATATCGGGATCTGTCCCACTGCCTTACTCTGCTTCCAGTCTCAGAACGGGGCCTTCACAAGCTGCAGGACAACTTTGACTGCTTTGCAGACAAGCTCCAAGATCCAGCTGTCTACAATTGTTTCCAGACTGTGCTGGCTCGATTCCGCAGAGCAGGAGTCAAACCTGATACTAAAGTAAGGATGTGGGACAAGTGTCCAGGCCAGAAAAATTATTGCATTTTGCATACATTGATTGGAAAGCCCTGCAGTTTTCCATTTTAAGCAGACTATTCCTCACCCCTAACAATTTAAATAAGTAAATTGATACCTCGATGGCTATTCTGCTATGAATGTAATACTTCTTTCCCCTCACCTTCTCTTCTTTTTTTCTCCTCCACCACTGTTTTATATCTCCATCAGGCTCTAGCTGAAGAGCTGGAGCAGAAGCTGTCTGCGTCCCATAACCGAGGGCTGGATTCAACAGAGATATGCCAGGAAGGCAGTCAAACTCCAGTGCCAGTGCCAGCCAAGCGGAAACCGATAGGAAGTATGTTCCTTTCTGTGAAACTGCAGCCTTCCTCTTGATCCTGCAGTCCAGCAGACACCTAGGGACTTTTCCTCACCTTTACAGACAGAATGGCTGCTACCTTTCTCTATTTTTTTTTCCCTTTTTCTTGACAGGCTCACACCGCCAGCCCCTGAGCCCAGCCAACAGGGATGAAGATTTTGTCACACCCCTGTCTCGTGCCCTTCGAAACCATAAGCATGCCCAAAAGCGCCCTCCACGCAAAAAAGCCATCATCACCTTCTCCAGCGACGAGGAGAACAGCTGTGAGGATGGTAAGGAACTGCAAGGCACTCCACACATGTGCTCTAAAGGTGAAAGGGGAGACGGGCTACAGATTTGGCCCAGCAGGGATGTCCCTTTGATCATGGACTTCAGAGCACCGTGGAGGTTGCCTGTAGATTTCTCTGTTCAAAGCAATGGAGTGCTGGTTATTGACACATTTTACTCTCTTTAGAGCTATCGGCAGAATTAAGAGAGGAAGAAACCCCCACCAAAACAACTCCCATCACCAGATCTTCAGCCCGACGGCTGCGCTGAGGGAACCATCTGCCACTGTCTTTAACTAAAAATAAAACTCCCTTTATGCAACAGTCGCCTTCTCATGTCTGAACTATCCCATAATATGACAGTGCTTTGAATGAGGACAAAATGGAAGTTAACACCAGGCTAAAGCAATTCCAATCCTGTCTTTTGATATCTCCCCCAAGAAAGGCAGTGATGAACATAGCTGCCACTTTGACTGATTTTTGCCCTGGCTTTGCAGATGAGAATAAGCTGCTCTTATTGGGAAAAAAAAAAAATCTTAGGAAGAAAGTCTTTCTAAGAAGAGCCTAACTACCCATGGAGTACAAAATGCTCATTCTTTTCTCATTTTGTATGTGCTTATACTACACTATTCAGCTTTTAACACAGGACCAATATGGTTTTGCATTTCATCCTTTTTGAAGCTCTTGCCCTGTAAAGCCCAGCAGGGTTTTGAGGGGAAGGTATCTCCATCTTTTTTTTGTATATATCTCATCAGAGTTCAGAGACTGGGGTGTGAGGAGAGAGAGAGAAAGGCTAACTTGAACTAGAGCACTTCAATAAACAATATGCAAAGTGAATAGGGAAAAAATACATCTTTTAAAAGTTAAAAAAACAAAAAACTTTAGAATTAACTTTTAATAATGCTAATTTGGTAAGTTACTAAAAMTAATGATACCATTGGTTTTCTCACTGCTTTCTGGAATGTAGTTGCTGCAAATCCAATTATGTTTAAAAAAGACTGGCACTTGCGTTTTTTCCTTCCAGGAATGCCACATTCGTGTTGGCATTTGTCCCAGAGCTATTACTACAGAATTTTTTCCTCTTACCTGTCAGCTGCTTAGAAAGAAGACTAGTCACTAGCTGGGCAGGAATGGGAAGGGTCCTCCTCTTTGCAGGTTCCTGCAGATCTTCTGCAGCCTCTGTCTCGGGGGATCTACCATGTTCCTGCAGTCCTGGTCACCCCTGGTTCACCCAGCAAGTAGAGCATGCTGCTCCATTCCCTTCTGGCCTGCCTGCAGAAGTACCCTGCTGTAGCTTATTTTGATCCCTATTGACAAAACAAACAAAAGTCATTAGACAGTGCATAGGTTTGCACTGACCTGAGCATATGGGTTTTCATGCTAATACCTGAATCCACATAACCATGTTAAATGCTGATAGAAACAAGCAGAGGGGGGAATGATGGGGTGACAGGTGTATTTACTGGGATTGGCCATGTAGACCAAACACCACACTTTAGTCCCATAACTCAGTGAAAATATCTGTCCCCTTGCCACGAGCCTAAGAGCCAGACACCAGTATAGATATGCTCCAACTCCAGAGCACACCAGTAACAACAGGCCAATCACGTGAAATAAAAAGATCAGAAAGCTACAGCAATATTGTCCTCTCTCCCCTCCTCCCTGATAAAATACTCAGTGAGGGCTCCAGGAGACAGAGCCAGCAGCCACAGCATTGACAGTAAATACAACACCAAGTCATGCACACTGTACGTGATTCCCCCACCACCCACAGGGTGTGACACTCACATATGGGAATAAAAAAAGGACAGCATATATGGATGTCTGCCCAGGCTCAAGGCTTTACAAGCCTGTGCAATAAATCTTGTGTAGATGTGAGATGTTGATAATGCTGCAGTAGGGAAGCTATGAATGGGTGGATAGAGGAAGTGAGGTGGCCATAAAACTCAAGCATTGGCTGACCTTCAGGCCATGCTTTTTCCATTACATGTGGTTGAACTTCTTCCTTCAGGAGATCCACGCAGCCACCTTTCTGAGATGGAGGGAGGGTTTGACAATCAGTGAGTGGACTGACACATTGGCTCCTTCATTGTTTTGCAGTCTGTCCTTTGCTCTGTCCCAAACACCGTGCTGCCTGGACAAGTGAGAGTGAAAAGTCAGTGAGTGAGAGCTCTGGTTGGTCGCTTTGTGCAGGCTGTTCAGGTGRAGCTTCCTCCTCTCCTCACTGTCTTCTGATACTGGAAGAATTAGTAGTTCTGTGTCATGGACAAAGGAAAGGAGGCAAAACTCAAGACAAGTTCGGACAGCAACACAGTGGCTACAGCCTTAAGTAGATGGTTGCTGCCCTTCTGTTCCTTGCAAACAGGTATTTCAGTGGCTGCCACAACAACCAGAAATCACTACTGAAGGACTAATCCCACTCCCTTGCTCCTGAGGCAGTGGGATTACTCAGTGCCAAGATCAATGGTGTTTCCATTCTCTAGGGACTCCTAACCATGGTTGCTCTGAACTCCTATAAATGGTACCAGTGGAATAATGTGAATATTGTCCTTACTTCTAGAGCCTGCAGCAACCATCCTTTTCCATCACCGTGGGGCAAGGGGTGTTCCCTCAGGGTACTTCACTCAGTCTCTAGTTCTCCCACTCTCCAGTTGCCCTGCTCCTTTGCTATATAAGCAACTATTTGTAAAAGACTGATTGTGATTCAGCAGGAGACCACTTTTCTGGTCTTGCAAGCTCTACAATCAGTGCCCCAGCATCAGAGGGGGAAGGGTTTTTATAAAGGAAACTTGTTAGCATCAGAGAGGAAAGAAGGACAATAACCTATTTGAGTCTGAGAAAACTGGGGCAATCGGGGACTCGTCTGCCAAAGCCTTTTCACTTCAGAGTCATTGCCAGGACATGTCAGAGTAACTATTCAGTTCCACTGCAGTCCCAGCAAGGATCTGGGATGCAGAGCAGCTGAAACGTCACGGCACCTGAGTCACTGAGCACCTGCATTTTATCCAGGCTTTGCTGGATTTGCAAGAATTTACAAGAATCTGCAAGAAAATTTGCAAATTTTCTGCAGTCTTGGAAGTTTCTTGCTTGGTATGGGAGAGTGATGGCTCCTTCTCTCTCTCAGCACCAGCTCTTGCTGGACCAAAGGAGGACATGTGTCACTTGAGATCTCAGAGTCCGTCCACCACCTACAGGGCTCAGTCTTTGTGCAAACAGACTGGAATTTTGGAGAAGTTGCAAATGCATTTCTGGCATTCTTCTTGCAGTATGGGGGCCACCCCATTCAAGGGATGCCAGATCAAGCTTCTGCTACATTTTGTATCAAAACCAAAGTGTTATTGCTTTTGCACTTACCTTTCACTCAGGGAAGGACTGACTTGTGCAACCGGTGCATTCCAGCGGGGCTGCACCTGCCTGCGGCTGTCCTACCAGCAGTGAGTGCCGAGCACACTGGCTCAGCTGTTTCTGGATGGCCAGATGTGACAGGGAAGTACAGAACAGCATCCTCTGGGACATCTTGCATGCAGGATGAACATGTGCTCACTTCCCGTCCTTCCTTTCTTTTCCATCCCTCTGAAACTTTCACACCACAAAGTCCATACCCTCCTGCATCCAGCACACATTGGGGCTGGCTGTGCGCACACATCCCACACTCCGTGGGGTGCCCAGGCACCCCATCCGAATGCCCACATGGGCAGCATGTTCCATGACTCAGCAGTCACTTGTGCTTTGTAGATCAAAAGGTTGGTATGAAAGTAATCCTGTTACCCACAAAATGTCTCAGTGGGGCCTCGGGAGCCCCTCCATGTGCTGGTGCAGGCAAGGGGGTGATGGGACTGCCAGACAGGATCACCAGAGCATTGCATTGCTCTGGAAACAGCACCAGTTGTGGGTCACAGATATCAGGTGGAGCTAACAAAATTGGATGTCCTCACCTGTGCAAACTCTCTCCTGCTTCCAGCATCAGTGCTCCAGACTGAAGCCCCCTACTCACTTCTCACGGACTGGACGCAAAATGGTTCATAAAACTTTCTGGCCCCTTGGGTAGGGAAGAAATGGACTCACAAATCCGCATCTGCGAGAGCAAAATGCCTGTAAGGAAGAAAGGGAGGGAAGGAGGAAAAGGGATACAGAGCAAATATCTGAGCTGTGACTTTTGTTATCTCTGCAGAAGACTTTTTTTTCAAATTTTCTTCTTTCCTTGAAAAAAACAAAAGCAGGCAGCAGAACACTTCCTGTCAAGGTGTGACCTGACTGCTTTGTGCAATAGCACTGAAGAAAGGTAAATCTGGGGTGTTGTTAAACTTCCCCAGCACACTCATTGCTAATCCTATACTGGGGTACAGTCCCCCCATTCCTCTCCCCTGACAAACTTTGCTGATTAGTTTCTGTCTTCACACCCGGGCTGACTTCTGCACCCTGATCTCCAAACAGTGACCTCATTGCCTTGTTCAACTGGTGAGAAACTACAGTAAAATGGGAGAGGTAAACAAAGGGTGGGAACTAATGGCCAGAAGATTTAGGAGGTAGGAATCTGCTCCTTGCTGTCCTTCTTCCATTGTGTGCCTGAGCTTGAGAAACTGCAAGCTGAGTCTCAACAAGCTCTTTTCTGTGACGGTTCCTCTGGAAACTCAGCCCAGTCCTCCAGATGGTGACTCGGGACAAACAGCCTGCAAATTGTATGTCCACTAGTATAAGACCCACGCTCCTGTCACTGCTACAAATTCCATATAGTACTGGAATTCACTCACTATCTGCATCAGGAGCTCTTAATTCCCAGCCCAACTGTCTCACCAAGATATAAACATTAAAAACAAAAGCCTATGTTGTCACAGAGCTGAATTTGTGTTTGCTCCATTCAGCCAGCAGTGTGCCTAACTCTAGCTGAGCTGCTGTTCATGCTCACACTGATTAGAGAAATAGCATTAACAGCACTCTGCCTACAAGAAGTATGTTCAATACCACTCACTACACAATGCAGCCTTCAATATCCTCCTTTTGGGATGTGTTTCAAAGCGTCACCCCGTCCCTCACCCTGACAGACACCTCCAGGTCCTGGTGAGCAGCAGCTCAACTCACATTTGTCTTCCCAGACACTCAGTAAACACCTTTGTGTCCTTTTTCTTTAGAGGAAGGGGTCTTGCTGAGCTCACCCTGAAATATATCACCCTGGACAAAAGGGCTGAAAGGTTAAGGAGCTCCAGGGGGTGGTTCAGCAGGGAGCTGGGGCCAGACGCCTGCCAGAACCAAAGCTATAAAGGCAGAGAGGGGCTAGGGACTGCAAACGACACAGATGCTGCAGGTCCTGCCTTGCCTCCCACAAGCTCTAGGATAAGAAGATGATGCTGGGGCTTCAGTCATGGCCTTGCTCATTTTTCCTCTTCTTGGTTCTGCTCTCTGCCAGCGTTCAGACTGTGTCCTTACCAGGACAGAGGCTACAGGTAGGAGGAACTGGGAAAGAGCTGAGGGAGATTTCAGAAGTGGAGGAGGAGGGGAGGTTGTGTTTGAACCTGGAATGAGTGGTGTCCGAAATTCCAACTACCAGAGGCTGCTGTCTGTTCTCGTTGCCCCCTTCCCTCCAGTTCAGCAGCCTCAGCTCTAGGGTGACTTTATTACCCAGCCCCTAAGGAGCACCAGCATTTCAAGACAGGAAACAGACAAAAGCTTTTTAGTGCTCTGCAGAAGCTTTTAAGTGAAGCTTTCAAGTGAAGAGCCTGGTCCTCTTTAAGCCCACTCTGTGTCAGCAGCCACCAGATATTAGTCATGTCTCTCATCATGTTCAATTACTGGTTCTGATGTTTCAGAGGGAAGATGCACCCTGTTAGGCCAGGAGTTTTGCCCCTAAGCTCAGGATTACCCTGCAGCAGACCCTCTTTAAGGCCAAGAGCTCTGTCAGGATGCCAGCTAAGGGCTTCTTCACTTGAGTAAACATTTTCTCCTCAGCAATTACAGCAATCATATTTTGGCTTTCAAATCTAGCCAGCTCCCTCTTACCCAAACCCTAACCTGAGCTCCAGAACCTCGCCTTCACATCACCCTGGGAAAGCCACAGGGAAATAGTCAGGACATGAACTAAAATCACAAGACTGATGGTGCTATGACTCACCACTTTCACTCCTCGCTGAGGATGCCTGTGTCCGCTTCAGTTAACTTGCTACTGCAAAGAGCTGCACAAAGGCATCTTCAGCCTTAGCTCAGCATCCATGTGAGAGACAGATGTGGAACAGCTCCTGCAGGCTGCTTCTCCGGACAGCCATGCCATGCCTCCACTGCACCCAACACACCCCCAACCCTTGTCTCCCAGCAGTGCTGGGGGTTTACAGTCAGCACAGCTCACCTAGAAAATTTCTGGCAGATGGGGAGTGCCCCTTCCTCACACCTGCTCTGCTCCTGCCTCTCCCTCATCTTTATCAGCAGGTATTTGAGGCAGGCCCATTCTTCCCAGCAGCCCTCTGGAAAAAATGAAATGCCACACAGCAGCCTGAGCACAAAGAGATGCTCAGCATCCACAAAAGGAGCAAGGACGGAAGACAGCTACCTTCCAAATCCGGGGCAGGGTGGGATGTGTGTATGGTTTTACAAGAGCAGGGCAATCTGCCCGCAGGCAGAGGCTCACAGCAGCTGCCTGCCTGCTGCTTTGGACAGCACAGTCATTTCAGACAGTGGGAGCTGCTGCTCTAGCCCTTCCCTGTGTCCGGATGCAATGCCACAGGCACAGTGCTGTGGGCAGGCATCACTTTATGTCCTACCTGAGCCATACAGAGGGTGTGGGCAGTGGGGTACAAAGGGGTACAGGGCTTATTGCCAGGAGCACAGGCATCATCCCATTCTCCTCTCTGTCTATCCCAGATGCTCCTTTCACAGTTGCTGCCCCTGGAGCCTGAGTCCACACTGACTGAAGAGGACACAAAGGAGGGGTCCAGCTTTGGTCCTCAGCTGCTGTCCTCCACTCTCCCCTTCCTCCCGTCTGGGGCTAGAGCTGCCCGTCCCTCCCTCTGGCGCAAGAACCTTGCCAGTCGCAAGTGGGCACTGCCTGGAGATTGGGCCTGGAAGGCCATGCCCAGGGGTTGCTTTGGGCTGAAATTGGACCGGATCGGGACCTTCAGTGGCTTGGGGTGTTAGTTTGCAGGGCCTCCGAGGTGAGAGGGCCAGCAGTGCGGGCTCGAGCAAGTGGGCAGGGAACAAGTTCAGGGCAGAGTTGAGCGCGCAAACAGCGAGGGGATGGGGGCAGCGGGGCAGGCTGTGGGGCCACCAGCTGCCAGCCGCCGGGGCATGTGCCGAGACCGGGGACGCCCCGTGCTGCCGGCGCTGTGCTGGGGCCCGGCTGGGGCGAGAGCAGGCGGGCGGGATGGCGCTGGGCGGCTCACCAGGCCCGCTTCTCCGCAGACGGAGGGCACCCAGCCTCGGGAACCTGCACGGCTCGGCAACCAGCACCGGCTCGGGAACCAGCACGGCGCACCGCTGCACGAAGCCCTGAAGCTCCCGCCACGAAGAAGGGAGACGGCAGCAGCGAGGAAGCGGCGCGGCGGTACGAGGAGGAGCTGCCCAGCTCCGCAGCTGCCCACCGCGGCCGCTGGACCCCCCGCTCCGCCGGCACCCCCCTCCCTGCTCCACGCGACTGAGGACTCGCTCATTAAAGAAGCTGTACTAATTTGCCGCGTCCGGGCTCGGCGGTGGCTGCCCCCGGCCGGGGGGCGGGCGGGAGTTGGCGGCAGAGCCCGCCCGGCGCACCCGGCCCCACGCGCGGGGCCGTGCCGGGCCCTGCCGCCGCCGCCGCCATTCCGCGTGGGGCGTGCAGCACGCGCGGCTGCGGCGCGGTGCGGCCGGGGGGGCGGACACGGGTGAGGTATCGACCAGGCACGGGGCGTAAGGGCCGCGTTGGCTCATCCCGGCCGCACTCTGCCCCCGCCAGAGCAAACACAGGGGCCTCCTTTTTGCGCCGAAGCTTTCCSTGAGGGCTTCCCTCGGTGGGCTGCGGCTGGGGCACCACGGACCCCGGCACGAGTTCGTAGCCCTGCTGCTGTGCCACGCGAGCCATCATCATGCCCTGGCCTTTAAGAAAAGGTTGTAACCTCAGCTGGGTCTAAACTTAGCCACCAGCCCCTCGGCAGCACCGGGAATAGCAGGGGTATAAGGAGAGTTGGGTTACGTTTGAGCTGCATGACCCCTCTCTGCCCCGCACCCCAGTACCTGCGTGGTTCCCTCAGCCCGCACCCCCCTCCTTATCCTCAAAGCCCTGTTCAGCCGAGCAGCCAGAGGGACATTCCGGCTCCCACCACCCCCACCCGCTCCGTCAGTCCAGATTTGCATCCCCACCTGTTCCCACACTACCCTCCCTCAGGGATGGGAGATTTGGGATTTGTGCGTGCTCTGGGCGTTGTACCTAACGCGGGTTTGTCCCGCCGCATCTGCCCCGCACGGAGCCAGGTGGTGCAGCTCGGCAGGGCTCGGTGAGGGAGCCCAGCATGGGGGGCGGGGAGCGGGGCAGCAGCCATGCCAGGAGCGCTTCCTGCTCGCAGGCAGCCGGGGAAGGCGGGCCGAGGCGGCAGACGAGCAGGATTTCCGCCGTCACGTCCCGCGGGCAGCGGCAGCGGTGCCGCAGTGCCTCATTAAGATGGTGCTCACGCTGCATCCCGTGGCCTGCCGGGGCAGCGCCGGGCCGGGAGCCCCCTCCAGAGCACGCTTGGATAAACCCACACAAACGGGGGTCCCAAGCTGGGGGCGGGAGATCTCCCAGCCAGTACCTCCCGCGCCGGGCGGAATGGGAGGCGCCTGGGCACTCGCTGCTCCCTCGGGGTGACCCCAGCATCCCTGCGGCCCCTTTGCCCTTGCAGCCACAGAATCATGGAATGTTAAGGGGTTGGAATGGACCTTAAAAGATTATCCAGTTCCAACCCCCCTGCCACGTGCAGGGACGCCTCCCACCAGAGCAGGTTGCTCAAGGCCTTATCCAGCCTGGCTTTGAACATTGCCATGGCTGAGGCATCCACAACCTCCCTGGGTAATGTGTTACAGTGCCTCACCACCCGCGCAGTAAAGAATTTTTTCCTAATATCCATCCTACATTTCCCCTCTTTCAATTTGTACCCATTAGTTCTTGTCCTATCACTACATTTCCTGACGAAGAGTCCCTCTCCGGCTTCCCTGTAGGTCCCTTCGGATACTGGATACTACTCCATCCAGGGAGGCACAGGCTGCAGCCGGCGCTTGGGTCTGCCTGCCCTTTGTTATCAGGTGAAAGCAGCGCACGCCATCCTCCAGAGCGGCAGCGAGCCTGGCGGGGGCAGCCCCTCACCGGCCATCACCCGGGGGTCCCTGTCCGTCTCCTTGGGCAGGGGCGCAGCCGCCCATCACCGCCCTGGAGACAGCTCCCTGCAAGGAGCGATGGATCTCTCACCACCGCCATCACCACTACCACCCCCACCTCCCTTGGCACGGCTCGACGGGAGTGTGATCGCCGCGGACCCCCCGTTCTCGGCGCGGGGCCTTTGTTACCGGGGGGCGATGGGGCGGGGGGAGCAAGGGGGGTCATCGGCTGCCGCACCCGCAGCGCGAGCGCACGTAGCCCGGCCCGGCCCCCGCGCTGCCATTCGGCGGCGGCGCGGCGGGGCGGGCCCCAGCCCTACCCTCACGCGGCTATAAAGGGCGGCGGAGCGGGGTTGCGCCACCTCCTCACTGCGCGCCGGGCGGCTCGGAGGCAGCAGGTAACGGGTGGGGCGGGGGAGATGCGCGGGGGGAGATAGAGGCGRCGGGGGGTGGGCGTGCGAGAGGCCCCTCCACGCACACCGCCCACCGACGAGGGGCGGCGGCGGGCGGCAGCCCCAGGGCGGAGCGGGGCCGCGTGGCGGCAGGGCCCGCGGGCACAAAGGCGGCGCGGCGCAAAATGGCGGGGGTGGCGTGAGGGGGGCGGTGAGGCGAGGAGGGATGGGGGTGTGAGGGGGGATGGTCGCCGGAGGAGGAGGAGGAGGGGTCGGGTGGTTGTGGCGGGGGGGGGGGGGGGGGGGGGGGGGGGGGGGGGGGGGGGGGGGGGGGGGGGGGGGGGGGGGGTGGTCGCCGGAGGAGGAGGAGGAGGGGTCGGGTGGTTGTGGCGGGGGGGGGGGGGGGGGGGGGGGGGGGGGGGGGGGGGGGGGGGGGGGGGGGGGGGGGGGGGGGCGAGGGCGAGCTCGGAGCGCGGGGCCCCCCTCGCCCGCGCGCCGCGCGCCCGTCAGCGCGGGGCGAGACGTTAACGGTGCCCGGCGCGGGCGCGGCTGCGGGGGACGGTTGTTGCCGGTTCCCCTCATGCCCTCACCGGCGATTTCTGCCCGTAGGAACATCCCGACCAGGCAAAGATGGTGAAAGTCGGAGTCAATGGGTGAGTGCCGGGGCCGGCGGGGGCAGCAGGGATTTTGGGTTGGGGGGGGGGCCGGGGAGAGCGACGGGGGGGCAAGGTCGCCTCAAGGGCGCGGAGGAGGATTGGAGGCGGGGGGGGGAGGTTGAACCCCGCCGGTCCCGCTCCGCCGGCGCCCCCCGGGGCAGAGCGGTGCTGCTGACTCATTTCCCTTCGGATTCGGGGTGACTCACCCAGGAAGGGGCTGCCGCTGCCTGGCTGCCCCAGTTTCCTCCCCCATTCCCGGGGATCCCCACAGCCCCCCACCGAAAGGTCGCCCGGTGGATCGTGTGTCGCTGGTGGCCCCGGGGATGTGACCTTCTAGTGCCGGGCCGAGGAGTAACCGGATCCCCGGGGCTCTCAGTAAATTTAGCGATTGACCTTTGCGGGGCGGGGGTCGTTCTTAATCTTTAACCGGGGTGCCTTGGCCTTTGGACGGGCTGCAGGGCTCCCTCCCGCCCCACTGGGCAGGGAGCAGTGGATGATCCCAAGGGAAGGCTGCCAAGGACTGCCTGGCATGCCCAGCCCAGCAGGTTCACTGTTGCGCCTCCTTACCCGTCTTTCTCTCTCCAGATTTGGCCGCATCGGCCGCCTGGTCACCCGGGCTGCCATCCTCTCTGGCAAAGTCCAAGTGGTGGCCATCAACGATCCCTTCATTGATCTGAACTACATGGTGAGTTGCCTTGCAGTGCCCCCTCTGGGTGTTTCTGAGTAGGGCTCCTCTGGATCTGTTCTAGTAGCTTCCCAGGGTGTTAGAGAATGATGGCAGTCGGGGTGCCTGACCTTCCACCCTCCCTCTCTTTATTAGGTTTACATGTTCAAATATGACTCTACTCATGGTCACTTCCGGGGCACTGTCAAGGCTGAGAATGGGAAACTTGTGATTAACGGGAATGCTATCACCATCTTCCAGGAGTAAGCATCTTTCTCCCCGTTGCCCCTCTGGCAGATGACAGTGGGTGTCTCATGGAGCAGCTCTTAAAATTTTGTCCCTCTTTAGGCGTGACCCCAGCAACATCAAGTGGGGAGATGCTGGTGCTGAATATGTTGTGGAGTCCACTGGTGTCTTCACCACCATGGAGAAGGCCGGGGTGAGTACGCCACAGATGGACACAAGAGAAGGGATATTGCTGCTTCTGCTTGTGGGGCACGTTACCATGTACAGAGTTGCTCAAGATGGGGCTGTGAAGGAGAAGAGATGGTCTGAAGAAGCAAGCTGGGAGGGATCCCGAGTTACCTAATCTCTTACCTCTTTCTCTTCAGGCTCACCTGAAGGGTGGCGCCAAGCGTGTGATCATCTCTGCCCCCTCTGCTGATGCTCCCATGTTTGTGATGGGCGTCAACCACGAGAAGTATGACAAGTCTCTGAAAATTGTCAGGTAAGGAGAGAGGAAGATGCTTTCTGGCCTGGAGCTCTCACCAGCTGGCAAGGGTCTCATCTCACCTCAGTGGATGCGTTGCCCCTGGCTGATGTGCCTTTCTCTCTTTACCCCAGCAATGCTTCCTGCACTACTAACTGCCTGGCACCCTTGGCCAAGGTCATTCATGACAACTTCGGCATCGTGGAGGGCCTTATGGTAGGTCTGCAGCTTGGTGCTGAGGAGGGTGACCTACCCACAGATCGCTTCATGTGACAGGGAAAGCATCTCTGCTACCCGTGTCACCGGGGATGCTGTTTCTGGAGAGTATTGGCTGTGTTCTTACTCCTGTGCTCTTTCTTCAGACCACTGTCCATGCCATCACAGCCACACAGAAGACAGTGGATGGACCCTCTGGGAAGCTCTGGAGGGATGGCAGAGGTGCTGCTCAGAACATTATCCCAGCATCTACTGGAGCTGCTAAGGCTGTGGGAAAAGTCATTCCTGAGCTCAATGGGTGAGTGTTGTCCCTTCTCAGGTGTTAGGACAAGGCAGAACATTCCTAGGCTGGCAGAGGAGTGCCAGATGCTGTTCCTTGCTGACTCATGTCTCTCACAGGAAACTTACTGGAATGGCTTTCCGTGTGCCAACCCCTAATGTCTCTGTTGTGGACCTGACCTGCCGCCTGGAAAAACCAGTAAGTGTTGGGAACAACGTCCTCACAAACTCCTTGCCCCTGCTTCCTCCAGACCCTGTCTTGCACCCAGAATTGCCCTCTGTGCATCCAGCTTGTCCTGAAGATCTGATCTTTGTGCAAAGAGCACCTGCTGGGGTGTTCCCATGTGTGTCCCCTCCCTCCCCGTCACTGGTGGACATTTTGTTTGAGTTGGGATCTGACCATCTTAATTTGTGTCTTCTCAGGCCAAGTACGATGACATCAAGAGGGTAGTGAAGGCTGCTGCTGATGGGCCCCTGAAGGGCATCCTGGCATACACAGAGGACCAGGTAAGGAGCACCTGGTCTCTTGGCCTGTGTTTATTGACACTTGCCTCATTTTTCTAACACTGTTGGCAGCAGCTTTGCTGGAATCCTGGTTTGGGCGCTTGGGGTTCAGGCTGTGGGCAACCTCATGCGTTACAATTTTGTCTGTGTTCCAGGTTGTCTCCTGTGACTTCAATGGTGATAGCCATTCCTCCACCTTTGATGCGGGTGCTGGCATTGCACTGAACGACCATTTTGTCAAGCTGGTTTCCTGGTAGGTGCAGCCCCGGTGCATGTAGGGGCTGGCACAGACAGGTTACAAACTTGGGTCCTGTTGATCACTGCTGGTGATCCAGGTAGATACAGACCCCTGTGCTGTAGAGTGGCTCCAACTTGAAACAGTCTCTGTGGAGTGAGATGGTTTCTTATTTGAAATTATTACAGCCTTCTCCTTCCCCTCCTGGAGGGTGAACGGGACTTCAGTTGGGTGGGATGGGGCAGAGGAGCAGGAGGAATAGAAGGGTTGCAAGAAATGGGTTAGCCCTGACAGCAGTTGTTTTCTGTTCCCAGGTATGATAATGAATATGGATACAGCAACCGTGTTGTGGACTTGATGGTCCACATGGCATCCAAGGAGTAAGCCGAGCACACAGTCCCCCTGCTGCCTAGGGAAGCAGGACTCTCCTTTGTTGGAGCCCCTGCCCTTGTTCACCACCGCTTAGCTCTGCATCCTGCAGTGAGAGGCCAGTTCTGTTCCCTTGTCTCCCCCACTCCTCCAACTTCTCCCCGAGCCTGGGGGAGGTGGAGAGGCTGATAGAAACTGATCTGTTTGTGTACCACCTTACATCAATAAAAGTGATCACCATCTGAAAAGCCTTGTCTGTCTGTCAGGGGAGATGGGAGGAAGGGGGGTTTGTAATGAGCATCTGCAGGCGCCTGCATGGCACAGTCTCTGCCGGCTGCAGTGAGTGGAGCTGGGGTGTGCAGACTACTGAGCTGCTTGTTCCAGATGGGAAAGCTGAGACTCTTGCCCCTGAGCCAAAACAAGGTGTGGTGCAGGGCTGTGCTCCACAGCAGGACTGCTGTGTGCTAGAATGGAAAGCTGCTCTGTGGCTCCATCCACCTTCTAGCTCTGGATTTGCTTGTCTGATGGGCGTATGCAGAATAAAAGTGCTGAGCAGATGACTGTTAGTATTTGGTTTGGTAAAGGGGCACAAGAAACAAATAACTCTCCTTCTCCTGCCTTAGTACGGGACAAGGAAGATTGATGTTACACGGAGGCTATCTTGTTTGTTTATACCTTTTAAAATGAATTGGCTTTGCCTGAGAGGAAATGGCTGCCTAGAGACGTGTCGGAGGCCAGTGTTGGCATGGTGGTGGCCAGTCTTAATTCTGGCTTAATTCTGTGCGTAAGGAGGGGCGGTTGCAGTTAAGCTGCTGAGCAGCAAATCTCTGCAAGGTGAGTGTCAGCCCTCTGCCTCCCTGCGTTAGTGCTGGAAGCATGAGCGCTTGCCAGGCAGGGACGGAGCCTTCCATGACCTGTGAGCACCAGGACAGATAAGCGATGCACTGCACAAAATCACGTGGCCCTCCATTTTTAGCAGCTTAATTTAGCCTCTCAGGCCTGATGTGTTCTCTCCCTGGCAGGCACGGTTGGAGCTGCTGTCCGGACCCCAACTGCTTTAGACCCTGATCTGGATGCAGCAAGGACATAAGCTGGAGGACTTAAACTCTCAGGATCAAGGTATGCTGGATATGGTTTCCTGGAGCTGCTTATCTCCAGCAGTTGGGCTGCGTAAGAATTAAATGTTTGCTGGACTAGAGGGCGATGACTCAAAAGTTGTGTTGCAAAGAGAAAAAGGTTGAATAACCAACCTGCCTCTGGATAGGAGCTGGGACTCTGAGCAGCTTGTTAGCCCTAGGACAGCAGAAACGCTTGCCTTACACCACAAATGGCCCCGTGAGAGCTTTAGGTAACTCTGGAGTGAAATGCATGCTGCCTGATGCTGGGGCTCACTGGAGGCAGCCCTCCCATGGAGCTGCGTTTCTGCTGGGGAGAGTGTAGCCTGCAAATCTGTCAGGCTTACAAATGAGTCTTGGGTTGGTCCCATTCTGTCCTCGATGGCTGCGCTTGGGTGCTTTGAATGGCTGTGCTGTGTGCTGCTGCCCGCATATTTGTATGCGTGCCAGTCAGCGCCTCTCTTGATAGTCTGGAAGTGCAGAGAGGCTGCTGAAACACCTTGCCGGGGGGAGAGATGGATGTCCTGTTTTCCCATGTAAAACATATTTTGAGCTGTGTTAAAAGCTGGAACATTTCTACGAGTCACCTTTTTCTCCTAAAAAGCCTCATGTTTCCTAAGCAAGATAAAGCTACCTGGAAATTCATAGAGCAAAGAATTCTTGTTATTTAACAAGCATGAGCCCTATCCAACCTGAGATCAAATTGCTCTGGGAATGAGCAAATTCATACAGCCTGGGGGTGGGGGGAAGGATGAGTATGTGCTTTCAGACCAACAGTTGCTGGGAATGTCTTGAATAAATACAAATAATGTGTTTTAAAAAACTATTTCAGCTGGTTTACAATCTTGCTTGAAAATCCTAGAAAAATGATATGGTATTCAGGCAAGGCAAGCCAGGAATCACAGCCTTTAGAACATGGTTTGTCTTGTATGGAAAGAGGGAGAGTGAGTGTGGCAAATAAGTCATGCAGCTTTTGGACTGCCTGGAGGGATTGGTTCCTCTCTCTCATAACCTCCCCAAAAAGCACAGCTCTTCCAAATCCTCATTTTGCATCCAGACACTGTGCCTGCAGATGGCACCACAGCAAGGCCCCGCTGGACAGATGGAAAAACTAGCTCAGTGGCCAGCCTGTCTGAGAACTGCAATCCTGACCTAAAAGAAAGTTTAATTTTTTTTTTTCCATCAGTTTGCAAAATTGACATATATGACTGTGGATGGTATTGGGATAAAGATGGGAGATCTGCTGTGACCAGCTGCTTCTGTCTCTGGAGAAGAATTTTCTCCAAAGTAGGAGAGCTCTAGGTTTTTTTCTGACAGCATTGCTAAGGAAAGCTGATAGAAATGCTTGGTCAGGCAAGGCAGGTGCTCAGGCAGACATCAAGAGGCTCTCGTTCAGCCAAGGAGCAAAAAGCAATTGTGCCACTTTGTTGGGACAAACCAACTCCAAGAGCAGCTGCCATGAGCCAGAATCCATCCTGGTTTGTGAACACCTTGCAAGGGGAAGGTACAGAAAGATACTGACCCTGGCTGAAGGTTTGACTCTGCCTTCCTCATCTGGCCAGGTACCAGGGCTCACTGTGCAGAGCCATCATGGGAGAGGGATGCACCTGAGATATGGGAAAGCTCTCTGGCTGACCCAAGGGACAACTCTTGACAGGCAGCCAGCCACTTCTAGGGCTGGTAAGCCATACCTTTTATTTTCTTTTTTTAGGACAGCTACTGGTAATTAGCAGTGGTGTTACATGAAAATTTAGTTTCGTGGCAACTTTGAACATTTAGAGAAATTATTTTATACTTCCTTGGCATTTGCACAGACACATGCATTGCTTCCCCAAGAAAGGTCTTCAAACCACCTTCTTATTGAGATGTCAACATGAAACTTCAGCATTAAGGAAGATGCCATGCAGTGAAAATCAGATGGAGCAGATGTGGAAACTACTTGAAAAATCACTCCAAAATGTAACAAAATGGTGACTGTGTAAGCACAGTAAAAAAAGGTCTTGTACATTTAAAACATACTCTGTCCACTTCTGGAGTAAATCAGTCTTAGAGCAAAGCAATTGACAAGACTAGTGCAAGGAAGAGGAGATACAGGTCTCTGATAGGAAAGACTATGACATGAGGCATATATTGAACAGTTACAAAAAGACAAACATCTTAAATGATAATGTTTCAAAATGCTTCACAACTCCATTCACAAAATGCAGGTTCATGACTTAGGGTATGCAAATACCCCTGCAGGCTCCAGCAGTACTCACATTTCACCAAAAACAAGCTGCCTACCTTTGGGCAATCTCCCTGTGTGCACACTGCAAAAACAAATGATTTATTACTTACTCTTCTGAGCTGAACGTAATCTCTTACTATAGGACAGCTGACTTACCTCTATGTATTACCTTACTACAGAAGTGTCATCTTGAGGGAGTTATTCTCAATTAAATGTTCCTAGAAGGAACAGTAGTGCTGGGTTACACTTTACTGCATAAGATTTGAAAAGGCAGCTGTCACAAAGCTGAAGCTGTAATCAAATGAAAATAAAAGAAAACCCCATAAATACTAGTAAATGAAGCAATAACCTAAAGGGAAAAAAAAGGAGACTCTGTGACAAATAGAAAAGGGAGGATGAAAACCTTCAAATGCATCTTGGAGACAAGAAAGCTGCCAAAAAGCTGTAAGATGGCGTGGGAGTGATTAGGGAAGCTTAAGGCCATGAATGAAAAGTCAAGTTGATATTTTGCCGTCAGAGGAGCTTTGGGGTGTTGCCAGACAGATTTTCCTCAGCAGCAATGAGATGAAGCCACCACTGCAAACCGAAGCATCAGGACTTGAAAACGGGTCTGTGACATGAAGGGCAGCAAACCACATGCCAGACTTAGGTGGTCTCCAGCATGAAATGGATGAACAGGTAACTGTGCTGCAAGAAATTCACCACTCAACCCCCCACGTGATGAAAAGCACCAGGATTTAGGAAAAAACAGGCTGCCAAAACCTTTCAAAGAACTGCCCTAGGACAGGTAAACCACCCTCTCCAGGCTGAAAACTAGTGGCAAGGCTGGTGGCAACTGAGAGAAGATGTGAGTGGCCAGCATCTGAGGCCATCTGCCCCACCATTCAACACCTTCAGAACAATTTGAAACATGGAGTGCCAAAGTTTGTTGATTATGCAAAATGATCCAAAACATTCAGCACTGAATCAAAGGTGGAGAAGGATCTTGTGACCGAATGACTGGGTTATTAAAATGCTGGGTGAAATTCAAGGTTGCTAAATGAGAAATACTACACATAGTGGTGGACACAGCTCTGACATTGCAGGTCTTAAAGCACTCCTTTGATATTGCCCAAACCTCCAACAAACAAGTGAGCAACTTTTGTTGACGTTGCTCTGAGTCCTGGGACAGAAGGGGGAAAAAAAAGGTGGTTTGTAATCTCTGTAATCTCCACCTTTTTAGTTGCCAAATTGGATACTGGTTTAGGTGCTGGACCCCAAGTACCAAATCTCACATGGCCTCCAGCTTTCCCATCTCCTAGRACTCCTTGTATGCCTTTATCAGCCTGACTAAATTGCTATCTAGACCAACCTCATGAAGTGACTTTAGGCACGGTGCAAAAATGCACACTTGTCTTTTTTAAAGGAGCAAAATAACTAAACTTTTCACTCTCAAAACATTTTTTCCAGCCTGGAATCATGGTTAGAAGTCTTTGCTCCATCTATTCCCATTCCTGATGTAAAGCAGAACAAAGGACACCACTGTCACACGTGGATAAAAGATATTTAAAGACATCTTCATTGTCTGGCTGAGGACTTGCACAAGGTTGCTTGTGAACCCTGCTCTCTTGGTCTTTCCAGCCCTCCTGTTGTTCCAGAGAATGTTAGTCACTATTTCTTGTTCTTAGAGGTATCTAAGCATGGCTATATATGTATGGCAACAGAACCTCTGTTTTGACCCTATTCAGAAATATTCTGTAACGCCTCTTGGCACTTTTGACTGAGATATTTACTCCTTTTGAGAGTCTGTATCATTTCTAGATATCAAAAACGGTATCAGTTCTGTCTGTCAGTTCCTTGTTCTTCTATAAATGTTACTTCAATTGCAGATTTTCTCCATTCCTTCTTGATTTCTCCCCTCCTCCCTGTCCACTGGTTTCTCATTGGCTTTTGTCCACGCCCTGTCAGACTAATCACTGACGTCATCTGTTCTCCCGTCCACCCAGGCTTTTCTTTAAATGTCTTCCCCGATGCTTTTAAAAACTGACCTCGGCAAAGCATGGATTTCAGCAGCCAGTGCTGTTCTCTCACCTTGGAGGTTACTGTGCTTTGCAAAACGCCATTTGCAGGAACGCAGCGAGAGCGCCGCGCTGCATTTTCAGCATCGCTCACTCCAACTCCCCAGGCAGCCTCAGGCTTTGTGTGGGGGCTTGTTCATCCCTACAGCAGGCCGTGCACCCCACACATTAGTGTACTCCAGGTCATCTGTGCCTGGAACTGTAACAGTGTTCATTTGGGGATCCTGTCAAGGATCCTCCTTATGCTAACTGCCTGGAAAGTGCTTCATCATTTCCTTCTGACCGCATTTTGCATTTTCCATATACAGAACAGACTTATCTAGTGAGTACTTGTCCTTTTTTGCGTTGTTTTGATTTTTTCCCCCAATTTTAGCCAAGAAAAAAAATAAATTACTGTTAGGATTGATTTTTCTTTAAATATAACTAGAACAGCGTGTTAGTTCCTTAGATATCCAGGTACTGGGTTTTTTTCTGAGGTGATATGAGCAGCTGAAGACCTTTTTTATACAGTTGAATTATTTTGTTGTCTCTCTATTCCTTTTCCCCTGCCCACAGTTGCTGTAGTTGTTACGAGGTTTATTTTTGTTAATTTAGGTCAAGCTTTATTATTATTTTTATTAATTATTCTTATTTCTAAGTACTTTTGTCACATGGCCACTTATTCAAGCAAGTAGTTCACTGAAAGCCATCTTCTCATGTTACTAAATCACAGCTTTTTGCAAAACTGGAAGAACATTGCTCTTTCTAAGATCTCCCTCTTATTTCACTCTAAGAAAAAGCTACATACCACCACACAGTTCTCTGCTGTGACATTTTGTCCTGGTTGATGTCTCAGTTTGTTCCTCCGTTGATCCCTTGTCCTTAGGCAACCATCAATCTTAACCTAATCTTCATCTGTCATAAGGACATCTAAAATCCTTGCCTTACTTGGGCATGCCATCATTTCTAAATTGATGAGAAATGCCCCCTGGCACAGCATATTCTTTGGTATCCCAAGACAAAGTCTCCCATGACTACATAATTTCCCTTGTCACGCAAAGCATGGAAGTACTTACAAAATAAATCAACATGTTTTTGGGGAGTTTCAGGAGTATATAAAAGACCCTTCAATGCCTTGATGAAATTGTGTGTCACAGCATGTTGTTTGACAATCAGCTCTAGAGTGAACACGATTTTTAACACAGCTTGTAAACCCAATTTGCAATGGCTCTTGCCTATTCCTTTATCCAGCTGAGCTAGCAGTTTTACCATGTGGCTGTGAACATTAAAAATATCAATTAACTACTTTTCTTCCTACACTGAGAACTTCCATTTCCTCTGGCACTTTACCGAGATGCAGTCTGCTCTTGAAGCCAAAAATGCTGCCTTTTCCCCATCTCTTGTGACATTGGTCCAGCTTGATCATGATGGCTTTTGGTGGCCACTTGAGCTCCTTTTTCATAGTGTTACCTCAGTACCCAGCTCTTACAGCTGCTCTCCAAGCTATGACATCTATATGCCCCCCTCACCAGAGGACCTACAGCATCCTCCCCTTGCTCTGTCCCAAGGGAAAGTGCCCCAAGCAGTTAGAAAATTCATATCTAAAACACTCCTCACAGTCTCATACATCCACTGGAAAATTAAGCAATGACTGGGCTTCCCTAAAGCTGCCTGTAGCCCTTCCAGTTCTCCCTGCTGCCTTACTATCACTCCTAGCATTAATCACGATGTGCAGGGGCTTGCCAGATGTTGCCAGGAGCCTGTCCATGCATCATCCAGGTGAATTTCCAATGAGACAGCACTCCACTGTGTTCTGCATTAGTTCTGATCTCTCCTCTTGGAAGGAGGTGTCTTACCTGTAGCCAAAGTATTTGATACACTTGATCATCACGTTCAAGGAACACCCTGTGCCATAGATACCTGAGACAGCAACAACCATACATATAGAGTATGGCCAAAAGTATAAGGCTTAGGAAAGTCAAGCTCCCAGCTCAAATTTAGAAACAAGAACAACTTTCTATGCAGCTTTGACCTCCCCCAACTCTTGCCTAAGAAACATGATAAACAAAATAATAAGCAGGTTAGCAGGGAATACAAAGTTGTTCCAGTGCAGGCTGTCAGCATGACATTTCGGTCCATCCAAGGAATCCTGATACGGGGAAAAGCTAACTCACACAAATGCAAGTCATGTGGGACCAGTGACGAAGTGCCTCTAGCAGAAAGGTGCTGGGTGGAAAATACAGGACCTTGACTGACTCGACAGACAAGTCAGACTCTTTCAGTGATAGGATCTAGAAGAGATGAGATTCAGGAATGAGTGAAGGGGAGGTGCAGGCTCACTTAACACAAGGGAGAAGATGTGGCTGCTTAGTGGTTAGGTTGTCTGAACCCTCTCTAAAGCAAGTAAGAGTGATCCCACACTCACATGGTGAGGTGAAGGAAAGTGATGGTCCCCACCCTTTCTGTGGGAATATCTGCTAGCATTCATCAAGAAATTCTGTGGGCCTGATCAGAATCCCAGAATGGATGAGGTTGGAAGGGACTACCAGTGGAGTCATCTGGTCCAACCTCTCTCCTCAAGCAGGGTCATCGTAGAGCACATGGCACAGGATTGCCTCTAGACGGTTCTGGAGTATCTCCAGTGAGAGAGACTCCAGAACCTCTCTGGGCAATCTGCTCCAGTGCTCAGTCACCGGCACAGTAAAGGAGTTCTTCCTTCGTTCAGGTGGAACTTCCTGTATTCCAGTTTCTGCCTGTTGCCTTGTGTCCTATTGCTTGGCACCACCAAGAGGAGCCTGGCTCCTTCCTCTGACACCCAGCCTGCAGATACTTACAGATATTGATGAGGTCCCCTCTCAGATATCTCTTCTCAAGACTGAACAGGCCCAGCTCCCTCAGCCTTTCCTCGTGAGGTGCTGCCTTACCTAATGATCTTTGTTCCCCTCTGCTGGACCTGCTCCAGGAGCTCATGTCTCTCTTGTACTGAGGAGCCCAGAACTGGACACAGCACTCCAGATGCACCTCACCAGGACTGAGTGGAGGGGTAGGATCACCTCCCTCAATCTGCTGGCAGTGCTCTTCCTAATGCACCCAGAATACCATTGGCCTTGTCCACAAGGACACACTGCTGGCTCAGGGGGATCCACCAGGACTCCTAGATCCTTCTCTGCAGAGCTGCTTTCCATCAGGTCAGACCCCAGCCTGCGCTGCTGTGTGGGGTTATTCTTCCCCAGGTGCCTTTGTGGAATTTCAGAAGGCTCCTCTCTGCCCATCTCTCCAACCTGTCGAGGTCCTTCTGAAGGGCTGCACAGCCCTCTGGGCTATTGGCCACTCCTCCCAGCTTTGTGTCAGCAGTGAACTTGCTGAGGAGGCCTCTGCCCCTTCATCCAAGTAATTGATGAGTAAGTTCAACAATACTGGTCCCAGTGTTGAACCTTGGGGGACACCACAAGTGACGGGCCTGCAACTCGACCCTGTGCCACTGATTACGACCCTCTGGGATCTGCCATTCAGCCAGTTCTCAATCCACCTCACTGTCCTCTCATCCAGTCCACACTTCCCAAGTTTGTCTATGAGACTCTCGGGAGAAACAGTGTTGAAAGCCTTGCGGAAGTCGAGTAAACAATATCCACTAGTCTCCCTCATCCATCCAGGTAGTCAACTCGTGGTAGAAGGCAATCACATTGGTCAAGCATAATTTGCCTTCAGTGAATTCAAGCTGACTGTCCTGCTCACCTTCTTGTATTCCACACGCTGAGAGATAACCTCTGGAATGAGGTGCTCCATCACCTTTCCAGGGGTTGAGGTGAGGCTGACTGGCTGGTAGTTTCCTGGATCCTCCTTCTTGCCCTCTTTGAAGACTGGGGTGACATCTGCATTCTTCCAGTTCTCAGGCTCCTCTCCTGATCTCCACGACCTTTCAAAGACGATCGCTATAACATCTCCCTCAGCACTTGTGGATGCATCCTGACAGGGCTCATGGACTTGTGGATGTCACATTTCCCTAGGTGATCTCTAACCCAATCCTCCTTGCTCAAGGGAGGCTTTTTTCCGACATTCCTCTTCCCTGATCTCCTGGGTCAGAGATTGCTGAGGGCTGGTCTTGTCAGTGAAGACCAATGCAAAGAAGGCGTTCAGTATCTCTGCCTTTTCTGTGTTCTCTGTCACCAGGGTCCCTCCTCCATTTAGAAGCAGGCCCACACTTTCCTTTTGTTTTTATACATTTGAAAAAGCCCTTCTTGCTGTCCTTGGCATCCTTGGCCAGATTTAATTCCAGATGGGCCTTACTCTGATGAAGTCTGTATTTTTTCCAAGTAGCCTGTTCCTGATTCCACCTCCTGCGTATCTCCTGCTTGTGCTTGAGTATTGACAGGAGTTCCTTGTTGATCCAGAGTTCTCTTGCCCACTTTGCTTAATTTCTTGCTCATGGGGATGCACTGTTCTTGAGCCTGAAGGAACTGGTGCTTGAATTGGATTGGATTCCAGCTCTCTTGGAATCCTTTTCCCTGCAGAGCTGGTTCCCATAGGATTCTTCCAAGGAGAAAGAGGCTAAAGTTAGCTCAGAGCCATCTCTTGAAGACAGGGTCTCCAGGGATGAAAGTTCACCTTTCAGATGAGTCCTAGGGAACATCACTAGGGAAGGGGTAGGGGAGGTGACTGCATGCCAGAGGATCAGAAATGCATTCAGTGGGAAGCCAGGACTCACTTCTGGAGCATGCCTGGCAGTGCCTGCTGAAGTCCTTTGCCAAGAGGCTGATCTCAGCATGGGGAGCATGAAGTACAGCAGAGAACTGCGGGTCACCGCAGCCCAAGGGCTGGTGGTGTCCCTCAGAGCCTCATGGAGGCAGGATGCTCACAAGTGGGTCTGTCCCAGCCCAGGGACAGCTCTTGCCTTAAGGCTGGGGTTTTGTGCCACTCCTGCAGCTGACAGTAAATGTTGTGCCTGTCCTGGGCACAACAGCCCAAACGCTGGGGAGGGAGAAGCCAGAGCAATCACCAGCGTGTGTCCAGACTGCCTGAGTAAAGTCTCTGCCAACATGGACTTCTGAGGGGTAAGAAGCTGATGAACCACCCTGCCTAAATATTCAGTGGGAAGACATTGCCAATCCAGAGATTTGATCCTAAAGGGATGGTCTTGGACAAATGTTCAAGAGGTCAGCAGTCAGCAGGCACAGTCCTGAGCTGAATGCTGACAGACGGACTGCCCAGATGCATCCTGCCATGGAACTCCATTCACTCCGTGCTTGGACTGTTCTTGGGCATTAAACATTCACATTAATGCAGACACTGAGCTAGACAGGACTTGATATTCCTTCCTGAGCAGGCACTGCTGAGAGGTGTCCTGCAAAAGGTGTGACATTAGGGACTCAAGAAGCAACACAGAACCGAGTAGTTCGTAGACATCCCAGCAGTTCCTGGCAGGGCTCATGGTGGAGGAAAGCAGGCTAGATACTCCCCAAAGACTGAAAAGGAGCCCACAGAGAAGAGTTCAATGGATGAAAGGACACATCTCTTCATACTCAGCATCAAAGATGTGGAGTCACCACTACTGGACAGGTAGATGGTCCAGCTAACATCAGAGGCCTTGGGCTGTGCTTCCCACACTGAGAAATTGCTGAGGCAAAGGATCCATGTTGTGAGTCCTGCCAGAGAGATCTTGGAGGCTGTCAAACTGGTGGGGGAACAGAGCCTCTTGCTGGTAATGCAATTGACCAGAGAACAGCATCTTGCACACGTGGGTGGTGCAGATTTTGGTTTCACTGCAAATGGAGTTCTGGCAGGCAGTGTGGGACTGGGGTCCCCCCGTGTCCCAGGACACAGGTGTCTTAACAGCACCTGCTGCTCCTCTGGGCAATAACTGCTCGAGGCAGAGATGTCAGTCCTTCTGTGCTTCATGCTTGAAATCTCTCAGGGTATGTATTCGGCAGTCTTGTGGGTTCCTTATGCAGTACCAAGGCAAAGGCAGGTACGTCCTGGATTATGCACGGGGGAAGCCAGAGTTGTCAGCCACTCACAGAACTCTCCACAGGAGAGAAAGGGCAGAAAACGCTGCAAAGACATGTACAGGAAAGGGGATTTGCATGAAACAGAAGAGCCTCCGGGCAGGATAGGAAGTGATCCCTGATCCACTGTGTGTGCGGTATCATCACTTGAAAGTAAAAGACTGAAATATAAAAATATTTCCTCTGGCTTTAGCTCCTTTAGGAAGAAAAATAAAAAGGGAAGAGGGAAAGAAATGGAAACAGTTGGGCAAGGTGGCATGGAGGTGAGTGCCACAGCAGGCACTGAGGCACACTCCTCCCATCTGCCTGCATAGCCACAGGCAGCCAGGGCTTCTGCCGCTTCCCAGAACCCTGCTGCTCCCGTGAAACACTCTCCCAGCTTCCCCGTGAGAAGCAAAGGTGGAAGTCAGGAGTTGGAGCCCAGCCACAGCAGGCCATGGGCTGAGGAACTGCCATTCCCCAGCACCAGCACTGCCCCAGCTGTGCCCCGGTTCCCTTGGCTGCTCAATTCTCCTGCCGTTTGCAAGGACTCGCCTCCCCGCCTGCTCTAAGCAGCCAGCTCAGCCCCTGCTGAAATGCCAACACATGCCTTAACACATCCTGCAGGCACGGGCAGAGAACCTTGCCCTGCCCAAATGCCAACACTGTGCTGGGGTGCGCGGATGCTACAGCGCTCCTAGCTCAGGGACCTGGCAGCATCAGCCACCCAGGCCAAACCTACAGAGAGAAAGTCTTGCATCCCTCAGCCCCCATTTTATCTTCCATACCTAATCTTAGAGATGATCCAAAACCTCTACTGTCATGTACCTTCTCTTCCCTTCAGTACCTTTAGTGAGAAGCAATTTTTTCTCCAGAGCTTGACCTGCCTTGGCTGTGCAGCCTGGGTCCACTGCTCAGTGGATCACGCTGCCTCTCCAGATCACACTGCCTCTCCAGATCACACTGCCCCTCAGAAGGCTGCTTGCCCCCTCCTGACACCCTGCCAGGACCCAGCCTCCCATCAGCATCACTGGAGGAGCAGGTGCCATAGCCAGGCAAGAAAATGCTACAAGAGATGGTGGGACAGGGGACCCCCCACTGCAGTTACACCAAGGTTGGATATGGGACAGAGGGTAGGCAAGAAGGTGCTCTGGGATGCCCTGGTCTGGCAGAGGAGACCAGGCAACAGGAACAGGAAGGTTCGTAAGTCACAAGCCAGGATCAGCTTCACTTCCAATCCCTCAGCCTCTGCATCGATGATGCTCCAGGTTAAAAACAAAGCAGCCCACACAGCACTGGTGCTACCCACGGCCTGTTGAGGGCCAGTGGCTCCCAGAACAGGGATCTCACCACTGTCCCATCTGCCAGTCCCACCTGGCACACCCAAGGGACAGGACTGTCCCATGGGGGGACCCATTGATGTGGCCTGGGGGTCTGGCGGAGGACACCCCATGCCTCAAGCCACACGTCGCCCGCGGCAGCACAGGGAGAGCCACACCCGGTGGAGCTGTAGAAAAGGAAATTGTCCCATTTAATGACCTCGCCCCCGTAACAGACGTGAGCGCGTCGCCGACGGGCGGCAAAGCAAAGTGCACAGTGAGCGGGACTCAGCCCCCGCCCTGGAGAAGGCGTGGGAGGGCTCAGGGTGCCCGGCACGGCGTGGGCACCAGCCAAGGCACCCGGCCAGCAGCAAGGACAGGGAGAGCCCCGGGCTCGGTCCAGTTGGCACCAGTGTCAGGTCCAGTTTGCAGGGAGGTACGGCTCTTGTTCGGCTCCGTGTAGCGCAGGGAGGGCAGGGGCAGGTCAAGTGTACCAGGACGGAGGCCACAGGAGGTGGGTCTGGGGGCGCCTGGGAACAGGTCCTGCAGAACGCCACCATGGCAGGTTTGCAGCCTCCCTGCCGAACCACGGTTTAACCAAAGCAGGGAAAGGGAATAGAGAAGGGGCTGAAGGCAGAGCAGCCCGGGCAAGGGCCCTCAGGTCTATCTAGCTATTCCCATTTGCAAGGTATCCGGTGAAGGGGTGTGTGGGATCCGCCAAGCACCCCAAAACGGGAGTGAGCCTGGGTGACAGACGTTTACCAGCGGTTCCACGTCCCTGACAGTCTCTCCCAGGTGTGACTCAGGCACCCCCGTGCCAGGAAGGGGGTCTGAGGAAGCAGGGCCTCCTCTCATTATCTGATAGAAGCATCACTGGGGGGATCACGATCAGATTCCTCGCTCTCCTCATTCGGGGCCGACTCGCTGTTGGAGGTCGGGGTGAAGGCAGGAGACTTTCTGCAGAGAAGAGTAAAGGGCAGCAGTCACAGCATTGCCCAAGGGAGAAGGAAAGGTCCAGTTTGGTGTGGGCAGGGATCACCAGAGCAAGGAGGAGAGACGCTGAAGTGCCCCTCTTTCTCCCTGGGGGCATGCATGGGTCTGCAGGAATCCCTGGGTGCTGGGAGGGTGTTCCAAAGGACACCAACCAAGAGGCTGAAGCAGAGCTGGGGGAGATGACCTGTGTGGAGGTTAGCCAGGAGACCAACAGCCTCTGGGAACTGCCCCCACTCCATGCCACATCCAGAGAGGGCAGGAGTAGTACCCAGTCCTTCAGCTCCCACTCACCACCACCGTGGCTTCAGACCTTGCCCAGAGTGTGGGTATCCCTTCTCTCCTGCTGAAGCTCACCTGTCCCCAGACTGGGTGATGAGCCGCCGGCAAGTCTCCATCTGCACATCCAAGCCTCGCTTCATGCTGCACATTTCCATGTACTCATGGAGGTGTCGGTTCATGTCGTTCTTGGCTGTGGCCAGTTCCAGCTGCACAAGTGGAACGGTGCAGAGATTATCCCAGGGCAGGGTGTGGTGCAGGGCAGCGGGCACGGCCAGACCCAGGGCTGCCACCCACATTACCAATGACCTGCTCCAGCATTGTCTCCCTCCCCCAGGGACCCCCTTCCCAATTTCACACCCTTCTGCGTCATGTCCTCCCCACTTCCTCCTTCTCCCACCTCTATTTGGTCGATGGTTTCCTGATACTCCTTCTCACGGCTCTTGAACAGCGACTCTGTGTCCTTGATCACCTTCTCCAGGCTGTCATCCTGCTGCTGAGGAGAGCAGACAGCAGGTTTAGAGGCAGGGAGGCATCCAACATGAGGAACCAAAGGCAAGAGAGAGACAAATCAGAGAAAGAACTGGCAGCACTGCGAAGAGGAAGAAACATAAACAGTGTAGTACAAATAACGCATGAGCCAGTCCTGCCAACATGGAGCTGAGAGACCCAAGACTTGCCACACTGGGCAGTGAGCACATCAACCTGAAAAGGCCCAGCATTGCACAGCAGATTTCGAGAGCACAGACCATTCCCAAGCATGACATCCCCAGGGGACTGTCAAGGGCCAAAGATTCGGGATAACAAGGGCTTTGGCCAGACATTGAGGCCTGTTTGGGCAGTTTTGCCGCACAGCGGGTAGGTGGGCTGGAGAACATGAGCAAGGGATCACCAGAGACCAGTCCAGCAGACGAGGTCTTCTCTTCTGGACAGGCTGTGGCTCTCCCCACATGGGTGCACCATGCCCTCAGCGAGCACATCTGTCAGGCTACAGGTCCCTGGCCTGTCTCTAACAAGGAGACCTCAACAACATATTCACGTAGAAAATGGGGGGAAACAATCTGTACAGGCCTGCAAAGGGAGACAGGGGCTGAAATCTGGTCTTAGAGAGAGCATCTTCCCAGGCTCAGGCAGGACCAAGTGTCCCAACCCAACATGACCTCAGGGCCCTGACACCACCGTTACCTCCCCCTGCACCTCTGYGGCTGCAATGGCGTATCCAGAGAAGTCCTCCCAGAGGAGCAGTGTTTCTTCTGTCTCCTCCCACGTGAGGCTGTCACAGTCATCCTCAAAGTCATACTCCCTCCTGGGCACAAGGGAACAGCATGTCAGCACCCAGCAGGAAAACCACGGCAGGCAGGGGGCCACGTTGCTGCCAAAAGTCTTGCTCCTGCTCATGGGCAGGCCTGCAGCTCTTGGAGGTCTGGCCACGGTGAACCCAGGTGTGCCCACACCCAACAGCAGGTGGGGAGGGGGCTGGCTTTATGGTCAGGAGCCCCACCAAATTCGGGCAGGAATTCCCAAAAAGCAGGAAGGGGGGTCAGAGGAGCGGAGCTGGACCAGCTCCCACTCTCAGCATGGGTGGGCTCAGGTCTCCTGGGGGGTCCGTCCCACCGTGCCACAGAGCACAGGGCGTACATACTCCACAGCAGCACCTCCAGTCTTGCCCTCATCTGGGAAGGAGAACTGCACACCACCCTTGTCCTCCCCATCCCAGGACTAGCAGGGAGCCTGGTGCTGGAGCCTGGCTCGACACCATGGGCAGAGGTGCATAGCAGCCGCACTCACAGCTGGTTCAGCATCCTCTGCATTTCCTCATTGATACTCATGGCTGTGGTCTCGTCCTCCTCCTCCTCGTCAGGTTTTCGGGAGGCATCGCTCTCCGACAGCGAGGTGTCCTCGTCGCTGACCTGCTTGCGCTCCCGCTTCCGCCCCACCGAGGCTGGGACCTTAACGGGAGACAAGTGCAGAGACTACAGAAACGAGGCCGGGTCCGAGGTCGGGAGGAGGTAGTTGGGAGGAGATGGAGGGGGAAGGAATGGTGGAGGGACAGAAAGGCAGGGAAAGAGAAAAAGACAGAAAGAAAGGAAGGAAGAAAAAAGAGAGAGAGAGAGAGAGAGAGAGAGATGGGCTCATTATGATCAGGTTAAAGATGGATGCAATGGATAAAACATGGTTTTAGCATTTTCTAAAATTAAAACTAAGCAACTAAAGATGGAATCTATGAATCTGATGAGAAAAAACAATGTGGTTTTACTGCAGAAAAACTGAAATCACCCACTACCCCAGTCCAGAGACAGGGAAACACAGTGACAGAAACAGGAAAAAAGAGACAGTCTGAAAAAGGTGAAATATGTCAATATTTATAGTCCGACCTTTTTTACAGAAAGTTTAAAATTTGTAAAATTTCCCAACTGAATGGAACTAACCAGTTGCTTCTGTAGGGACAAAGAGCGAGACAGAAAGGCAGCAACATCCAGAAAGAGAAAAGAAACAGAGACAGAGAAGAGAGACAGAGAGAAGATGACGGAGAGGGGAAGGGGAAGGAGAGAGATGGAGTTAGAGACAGACGGTCAAGCTACTTGTCTCCCTCCTGCAGCTGTTCCCCTACCACTGTGGGGTCCCCGGGCCCAACACAACAGGTCAGCAAGAGGTTGAGGGGACTCTCGATGTCCAAAGCAACATCTGGAGCTTTCCACCTCCTCTCTGTGCCCTTTAGCCTGATCCTCCCGAGACAGACAGAAAGTAAGGGACCACAAGGAGCACGGGTGAGGGTGACCAAGCGTCTCCCCCAGCGGGGGCCTGGCATTGTCTCTTCTACCTCCTTTGGGAACTCTCCTCTCCCCAGAGCTGGTGGCTGAGCCTGGAGCAGCAGCGGGCACTTCTCACCTGAAACATCTTGATCATGTCCTCGCAGTTCCGCTGCTGTGCCACATCACACAGCTTGGCAGTGATGTCGATGCGACGACAGATGTCCATGTCCACCTTCATGGCCTTCTCCTGGATCTTGGTGTCCAGCTCCGTGATGTTCTGAACCCACGGCACCACAGGAAAGGGACAAAGGAGGAATATCAGGCAAGGCAAACGGCAATCGGTGCTCCCAGTTTCCCCCTCATGCAGGACTGCATCCGCATCTCCACTTTGTTCACTGCGCCCCAGACCCATCTTGCCAGTGCTGGATGTGCCCCACCAAGGAACTGCTTTTCTACACAGCCCCACCGCTTGGGTAGGACCCTGCTGTGGGGTCGGAGGGGAGTTAGGGACTCACATTGCTCATCAGTCCCTTGAAGACAACAAGCTCTGCCTTGAGCTGCTCCACCTTCATGGCCAGCTCCTCCTGGCAAGCTTCAGCCTCCTGGGCTTCCTGCACGGGGCAGAGGGAGACACGCAAATGAACACCAGTGTGGGGCAGCTGGGGCGCAGAGGAAGCGGGGACAGTGATGCTCACCTCCTGCAGCTCAGTCACCCGGTCCTGAAGCTGGACACGCACCGTGTACTCCTCTTCCCATCTAGGGAGACAAACGTGCTGGTCAGATCCCATCAGCCTCGCCTCGCTGGCTGCCAAAGGGAGAGGACGGAGCGGCAGCTGCTCRCCCCAAAGCTATCCGAGAGGGGGGCATGACGGCACCGGGGCGGGAAGGAGAACGTGCCCAGGAATGCATAGCCTCTTGTTTTCAGGAGATGGCAGCTGCCAAGCCCATCAGCCCCCCCGGCCACAAACCCTGCCCCACCATGGCTGCCCGCCCTGAGACAGGGGGAGCTGGGGACACCGACCGCAGGCTCTGCACGGCAGCTGCGCCGCATGCCCTGCGACACCGGGGCTGGCCCTCGGCCTTGACGGCCTCACCATCTGCCCCCGAGCCCCGCAGCCTTGGGTCACGTTAGGTTCAATTCCAACACTCAACAGTGGGTTCACAGATATATTGCAGAGTTGCCCTCATCTGCATCATGTTTGCGATCACATCCGTGTGTCTGCGGTGTTGCAATTCAGGCTGTCCAGAAGCACCAAGCCCGATCTTGACACCTCACAGTGTGAGTGACCACAATGTGCATCAATGTGAAGGGCTGCTCTTCTGCCTGTCCCAAGCAGAGGGCTGCCCTGTGCCAGGCCACACTGCCCAGTCAGGGGCACAAGAGTCCTTGGCTCTACTGCTGCATAACAGGTTGGACTAAAGAACACTGTTTCATCCTACAAGGAAGCAGGATGGATTGTGCCACTTTATGCCAGGCTGTCCGGTGGGTATTAGGCTCTGTAGCTTTGCAAAAGGCAGAGCTGCAAGGCGCCTGGCCTTGCTATGCAAAGACATATCCCCTAGCAATTATTATATTACATTTCACTGCATGAGATCAACCTCTTGGGTCACACTGCAGTGCTGGCCCAGCCCAGGGTCTGTTGGGAGGCCATCAAGCCGTACTGTTCTTGGCTAAATGACTATCCCATAGAGCAGGGGAGCTGGCATCCGCTGCGATGCGGCATGGGGCCGGGCTGCTGCATTCTTACCCAGCTCCTGGCTCTTCTGGGAGAGCCAGATTTTTCCAAGAAAGCGAGATCACTCTGGGAAAGCAACCAGAACTGAGTCCTTCCTGGTGCTGTGAGCTCTGGTTTCTATTTAATGCCTGCAGGCACCAACATAGACACTGCAACTCTGCCACAAGGATGTGAAAAATCTCTTCTCTCACTTACCCGCATCAAGTTTGAACAATAAATCCTGGTCTAAGAGGTCAGAAAGCATATGAAAAGCCCTCACACTTGTTATCTCAGGGTATCTGGACAATCTGACAACGTGGGAGAGCCCTGGCTTATGAAATTCTAAGCTCTTAAAGCTAGCAACGCTGCTCCTTACTCAAACAAGGACAAAAGTGTGCACTCCTTGTGTTGGTGTTGGATCCATACCATAGCTCCAGAAGGAGAATCAAAGGGGGCTCCCATTCTTTTGGGGAAAGAGAGAGATGAAGGTAAAAGGAAGGAAAAAGTTAAAATGTAGAATTGCCCTTATATGGGAACTGCTCAAACAAAGCCTCCCTCCCCTGGGACAAAAATGCCTTTCACCATAAGAAAAAATTTTCAGCATCTTTCTCGGTGTGGCACTGCCTCTTCTTTGGTCCCCGCCTCCCTCTGGGTCTCTATATAGCCCAGACTCACTGGGGACGTAAAGCATAGCTGCAAATCCTGGTGAGAGTTCATTTCACACCAAGGCTATGGAAGACGAGTGCAGGTCACATCAACACCAACTTAGGGGCAGGAGAAAACAGCGATTCACCCCACAAGGGACAAATCCGTGCACCCATCTATTGTGAACCTCTCTCCAGCTCATCTCCTCCCTGGCTCCTTCTTCCCTGCTCCCTCCTGCAATGCACCACTCCTAATAATAACCTGCCTGCAGCACTGCACCCGCAGCCCCGCGCAGCTGCTGGCCACTGCCAGGTCGCTGCCAGCTGGAAGCCAGGCTGCCCCACACAACCCCACGGCCAACGGTGCACACCAAGGGGAGACCTGGGTCCTGCCTGCGCTGCTGCAAAGCAACAACCTGCCCAAAGGCAGAGAGCCAGGGCAGGAGGGTCCCAGCTGCAGGCAGACCCCACCATCTCCTTGCCAGCTACGGAACAGCCCTCCCAAAGCCAGGGAAGTGAAAAGATGCAGTGCTGTCCCTACAGCATCCCCCTTCCCCCCTCAGGTGTGTTCCCTCTACAAGTTCACTTAGCAAAATAAACAACTCCCCCATCTTTAAAAATCCTGCTCACTGCAACAGGCACTGGGGTGCTTAACCCCATCCTKCACCATCAGTGCACACAGGGGCTTTGGCCTGCTCAGGGCTTGAAGCTCCACATATCCCCTTCTTGCCACATCTGAACTATGTTCGAGCTTCACTTTAACGGTGAAGGCCCTGCAGCCTGGCACAACTCCTTGGACGACAATTACAACAAGAGATCTTCTTGAGGCATTTTAATAGACAAGAGGGCTTATAAGAATGATTGAGAGAGACTTTTTACCAGACTTCTTGCCTGCAGTGACAGGACAAGGGGCAAAGGTTTTAAACTGAAAGAAGACAGGTTTAGATTGGACATAAGGAAGATTTTTTTTATGATGATGGTGAGACACCGGAGCAGGTTGCCCAGAGAAGTTGTGGATGACCCATCACTGGAAATGTTCAAGGTCAGCGCTTTGAGCAACCTGATCTACTGAAAGCCCACAGAAGCGGGACTGGACTAGGTAATCCTTAAAGGTCCTTTCCAACCCAAACCATTCTGTGACTCTAATACACCGTGTCATAGCAATACCCCACACCTCCAGCGTGTCCTTGCAACATCCAAGATAAGAACTACTTGTGAATACAGATGTAGCAGACAGCACAAACCTGATGAGACTCCCAGATCCCCAGTGCTTAGCAGGTCTGTGTGATACTCACAGGCACCCTTTGCCCCTATCCAGGCCACCTAATTTCAGTCTGCTCCTCCCAAGTGCAGCTCCTGCTAGCCTCTCTCCTACTGCTACAACTATTCTCATCCCTCCCTATAGCCCCCACACCCCTCCTGATCCCTGACTTGAATTTCAGTCCCTGTGCTTCCAGAGAGAGGCTCCTGCTGTACTGCTCCAAGTGCTGTGGGGTGCACAGCAGCAACACTGTCCTGAAAAAAGCACAAGCTCCAGCACCCAAGCCATAGGTCAGAGAACTGGGAAGTCCTGTGTTAATATGGCCTCTTCCATCTGCCCCCAGGCAGGTGGCAAAGGCATGACACCAGCTGCACTGTCCCCACAGCAGATCACAGCCCACCACGGCAGGGAACTCTCAGCTCCCAGGGGATGTTGGTGTCAGCCCCCAGTATGGAGAAGGGTGTGGAAATGGGATCCTCCTCTTCCATTCCCCAGTTTGGGACCTGGCTGTATGCATCAGAAAGTTCCCGGTGCTGGATAGGGTCTGGAGGTGGGGTCTGCTTTCCCCCAGCTCCTGGTAACACACTCCAAAAATAGATCCCACCAATAACATTGGCTCATAGCAGCTTGTGGTGCCCCCCCGCTCACCCTCAGCAGTCCCTCTGTCACCCCCCCCTGCAGCCTTCCCTGAAGTCCACTTGCCAGAGCGGGACAATCCTGAAAAGCTCCATTCTCCCAAAGTTTCAGCAGCACCAAAAATCCAACTTGGTACTCTCTGGGTGACCCACTTTGAGCATCAAGCTCTCCAGGCCAGAAAGTTGGCTCCAGCTCCCCACTGTCCGATCTGAAAATGCAAGGCAAGGAGTATGCTCCCCTCTGGAGAAGGACCACTGACCACTGGCTTAATAATAAAAGGCCTTAGGTACATGCAGCAGTTGGTGGGAAGGAAGTGAGGCCAACTCTTCCTTTCCATGTGCCTTGCTCGGTGCCCTTGGAGCATCTGACAGGCAAGTTTGCTCAGCCAAAGCCTTATAAAGCCAAAAGCATAAGGTGTCATCTTGGATCCTCAGCCTTGATCTTGGCACTGCAGCCCATAGCTGTGCGGAACCGGTCAGCGGCACGGCTCCCGTGGAAAGTTKGGTGTGGAATCAGAAACTTTCTAAAAGCTTCTAAAGCATCATAACACGACTTCTGATAAAAACCAAACCCAGTGGTTCGGGTGGTGTCAGTCGCCAGTGACGCTCTCGCCCGGCCCCGCGCTCTGACCCTGCGACGCCAGCCCGAGCCTGATCTCATCCTACGTGCGGATCCGGGAGCAGCCTCGGAAACCGGCCTGAAACAAAAGCACTGCCGGCGCGATGCGAGAGCAGCGACTGCCCTGCACGGGAAAGAAGAACCAGCCAAGAGATTATCTTTGCATTCTGCTTCACCCTTCTCCAAGGCACATGCCAAGCCACAGCTATTTTGGGTCGGGAGGAAAGCCCCCAAGGAGTGGGGTGTCCCGGCACAGCTCTCTGCTGCTCAGGGGCCAGCTTGAGAACACTGGGGAGGGAAAGGGCCTGAGGGAGCCAGCCACCCTGCTGAGGGGCTTCTCCACACCTTCCAACACATCCAGAGAACTCTTCTCAGCAGCCTTTTCCAATCCAAACCCGCTCACTGCTGCATGTCCACCTTCCTCACCTACTTTCTGGCTGCTCCTCCTTCCCGAGCATTTCCAGAACCCCTCGCCTTTAAAACACGACTCCTGGAAACACATTATCCCTTCCCTGCTTGGAAAGGCATTTCTAGTCCCTCATGCCAGGTTGATAAGATGGAAAAAGGCTCAATGAACATCCCGAGAGGGTTTGCACACCAGGTGGTAAGAGAGGAGACCCAGGCAATAAACAAATGCCTTCAGGGGGCAACATTTTTGCCTCATGCTGCCTGAAGCCCGTGCTCCCGCAAAGTCCGGCCAAGGCTGTCTCCTTCCCTCTCTGTTTCTCCCGCACAGCGCCCACCGGGTAGAGCCCTGCAGCCTCCCCGGCGATAGGTTCGGTGCCTCGGGCGATGCCGCTGGTGCCCCTCGCTCCCGCCGCCCCTCCTCACCTGCGCTTGTACTCGTCGCGCTCCCTCTTCACCTTGGCCAGCACGTTGTAGAGGGCCCGGATCTCGGGGGTGATGGTGTCGATCTGCACACCCACCCCGTCGGGGTGGACCCAGGAGACCCCCGGCCCCTGCACCAGGGTGGTCTCGGGCCCCGGGCCGAGCCGCCGGGCTTGCGAGAAGGACCAGATGGTGCCGGGCATGAAGCGGGAGCCGGCGGAGAAGGCGGAGGGCTGGCCRGGGGCACCGGGGCGGGAGCCGGGGGACCCCAGCGCCCGGGCCGACCCCAGCCCGAGCCCCAGCCCCGGCCCCAGCCCCAGCCCCAGCGTGCGGATGGGACCCACGAAGCCGGTCTGCACCGCCTGGTCCCGGCGCGGGGGGCCGCGGCCGCGGCCGCCCGCCCCCTCCTCCAGCGCCTGCTGCAGCTGCTTCTCCAGCTGCCGGTTGCGCCGCTCCAGCTCGTGGACCTTGGCCAGGAAGCAGCGGAACCGCAGGTTCAGCGTCTTGAGGACGCTGATGTTGGAGCCCAGGTCGTTGCGGAGGGCCATGGCGGCGGGCGGCGCGGGGAAGGGGCCGGCGGGCGGCTCCCCGGCCAGGGGCTCGGCGGCGGGCGGCGGCGGCAGCTCGGGGCCCGCCAGCCCCTGCTGCTCCTGCGGCAGGAGGAAGAGGTTGGGGCCGAAGAGCGGGTTCATGGCGGCGGCGGGACGGGGCGGGGAGCGCTGGGGGGGATGCGCCCGGCCGGCCCCGGCGGCGGGGGTGCGGCTTCCGCTGCGGCGGGGATGCGGCGGCGGCGGCGGCGGGCTCCGAGAGCCGCCCCCCGCTCCCCCCCGCGGCCCGCCGCCGGCCCCGGGCGGAGCGAGCAGAGGAGGGGACACGGCAGAACCTCCCTTTCCTCTCCCGGCCCCCCGCCTCTCGCTCCGCCGAGGGGCGGCTCGGCTTCCCCGCAGAGTTTCGGGGCGCCCCGGGGCGAAGGGATGCGGCCGGGTCCAGCAGGATTCCCYCAGGGGAAGTCCCTCTCCAGCACCGCTAGCTGAAGCCCCGCCCGGTACCCATTCCCGTAACTAGCATAGCCGCAACACAGGGTGCCTCTGCCTCCTTCTTTTTAATTTTTTATTCTTTTTTGCACGGAATGTAGTGCCTTCCCCAGTGCTGGCCCCCTTAAATAGGGCATAACTTTGCCTCTGCACCCCCGAAGCCCTCTCGAAGCTATCCTCACTCGAGCCCCGCAAGACAGCCCTGCCCCTGCTGTGCCAGCAGCTCGCCTACGTGGAGCTGCCGCTGGACAATGGCGAGCCAGAGGGCAGAGGAGGCTGTGTGGAGGCAGCCTCTCAGATATCATGCTTGGCTTGCAGCTGGCTTCCTCCTTCCTTGTTCACGAAGCAGCCTCGGGTCTTGTTTTGTGTCCCTTRTTTTAGCCTGCTTTAGGTCTCTTCCCTCCTGACCCCAACCCCGGGTCAATTTTGCAAAAAGTGCTGGCGTCGCCCCTTGCCACTGTCCTGTGGGAGGACACTGCGCACAAATTGATCAATACATAAATATTTTATGGATGTGGACACCTGTGTTGCCTTGCTGCCTATGTGCTCCTGGCCCGTTCCCCCTGCACTTCCAACGTGGAGCTGAGCTGAGTATGGCACTTGTGCAAAGCAGCCCCGAGGTCTCAGCTGAGCCATCAGCAAGGGGTGAGGGAGCAGTGGGTTTGAATTCAAAGAGATGCCTGGCCCCACACTACATTGAACTCTGTGGAAGGAGGTGGGCATGCTCCAGTGGGGTGGTGTGGTACAGCCCTTCTCTTGGAATCAAAGGTATGGCTCGATCCACACTGCCAGAAATTTCCTGGCTCCGCAGAGCATGGTTGGCTTTACGTGTCTTGACTGAGAGTCCGCCTATTGCATGTTCCCTGCTGCCTCTCTTCCGGGGCTACAGCTCTCCTCCATCCCTCCATTACTCTTCTGCTTTCCTGGCCTGGAAGCAGGCGAAATCAAATTTGTTCCTCTCTCCCCACTTGCTGTGTCCAGCATCAGTTGTGTCCAGCATCAGTTATGTCCTGTGACCTGCCTGTCTCCCCTGTCCTGCCTGTGACTCAAGGCTCCCCACAGCAGCCCCCAGTTGCATTTAGAATACTCCTCTCCCGCCAGTAACCATCTGCATCCTCCCTGGCACACCCACAACCACTGGAACTCAACTGAATTTCAGTCCCTCTGAGATGGGCTTAGGTTGGGAAAGAAGTGAGCRTTCCTTCTCTGTCACCTCCTTTTTAACAGTTTTCCTCTTCTTAAGCAGCTGTTCCCTTGCTCTGCCTCTGACTAGAGAGGCTGAGCAGTGGCAAGCAGTGCTTTAGTCCAGGGAGAGGAGGGCAGGAAGGCTTCCCTCATGAACAAGCACAAGAGATTCCCATCTTCCAAAAACCAGTGCCGCAACTGCAGCCAGTAGGGAGCCATGTGCCCAGCAGCAATGCTACCAAATAAACAGCCAGGGAAAAGGGAAGGACAGATGGACAAGAGGGATCCCAGTCAAGAAGGCTGTTTTGAAGCAGCAGTGACAGCTCCAGCTCGGAAACCTCCCAGCATGTGACCTTTTAGCCATTGCTGACTCCCTCCTTCCTGCTGCCACGTCCTGTCATCTGCCACCCACGCTGCCACAGCCTGCCTGCGTGCCCGGCAGCCCGTGCTTTCTGCCAACATCCTCCTCCCTCACATACTCCTGGTCTTACCCCTCCACACTCTTGCACCCGGGTGAGCAGGGTCAGGCAGGGATGATGTGCTGCTGCATGCAGCCAGCAAGGAGCACAGGCAAGAACAACACCACAAACTGTGGAGCAAGGGCTTTCCCGAACTCTGCTCGGCCTGCTCCTGTCCTGCTGGGGAAACCCGGCAAGCGGAGCTGATTAATGAAATGCCAGCAGGGGAAGGCATTGCCATCCATCAGGAAAAGCTTTTTTACAGGGAGGCCAGCACAGCACTGGAGCAGGTGATGGGATCTCCGTCCATGGTGGTTCTCAGGGCTCAAATATGCAAATCCACAGTGATGTGACCTAGTGCTGGGACAGTCCTGCTTACATCAGGGACTGGGCCACAGACCTCCAGCACCTCTGCCCACCAACCCTCCTGCTTGTCTCCTGGAGAGGACAGGGCAGTTGTGGAGCCTTTTTTCCCTAACTTCCCTTGCTTGGAATACTTGCTGGGGTAAAGGATTCCCACTGATGCAGAAGATGGCTGGGGCAAAGGGTCAAGTTATTCCAGTTATTCCTGTAGAAGTCCAGAAACTGGAGACAATCCTGCTACCCAGGGGACCACAGCACTCCTCCACKGGGCCTCAATCTCACTGCAGCACAACAGCTCCTTCTCCTCATCTTCCCCTCATGGTTCACCAACCCCCAGCACTTCTCCAGACCCTCCAACAGCTCCTGCCCCCAGTTTATCAGCTCAGGGTCAACAGTGGCACTGCTGGACCACACCTGCTGATAGGCAGAGCTGCTCACTACAGCTCTTAAAATCACACCTGTAGCCAACATAAAAACAGACATTCACAAAGACAGTGATATTTATCTTACTTCCACAGATTTTAAGGCCAAGAAAGAAGCACTGTATTTTCGGACCCTGTGCAAAACAGACAGTGCAAATTCCTAGTTCAGGTCAGGTGCTCGTGTGGGACTGTGTCTCTAATTGCTGACAGCACAGTAAAAACAGATTAAGCCTCTACCATTACCCTCCATGGGCAAATSAAGGTAGATTCCCCAAGCAGGATTTTAACCTCCTGTCAAAATCACCTGTCTCAGTTGCATTTGCCCAGCTGTAGCATCCATTGCCAGGCTGYAATGCTCCTCTCCAAGATCTCAGAACCTCTTGCTAGCTAAGGAATTCTCCTTGCAAATGTGCTTTGTAGGTGAAACCTGTCCAAATCAGCTCCCCACTCTTCACAGGGGCTCTTTTTGGAAGGCATAGGTCTCATTAGTGTGTCTTCTATACCCCATCTCCTTGCTCTCCTTCCCTCCGAGTACCTCAGTGGTACCTTCTCCCTAGCACCACACTGCTGGAATATTTCAGTGTAAACTCCCCAAGTCTTCCAGCTTCCAAGATTCTTCACTAAAACTGACCCTTAAAATTGCTTCCATTGACAACSAGATGCAGGTGTTGCAATGAACATACAACTTCTGGGCACCTTGCTGCCTAGCAAAGCCATCAGCCCAGTCATCTGTCTGTATTTGGGTGCAAATGTGGAGAAATTGGTGCAGAGRAGCGGCAGCTGGGCGATCACCACACTTAGCAACACACAGAAATGTTCCTGTCTAACAGCAAAGGAGGGAATGAAATTTCTTTTAAAAATACATGAACACCAGTCCAGGAGGGAGTTTTGGAGCCAGCTCTTCATGTGAAGGCAGTTCTAGGCACTACTAGAGCCCAGGACCTAACTGACCTTGCCTTCTTAGCAGTTCCCTAATGACTCCATCAGGCAGGTGGGACTTGCAGACATCCTCCTCAGGAGCTCTCCACATCCTCCCCAGCAGGGATGGATAGCCTGGGGGAGCAAGACCCATTGATGGGTCTTTGGTCCTTTGTGGATTCAGCCCCTACAAAAGTGTCCATATCTATGGGTGTTTTGTGCAATGTAGCATGTGCTCAAAGATCTAAATTTCATACCCAAGTCCCTGAAACATGCAGTGCAGGATTTCAGCCCCTTCCTCTGGATACAGCCAGACACGAGACCACACAACCACAGGCTGCACGCCCAGCCCAGAACAGACATTACAGCACATGACATCACTGGAATCAGTGTCTGACCCACGTTGCTATGGGAGTCTCTTCTCTTTTCATTACGCATTATCGTCCCCAAATCTTTCTTTTCCTTGCTGCACCACTCCAAGGGTGCAGCAGTGTAGTGCCCTGCCTTTCCCTCCCGGCTTGCAGAGGGCAGCTGGCAGCACTCCAGAGCCTGGCAGGCAGGAGCTGCCAGCTGGCTGTCTTCATTGTGCCCTGATAAAGCTTCTCCAGTAGACTCCCAGTTTGGGGAGAAGGGCCGTGCACAGTGCAGTGGAACAGATATCACAACACATTACGCTAACTTCTCTCAACCAGCTTTTCATCTATGACAGCATTTTACCCCTCAGATCTGCTTTCAATCCTTGCTTTGCCTCAGTTCTTGCTTGGCTCTGCCTTAGCTCTCGCAAGCCAYGTTATCAGCAGCTTTCAGATATTAAAACACATTAAAGGAAGGTACTGAAAGATGAGCCAGTAGTCACATTTTCCAGAAATCTCAGCTTTCAGGTAACAAAAGATTCCCAGAGTAAGAAGGCAGCTGCAAACACAAACCTAATGGGACCAGAGTCTTGTACCAGAATGCAGAGGGAAACTACCAAGCTGCATTCCCAGTACTGCCTCTGAAGCTCGATGGCAGCATTTCAATGTCAACACTCGACATTATCTCTCTGAGCAGCGATAACTGCAATGGCTGAAATCAAGAGCAGAAGGAGATCAAACCACCAAAGAGAGATGAAAATTTCCCATGTCTCTTCCCAGCTATAATGAAAGGTTTGCAGGCATGCCAGGCAAGTGGGACAATGCTCAGCAAGAGAGAAGTTTTACGGACACAATTAAAGCAGCAGCTGTTCCCGYGTTTCCGGGGTGACTGGCATAATTTGGAGATTGCTGGAAACTGGATGGTTACATTGGGATCCCAACCAGGAACATTCTATCCCTGCTGCCGGGGTTATCAGGATAAAGTGGTTCTCAAGCCAAGGCTGCACGACCTCAGCAGGCAGCAGCAGCAACCTGGGACAGGTCAGCATTGCTCCTAAAAGGACAGGCCCACAGCTTGAAGAGGCTATTGCTGCTCCTCTCACCAAAACCATCCCATAACTTAGGACGTATTTGTCCTCTCTGAACATTTCCCAGTTTTACAGTCTTTATTCAGACGGGGGCCACTAGAAATGTGGTATTGAAGCAATAATTCCTCCCCTTGGGGGCTATCGCACCCAGCATTTACTTAATCATTCTGAAAGACACTGGAAAACTTCCCTTGGGTCCTGTATATCCAACAATCCAGACCTCACCACACAAGCCTAGAGTGAGACAGTCACATAGGTTCCCTGCCCTAATTCACTGTGGAAGCATGGGGAAAAAGTAATTTTCAATTATGAAAATATTTGTTTAATTCAACACAMAATGATAAAGTCAGCCTCCCCCCAACTTCAAAGAAGGTTACAGTAAATAAAACACACAGATACATAAGCCCTAAAAAGCAGTAGATAACAAGGTCTGTAACAAAGACCAGGACTCCTGAGACACAGAGATTGAACCATTACAGGAACCACTCAAGTGCAACCTTGAAGAGCTTCAGCAAGAAAACTTCACAACTGATAAAAAAGCAATATTATTGTGGGCCTCGTGAGAAAGAGTAAATCTATGATGGGATGTTTGAGGGTAACTGTGGGTAAAGTTTATCATGCAATGTTTTAAGCAAGATTATGGGAGCAAAACTTACTATGGGATGTTTAGGGGAAGGATTAGAGGGGAAAGGGAGGCATCAAGCTAAATCAGCGAGAAGTGAGCATGGGAAATGGAGAGGAGGGATAAATAGGAGCCTGTCACAAGGAGACCGGCTGCTGGTCAGTGTGCCTGCGTGGCTGGGCCCTGCTCCCRATTACCACCATCTGTCCTGGCCTCGCGTTAAGCTAATCCCAACCGTTTCCCCTGCACGCATGCACGCTGCTCATCTGTTAGCTAACTGCAGGCTGGCCTAGCCTGCAAGTAGTGAGAGAGGCCTGAGAGCCAGGCACTCGACAGACCACAAGCCTGACGACCACCACCAGTGACCCACCGAGGTGTGGGCAGACAATCCACCAGCATGGTCCAGGTTTGATGGGCCAGGGAGCAGGAACAGGATCAGGCCTTTTTTTGTTGGGTTTTTTGAGTGCTGTTTTGAGTTTCCCTGGGCACTCACCACAGCAGTTTTCCTCCGTTTCTGCTGATTGGTCTGTGCCTGTGGCATCAATTGTGGTGGGAAAGCTGCAGCCTCACATGTAGCAGGCCAGGACAGTTAAATAGAAACAGCCTAGACCACTGCTTGCTGTGTCTTAAGGAGAAGCAGCTGCATCTGGGTGAACATARAGGCAAAAAGAATGAACTTGATTGTACAGCTCCATGAACCAACAGCAACCCTTGCTCAAGTCAGAGGCCAAGAACTGAGAGACTGCTGGGGACCAGAAAAATGGTGAAATGGGGACAGTCACAAGAGTGAACTAAGTGACAACAGGGAACTAGGGCACCACTGGGCTAGGAGCTCCAGCCTTGCCCTGACAAAGCACTCAGCTGACAGCACCACACAATACAGCGTTCATGCAGGCAGCAAGGATTTCAGCTCCTACTGCTTCTTCACAAATACCCATGTCGCAGGGAATAAGGACAGACACCAGAAATGCCAGAGCATCAGCTGGGAGTGGAAGGGGTTTCTGCTGCAAAGGAGTAAGAGGGGACACAGCAGAATTCTGTATTATGTGTTCGAGGGAAAAGGACAAGACTTGAGCAAGAGTATAAAACTTTTAATGGTTTGTGCATCAGTTCTTGATGCAGAGGGGGAGGAGCAAAGGGGGCTCTCACTGTCCCAGGTGCTCAGAGCTGCAGAGAGGATCTGCATAGAGCAGCAAAGTGGTGGTACACACAGAGCTGCAGCAGCCTTTGCTCTCCAAGGAAGGGACCAACACCTGGAAAACTGGAAAAGCAGTTCCTCTCACTGTCCATTCACTTTCACCCTATGCTTTTTCTTCCTGGTAGGGGCTTTAGGACGCATCATTTTGGGAGAAGGCCGGCCAGCCTTCAAGGGTCTCCTCTGTGCCTGCAACGAATGTTTCTTCTTCAAAGAAGGCTGTGTCAGCTTCTGTGCTTTGTCAGCTTTTGATCCCTCAAGTTTCTTCTTTTTTCGTGGAGGCTCCATGCTGGTATCAGGGACAGCGGCTGGAGCTGCCACTTCTGTAGCAGGTTCTTCATCTGAAACAAGAAAAAGGCACTGAAGGAGGAACCCACAGGGCTTCTGCAGGGGAAGCAGCCTGAGAGGGCAGGCCCAGCCAGCTCAGCTGAGCTCCAGCACTACGTTACCCTTCTGTGCCTGGGGGATGGCATTGGAGAACTTCTTGAACTTGGCGATGAAGAACCCATCCATATTGTGTGTGTGGGGGTAGAAACGCCGCGTAGATTTGAGGGACGGGTGGAAGCGACGGTCCTTGAACCTGGAGGGGGAAGTGGGGTGAGGAGTGATAGAATGCCTCTGCTCAAAGCTGGCCACCAAGGAGCAGCCACCTGTGCAGCTTGTGACCTGGCACACACCTGGTGAAGCCTTCCTTGCCGAAGTCCAGGCCTGTGGCCACCAAACGGACATTGCGTTTCTTCAGGGCATAATCCACAACCCACTCATTCTCCTCCACCTGCCAGAGGCTCAGCATTAGGATCCAAGACTCACCATCCCCTGAGGAGGAGGTGACCACAGCAGAGCGTGGAAGGCACTTACCATGATAGAGCAAGTGCAGTAGACAATGTAGCCTCCTGTCTCTGAGGCAGCATTGACTGAGTCTATAGCACTAAGAATCAACTCCTTCTGCAGGTGGGCACAGCGCAGGATATCTTTCTCATCCTGAAAGAGAAAGATAAGTTAGGATGCCAGAGCMACAGGGAAGCACCCCAGGCCTCTACAGTGGATGAAGGGATGACAGGAAAACAAAGCACATCTAATACAGAAAATCCTGGAGTCTTCTGCAGAACTAATCTCAAAAAACCTAGCTCTGGTACAACTCACACAATAAGAAAGAGAAGGAAAAATCAGTGACTATTGCAGGTATCTCTCAAGAACAAAGCTGCCCCAAAGTCCTTACTCTTGTGACTCATACTCCAGTCCCCACTGGTCACTCACCTTGTTGGTTTTGACAGCAGGATCCTTGGAAATGACGCCTGTTCCGCTACAAGGAGCATCAAGCAAGACACGGTCGAACCCTCCAAGCACCTACAGGCAATATACATCTGGAATTATGCTCACAGGTGGGGACTTAGAACAAGACCAAGACTAGAGGGGAACCAAAAGACTGGGAAGGCAGGAAAGATCCCTCCCTGCATATCAAATAATACACTCCTCAGCAGCTCTATTCATCCTCCTGTGACAAGCTACTTTGGAGAACACAGCTTTACTAAAGGGACAACACAACAGCTCTAGGTGAGCATGGAAAACAGGAACATACCTTGGGGAACTGGCGTCCATCGCAGTTACTCACGACAGCATTGGTGACTCCCAGACGGTGCAAATTCCCTACCACACTACGTAGCCGCTCAGCATTGCTGTCGTTGGCCAGGATCATCCCTGTGTTCTTCATAAGCTGAGCTGCCAGAGGGCAAAACACATCAGCAAGGGGCTAAAAACCTCCCGTGCTTTTGTCTGTCTCCTTTGCTTTTCAGTCTCCCTCTATTCCCCATTTCTGTAGGGACAGCCATCCCCTTTTTTCCTCAAGTTCAGTCCTCTCTCTATTCCCTCTTTCTGTGTAGACCAGTGAAAACTCCTCAGTTCGCAGAGCAGCCCTCCCAAAGTTCCAGGGTGGTACCTATGTAGCTGGTCTTGCCTCCCGGGGCACAGCACATATCCAGGATGCGCTCGTTCTCCTGTGGAGCCAGAGCCATGACAGGGAGAAGACTGGAGGCTCCCTGCAGCATGTAGTGTCCAGCCAGATACTCTGGGGTGGCACCTGGGCAGGAAAGACAGAACAAAAGAAAATGACACTTGAAAGAAAGGGAAGCAAGAGGGGTCAGCTCAGCCCTGTACTCTAAAGGTGATCTCACCGATGGGCACAGAAGAATCATAAATAACAAGTCCTGTTTTTGACCACTTCCCCAGGGGGTCAAGATTCACTCCACGGTTGATAAGAGCCTGCAAGACAAGGAGAAGGGACTGAGATGCCACTCTGTGGGACAGGCAGTGCAGGACACAGTCACTGGTTCCTGTTAACCTGTGCCAGGTCCCGCCGCCGTGTCTTCAGTGTGTTGGTGCGAATGGTCACAGGGCGCGGAACCTCATTGGCCTCCAGGAAGTTTATCAGCTGGATGGAAGAAGGGACAGAGAAGAGAGATAAAAATAAATTCTCAGGGAGGCAGCCAAATCCCCGTCAGTGAGCACAGCTATGGGCAGGATCCCACCTCAGGGAGAGGGAAGATGTCCATGAGCTTCATGAGCAGGAAGTCGCTGTAGGAATAGTAGGCGGCCATGTCCCGGCGCAGCAGTGCAAGGTATTCCTGCCGCGTGCGCCCCTCCTCCCGCTTCACCACGAAGTCCTGCAGCACCTCCACGTTGCCCTTGATGCGCTGGTGAATGACGTGCAGGTCAGGTGGCTCAGCAGGTGGGAAGACTGTCAAGGAATCATGAACGGCCAAGGAACTTGCACAGAGGCTCTTAAAAAGTACAATCAGCCACGCGAGACTCATGAGCCACAACAGCGCCTGCATTAGAAAGGCTTTGCTGGAATATTGCTTTCACCAGAGCTCAGCAGATGTGGGATTCAGAGGATGGAACTGGACAAAAAGTTCACAAGGCAGAACTACAGGGTGTTCAGAAGAACTGGGTTGGTTACTTTAGATAAACAGAAAAATAGGGAAGGAAAAAAAAAAACCAACAAAAAAAGTCTTTTAATATTTAAAACATTACCTGCAGCAGAGAAGAGACTAGAAGTTCCCCAAGGGCAACCAAGAGGTATAGAGAGAATAAGAAGGGAGGCAGGAAATTAAAATTACCGAAGTCCAGMAGCAAGCAGTTTGGGTGTCATCAGAAGCTCTGGGAATGGGTTACACAAACACCCACCAGGAAAATCAGGGTAGAGAGGAACAAACCACATGATAAGACATCCATATGTATTTAGGACTAGAAAGGAAATTAGGGCAGGTTCCAAGATCCATACAGGGTGTCACAGATTTCCTAACTGTGCTGTACAGAAGCACAGCACTATACACTATCTATGAGGGCAGCTCAGCTAAAAATACCTTGTCAGGCACAAACACTCTTGCTAAGCAATATGCATGATAAAGTCCAAGTGAAGCTGTTTGGTTGTCTCCAGTCCTCGTGCTGCATCACGCATATGGCTTATGGATGTCACAGATAAAAAGGATATCCTCTTTCTCAATCTCTTCATTAGTTGGCAGTTTAAACTGTTCATCTATATCCAGGTTGAGCTGCAGATCTGGGCCCTCTTCCTCCTTCTGCCCCATTTTCTGCCTGCTTGCCTCCTCTGCCGCCTCTTCCTCCTCCTCCTCCTCTTCACTGTCATCTTCACTGAGGCCTTCCCTAAGGACAAAGAACAGGATCACAGAGACACTTCAACCTACCATTTCTTAGGTGCCAGAAAAGACAGAAGAATAACAACACAGGCTCCTCATCTAACCAGAAAAGGCTCTGCAGTCTGGTGATGTTCTCATGTGCTCACCTGTCAGGCTTCTGCTTCAGGGCAGCTTTTTCAATAGGCAGCAGCTAAATAGAGACAAAAGATTAATGAAACAACATCCACAGTTAATCCCTTACTTCCCACCATCTGTGAAAATTACTTTCTCTGTTTAAAAGGGACAACAAACAAAAGCACTGTCTGTTATGCTGGAATCAGCTGCTAAACTTGAATATGTTCTTGTGAAAGAAAGAAGGGGAAAGTTCTCCACCACCTCACCACTCCCTGCCAATAAAGCCATCCTTTTTCCCCAGGCCTAATGGGCCCTTTCAGCGAACACCACCAAGTATTTCTTGTGTAATTAAGGACAAGAAGTTCCTACCTCTTCTTCCTCTGATGACGAGGCACCATAATCATCCACCATCTCCTCGCTGCTCCCATCCTCCTCCTCTTCCATCTCCCAGTTGCCCTCTTCCACCTCACCATCACTGGCTAACTCCACGTGGTTTCCTTTAGCTTGGGTTTTCTTGGCTTTGGCTGGAGCCAGCCATTTGGAATTGCCATCACTGAAGCCAGTCCGGCCGCGGGCGGTTTGTCCTGCTGCCTTTATGGCAGGTTTCTCCTTCTGTGGGGACACCTGCTCTTCAACTACAGGCAGAAGCAGCGGTTAAAAGTTAGATACTATTTCCAGAAGCAGCTGCTCTGCTTTTTCAGTGGTTACACAAAAAGGTCTTTGCCCTAGTCCTGAGCTGCCTGTCCAGGTGGAGCAACTGCTTTGCTTGTTCTCTACATCTCAGTCATTATGTCCTGGGCATATTCTCACCTCTCCTCCAGCGAAACTTTAAGGCGATCTAACTAGATTTACCAAATTAAAACACTGCTACACAATTCTTACGGTATTTGCTCTGACATGTTATGGTACCCTCTGTCCCAAATCTCTGTCTATCCTTCTTTCTTTCTACTGTGACAGCTTCCTGCAGTACACAAGATGTAACACAGGGATTTAAAAGCCTCAACTACAAAAGCAGCCTGCAACAACCTTGCTGTGAATGGAGGGCAAGTCAAAAATGGATTAAGCATGCACAAGAGAGACCTTTTACTAATTCTTCAGACAGCACTGCTGCCTGGCATGGCAGCCACCAGAAATCAGGTAGAATTCATTGTTATTATCTATTAGAGAGCACCCAAAGGAGGGCCAAGATGATGAAGGGTCTGGAGGGGATGCCTTGTGAGGAGCAGCTGAGGTCACTTGATCTGTTCAGCCTGGAGAAGAGAAGACTGAAGGGAGACCTCACCGCAGTTACAACTTCCTCACGAGGGGAAGAGGAGAGGCAGGCGCTGATCTCTTCTCTGTAGTGACCAGTGACAGGACCCAATGAAATAGCAATGAAAGTTGTGTCAGGGGAGGTTTAGGTTGGATATTAGAAAAAGGTTGTTCACCCAGAGGGTGTTTGGGAACAAGCTCCCAGGGAAGTGGTCACAGCACCAAGCCTGATAGAGTTCAAGAAGTCTTTGGACAACACTCTCGGGCCCACGGTGTGACTCTTGCAATGGTCCTGAGTAGGGCCAGGAGCTGGACTCCATTATCCTTGTGGGTTCCTGCCAACTCAGGATATTCTGATTCTGTGATTTAAAATAATGAAATTCCACACGTCCCTTGCCGTAAAAGAGGCTGGAGCCGGACGCTGGCGGCGGCGCCGGGCGAGCAGCAGGATAGGGGCACTGCCGGCCCGTCAGCCCGGTTCGGACCCCGCTCACACCCACCTGGCGGCTCCCGCCCTCCTCCTCCTCCTCCTCCTCCGAGCGGCCTCCTCCCCGCCGGGCCGCTGCCCGCTCCCAGTCGCCTCTTTGCAGCCCTGGATCGGGAGGGGAAGCGCCGATCAGCCCCGGTCCGGTCCGGCCCGGCCCCCACCGCCCCGCCGGGTCGCCCTCCTCACCTCTTTCTGCCGTGACTGGAGAGCTTCTTCCTGCCGGTCTCCGGCTCTGCGGAAAGACACGCGGCGGTCAGGCGGCCGCGGACGCCGTGGGGAGGCCGCGGGCCGGCCCAGGCCGCACTTACCTGGCGGCAGGAAGCGGGCCAGCTCCACCTCGGCCCCGCGTTGCTTGCGGGCCTTGCGCCCGGGGCCGCGCTTCTCCTTCCTGGTGGGGTCGAGCTTCCGCCCCATGGCTGCGCCCGGGACCCCGCGCGGCTCCGCGCCCGCCGCCGCCGCACGTGCAGCACTCCCCGCGCTCCGGCGCACGCGCCCACCGCGGGCCCGCCCCCCGTGCCGCCCATTGGCCAGCGCCGCCGCTCCTCATCGCTGATTGGTTCTGCTGGCAGCGTCACGGCGCGGCCCGCCCACCCCCGCGACACGTCAGGCGCCGGTCCCGGTCCCGCCGCGGGCTCGGCGGGGCCCGGAAGACGGGGATGGGTCGCGCCTGCCCCGGCAGCGGGGGTGCGACCGCGGGAGCCGGGATCCTGCCGCAGGTAGGCACAGGCGCCCTGCACCTTCACCCTCGCCAAAGGCCTCGAGTAGCAGCAGGCTCCGGCAGCTGGGCAGTGGGTAAACATCCCAAGGCAAGCAGCAGGCGCGGTCTTGGTGCAAAGGGGAAGAATTCATAAAATTGAAGGGGGGTTAAAGATCATCAAGCCCCCACACCGATGCCAGGGCCAGGGACCCTTCTCCTGAGACCAGGTTCCCTCAAGGCCTTATGAAACCTGGCCTTCAACACTGCCAGGGTTAGAGCATCTACTACGTTTCAGATGCAGGTATAGGAGACACCCAAACCTGGCTCTGATACAAAAAAAGACATGACTACCTCTTCTTCTTTCACTGTTGTGACCACATACTTACCCCCGTACACTCATGCTAAATAGAGACAACAAAATAAAATACAAGGAAACTTTATTTTTTCAGTTTTATCAACGTTTTGCTCTGTTTTTTGTTGGTTTTTCATTGTTGTTTGCTTTTGTCTTCAAGCTGCTTATTAGTGGACAAGTCCGGTCAGTTTTTGTATTAAAAAGGATTTTGATGGAGGTAGCTTTGTCTCTGTCCTGGCTTTTGCTTGGTCTTGCCTGCGCACTTGTCTCAGTAAACAAACTCAAAATAAAATTAAGAACGAAAACTGGAATTCCAGGCGGAGGCAACGAGCAATGCAGCCAGGTTCTCCATGTAACAGACATGGCGCTGGGGCCTCCAGTCACTATATACAGAGTCCATCATACATCCATCCCCCTCTCTCCTAAACACACTCCTTGCTCCAACGGGCTGGCTGCAGAGGAAGGAGTTTCTTCTCCTCCCAGAGACCTGAGCAGCAGCTTCCATGGAGGGAAACAGCACCCAGTCAGGAATGTCAGGCAGAGGGGTAGAGTGTGAAGGGGTGGGGTGGGGGGGGTCACTTCAGCTTGGCCGAAAGGTCAACAGCACTGGGCCAGGGACTCACTGCTGCTGGGCCACCTGTAGGGCAAGAGACGAGGACCTGAGACTCACAGGCTAGTCAGCAGAGCCCAGCCTTGCCCACGGAGCCCCCCTCCCCCAGCAACCCCCTCACTGACCAGAGAGGGTACGTACTTGCTGGGGAGGGGGCGGAGGCGGGGGCTCACTGCTGCGGTTGGCCAGGCGGCTCAGGATGTTGCGCTCTGACATCTGGAGGCGCACTGCCACAGGTGGGATACGGGCAATCGTGGCAGGCAGACGAGTCACATCTGCCTTCATGTCACTCAAAAGCTCCTCCAGCTGCTTCAGAACTAGAAGAGAAAGGGACACCTGTTCCGAGGGGAAAGGACGCCCCACAGGGAAAAGACCAGAGGTGACAGCAGTGCTAAGCACCTCTCCCACCCCTGATTAACACATCGCATTACCTTTGTGCAGCACAGCATTGGCCGGTTTATTCCCAGCCATTGACTCCTTGGATAGGTGCTGGTGGCTCTCAGCCAGGCATTCCACCTCTGCAAAACGTGTGTTCAGAGCCATGGATGGGTGAGATGGGTCTTCGGACATGTTCAGATAGGCAGCTCGCCGCAACTGTTCCTCAATCACCAGCGCTTGCTCCAGGAGCTGCAAGGTGGGGCAGGAATGAGTCTTTGAGCAGCTGCCTGAGAGGGAGCCTTCTTTGCACTCCCAGTCTCTCCTAATCCAATTCTCCACCATCTCGTAAGGTGAGATTTTGCAGCTGAGTCTCCTTTTACCAGCTTGTTTTACTGAGTAGCCCAAAACAATAAGGGCTTCACGAAGCCAAGTCAGATACACAAGAAAACCAGGCTACATCAGGTTTAATAGATTACTACAACTCCTCTAGGATTCTCATTCCTCTTCAGAGTCTTTTTATGCACCAAGTTGTTTGCCATTTTACTCTTTCTTCATGAGGCAAAGGACATAGAGATTACTCTTTGAACCCAAGTGAGAAGTATCTCATGGTAATTATAGGAAGAGTCTAAAATCTTGTAAGCATTTGCATAAATCAACCGGAATCCTGTCAGCGCAGAACTGATCATCCAGTCTATATTCAATCAATGTTTTGCCCCAGACTGAGACCTACATGGCTTTTACTTGGATTGATCTTGTATCACTCCCACAGCTAAGCTATGTTCACTCCTGAAGAGGATGAAGTAGAGACTGAAGACAGCCCTTTCACCAACCCATACAGTTCTGTTTAGGCACATGGAGTGGGTTGTAGCAGACACTGTGATGAAAACAGCCACTTGAACCTTAAGGCTCCTGCCTACCAGTTGTTCAATAAACATTTGGATAGAGAGCACTGAACCAGGCTCTCCAATACCATTTCCAAAGAAAAGCGAGCTCCTCACACAGAGCAACTGCATGATCCTGAGATATACTGCTTTTTTTATTACGCCTAAATTAAAAGGCATTGCAGAAACCTTTCACTTTCTTGGTGGAAACTCAGAAGTGCAAGCACTTGTTCTTAGAGATCTAGGCAGTTATCACACTGAAGATAAATCCTTACCTTAAATCTCCTTGCCAAGAACTTATTCTTTATTTCCAGGAAGTTACCCCTGTTCATCTCACCCTTGAAGGGTTCATTGAGGATGGCGTAACGTGGATCATTCTGAATATCCTGCCAACGGGCATAGCCATGACTGAGATGGGATGAGCTCAGGCAAACAAAGGCAGTGAGAACAAGGGAATACACAGCCCAGGCAGTACTGTTCTCCAGAGGGGGTGGGGAAAGGGGCTACAGAGAGGGGAGGAACAGGACTCAAGGAAAAGGAATGAGAACTATGTCCTGCTAAATCTTAACTATGCTGCAGGAAGCTCCTCCTCCCACCATCACTTTCACTCTTGTGAAGAGGATAAAGCACTCTCTCACTTAACCTACTCCAGTCAGACCCAGAAGGGTCACCTTCACCGTGACAAGTTATGTACAGGGTGGGAGAATGTGTCTATCATGGCAAGGATACTTGATAATCCCAGCAAGGAGCCAGTAGTCGTGACGCCGATGCCAGATCTCATAGGTCTTCTTGGTGACAGTTGCAGCCCGCTCTTCATTCTGCCAGAGGGAGTGTAGTTCTAGAAAGGCAAAGAGACACCAGAACGGTTGGAAGTTATTTCACAAACACAAGCAGGAGCACATAAACAAGTTCAAGCAGATAAGGATCTCATACCAGTGAAACCACCATCTGCTATGTTGAACATGAAGCGTTGCTTTACTGCCTTCTTGTGCCTTTCATCTACCGACTCTTTCAGCATCTCTCCGTTCTGCAGCATCACCACATCTCTCTTATCATCCTCCTTTTTCTCATCTGTACACACAGGAAATCATGAGAACCAACATGGCAGATACCGCAACAAGCTGGACTCACGAGGAATCATTGCAGGAGAAGGATTGAGGAAGAAAAGGGAATTATGCCTCACCTTTCTCATCCAGAGTGATTATAGGAGGTTCAGGTGGATTCTCGCTAGGTGCTCTGTCTTCCACTTTCTCCACATCAGCTGCAGGAGAGAAGGAGAACATGAGACGTACAAGAACACAGCGAGTCCACGGTTTTGTTCTTCGACCAGTGAAACCCAATATTGTTCTGTAACTGCCCACTGATTTTCTATATTCAGGACTGTTTCTTTAGGATGAAGTGCTTTGTACCTTTGCTTTCTACTTCCATTGGTTCATCTGGTCTTTCCTTCACTTCTGTTTCCTCTACTTTTTTTTCATCTGCTTCTGTGGAGTTCGCTGGAGATTTTGCTTCCTGTGGTGGTGTCTCCACAGGCTGAGCACACTGCTGAGGACAGCAATCAGTTAGAAGCAAGGTAAAACAGTGCTTGGAAACAGAACACAGCTACAGCAGTTTGGAAAGCAAAGACACTCAAAACTGTGAGGACAATTCTGAGGACCAGCGAGTTATTTTTAAGTGTCACTTTGAGAACTCATCTCTGCCTCAGGTGAGAGATGAAGAGGGGGCAGAAGTAGAAAAATTAGCAAGAGTAATTATAAGGCAAACAAGCCACCCAAGACTCACCTCCATAGGGACCTCTGTTTCAGCAGCAGAAGCATTGAGCTCCTTCTCTGGTTCAGATGGCTCTCCTTGCTCCTTAGCATTAACTCCTTCTTCTACTTTTACTCCTTCTTCTGTGTATTCCCCACACCAGAGCAGCACAGCAGACAAAAGAAGAGAAGCAATCAGTAAGGTCTTCCCCTCCCTGTTACCAAGCACACTTCTCCTTTGCTCCCAGAGATCAGGCCCATAAAAATGGAACCAACATGACCCCCCTCTCCTGCCCACTACAACTGCTGGGTTTCTCACTGATATCAGCTCATCCCAGGAAAGCTAGTGTCCTCTCTTGCCTTTAAGGGCTTGCACATGTCTTTGGCAGCCCTCCTAACATGAGAGTAAGTTCATCTGCGTCCACCTCCAGACCCCAGCACCACAGTTCCGGTGAGGGGAACAGCCAGGGTAAGGTCAGGACACAGAGTTGTACAAGAGGGGAGCCCTTACCAGGTGGAGGAACAGGGGCAGGTGTGTTCGGCTGTGTATCCCCTGGTGTAGAAGGAGTCGGAGTTTTGGGAGAGGGTGAGCTAGGCTGGGAAAGTTTCTTGTTCTCCTCTATCTCTGCCAGTTCTGGCATACTCCAGCGGCCATTCACATGCTCAAATTCCTGCACCTGCATAAGAGGGAGAGAGAGACATGTCACTGGAGGAGTCATACAAAGCTTATCCTTTAAACCTGTAGAGGCAGACCAGTCAGCACACAACAAAAGTAGGTGTGAAAGGAGAGCTAACTCCCTAACTCAAGACCCCAGTGACTACAGTTGTATGGACAGCACAGGCCACGTTGCCCTGCTAAGCACCTACCTTTTTACGTATAAGCGACATGACCCCAATGCGAGTAAGGACATGCTGTCGAGAAAGACCTTCCCGTGGGACCCCATCTGCAAAGGTCTCTGCACCATCAGCTCCAGGTTCACATAAATGGCGCATGAACAGTGAGACATAGGCCCTGCAGCAATTGAGACACAAGCAGTCCATAAATTGCGTTATCTGGAGACACGCATTACCAGACCCCTTCCAGCACATAAGGGAAATTACCCTAAGACTCTTAGCCCACAGTAACACAAGTTCTGGGGCTCCAGGCTCCTTCAAGGGAGAATTTCTGGACAGAATCACTCCATACATAAACAACAGAGAGCTAACTCAAAGGGTCTTGAGCCAGAAACAACCATAAGCCCAAGAAAGACTCTGGGAGAGTATTCATTACATACTTGTATAGCTATGCTACTCCTCTCTAAAAGCATTTGCTTTTGGTGACTGAAGAGTCAGGTCCAAGTAAGACAACTAGGAACAACCCCGTTGTCTCTCCCAGCTTATACTTCATTCTCCCGCAAAGAATCAACTAATATGTTAAGGAAATGCAATCTCTAAGAAAAGGCCCAACTCTCATTCTTCCCCAAAGGGACTTGATGCTGCCAGTCTTCCACTCCTGCCTAACGCAGACTCACTTGAACTCTTTCTCTGACTTGCCACGGAGGTCTCGAACAAGCCATTGAGTGGTGAAGGCATCCTGAGGTGGCATTCCATAGCGCATGATAGCATTGAGGAAGGCTTTCCGCTGGCGAGCGTTGAAACCCAACACCTAGAATGAACGAGCAGACAGATGCATATGGCAAGAGCCATACAGAAGCAGCTGGGACACAAACACCTACCCTGGTACTACTCACCTCTATGTTCCCTCCCACACGGGCAAGTAGGGGAGGCAGAGGCTTATCCTTATCATTTCTCAGCCCCTTACGGCTAGGCCGACGAGCTGCTGAAGAGAGAAACGCAGCTAAGGAGAAGAGCCAATGCACACAATACAGTTGTGTGAATATTGCCCTGGCAGGAGAGCACTACAAAACATATAAATTGCCCAAAATAAGTCCCAACTGTTTCCACACTCAGAGAAGGCAACCCAGGAACTCTGGCTGCAGCAGAACTTACCTTCAGACCTCTCATCAAAGTCCTCGTCTCCTTCTTCAGAAGCAACTGAATAGTCTGACTGATTATCTGACTGGTCATCCTGCCAGTCTGAAAGAAAAACAGCACGTGAGCCTGAGACGCTACTCCGTTACTTCCCAGCAGCATATACTTACACCCGCTTTTCCCTCAGGGTCCTGTGGATTTGTACCTCTATCCTCCTGTGAGCCATCATTGTAGTTAACTTGCTTGCGAATACGTTTGCCCTTGCCCAGATTCCTGGCCAGATCCTCCTGCTGTTGTTCATAATGGTGACGCAGCAGTTTCTCCCAGTAATCAGGATCCACTGACTCCTCCTGCTTAATGATCTCCCGTTCAACCTCCTCTTCCTCCTGCCAGAGAGGTAACAAATTTAGGGCCTTACACTTCGAGTCCCAGCCTATCATAGCAGATATATGCCTGCTTGGCCTTAAAAGCATCTGAGCTCAATTTACTTAATTGATCCTCCATCCACATAGCAGAATATATTAGCCGACATCCACCTCATACTCACCCCCATCTCCTCCTCACGAACCACATACTGGGCCACCTTGAAGGAGCTGAGATACTCATTCATGCCCTGAAGTTCTGTATCTTCTGTTTCGTCCTGGTTCCGATCCAACAGACGCTCAATTGCTTTGTCATCATAGTGGATGACACTACTGTCCTCACCTTCTTTGTTATCCCCTGAAGGAAGAGCACAGGCACAGTTGCTGTATGGATCTCAAGGGACTAAGAAAGGGAATGCCACCCTAGACCTTCTATAGAACTATAATCAGCACTGTGTCTACAGTCTTTCACTAAATAAGGAGCCAGATCTACCCACCCCCTTCAGTTCTACTCCCAGGCACTCACCCCCCTCAGTAGCCTCATCCTTGAAGAGTTCTTCAGTGCCAAATTTGAGAATATCATCAAGTTCCTGTTTGGACATGGAGCCTGTCTTGGACCCCAGCCCTGGTCTCACTACCAGATGAGTTAGCATCATCTTCTTCTTGGCCACCTGAGTGATCCGCTCCTCCACTGAGGCCCTTGTCACAAAGCGGTATATCATCACTTTCTTGTTCTGTCCAATTCTGTGTGCACGACTGAAGGCCTAGAAAAGAGATGTGCTCAAAACAATCTACAGCTACATAAGTAATAGTCTGATATACCCCACCTACCCCCACAAGCTTCCCACTTGCCTTCATGTTGGCTCTTATCATTAGTGAAGGCTGTGCCCTAGAAAAACCCTCCACTATTTCACTTTCCATCTCTACCCATCCTCACTGCTCTAATTTTGCATATTTCTAAAGGGGAAGTCTCACATTTCTTCACTCTTTCTGATTATTTCATTTCCCCTCTTCCTCAGCATTACTCCACAGTGAGTGGTCTTATTCAGACTCACCTGGATATCGTTGTGGGGGTTCCAGTCTGAATCGTAGATAATCACAGTATCTGCTGTGGCCAAGTTAATACCAAGACCCCCAGCTCGAGTTGAAAGCAGAAAGCAGAACTGCTGAGCTCCAGGAGCTTTGATAAAAAAAGATGATAAAAATAATCAAGGGACAGTGCAATACACAAAGAAGGATTTGTAACTAACCCACATCACCTGACAGGGAATTGCTACTAATTTAAGATTCCAGGAAAGCAATGGAAGACTTGGGGCACAACAATCCCATGTTGAGCATTAAGCACATAAAAGGCAAGTTTTCATTTTACAGAAAAAATGAGACTCTATACCATTGAAGCGATCAATAGCTTCCTGACGCATGTTCCCTGTGATTCCTCCATCAATCCGCTCATATTTGTACCCTTCGTGTTCCAAAAAATCTTCAAGAAGGTCCAACATTTTAGTCATCTGCATTTCAGAAAAACACCACCACAGAAGAGTGAGGGACAAGGGGATACCGGATCAACAGACTTTTTTCTCAGAGAAAGTATTCTCCTTATGGTTTTTCTCCATATACCTGAGAGAATATGAGCACCCTGTGACCTCCTTCCTTCAGGTTCTTTAACATCTTCTGGAGCAGCAGGAGCTTTCCAGAGGCTCGAATAAGTGCACTACCATCATACATGCCATTTGGCATTTTTGGAGCTTCCTAAGAAGAAAAAGATAAAGCGGGACTAAGGGGCAAGGGACAAAAACAGCTTGGAGGGATGTAACTTGGCCTGAGTCCCCAGCTGCATTCACCAGATGCTGGCTCATACCTGGTCATTTAGCTTGGCATGACCACAAGTTATAGCACTGCTTGTATGAAACATCAGTGCTACCCTCTGCCTCTTCTCTTGCAACCTGACTCCTAGATGCCCTTTTCTTTTCTTACTGACTTAATCCCTACTCTTATAGTCTTCACCATCTTGCGTGAGTCACAAGACAGCTCCTACCTGTCATACAAATATGCTGGAAAAGGAATGGCCTTCCAGCATGTTGGGTCTAAATAAAGATGGGATGAAAAAACCACATAGAAGCAAAAAGAGAAATGGGAACCCCTCCATGCTTCACCTAGGGAGCTAACTGGCTCCCTGGTAATAGCCAGCAATTGCTTATACAGAGTAAGTGACTAGACATACCATAGCAGCCACAGGAAAGAGGTAGGGGTGGTTACAGCACTTCTTCAGATCCATAACAACATTGAGCAACGAGACTTGGTTACCACCACCCCGTGCATTCAGTGCCTCGAAGTTTCTTGTCAAAATGTATTTATAATATTTCCTGAAAACAAAAAAAAGATGATAGAACTCAGAGTTCTCATGAACTCTCTTCTCATGAGAATGACCAACCTACTCTTCTCTTGCTTGACTCTCCATTACCTGCCAGTGACCTAGGCTCTGCCAGTGGCATTCACTATCTCTCTATCCCTTGCGTTAGAGCATAGGATTAGTCTCTCCTCTGCTCTAGTGGCAGCAGGAAATTTTCCTCCCATCCACTGTGCAGAAAGCCCTATAGTGAGGATAAGGCTGTTTCAGCACCCTCTTTGAAAGTGCAGAGCAGAGAAACAGTAGCTCAAAGAAGGTGCTCTCTTCATCCTCACACTCACTTCTGCATGGGACTTAGCTCCACTCTGACAATGAGTTCAGTCTTCGATGGCATATTCTTGAAAACATCAGCCTTGAGACGCCTCAGCATATGCGGGCCCAGCATGTCATGCAGCTTCTTGATCTGATCTTCCTTGGCAATATCTGCAAACTCTTCTAGGAAGCCCTCCAAGTTACTGCAGGGAAACAGACACTCAGCAAACGCCATGAAGGAAAAGGAGCAAAAGAGCAAGTGACGGGATAGGAATGACAAGACAGGCAGGCTGACTTGCACTGCAAGACATACTGGAATCTCTCGGGCGTCAGGAAGTTCAGCAGGTGGAACAGTTCTTCCAGGTTGTTCTGCAGGGGAGTTCCTGTAAGCAGTAGCTTGTGCTGGAGGGAGTAACCATTCAGCACACGAAAGAACTGGAGAGGAGAGAGCAGAGAAGAAATGGTGGGAAAATAAACCAACACACGCACACAAATATATCAAAGGCTTATTAAGTCATAGGCTTACAAAAAAAAAATTCTCCTAGAAAAAAAAGTTGACACCAAGCTAGGGTTCAGTTTAGATCACATCAGATGTTTGGACAGGAGTTCCAAGTAGCTCACATTCCAGTCAAGGTCATTAGCCTGATCTTATTTGGATCATTGTTCTGCATCGCTAAAACATGACTGCAGCAAATCGTACAAGCCATCAGGTGCTGGTAGGTTTCCTTTGCTCTTACAAGTTACAAACTCTTTCAGACCACCAATCATTTCTAGACTGCTGTACTATGCATTTTTTTCTTGCTAAATTAGTGTTCCATATTCCTACAACTACTCTGCCTTGAGAATTCTAGAAATAACTAAGTCACTCTTCCTATTCATATCAATCCTGGCAGTGTTCCAGAGCTGAACAAGCAGAGGAGAAAAAGAGCTAAGGGTTTGCCAATGTGTCTTAAAGGTAATTTGTGGTGGTCTTCACAACAATGAAGTAATTCCAGACAGATGTAGTGAGCAGTTAAAAGTACTGCTCAAGTGTACCATGTTCATCAGCACAAATTGACAGTAAAACAGTAATTTATTTTTGAGCTTGGCCATTTCTTTGCATATCTTACACTTAGCACGATACAAGGTCAAACTTAATGACAGTAGCTTTACTAGATGGCAAACAAAAAATGAATCACTTATGTTTTCATTATGGCACCAGAAGAGTACTTCTAGTGGACTCCATAGAGATTTATCTTCCTATGTAGTTATAGTTAAAAATATTCTTATTTTGGAATCAAATGTGGAAGTTACTGATTATATCTGCAAAACTTTAGGAGATAACCCCAATTTGTCAAGAAGCATCTGACCTGTCTTGCAGCCAAACACCTATAGGCTGTTCTTATAGGACAGGAAACTGCTGTAGAAAGATAGATTTAATGGTTCTGGATAGTCTCACAGTGTAACCTTGAGCCTTTACATCCTCTGTCAATTAATGAATACTAATAGTAAGCATTCATTCCTACTTCCAATAGTTTCAATGTTAAGCATAGAATGGCATCCAGTATTAGTTCCTACAATAAGATCTAGAAACTGAACTGCAAGCACAGCTGTGACGTCTCAGGAAGATGCCTCATGCCAAGATCCAAAACACTAAAGCCATTTAAACAAAACAAACAAACAAAAGAAATCAAGCAGCAATTTTGTCTTCCACGGTCTCCAAGAACCTCTAAAACCAGCTTTCCAATAACAATTGTTTTTGGCACTGAGCACTAGAACCCAGCTGAAGACAGACAAACCAATACCAGAATTAAGACAGAAGGCCTAGGGAGGGACTGGATTAAGAAAGTACAGTCGAGTCTACGCAATTCAAACAAGTTTAGTTAAGGTGCAGGTTCATATAAAAGTAGCTATATGGCTTTCAGCACCTACCCAGGCATTTTAAACACCTCTGCCCACCTTCCATTTCTGTAACACCTAATTAGTTCTGCTACAAAGCCAGATGAACACAGAGAGCAAGCCTGCTCTGGAAGCAGGGTAATTCTGCTCATGGAGCTTGTTTTATACTCAGCATGGTAAACCTTTTCAGAACAGAGGTGGTGCAGATATATGATCTGCTTTTAGAGAAGGCAATTTGTATTTGAGAGCAACAACTACATGCAGGTTTTTCTGTTTTCTAGTCTGCACCAACTGCCCATCAACCTGGAAAGAAAGCTGTTTTAACCAGTGATCTGTATAACTATAAAGTTGTTGCCAATGATGATTGATCTCCAAATGCAGGCTGTTGATTTTTCTTTTTAATAACACATCAAATTTACTACTGAACAAATGACTAAAAGCTGTCTCTCTCCCCTACAACATATGCCATGCCTATGAACCACCTATGCTTCTCTGTACCTTAGATTGATTGTTCTTCAGTCTGTGAGCTTCATCCACAATGAGACAGGCCCAGTCAATAGAGCCTAGTATGGCCATATCAATTGTGATCAGTTCATAGGAGGTGAGAAGCACATGGAACTTCACAGCAGCCTCCTTCTGCAAAGTAAAAGGACGAACATGTAATGGGATAGAGGATGCAGTGTTTCTCCATCAAGTTATCCTGATGAGCCCTGGTCAAACAGCACACAAAAACTTTTCACACTCAGTTTCCTGTCGCAAGATTCAAAACGCTGCCCAAACCATTATAGCCTTTTCATTCCCTATTACCCTCAACACATGTAGTGTCTCCTCAACCCCTTCAGTACCTGCTAATTTTGGACAGTTGCCAAATACTCTAAGAGATGTTTAACAAAAAGTAGTGAGTTGAGGCGTGTTAGAGAATTGATATTTGGAGAAGAGCAGCTCATCAAACAGCTAAGCCTTAAAAAGATAAATAGTTCACCATGGAACTTTAAATTACTGTTAGTACTTAACGCTGTTCTATTTTGAGGGAAGGAAATGAGTATATCTGCCTCTGCCACTAAATATGCTTTAGCTTCCATCTTGGTTTTACTAGGAAGGCTAAAATTCTACAAAAACTAGCCACCCAGATCAGGCTCTTCCTTCCTGTCTGGGCACAGAAAGCAATTTCTCAGATGTCTGAGTATGGCCTCACTGTCAGCCAACTCCTCAGAGAGACAATGAAGTTCATACATTTTTTTGCATATTTGTCTTTTACATACAATGGCAATTCTGACATTGACTTAGATTTGTAGAAAACAACTTCACAGGTGAAGTAGATAAGACAGAAGGACTTACCTATGGTCAGTATTACATTAGTCAACTATCTTTTCCCAGTACTGAATTAGTTCAGACTAGTAGGAGTGTTTAAACAGTCTACAGCAGGAGTCTAAACGCCCACTTGACATCAATTTGCAGTTATTTCCCCTTGGAAACTACAAGCATAATCAGTTCCCAGGGACATCAGAGTATCTGAATCTCAGCTGCTAAAAGTCAGTCTAGTGCATCTCTTTATTCAGCCTTGTATTACAGCACAGTTCTGTACCTTCATTCTGGATGCTTTTTTGCCTCCACGTATGGCATTATCCTCAAAAGTGAACTCATTCTCACGGATGATTGCCCGGCTGTCTTTGTCCCCGACGTAGGTCACTACATACATATCTGGGGCCCACATCTCAAATTCTCGCTCCCAGTTGATGATTGTGGACAGTGGGGCACTCACCAAGAACGGACCCTTTGAGTGGCCCTACAAATAGAATCAGTAAGAGCATTAGGTGACTGCAATCACTAATAGAGGCAGCATCTCTCTGGGCAGTGACCTCCCAGCTCTCACCTCTTTGTATAAGGAATACAGGAACACTGCTGTCTGCACAGTCTTTCCCAGACCCATTTCATCAGCCAAGATTGTATCTGTGCCCTGGGCCCAAGAGAAGCGCAGCCAGTTCAGTCCTTCCAGCTGGTAGGGATGCAGGGTTCCCCCCGTTACATCGAGGTACTCTGGCTGCCGGTCATATTTCACTGTTGGCTACAGTGGAAAGAAGGAAGAGCGGAGATCCTTTACCTGAGTCAGATAGCTAACAAGAGTTCATTCTCAGTTACTCTTATATTCACTATTCACAGATGACAACCAGACTGGCACCAAACCCAATTCCCAAATGGCCAAAGGCATCCACCAAGAAGCCATTTTTTTGTAAAACCCTTTCACCAAGAGCTAGGGAGTCTGACCCAATGGACATGGTGGACCCTTGTCTGAAGGGTATCTAATGCCATTTATTCTTTGGGCTACGAAGGAGCTCTAAACCATATGCTGTTCACTCTTCAGTTTCTATTTACCTGCTGGCACCCCAAAATAAGCAGATCTATCAGACAGTCCTAAGCAAAAAACACTAACTTACGTCTACTGTGGGAGTCTCGGGGGGCCTTTCCAGTTTCCGCATCTTCACTTTCTTTAACTTCTTACCCGGCCTGCCCTCTTCACCTCGCATCAGCTCCCTAGGCAGAGACAGTCCCAAGTACATGTAAGTTTAATGGCTTTCTAATAACAGGCCAAGAGAAAACTATTGCACAGAACAGGAGGGCAATCACCCAACTCAAACAGGCTCAAGAGAACAGGGCTGGAACCTTCATGAACTGGTGGAGAGGGAGAAGGTCCCTGCCCAAAGGCACAAGGAGTCAGCAACAAGAAGATGCTTCTTGGCTATCTCCATATATCATCAATATATCAGCCAGTGGTAGGGGCTGACATACTAGTTTTTTCTCTTGAAGGAAGGGAAAGGAAAACAACCTCTAGACAGTCCTCCTACCTGTGATTCCAGTAGGCTTGCTTGTAGAGGTCATAATCTTGAATATCCACATCTTCACTTTCCCAGGATGCCTGGTCATAGGGTAGGTCTCTCCACTTAATCAAATAGTGGACATTCCCCTTCTTATCCACACTGCAGAAGAAACCAGTAAGTCTCAAGCACAGTGAAATGGCAGTACTCCCCCAATCCATTCACACGGAAGAGAAGGAAAGAACTCTTAGTGGATCAGCAGAAACCGAACAACAATGTCTGGCATACCAACAAAGAACTCTCACTGTTTCTCCCAGTCATATTGCAGTTTAGCTCATCCACTCTCCCTTAGCCCTGCTTAAGGTCCTTGTTGAAAATCCTCTTTGTTACACCCCCTACCTATGATTAAGGATCCTGTGGATCATCATCCACTCTGGCTTGATCCCGTATCGATAGAAGCGCTCCTCCATTTCAGCATATTTGGGATCCTTGTTTTTTCTCTTTCGGCTTTTCTCTTCTTCCCCTCCGAAGTCTCCTGAGGGCGGCTCATCCATATCATTTTTGCGTTGGTAGTTACGGAACATGACCTGGCAGTGCAACTCCAGCTGCAATCAGGACACAAGCAGTTAGTACGTGTTTTACCCTCAACTGTCCACCCTTGTAACATGGTTAGAGTCCTCCACTCACCTGCAGCTCTGACACCCAGGAGCAGTGCCAGTAGGACATACCCTGCCATTTGACAAAGAATTGCCTCTCAGGCCGACCCTCCAGAGGTTTAGGGGGTGGAGCATTAGGGTCTGCATCAGGTGGACGTGGTGGTGCGGGGCCAACTGGGGGCTGACCCCACTTCCAGATCAAGATCTTCTGCACCTTTCCTTTCAAAGCTGGGCACTGAAAAGCCAAACAGAGATTGATGCATCACAGTGTACGTACTCTCAACATGGAAGCACAGAGCAGCAGAAACACAGAGTCACTTTTATAGCTTTACAACACAGATAGAATTTGCTAGGCTTGATGAGCCCAGTAGTCTGTCCAACCACAACTTCATTAAAAGTTTGTGCGGAAAATATTTTGTTGTAGAACTATGGGCCCAGAATAGGCAGCTTTTTTTTGTTCATCATCTTATAAGTCTTTATCACCTAACGGAAGCAACTAGCACCATGTATACCCCTTATTTCAAGAACTTTCTGGAAAAGTGTGGTATTTCTCCTAACCATCTATTAATACAAGTCTTGGCATTACAGAGGTTACAACAATGCAAAACCAGTTTGTCTCAGCATCAGTTTAAATTACTTTAAGCACTGAATTTGCTTGCACTTGTTCCCCTGCTTCTACACACACAGAGGAGCCAAGAAAAGTAAGCCCTGGCATCCTGGACCAAAAACTGCCCAACCACGCTGCACATGGGCAAATCTCATGAGACCCAAAGGCTGTAACCTGGTCCTTCTCACTGTCTGGAGAAAGCAGTCAATCAACAAGGCACAATACAGCTACAGAAAGTTAGGCCTCTGTGCTTTACGACAAAAGTGTACAGGGAAATAAAGTCTTCAAAGGACCATGCACTTCCACAGAGATATGATGATCCAAAGGGATTACATCAATCACCTCTCGCAAGCAATAGGAGAATGGTAGTAGCAGAAACTCACAGTACAGCGAGGACACAGCCACTCTCCATTGGGAATCTCAGGCAGTGGGGGATTCAGACAGTGGATGTGATAGGATGAAGGACAGGCATCACAGCACAGCAGCTCTCCTCCATCCTTGCAGACTCTACAGAACTCCATATGGTGGTCATCCTCTTCCTCAGCATCCCCCACTACATCCTCCAGTATTTCCTCACCTTCAGAGTTATCTTCCTTTGCTTCCCACTGAATGCCCTCTTTTTCCTGTAGGAGGGGGAAATCAGAAAAACAAAGTGATTATTTCATTACCACAAAAGAGCAGTCCCAAGTCACTTGACCTCCCCCTCCTCCATGACCTCCTGCACCATTTGGGGAACCCAATACTCACACAGTGTGGGCAGCTCCATTTGCCCTCTGGAGCTTTCTCCATATCTGGGTCCAGGCAAACCATGTGGTAGGCACGAGGGCAGGTATCACACAGTATAATTTCTCCTCCCTGCTGGCACACCTCACAGTAGTCCTGGTGATCAGTCTCGTAGCCATCCACAGCCACTGTGGAGTCCTCCTCACCTGCAGAGGGTGATGAGGAGTCACAGTAGTATGAGCCACAGGTACAGGCTTCTTACAGAAAGGGAGGGTACTCTCCCACTAGCCTATATAGTGATCTAGAGATTCAGAATTCAGAACTCTCGCTCTGTGTAAGTAAACAGGGCAAGCAGGAAGAGCTGGAACGGGAGCAAAAGAAGTCTCTTCATGCCCCCTTCAACCCATGAAATCGGAAGTGCAGTTAAGGCCAGGAAAACTCAGCACTGCATCTGTTTCCCTGTCAAAGAACTCCTGAGAACCTTTTCCTTATTCAAAATAATATCAGGTTATTTCTTCACAATCAATTCTCCTCCCTCAAGTCTGCTGTTAAATATCCAAACACCACATAGACATTCCTCTAATCTTTCTACACACTTTGCTGTGCTTCTGTCTCCAGCTGTCAGCAAGGATCTATACCTTTCTTTTTCTTCTTCCCAGCCTTGAGTTTTTTGCGACTGCGGCTACTACGGCTTGTAGATCCATCTGAAACAGAGTAGCTGTTGATGCTGGCATCATCGAAGTCTGACTCCACATCCAGATCATCATCTTCACTCTAAGGCAGGTAAGAGAAAAGCTGTTACTCAGCCACACATGCTGGAGGGCAGCAATCAAGTACACATCCCAGCATTCCTACCACATCATGAGGTCCTCCTCAGAAGGTCAAGAAAGGAGCATCACTTACTGATGATCTTTTGCGCTTGGAACCAAATCCTCCCAGTTTGATTTTCAACGGTGCCACCTTCTTTGTTTTAGGTTTCTTGATATCAGGAATACGAGGAGTAGCCTTTGGCTTTCGCCGGGCATTGGGTCCTGGGAACAGAGGAGAGAGTCAGCAGGGCTATTGCTTTGACACCACTCACACTCTATGCTCCTGCCAGACTCTTCATCTCACCTTTGCCCTCCTTTGTCTTGGCTTTCCTGAGTGGCACATCTACAGGGGGCTGCGGCAGGACAGCATCCACATTTGTCACCATACTCTCCACTACCGCAACAGCAGCAGCTGCAGCAGCTGCCACAGATGCACCTGAACTTCCTTTGAAGGGGTTGTTTGTGCTAAACTCCCTCCATTTGGCTCCCAGAACCATCATCATCTTCGACACTGCTATTTTAGGGTTCTTGGCTGCGATAAGTGGCCTGTGTAGAGTTAAGGAAGGAAGGAAGAGTTACCGAACCACCCTGAAATCTAGATTATTCCTCTCCACTGTCAGCCCRTCAGCACCTCTATCTCAAACGACATTCCTTTGTAATCCCTGATCTCTACAGCCAATTAATCTCTCCACTCTCACGGAAGATGGAAATGCTCAGGGGCTTGGAAAAAGAAATGGAATTTAGCATAGTAGGAAAGAAAGGGGGCTGGGGGGACTTGCACCATCTTGATGACGGAAAACAAAAAAGCTGTGGATTAATTATTTTACTGTTACCTTAGTTTTCACTCTAGGTACAACTCTAGTGTGCACTGAGCTTCTAAAATCAAGAAATCTAGTTTTTGCCCCATCTCTTTTTTTGTTCCAGGGTCCTTTCAAATGTAGGCTTGCAGCTCACCTGACAAACTGGCTGAAAGCTTTGTAGTTGGTGAGTGTGCGATAATCCTCCTCCGTGAAGATGTGATCAATATCCTCCATGCCCCAATCTTCCAGGAGCTGAGCAGATGACTTTGGCTCCTATGAAAAGAGCATCACAGCAACTCTGAGCAGAACTTCCACACATCTTCCACATTTCACAGATCCATCTCACATCCACTTATCATTGCCCTACGACACAGCCTCAATAGAAGATCAGTGGAATTGGGAAAGTATTTGGAATCAATATAAATTCCATGTGGGTTTAGAGCAGTAGACAGGGAAGAATGCAAGGTGGGAAAAAAGGTCAAGTCAAGCAAGTCTAGTGGAAGAAGGAGAGACTATGCAGTCTCCACTCCCTGTGCAGTCACAAATGGAGAGCACAGTGATCCCCCAAATCAAATACATGGGAATGAGGAGCAAGCAGTCAGCAGGGTAGCTTATTACCTTCGAATCATCATCTTCTTCCTCTTCTTCCTCCTCCTCCTTGCGCTTGGCTTTGTTTTTCTTTTCCTTCTTGGGTCCTAATTTCTTCTTTTTCTTCTTCCCCGGGGTATAATCACTGCCCTCGCTGTCAGAGCGCAAAACCTCCTCTTCTTCCTCCACAAACTCATTCCCCTCACCAGAGCTGTCCCCCAGCTGGGGAGGGAGAGATTAGGCATGAGAAAATATCCTGGATAAGCACTAAACACTGCTCTCTCCCCAGGCTCTAGAGGATTCATTCAAAAGACTGCTGCCATTGGCCAACAACAATAGTAAGCACCCTCACCCTATATAACCATATTTTAGAGTGTGACCTTAGGCATTCTTTTCCTTACCTCCTTCTTCTGACGCTTGCTGAGCTTGGGTACTTTGGGTTCCTTCAGTTTCTTCGGCTTCTTCTTCTTCTTGATTTTGGGGGTGTCAGCCTCTGACAGAAGCTCTTCTTCTGGCTCTTCTTCAGGTTCTGGATGTGAAGAGGTGACACATCTCATTCGAACCCCATCTGTGCACTACAGCATAGCCCCCCTTCACAGAGATCAACTCATCTGCTTCTTGCTACATATTTACAAACAGAAATGGTTACAACGTACTGTTCACAACAAATACTCAAAAATTGTATCCTAAGCTACCACTGAACATGGTTTTCCTCCCTCGCAACACCACCTATTTCCACTACATTCCTTCTCCAAGAAGAACTGCACTCAGAACTTGAGGAAAAGAAGTTTGCCATAACCCAACAAGAAGAGGAAAGAGTATAAAACAGATGGCCACATCTAAAGGAGGCAAAACAGTGAATGCATTTGAGAACCTGACCAGGATACTGTTTCAGTCCATGAATCTCCAGGAAAGAAAACATCTAGCCTCTTCAGCAGTACAGAACATCCTACAGCTGCATGCAAAATACAGACCTGTAAGCCACTACTACTCCTCCTCCATAGGAAAGTTGTTACTCAACAACTCTATTCTGAACCAGATTTGACAGAACCTCCCTCAGCCACAGCAGTTAGCAAGCTCACTGCCTGGCCAGAACACACGCCAGTTCCCCAGCATCAGTGCATGCTCCCATCTGTGTGCCTCCTTTCCCTAGCTGCCCTTGGCCCGAGGGGCAGGGGCAGCCAAACAGCCCTTCCCTTTGTGGCAGGCTGCGGGAGCAGCGCGGCCACCCGCCCTCCCCTGCGCCCCGCCCACCGCACACAGCCAGAGTCACTCCTTCTCCCTCCAAGGGAAAATGGCCTCCTGACCACCGGAGCTGGGCAGGATGGAGGAAGCCACAGGTCAGAAGAGCTACAGCAGCCTGAGGTGAAACAGCAGAGGTAGAGCCCACAGAATCTGGGGTCCCATGCCTGGCCCCTGCCATATTCCCAACCAATGGATGTTTCTTCACTCCCATGATCCTACAACACCAGGTCCTTCAAGGATCATGCATCTTCTCCCCTAAGTTCTGATCTAGAGACTCTAATGACCCACCCTTTCCAAGGTACCACCTAAACCTCTCCACTTTGCAGTCTCCAGACTTTACCAGTCTTTCTAATCAAGATTTTCCTTACTGATAGTCTCCTTCTGCCCAAGGTCTCAGAGGTGCCAGAAAGCTCTAGAGTCAAAGCTTAAGAAAAAAATGCCAAACAAAAATGTGAAAGTCCACACCATCTTCCCTTTTACAGTTACATTTCTCTCATATTACACTACAACACTACAGCATGAGTTAGTAGGAAAACCCAAACTTGTCCTACAATCCAGGGCATCACTACATACTTCACTCCTTTTTCAAAAGGAAGTGAAGAACCCAGATGCATGTCCATAGAGCAGGTCATCCATCAACAGCAGCAGCAGCAACAAAAAAAACCCAAACAAACCAGAAGAATTCCCAGGGTTCTAACTCAAGCCTCATGTCAATGATGAGGATGCAAGTATGAGGGAAAAAGCAAGACACAAGGACTACAAAAAAAGCAAAGGTGAGCAAGCAGCACAGAGCAAGAACCACAAGAAACCTCAATAATTGGGTGTGGTGATGAAGGAAAGTGGGTCACGCAACAGCCCAGGGCAGTTTTCTCTGGACGTCAGCCGGTCTGAGTTTCCAGATGAAAGCAAACCAGGCAACCTGGCCTTTCCCATAGTACCCCCTCTCCCCCCTCCCCATTCATGAAAATTGAAACTCGCAGGTATTTCAGTACTCGTCAGAATTGGATGCTCTGCCTCCACCCTCTACACCTCGTCAAAGCACAGGCCCTGACAACCTGCAATGGCTTGGAACAAAGTCAGCTCCACCTGATACAAGGCCACAAGCCTCGCACTTCGAAGTAACCCTGGGACTTGGATATCAAAAACACATGCATGACTTATACTAAAAAAAAAAATTACATTCCCCAACGCATCATGCATTCCACATATTCAGCTTGAGACCAGCATTATCGTCACTCCACATGCATGCCCTGCAGGATCTCCCTACCTGGATGCTGGGGGATAGCGTTGTTCAACAGGATCTCCATCTCATCATCATCACTGCCCCCTGAGCATGGTGATGGAGATCCAATGCCCGATGCCATGTCCTCCGTACTGGGGGAGGCCTGGGCTTATACAGGTTGCCGTCTTCTTGCCAGTCTGGCCAGTACTTCATTGAAAAGAAAAAGAGAAAGTTACAGCAGATCCGAACTCCGTTCTCCCAAGCAATAGTGCTACCAAGAGGATCTGTGAGAAAGCTTAGACAGCAACTTTACTGGATGTGAAGCCTATGGATAATAGAAACACCAGCAGCAAGTATCAGCTTAGAGTTGTGATAAAGTAGGCTTTGAAGACACCAGATATTAAACTGAGTCAGCAACTCATCTCTGGCGAGGAAGCCAAAAGAGCTGTCCTAAAGGAAAATTATCCCGTCCTCTGCAGCCGGGTGCCCTCGGTTATTTCTGCCTTGGGCCGAGTGAAGGCAGCGGTGCAGGCAAGGCAGCCAAGCTTCCGCGGGAGCCGTGGGGCCGGCCGGGCGGCTGTCAGCGCGGTGCCCTGGCCGGCAGCCCCGAGCCGCCCCGGGCTGGCACTGCAGCGCCGGCCCTGCCCCTGCCCCGCCGCCGGCCGCACACAAAAGGCCGGGCGGGCTCGGCAGCCCCGCTCCGCCGCCCCCGCCCGGAGCGGGGCTGCGCGGCGCAGGGCGGGGGCGGGGGGCACCGTCTCCCGGGCGGGGGCGCGGGGCGGGGCCGGGGAAGTCCGGCTAGCGTGCGGCGAGGGGCCGCCGTTCCCCGGGGGCTGGCGCAGGCCTGGGCTGCGGGCACCGGCGGGGCGGTTGCGGGGCGGGGGAGGAGGGGCCGGACCCGTCCTGCGGCCGCCCGGGCAGGGGGACGGCGCGTCCCCGGAGGAGCTGCGGCCGGAGCCGACGGGGCGCCCGACGGAGAGGGGCGCCTGGCGGAGAGGGACGTCCACCAGAGAGGACGCCCCAGGAGGCGGCATATGGCCGTACCCGCCCTCGTTCCCTCCCGGCTCCTCACCCGGCTCCGGACCCCGGCTCCTCTCTCACCGCTGCCGCCGCTGAAGGGAAAATGGCTCCGGTCGCGGCACCGCCTCTTAAAGGGGAAAAAAAACCCGACTAGACCCCGCCCCCTCCCGCCTACATCCCATAATATGCCCCGGGACCCGGGCAACAGGCCCCGCCCCCAGCTCCCCGGCAAACACACACCCCCTTCCCCCCCCCGACATCCCATAATACTCACCCTCCCCTCAGAACTTCCCACTCACTGCCCGGCCCGGCATCCCATAATAATAACCACCCCTCCCGCCGGGAACATCCCATAATACTGTTCCCCCCCCCCGCACCTTCACCCCGAGAAACATCCCATAATACTCCCCCATGCTCGCACCCCTTCGCTCCAGCATCCCATAATACTGACCCCCCCCCAAGAAACATCCCATAATACTGCGCCCCTCGCCTGGCGCGGGACCCCGCGCGCCGGAGCAGGGCGCCCCCCCGCGCCTCGCGGGGCTGCCATCCCATAATAAGCACGTCCCCCTGCCGCGGGGAGAGCGCGGTGGGGGGGAGGGCGCATCGCGAGGACCCCCCCGGAACATCCCATAATAGTCACACCCCGAGCGCGCACATCCCATAATAGTCACTCTTCCCCGCCCCCCCTCGCGCCCAGGCAGGCATCCCATAATAGTCGCCGGGAGCCACCGGCTAGCGCGGCATCCCATAATACTCGCGACCGCCCGCCCCGCACCCGCACCCGCGGGGCTCTGCCGCCGCCCCCAGCCCGCCCTGCCCGGGGGCTCGGGCCACGGGGCCGGCCCCTGGCACCACGCGGCCTCCGCGCACCTCCTGCCCTCCTGCGCGCTGCCATCGGCCCGGGGCACAGCCTCCGGGCACCGCCCTCCCATCGCCGACCGCCCCCGACCTCGGGGCTTCGCGCTCCGCACGCTCCCCTGGCCCGTCCTGGGTGCCCCATCCTGCACRCTCTGCCCACGGGGCTGCAGGACCAGTCCAAGGCTATCCATGTCTGGCGCGGCCACTGCCACTGCCAGCCTGTGTCTGGGGAGCTCACAGTGACTTTGGTGCCTCCCCTGCCACTCAAGGCTTCCTCATCTCCTGGCTGTTGGTACCTGCAGTCTGGTACTTGTCTGCCCCAGGGATACGCATTCTCCCAGGCAACTAGCGAGAGGATGAGAGGATGTAGTCTCAAGCAGTGCCAGAGGAGGTTTAGGTTGGACATCAGGAGGAATTTCTTCATGGAAAAGGTGATTAGACATTGGAACGGACTGCCCAGGGAGATGGTGGAGTCACCATCCCTGGAGTTGTTTAAGGAAAGACTGGATGTTGCAAGTAGTGCCATCATCTAGTTGCCATGGTGGTGTTTGGTCAAAGGTTGGACTTGATGATCTCAGAGGTCTTTTCCAACCTACTTGATCCTGTGATACACGGTGTGTCCGTGTACTCCATTCCTGCCTGTCACCCAGCACCCTGCTTGCTGCTGCGGCCCTCTGCCAGGAAACTCATCATTGCCTTACACAGACGTGAACAGTTTGTAGGTATAAGTATACTCCAATTATGCACATGCAACTGTATTGTTAATTTCTCATTAAACAAAATCACATCCCATAATGCCACCTATCCTCTGTTGAGCATCTTCATAACACTATGAATCTCAACGAAGAGGCGCAGTCCCATCCATCTCTCCCGGTAAACGTGTGGGTGTCAACAACTGCGCTGGTTGCTTCTGCTGTCCTGCCCTTGGTGGTGCCTGTGCACGTTTCATCCCGCCACAGTGAAACACACCAGAACACAAGTGGAGGATTTGCTGTTTACAGACTGCAAAAAGTCGTTTACAGATGCTGTAACACAAGCAATGCTTTGTCTGCTAAACCACACTTAAAATACATCCACACATACAGTGGGTGTGCAGGTGTTCCATAACACCATCCCATCACCTCGGCCGTGTGCTGAAGTGGCTCTATGGGCAAGCTCTCCCTGACCTGTGCATGCAGGCCCCAACCGCCTCCTCGCACCAGCACCTCTGCTGAGATACCATCAGGCTCCACCGTCTCGTCCGTGTGCCCATCTCCACTGTGTGCTCCAGCATGGTTCTGCAACGCAAAATACGCGTGCAGCCACTCCGCAGCACGAGTTGCACCTCCTGTGCCCTTGTTCCCACCTTGCCAGCCAAGACTAGACCAATACGTCCCAAAAGGCTGTTGTATTATCCACATTCCTGCACATATAGAAATCCCACCTACCTCTCCAGCCATCAGTGACATCCACACTGCACTATTCCCGTACATACCTTTGCCTGGATGGTGCTGCTGCTCTCATTTATCAAGCAGACCATCCAGTGCTACAGAAACATGTAGTGGATGACACCACCACCAAACTCACGTGGACCTCTGCAGGACTTTTCATTCCCTCTTTTGTGTGCTGACAGCTGTAATCCCCTCTAACAGGAGCCAGCCACACCAAATTCCCGTGCTGAGCAGCCCAGCCCCAACTGTGGCTGCCAGACTCCACATGTGCCTCTTTGTTCCAGTGACTTGGCCACAAGGTGAGAGGTACAATGCAAATGAAGATCCTGCAAAGGGAGTTAGTTGCTGGGGCTTTCTCTGTAGGTGATTCCCAACACTCCTGCCAGCAAGGTTATGGTCTGGCGAGTGCTGTTTGCTACTGGTTAGGCAATGTGTAGCCCAGCACCCCAGATGCTAAAGCACCAACGTTCACAATGAGCCACCACTTCCCTGAAATCTTTCTCTGCACAACAAATGAACACATTTTTATCATGAATGTGCCCAATGTTCCCCACCTCACCTCCAACGACTTTTTTCCTTCGTACTTTGAAGTTTCTTAGTCAGCAGAAGTCTTAATTTTCCCTCAAAACCAAAAATCCATGCAGGATATATGTGATTATGATTAAGGTGTTTTTACTGTTTGTGAGGGCCAAGTAGATTAAATGGATCAAAAAAAAAAGACTTCTAAATGTTTTCCTTTGATGGTAACACCATGAGATAGATTTCCAGTTATATGGCTGCTTTAAACTTGGAAGTTGCCGTACCTTACTGTGGTTCGATTACTTACCCTGTTTAACTGAATCTTTCAAGTTTATAGCTCTTGGCTTGGAAACAACTACAGCAACATCTGTGTAATACAATCTTCCCTACCTGTGCTGATGGTTGTCAATGCCTTGAACAACTCCACAGCACACTTCCCATGGGGAAAATGCCTGCAACATCTTGCTTCAGCGCTGTGTTCATGTTAGGGAAATCCAAACTAACCAGAGGACCTTCCACACACCCCTGCCCAGCTCTGCTTCCAAGAGCAATGGGGTGAAGTGGGCTCTATACTCCCACAGCAACAAGCTGGGACAGCCTTTAAATTATTTCTGTAGTTTTGTGCATGGTCTAAGTCAGTCAGGGTTCAGGTCCCTCCACGGGACCCACGAGAGTCCTGCCCCATCTTCCTCCACCTTGTGGGCAGCCGCCCCTGTCCAGGCTTTTATCAGGCCCATAGCCCTTTCTCAGTTTCACTTTTAATTTAAAGTGACTTTTAAACATGTTTCCCCAAGGTAGCAAGAAGAACAAAGCTTTTGACATTGTTTCACTCTGGAACTCAGGGATGGAGGCTGGAAACCTCCATCCAGTGTGCTTCAGTGCTGCTCAGTGTGGGAGGCAAGGGTGGGAGGAAGGAACTCCAGAGCATTTTGGAAAGAGGGGAGACTCTCCAGCCTAGCATGAACCGTTCATGTGTGGGACACAGATAACAGACTACAAGCACGATGTGCTGGTGCTGCAGACAATGAGATCTGAAATGTCGGTTTATGGTCTCCCAGGTTATTTTTTGTCAGCTCCTCTTGCGTTCCATAACAATGCAGAGGCGCTGATGGGTTTAGATGCTGCAATGCTGCCCCTGTATTGCTTCATTTGTGTGGTGGGACACTGCCATACTTCTACTCTCCTCATTTTTGCTGTTTCCTGGACTGAGGGTTGCTCTAGCCTGTAATATCCGTTCTGTCAGGTTACATCCAACTAGTAACTAGAAAAATACCTCTCAGTATCTGTGTAAAACCAGCATCACCCAATGTACCCGTGAGCGTGATGCTGTTCTGCAAAGACTGCAGGTACATTTCACCTCTTCCTTTGACCTAGTTTTGACTATTTGTAACTAATGTGAATGGACTCACCCCTTGTGTGTTCCATTCAGCTGCCTTGTAGGCTCTCCAGATCATATTGATGCTTGCCATGACTGAACTAAGGTTTTACCACTTCTGCCAAGGAACCCTGAAGATCTCAGGATTTCTGAGAAGTCTTGCCCCTTTTGTTTTTCTTTGGTAAAGCAGAGAATTTTGCCCTAGATCATTTTTGAGAGGACAGCGGTATCAAACTCTGAGATAGGTAACTTTCACTTTGAAATTAGTGAGAAACTGGTCCAAACTTTCACTCAGTAACTGGTTATTGTCCCAGAGTCTGTCTCTTCAATACCCAGTCCTCCCACCCCCATTTTAAACTATCTTGTGAGAATTCTGTGTCCCCAGCACTAGCCAAAGCAACTGTCCTGAATTCTGTAAGTCTTCCCCAACACTACAAAGCTCTTTCCTCTGCCGAGGATACTCTTCTCCACTCCCAGGTTTTTACAAAGTCTCCATGGCAAGCTAAGGTAATCTAAAGGAGCAATTTTCATTGTTGCTTTCTTCATCATGCACCCCCACTTCTATTTGTATTTTAATTTAGTTTTGGGGTTTTTTTCACAGAGAAGTATGAGCTTATTTATTTAGCACAATGGAAGTATCTTTACTTTGGCGTCAGACATGGAAGAAAATGACACAGGAAAGTCTCCTGGTCCTGTGGAAAGGAGACAAGAGCCCCTCCTGTCATGCCCAAGGAGCTACTCCTGCAGCAAACAAATGCCACTGGAACAAGAGGCAGAGAGAGACTTGCACACAGAGGATTTTGGAGTGTACAACCAGAACAAGATCAAGAATTACTCAAGAGACCACGTGTGATTCTTTTTTGAGAACAACATTCTACTGTCAATGGAGGATCGAGTCTCTCTCAAACAGCCACCTAGGTGAGGGCTGCCCATATGCCAGCGTGACTCTGCATCTACTTCCCGTTAGGGGAACAGCGTTTCAGACTTCGCTCAGCACTCGTCATGAGCCTCGTCTCCTGTTTTGCCAGAAGGAGGGGGCAGGGTGAGCGGCGTGGCCGTGCAGCCGGAGCCGTGCCGTGTCAGCCAGACGTGCATGGTGCAGAAGGCAGTGCTAGCGGCCCCGAACTGAGGCGGGGGGAGAGATAGAGAAGATTGGGGGTTGCTCAGCCCCCTGTTAATCAGAACGGCTGATCTCTATCTCTGTGTGCTTCACTGGTTTGCTTGCTTTAAAAAACATCACATACTTGGTACTGACACCTATAGCTAAGTTTACTTGATATTTTCCATCACAAGTCTGTTTTCAGTTACTCAGAACTTTGGTAGACATCAGATAGTCAGCTTCGAATTTTCCATGTTTATTTTCACTTTTTTTAAATTTTCTGAAGATGAAGGCACTTTATAAGGTGCAAAAAACAAATGTTATTTTGCAATTATAAAAATTTGACTTTGATACATTACCAGTCTTTTAACGTAGAATTATGTATATAATGAATAGCAAAAGCTGGAAGCAATACCCAAAATTTAAGAATGCTTATTAATTACCATTTTTAGGTTTCCATTTCCCTAAAGTGCCTTAGAAATGCCCTGTTCCCCTCCCCTCTTCATGAAACAAATAGTTGGATCCAGCCAGCGAAGGAGCCAGTGGTCTCAAAGGGGCTGCACAACAGCCCATTGGTTTGAGCTGCCTGGACTGCAGTCCGGTGATACCTGTTTTTATGTCCTGTGTCAAAGCTGGTATATGCTGGCAAAAATCACTAACACTGAAACACATCTCTTGAGCTCATTTAGCAGAAATACTGAAAAAACTGGCTGGGACAGAACTCTCCTTCATCTCCTGCCTCCAGCTGGATCTGTGAGAGGTGTTTCCAGCACTGCACCCAGCAACAACTGTGCTACAGGGAACGGTGCTAATTAGCCTGGAGGTTGCATTCCCCATTTGGCGGGGTGAGAACCACACTGCTGCTGAGCAGAGCTGATGGACTCGGGTTGGCCAGAGAGGAGGAAGATAAAAGCTTGATGGTGTTACCTACTAAGTCACCTTGGGCTGCAAACGCAACAGGGGTTTGCTGAGCTGACACAGCCACCCATGTCTGGAGGGGGTTTTCTCTCATCTCAGGCGAGAACCAGACAGCTACTTTGGGGCTGTGCCCCCGGTACAGAAGCCAAGGATCACCGATCAGACTCTGCTCTGGGACGGACTGCACAGGGACAGGTCGTGCTTTGTGCCATCCTTCTGCACGTTTCTTGAACTTAGAACTGAGCTTTGTGGCACTTGGACTTAAACGGCAAGTTTCTTCCTGAAAACGATACACTTGGGACCAATGTATAGGCGAGCTGTTGGGATGCTGCACAGCCCCAGTTTGAAGGGCTGTGTGTTTTTTTTCCTTCCTCAACTACTTTGGGTACAGAATTTGCTGCGAGGGCGAGGAGGACCCCGCAGCCTCGCCATGCTGGGGACCCAGCCGAGGGCTCCTATGGCACCCACGTGCAGTTGTCGGCCACGAGCCCGCCCCGGTTCATGCCCCCTGCCCGGCGCATCGCCGCTTTCCCATCCTCCCGCCGCGCTGCCCCGGGGGGCGGCGGGGCCCGCGCGGCCCCACCCCGCATCCCATAATAGTTCACAAAGGCGACTCCATCCCATAATAGCCACCCACGGGAAACGCACCATGGCAACCGCCCCCCCACCCCACCCCCGCGCCATCCCATAATACCCTGCCGGCTTTATTGGTCCCGACTGCTGAGGGCAGGGGGGGCTGGGGCCGGACGGGGGCACCGCGGGGAGGTCCCGGCGGGCACCGCCAGGAAGCCTGGCTGGGGCTGCAGCCTCCCCCCGGCATCCCACAACACTCCCTCCTCCTTCCTGCTGCATCCCATAATACTTCCAAGGGAGGCAGCCCCGCTGTAAGGTAGAGCCATCCCATAATAGTGGCCCGGTCACACCGCGCTGGGAATGGTGCCATCCCATAATACTCCCGCCGGCTGCGGCGGGCCCTGCCATCCCATAATAGCCGCCCGCTTCCCCCCCCCGCTCCTTGGGGGGCATCCTTCTCATCCCATAATACTCCCCCCGGCGGCACGAGCGCCCGCCATCCCATAATATGCCCTGCCACCCACCTGCCCCCCTCCGGTCGCGGGAGGCCTCGCCATCCCATAATAGTCGCGGCTCGCCCTTCCCCCCCGCAGAAGGGCTCGCCATCCCATAATACCCACCGCTTGCCATCCCATAATAGCCACGGCTGAGGCTTGACCCCGTGGGCCGGACCTTGGCGGCCCCGCTCGGCTCGGCTGGGCTCGGCTTGGCCCAGCTCGGCTGGGCTCAGCTCGGCCCCCCCGCACCTCTGTGCCTTGCTTCTCCTGTCTGCCCTGCTGCCGCCACCGGGCTGCCTCACCCCAGCCTCGCCGTCCTGCTYGGGTTTGGCTTTACCCTCACCTGGCAGCCCTGCTGGCACTGCTGCCCCAGCTGCCAGCTTGGCCACGCACCTTCCCAGAGCCTTGTCCCAGGTGCCCCCAACCTGTGCTGGGCCCCTCGCCCTGGTGCCTTCCCCACTCAGCCCTTGGTGTCCCCCCTCAGCCCAGGCACTGCCTGCCAGCCAAGCCACCATCGAGTCAGCAGAAAAGCACAAAGCCGGAGCAATGCCGTGCTGTGACGCCCATGACACAGTGGTCGCGTGTCTGGTGTGGGTGGAGGCCCAGCTGCCAGGGGGCCTGGGGCCACGCTGGCATGGCCTTTGTGACCACCGGGTCCTGACCTAGTTTGCCAGGTCCTGTGCTGCTGTTGGAAAGGCCTGCTGCTTCTTGCCTGTGGCCACCATGTGCCACATTGGGGTCGGCTTGCTATCCACTCACATCCACGTTATCATGCRTCTGGTATGGGAGATAACTCCACGTCTTGCCATCCATTCATACTGAGTGTATTTATTTTACTTCTGAAGGCAGTTTTTACCATTGTCTTTGGGTTTTGCTTTCAGCTCCATCCCTGCTTTTGTGCCCCGACTGGATTTAGTGTTATGGGCTCAAGGGAGAGTTTCTGAGCTGCTCCGTTGTTTTCCTGGGCGCTTGCACTACCCGCCCTTACAAGTACAGCTCAGCACTTGCAACATTTACTTCTTGTTAAAGCCAGCAAATGTGTCCTGATATTTAAGAGARGAATAGGAAGTGTAAGCCCCAGAAGCTGAAATAATGACATGGAAAAGGCTGATACACAGAAAAGAACCAAAAACCTGTAATTTCCCATACTCTGAATGAAAGCTACAAAATTATAGACTTTGTGGATTAAAAGGTGGGCTGGGAAATAGTAATACTTGGTGACAAGGGAGCGAGGTGTTTCCTTGTAGAGTGGATGCAGTGAAGATGCCTGCATCCATTCAGTCAGATCCTGGCAGAACATGCAAAGGGATGAGGTTTTAGAGCAGCACAGCAGCAAGTTTGGAAGCTGCAGCAAGGAAAGGCAGGAAGCATTCTGTTTTCCCTGCGAGAAACCCACGGCTGCTGCTGCTTCTAGTGGGGAGGGCTGTCCATTGGGTCTCATCCCGGTGAAACCAGAGAAGGGGTCTGCCAGGAGCATGCCCGTGGCTGCATGCCCGTCGGCAGCCCCAGCGGTGGCCACCGGCACAGGCAGTACTGGTGAGGTGTGGTCCCTTTGTCTGTTGGCTTTCCGGCAGCGAATGCAGGAGCCCCCTTTGCAAACTCAGTGTTTTACAGGGAGTCCCCCTGTGGCAGATCTGTTTTACAGGGAAAGCGTCTGCAGGGGAGCATGAGGCGGTGGAGGATGGAGCCTGCGAATTGCTGCCCGTTTTAGTCTGCCTGTCATACATTTTGTTTGGAGATGATCTTCTGGCATTAGTGAGAAACAAGTGAGCAAATGCATGCAGCACTCCACTGTTTTTGGGAAGGAGCTCTGGACTTGGAGCCTGGAAGCACTGAGTCCTTTTGGCAATTCTTCCCACTTGCTTTTTTACAGGTTTCTGTGCACTTGGGCACCCACAAGTAGGTCTCCAGCCTTCATCCTCAGGAAGATACCTGTTTTTTCCTTCTTTACCTAGAGGGTAGCTGAAGGGGCAAGCGAGGTCGTGCCAGGCTGAGCTGACACAGAGCTCTAGTTTGCAATTATCATCCATACGGTACCATTTGCATGTGATGTGTTTAAAGCAACATCACATCTGTTTAGTAAAACATCAAGAATGCCTAATGCAGAGGAGGAACTTAAACTGCTCCAAGCCTGGCTTTAATTGGATAAATCTGTGGTTCGGGCACATGCTTGCTTAGTGGGAATCCATCACAATTTGGGTGCTCCTATCCCCTGGCTGTTCACTACTGACCCACTGTAGTAGATATTGCTCCTCTCTTGGCTCTGGCAACAGGGCAGATGTGCCTGCTCCAGTGCCTGCTCCAGTGGGAAGTCCAGCACTTCACAGCACAACAGCTGCAGGAGGAGGGCTGAGCTAAGAGAGCTGGTCTGACCTCAGCAGCCGTGTATGGACCCCACTGGGGCATCCCACTTGTCAGGGCCTGCCTGCCCTGCCAGCAGCCATTTCCTCCTCTCCTCCTGTTCTCAGCCACCATGTCAGGCCCTGTACCGTGTAGCCCTTCTTGTCTTGCAGCTTTCACAGGCAGACAGGGTGACTGCTGCAGCCAGGCTGCTGCCACATGGAGCAGGAGCTTTATTTCTGCAGGGATGAGAGTTGCCACTCAGCGCCTGCGAGCTGCGAGCGGGCACAAGAGTGGCATTAGTGTCCCGGGCAGTGAGCCACACCAGCCTGCAGGCTCTCAGTTTGATTGCACTCAGTGAACAGGTGCCTCATCCTTTAAGAACACACCAGATTTAATTATACCACTTCAAAATGTTCTGTCTTAGGTGAGGCTTTGAACATGTCCACATTAGCCGTTTATAGAGGTGTGACGGGACTGTTTTTAAATGGATTGATTTACACTGGTGACACTGCTAACAGACCAATCATGTTTTGAAAAGCTCCAGGTTTTGAGTTTGACCTTCTCTTTTTCCACTGAAATATTGTAGGCTTTGTGTGTGAATTTGTTTCCAGCTATCAGGCCTCATTTCTCCATCTGCCTCACAACTCAGACAAAGCTTCTGAGAAGCCATGATCTATGACAAAGCAAGTCCTGTACTCCTGCCTTATTCTGAAGCTGCTAGGGACAGTGATGTGACTGATCTCAGAGTGGCAAGTTCAAACTGCAGGTTTTTGCAAGGAGAAAGTTACCAGCAGAGATGGAATTAGACTGTCCGGGCATTTGCTCTGTAAACCATTCAGTTGCTTGTCATTTTTGTGATTGGAGCTGAAATTTTCCATTTTGGCTCTCTGCCTAGATCTGATTTTTTATAATTTTTATTTTCTTTTTAAATATGGCTTCAGCCTGTACATTAAATCTACTCGGGGAAAAAAAAAAAAAAGCAGAGGAAAACATTTTGGTTTTGAGCGTTAAAGTGTATGTTAAAAAGAACAGTCTTTTGCCCAACTGCTTCAGCGGAGGAAGCTGAAACCTACGAAGGAGAGCTGTCCTTGCGTCAGAGCTACACTACTCACTACCCACTACTCACTACTCACTACTCACTACTCACTACTCACTACTCACTACTCACTATCCCCATAAAAATCCATGCCAAATTTTGATAAATGATAAACCTTTAAAAAAAAATACCTGTTTCACACATGCTCTGTAGGGACATTTGATATTTTCACTGTGTAGTTCTTCCAAGATTCGCTGTCACCACTGTCTCACAAAGGTGGGATAAAGTTGTGTGAATGCCAGCCATTTTCTGCAAGCACCCAACCTCTCGTGACTGCTCTGGGCCAGGCAGGGGGAAGGAGGAGTAGCTGAGCGAAAGGAGAACAGCAAGTCCCTTGGGGAAGGGAAACATGGAGAATAGATGAGAGCCAGGAGCTTAATGGTACTGAATCTGTTGTGGGGATAAAGACAGACTGAGTTACTGTAAAACAAAGGGATGGAAATGGGAGAAAAGAACCTTGACTGACTGAATAATGTGGCTAGATCAAAAATCAGAGTACACAGGGTTATAAATGTCAAGAGTGATTGCTGTAGTGGAAGTGGGGCCTAGAGAGAGGGAAGACTAGTTGAACAAGCAAGCAGCTAGTCTTGGGAGCTGTGGAGAAAGCAGGAGTATTGGAGCCAGTGAAATAAGGAGAAAAAGGGGAGCTACAAGTGGTAGGAGGGGTGTAACAACACTGGATGTGGAGATAGGAAAGAACAAGCTGTGCTAGACTCAATAAGGAACCAAAGAGCAGGAAGAGCATTCAGATAACTGAGCAAGAGACTTGAGGCAGGGGGGTGGGCAAGGAGCTGGCCAAGCAAGCACCAGTGCCTGTCTTGTTCCAGGGGCACAAGCAAACCTTTAGGTTCCTGCATCTCATCATTGTTGTGTCGTGATTCAGGAATCCTGAAGCTGGCAGCACTGTTGTCCTGAAGAGTAAAAGGAGAGAAAGAAAAAGACAAAAAAGTAAGATGGAGGGGACTCTACGACAGCTACTGAACTGCCATTCTCCACATGAAAAAACCACAAATGAGTTACTYGTAAAAAAGATCTGATCCCTCCACCAGCTCATACATGACATCCTGAGGGGCAAAAGGGCATCCCTCCTGGTCCCCACATTTTCATTTGCTCCCTTTCCAGACTCCTTGGTAATGTCACAGAGGCTGGACCAAATGAATGAGGGCTCTCTATTTTAAAGTCTGAGGCTAACAAATCCTGCTGCTTTATTTTGGTTGGTGTTTTTTTTGTTTTTGTTTTTTTTGAGGAGGAGTGGAGTAAGCAGACCTGATAGAAAGCTCTTTATATATAAAAAGGATAAGGTGCTCCCAAGGTCTGTGCTCTACCTCTTCCTGGTTCCTATGTGCTCTGCTCACTTCCCCTTACAGTTACCATACCTGCCCTTCACAGTTGTTTGCTGCCCAAGCTGTAGGGGGTTTCACCAAAATTGCTGATGGGCAGGAGACAGGGATGCCAGATCGGGGTGTGGTCTGCCCAAAATTTGTTGAAGGCTGTGATTCTTCTCATGTACCCATCTTTTTCAAAATCTGTGGAGCCACAAAGGGTGAAGTGGGACAAGCTGAGAGTGACTGAGCCTTACAAGGTGTGCCATTCCCAGACATTTGTCTCTCTGTACAACACCTGGTATGTTTGCTGACAGATGCAGTCACCTAGACTTGAAGCAGAAACAAGGATGGCATTAAGAAACTTCCCAGAGCAGCACACGGGTGTCAGATGTTAAAGTTGGTCTGCAAGTCTTTGTGTTACCATATTTTTGAAAACAATTCTTTAGTCAACAGCCAAATAAATTCCACCAGATACCCAAACCGAGGACATTGCACCTTACCAACGAAGTTTTCAGTTTACCCTGCAGTAGTTGCATGTACAGGCAAGTGGAATCTCTCTTTTTGTAATTTGACCCCTTTTATGGAAGCTTAAGCTTTTTTCTACCCCTTTCCCTGCCCCTCCCCTCTCCCCCGCCTCCTCTTCCCCTGGAAAAGCTGTGGGAGCAACAACATATAAGAAAGAGATGCTGACTTTCCTTGACCAGCTTTCTCTTCAAAATTATACCCTTGAAATAATTCCTAAATCTGTCTGGGAAAGGAACTTGAGATGGATTTGAGTCAGGCTTGGTGCAGGACACGGAGTATCAACTGCACTCATGAGCTACACGAGATTGGCAAGCTGTAAGCTTCAAATGGCTGCAGGTTCAGACACAAGCAAAGCCCCATCTCAGCTTCCAAAAGCATCCATTGCTGTGGCACGAGTCCAAGGAGATGAGACAAAAGGCCATTATGGACATTTTCCCTGGCATCCAAGCACAGAGCCCGTGCTGTGAAGATCCTGTGTTATTGGTAGGGTCACTGTGCTGTCGATATCCCAATATATTCCTCTGGTGAAGAGCACAAGCATCTTTTCCAATAGGTCTCTGAGTCTTTCCTGTTTCTTTCAGGCTTTGTTGCAGCCTGACGTCTCATAGGCAGCCTTGGCAATTTGAAACATAAAGCAGGACAACTACCCTCCCCAGCACTCGGCTGCTTCCAGGAGCTTGGCATGGGGAAGAGCTGTCTGTCAGACTCTGAGATCCCCATCCACCATCCCGCTCACCCCGACAGGCAGGAAAAGCAGTACAAAGCTCAGACAGATAAAACCATCAGTGCTGAGCAGTTTATTTCTCAGGATCACTAACACCACCTCTGTGCTAAACACAGGCCAGTAGGAAACACTTTTTTTTATTAAATTATTTTTTATTTTCTTAAGTTGGTGAAGGCTACCCCCTATAGAGGGCTGTGGAAGTCAACCCAAGGACAGAAGTGGTGAAAAAGACAGGCACAATCAGCTTCATCCCGTGTTTTGGTGTCCCCGGAAAATTGCTCTCCCAGCTGAATTACATTTTTGGTCCAAAGTGCCTCAGGTTTTTGCAAGAGTAGTTTTTCTTAGTACTTTCAGATTGCATGTCCAGAAAATGACAGGGGGAAGGACAGCATGGAGGGAACAGAGAGCACAGGGTCAGGTTTGAAGAAAGCAAAACAGAATTTTATCTATGACAGGGCCCTCCAAAGTTTCAAAAATAGCTCAAGTGATGAGCCCGACTATTTCTCTTTGAAGCATTGATGTCACCGTGCCTGTGGCAATGATCCACTTACCAGAGTGACGATATATTGCTACTGGCAGTTCCTCTGAAACTAAAGTCAATAAATACCATTTCTAAATTAAGTAGCCAGAGAATTTTCTTATTGCTTCTCCTATATTTAATTCTTCCTTGTCCAGTAAGTCACAGTGTCTCACCCATTACCATACCTTTCCCTCACCATTTGGAAGTACAAAGTGCAGAATGACAGAATGGCCTATGTCACTTTTTTGTCTGTCTTATCCTTTTACTTTCTAAATTTCTCATTCACATTACCTCTGACTAAGATGGCATTTTCCCCTTGATTACAGCTGTGGGCTAGCTAATAAACTTCATGCAACCTACCAGATCCACTAGTGTTTTTCTCTCACTGTGTTTCTTCCTGAGTAATTCCCCACATCACTTCCCTCCTCTAGAGGCAGGTCCTTTTGGAGCACCAAGTGTGCTTGTTGGTGGTTCAGGTTATGCTCCAGATGTGCAAATAAGATAACCTGGTCAAGAAGACAACCTCCACTTCCCAGACCAACAACACTGGCCTTGCCACCCTTTGCAACATGCCCCCAAACCATGCTGGCTTGTGGCTGCACAGATCCTTTCCCTGCCTACAGATTGTCACCAATAATTTTGGCAAGTGCTAATGAGGCATCCTTACTGCAGGATATCTCCCACACGTTTCCCAGTTGCAGGTCTCTCATAGCACCCAGATGCAGGTCTCCCACAGCATGTGAGCCACCCYCCCCCCGGCTCCGTATCCTGCTGGGCACACTGTGATGCTTTCAGCAGCTGTGCTGCAGGGACTGCTGTCCCTCAGCCGTAGCAGCATGTTTCCCCAACACTTCTTTTTTTTTTTTTTTTTTTTTAACCTCCCTGTCCCCTCTGAATAGGCTGTAACTGGGGACTCAAGCATGCTGAAATTATGCAAATCGTCCCACCGGGTTTTTTGTAATGCTAATTATATCAAATGCATGCTCATCAATGAGAACGTCTAATTCCCCTTGCTCATTATCTAGATGTCGCACACTGATATAGAAGCATCTGAAAAAATTAATCTCCTCGTAACACAGTGTTTGTGAACCGCTTGCCATCACCTTCACAGCTCCTGCCTCTGCCCCAGGGCTCCCAGGTGATGCTGGGCACTAGGACATGCAGTAAATTGTCCCCAAAAGGTACCACTCCTTTGCCCCTTCCTATAGAGGCTCTTATAATGAGTCTTTGGTGTTTGATTCACAGAATTGCTTAGGTCTTGCATTTGTGACTGAAATCAGCAGGAATGACCCGATGGATATGTGCTATATAGCACTCTAGAAAGTGACATCTGAAGTAGTTCAGAACATACATCTTAGCTATTAAGTTTCCTGCCTATAAAATAGTAATAGTACCTTATTGGCTAATGGGCCTCTTGAGAATGAAGTTAATTCAAATTTATGAAGCCATTGGATGGAGGGATGATAAATACTACAGAAAAGCAGGAGAAGATCAGTAGCCCGGTTTGCAGAATGGAGTTAGGATATGTGCAGTAGATAGCTGGTGGATTTGTATATGGCATAGAAAAAAAGAAAAAGGGGGGAAATTGTAAAAAGACACTTTTTTTCTCTGTCAGTGACCGATGTTCTTCTTACACGGTGAACAAAGAAGACACTTCGTGGAGACAACAATCTGTCATTGCGTAACCAAGGACGACCGTGGCACCTATGCAGAAGGAGTCCACAAGGAGAAAAGTAAGTCCGGCATTTCTCAACTCAAAGTGCAGGGCTGCGACACCTTCTGTGGGGGTGTGTTTTCATTTATCGAAGCGCTCACTAAATGTGTGAGTTCAGCGTTTGCCAGGCTCCGATCACGTAAAACCCTCGGGAAAACACTGACCCGTGCCATGGGCGAGATTACTTCCAAATGTTTTTGTTGTCATTGTGTTCTTCACCTCGTACTGGGATATTACTATCCTGACAACAAAATTAACTCCTCCCCCCGCTCCCGGGGAAGAAGCACTCACACGTTTACTTCATTCAGTTTTACAGCTTCTTGCCTGTATTACCATTTCTTTTTCCTTTCCAAATTGCTTTTCTTCCAAAGACTGAGAGGAGCTGCTTTGCCCCAGTGCATCTCGGCGGGCCGGTGCTGAGGGAGCGGAGGCCCCGGTCCGTCTCGGAAGCGCCGGGGTCCGTGCGCGCGCGGAGCCCATTCGGGGGTCCCGCCGGTCCGGCCCCGAGGCGCCGCCGGGGGCCGCTGTTGGCCGCGGAGAGCGCGGGGCGGGCGGGGAGCGGGAGCGGAGCGGGGCGGGAGCGGAGCCTCCTCCGCCCGGCTCAGTACCGCCTCCCTTCTCTCCCACTTCCCCCCCCCTTCTTTTTTTTTTTCGCCACCCAGGGTTAAAAAAACCTCTTTTGTTATCACCTCGAGGTGAAAAGTTTGGTTCACTCCCTCCATCCCTTGCTCTCCTTGGGAGAAAAGTTCTTCCCTTGTATTTCAGGGGATCAAGTGGAGAGTGACTGCCCGTGCTTCAGGGGACAGCATGTCTAGTGCAGGGAGGTTTTACAGCTAGCATGGAAGCCTTGTCACTGTAACTGTGTGAGTGAAATAGCTGGAAGCAGTGATAGCTATGCCTGGCTTTAGTACATGCAGACTCCCAAATAACCTCAAACAAAATCATCAGCATAGCAGGTTCTTCAGTGATATTACATTATTTCTTCTTATTTTGGTTGGGAGCCCTTAGAGATCCCTACGTCGCTGCGCAAGACGCTACACAAACCAAATAATAAATGATCCATGCCCAAAGATGTCTCTGACCGAGTGTAAGAGCAGAGGCAGTGGAAATGTGGGAAACGGCAAGAAAATCCTGAGCCGATTGTGGTCAGGGGGATGTACAGCAGTATCAGCGCAGCGGCAGCCTGGCCTCTGCCGAGATGCTGTTAGCGTTGCAGAACACACGAGTTTGCAAGAAAGGCTTCAAAAGCAACACACGAAACGTGAAGCTTTCGCTACACTCAGCTCCAGGATCAAGGACTCAGTCTGCAGCTGGAAGGCAAGCAGGGTATGCAAAGTGTAATCCGAGCAGGAAGAACTCTGGGAGGGGAAGATAATCAAGAAGCTGAAAAAATGCCTGGGATAACAGATCAGCATCTAAAACACAAGGTCAGAGAACCATACAATTATTTAGGTTGGAAGGACCTCTGGAGGACATCCTTTTCAACTCCCAGAAACTGCGGGGGGGGAGGCGGGGGGGGGCAAAAGGCAGGGTATAACCTCCCAAGTTCAAAGCAGGCACAGCTTAAATTGCTTGGGGTGTTTGTAATACAAAATGCATGTTTTGTTGGAGGGATACATCAAGTGGTGGGAGGCACACAGCCAGTACGTGGTGGAAGGAATAAAAACTAATAAGAGCAATTTGAAGATAAGCTCTGCCTTGTTCCGAGACTTCTGAAACATCTTTTCAAGCTGACTTACAGAACTCAGTAGCAGAGGGTTTCTAGAAAGTATAAAATAAACATTTAAGGTCATGTTTAATAGTGATAACAATACATTTATATGTAATCCAAGTAGGGAACCATTTCCAGAAGCATCTGCATGTCCATTCTGGAAGTCAAAAGACATGAAATCCTAATGTATTTGTGCATTTTTGCAGACACTCTGTCTGATCCATACAGCATAAGTGTTCTGTGCACCTTTGCCATCTCTCTGACCTTTTACTTGTTTAGTCTTACTTGATGAGAAGACATTTGTTTAATGTTCACGTCTGCAAATGACACGAAGCACATGGAAGCAGCGAATGGCATCTTTTACCTCTGACATACTTAGCAAGAATACTAGTTCAAGAATTATCACAGTAGGATATAAGGGTCAACTATATAGGTTGAAAGGCTTTGCTAAGCTTATATTCCCATTTAGCTGTCCTTTCTTGGATGCCATTGCTTCATGTAGCTCCTGTTGTTCTAAACACAAGCTTTAAAGTGATTCTGTTTAGTATTGTTCGACACCATCATACTCTAGGACTTTCAGACTTGTTTGGCTTTTTTTTATACACACTGATTAAAAAGAAGCCATAAAGCAAGATCGGATGAGTGACTCATTTCACTAAAGGACAGCACATACATGTGCTATTCCTTATCATCATGTGATGGAATAAAAACCTCCTGAATCTTACAAAGGCAAAAATGCAGAAGCAGAAGACTTAGTTAACACCAATTCTCTCTGTCAGACATGAAAAATATCCCAAATCCTCTCCAGAATCCAAACCAATTATTAAATTTGACTAGAATCCTGAAAAATAAAACAAAACTACTGCAAGCTGAAAAAGATTGAATACCCAAAGGACAAAACGCAACAGCCCACACTGGGCACACCACTGCCTATATATAACAATTAAGCAAAGCCTTCAGAAACCCAAAGTCAGGAACTCTTCTGCGGTGTGTAACATGACCAGCAGCCCTCTTTATTGTTAAACTGGTTGATGAGATTCATTAAGAGATCAGCTTTTCAGTTATTTATCATTTAGTCAAAATATTTGAGCTAAAATTTCCTCTGCCGGAGGTGGAATATTTATGAAATGTTCCAGGTAAAAATAGTTCCACTATTTTCAGGAATGAAGCTACAAGAAAAGATCATGTTTTCTGATGTGCTTTCTGAGAAGTTGCGTGTTGTGTGTTGGAGAAGATACTGTAACTTCAGCAGAGGAGCTGCCTCTTCCGAAGGAGTGGCATCTGCCAGCTGACGTTTCATTCATACTTGACAAGCTTGCCAAGAGAAGACAGAGCCTGACTCTGCTTGTAGTGGCCCTGAGAAAGCACAACAGCCATGACTTGCAACAATCCTGGTGAGCATGAGGAAAAGCCACACCCCAGGGCATGTTTCAGCACTAGTGTGGGTACCTCAGGAGGCTGAGGAATCTCCATCCTCGGAGGTGCTCAGAAGACACCTGGACAAGGCTCTGAGCAACCTGAACTATCTTGGGGTCCCAAGTACATCCTCTCTGGTCCTGGGGCTTTGGCTGTATGAGCTTGGAGACAGATCAGAGGCAGTGGAGCTGAGGGCTGCCTCTTCCCTCTGATGACTTTGGGGAGAGTTTCCAGAAAACCGTGCTGGAGCCTTAGCCAGGACTGACCCCTGCCTCAGGAGCTGCTTTTAAGCTGGTGCTCTTGCCCTTGGCTCCTGTCTGAGGAGTGTGGCCTGTGCCTGACCATGTGCTCTGTTGATCTAGACCCATGGATAGGCTTCCTGGCTTGACCCGAGACCTGCCTTGTCACAATGGACTTGTCAAGCAATCTCTGGACTGTGGCTCACCCCGGTTAGTGCCTCCAGTCCTGATCTTGATGCTGACTTGACTCCTTAGTTTGACCTTGGACCCACCTCATCACCGCAAGCTTGTCTGATGATTTGGATTCTCAGCTGAACCTGGCTATCTGCCCATACCTGCCTTGCTCAGGTGCTTTCCCTTGCTGGGTAAGCCTCTTCCTCTGCCTGCCTTGTTACCAGGCCTGGCTCGCAGCTGTTTTGTTCCTTTAGGGAGCAGCCAGCCCTCACTGTCCCCAACAACATGCTGTGAGCAGGCAGACCTCCAGAGGTCCCTTCCCACCCAAATCTTTCTGTGAATTCATAACAGCACTCTAGCCAAGCTGAAAGGAAAGAGTTAACTTCTCTGGGCAGGGAAGAAAACATAGCTGTGAAGGCATTGTGTTGATGCTTAGGCGCATGGCTCATTAGATTAGGGAAAGGAGAAAAGACCAAAGGGGCAGGGACAAGGAAAGGGGTCTAGGAAGCAGGAAGGTGGAGGAAAGTGTGGAAATGGACAGCAGTGCATCTGCTGTAGTATCCCTCTGCTAGCCCATAAATCCCAGCGAAAAAAGGTAGCAGAAGAGATGCACACGGTTCTGTTTCCTCTCCAGCTGGACTATGTCACAAATGATTCACATTCACATGGAACTCCTGAATTTTCAAAGTAGACATACCGACTGCCCTGCAAGCTTTCGTCCACCTCTCTCCCTGCATCTCTCAGGCACCATTAAATGTCCTTCATGTGGAGATGGATTTCAAGGCCATGCTGGTGATGCACAAGCTGAGCTAGGGGACAGAGCTGGCCTACCTAGAGCATATGTCTCACAGGCAGGCTGTGGCACAAGGAGGTCTCTGTGGAGAGGCTCATCACCTTCTACAGGTCTTCTTGAAGACCTCCTTCTGCAGCTGTCTCTAGTAAAAGAGAGGGTCTTCAAGGGAGACTGGAAAATGGATTTAGAACCCTGTATCTCCTATCACAAACCTGTGATGCATTACAATACATTTATTCCCACAGCACTCATGAGGTAGGGACTTGAAACCAGATTCATTGCTTATTGAGAAATCTAAAAACTTCTCCACTATAATGGATCCACTAAGGAATAGCCTGAGACCTGCTGGAAGCCACAGAGAGGCTGTTCTGCAGTGCAATTGGAAAGGCAACTCTTGGCCACCAGCAGGAGTGAATAACTGGGGCTTCTGGCAGTACCTGTGTACAACTGGATCTCTGGCTTCTGGGGAGATTTATAGGGCTTTCACATACAGTGCAGGCTGAAAAAGCATGTACAAACAGTGCAAGCAAATATATTGCACCACATCCTCATTCTGTGACAATTTCTTTTCAACACTCAAAATCACTCAGACCTGAAATCAATTGCCCTGTACAGGGCCCAGCAACAAGAGAGTGCAAAGCACTAACATCAGTGTGAGCTTCTGACATGATGACAATATTGGTATCCTCTCTTTTTTTCTGGGGCCATTGGGAATGTCGTTTTTTTAAGTATGCTAGCGTTTCCCAAGACATTTTGCTTTAGGTAAATGTGTAGCCATTGTGCCACATGTGTGTGTGTACAGCTGCACAAGCACATTTCACATACCTCCTGAAGACTGTTTTGCTAAGGTCTGTGATTTTCTATACAATTAGGAACATATTTTCTGCAAGATTACTGAAAACTCAGCTATTCTGCTTGGCCCCAACAAAGGTTGCTAAATGCTTCAGTTCTTTTGGAAAATTAAGATACTCATTAGGTGCCCTTAGCCGGACCTATGATTCATATTGAAACATCTAGTCAAAGGTTTCCCTCAGGATTGCTACTAAATTCACTTAGTCAGCAGTGAGTCCCATATCTGTGTTCTGATGATCCCCAGAACTTCCTCACGCTACAGTGCAGCCAGGAGCTACTCAGACAGGATGGACTCACTATAGGAATTTTTGCTGGTTGGACCTAGACACCCTAAGTTTTTTCTAAGTCCTCGTTCCCCACTATGTTTCCTGTACCGAGAGAGTCAGGTATGACCATGTCACCAAGGCATCTCTGTTTATTCAAAACAGCCTTTCATCCTTCAGCTTTGCATCATCACCTTCACCCACAGACAGTCTGCTGTGCTCCGTCAAACAGTTTGCCACGTTACCCTGGGCAATTTCCCGCAGGCTTGCTGTAGTTATTGCATGGGTGACTCTGCCATGGTATGGCTTTCCTGTGCTTAAATTTCCGAGTCCTCAATAGGGCCATTCAGAAATACTGCAGTGGGAAGTGACGGCGAAGATTTGTCGGGATGGATAAAGTTTTCAGATGGGAACAGTTTTACTTTAGAGACGGCATGGTCTCGYGTTGATTTACTCTCCACAACCTGATGCTTAAGTGTCCCCATCTCTGAGTCCCAGGCTTGTCCCCGCCGCAATTTCTTGAAGGTGTTACGGAAGCCCTCAGTGCTAAAGTAGTAGATCAAGGGGTCCAGTGTGCAGTTCATGCTGGCCAACATCATCGTTATAATTAACGCTTGGCGCACGGAGGCCTGGGTTTCTTTCTCAACCTTCATCACCCGGGCCTTTATCATCCCATAAACCGCCAGGGTAGTGTTGTAGGGCACAAAGCAGATGATGTAGATGACCAGATTGACCAAGAGGAGACGGACAGTCTTCTGCTGTCGCAGGGTCTTCGTCTGGCTGGGCTGGCAGAGCTCCTGAAAGATCCGAATTGAGCAGTATGTCACAGAGCTGAGAGGCAGGAGAAACCCCAAGATTTCAGCCAAGATTACTAGGGGGAAGAGGTTATTCTGCCACATGTTGTCACTAAAGCTTTCAAAGCACAGGTAAATGGTCTGGTTCTGTACTTTACAGTGGTTCTGCTTGTGGACTATGGCTGTGGGGATGGAGCCCATGAAGATCACAACCCAGACGATCAGGCAGAGGAGCTTGGCCACCTTGGGGCGCCGCAGGTGCCGCCAGCGAAGTGGGTGAACAATGGCAACATAGCGATCCAGGTTGATGCACATGAGGAAGAGGCAGCTACCATACATGTTGATCTGGAAGACAGAGCCAGAGACCTGGCACAGGACACTACCAAAGGGCCAGTGGTGGTTGGTATAGTAGTAGAGTCGCAGTGGCAGAGGGAGAGTAAAGCTGAGGTCGCTTATGGCCAGGTTCAACATGTAGATCATCACTACAGACTTCAGGCGCAAGTATCGGACGAATATCCATAGGGCTACCACATTCAGTATCAAACCTGTAATGAATATCAGGGTGTAGCCAGGCAGGAGGAGGTGATGGTTGAAGGTGTAATCCTTGCATGTCTGAGACGTATTGGACGCTGACATGCCCAGCATGGATCAGGGGATGGTCTCGCTGAGATGGCTGAGCCTGTTGTGGGCTAAGAAGGCACAAAGAAAAGCACTGAGGGAAGTCATTCCCCTCTAAGGAGCTATGGGCAGATCATTGCTCTTGTCTGCAGCTGGGAGGTAGATGGGCAGTATCTCTCTTGGCTGGCACTGCTTTGGATTGCTGGTCTGTGGTCATCTGGCAGGGATGGTAATGTAATCACGTAGAGTCAGCTCCCGCCTCTAGTTCAGGAATTCTCTCCAGTGATTATGGGGGTTCTGAGGTGATGGAGGATCATTGCCAGTCAGTACAACTCCTGGTCAGAGTGGAAGACCAAGACAGAAGAGTTTAAGTTAGAGGAGGAAATCTCTTGAAATGTTAAAATCCCAACATGGTGGCTTCTACAGCAAGAACTCACAAAGAAACCAAAACATGAGGGAAAACGGACACTAGAAAAGTGAGTAATTACATGGCAGAAGAAGACAGAGCACAGAGAAGGTGGTTGTTGTACAGAATCATTTATCACTCAGCCCCAGAAAATGCATTTTGCTTTGATCACTGCTGAGAGCACATGCATACAAGAAAGGAACACCACAGGCACTCAGGGAAAGTAGCGAGGCAGGTCCAGAGAAAGTGAAAGAAAAAGAAGAGAACAGCTCTTTTGAGCTGCTGCATTTTGAAGGAAAAATGCTGACTGGAAGAAACTTAAAATAAAAACTACATAGTACTGTTTGATATCAGAGAAACAGGACTTTGTACATCCATTTCAGATAAGAAAAAATTATACTACAGTTAGACCCGACTCCACCCAAGCTCCTTTTCTTATGTAAAACAACGCACACAAACCTCAGTCCCAGTGACTTTGAGTTCCTTATGTTGCTTACATTCATACAGTTCCTTTGGTGTTCTTACTTGCATGGGACCAGTGGTGCTTATTTGGATTGCATGTCTTTGGTTCAGTCTGCTGCTTATAACAGCCTAAAGCATGAAGCAGCCCATGTCCCACAAACACAGAGCAGCACAGCCATGTAAGGAAGCACAATAAAAAAGGAAGGGCTGTGTGATTCATGTGGACAAACATGACTTCAAAACAGTGTGAGGCTGGTAACCCTCTAGGTACTACTGGTAGCTCTGTCCAAACACTGATCAGCTGAGTGAGCCCAGTGGAAGGCCACCAAAATGGTCTGGAGCTGGAGCAGTTGCCCCATGAGGAGATGCTGAGGGATCTCTTGTTCAGCTGGACAAGAGAAGGCTCCAGGTGATATAACAGCAGCCTCCCTGCACTGGGTTTGCATAGCAAGGTTTTGGTAGCAGGGAGGACTACAGGTGTGGTTCTGTGAGAATGTGCCAGAAGTTTTCCCTGTGTCTGATACAGCCAATGCCAAGATGGACCTGGCACTGGCCAAGGCCGAGCCCATCAGCGATGGTGGTAGCATCTCTGGGAGAATGTAGTTAAGAAAGGGAAAAAGTTACCAGGAGAGAGCAGTTGCAGCGAGAGGAGAGAAGTGAGAATATGTGACAGAAACAGCCCTGCAGACACCAAGGTCAGTGAAGAAGGAGGGGACTGGAGCAAAGATGCCCATGTTGCCCCTGGAGAAGACCATGGTGACCCCATGCTGGAGCAGTCTGTTCCTGAAGGACTGCACCCCATGGAAGGGACCCACAGTGTGACACATTTGCCCACACCTATTTGCAGGGATTAAATAGGGACTCCCTCACTGAGTCCATGTAGATTGTGATTTACTTCAAAAAGAAAGTAAAATTTTCTGTCCAGAGAATATCTGTACATGAGGTTGATATTACKTAGCAGCTTGACAGGTGTGACAAGCATGCCAGACCTTCTGGATGGCATTGTGCGGCAATGCACAGATCCAGAGAGAATCTGCTGAAGATAGAAACGTGTGCTGGCCTCATAGAGAGGAAAAGAATCATTCTGATAACAACATGTTAAACAATGAAAGTGGAAGCCTAATACAAGAGTGTAGACAGCTACCAACTTGCCCACCCATTTGTGTTGTTGGGCAGGTCCATCATCAAGACAGGTTTCTTACAGAAACTTCTTCTGGTTTATCAAGCTATATCTGAGTGGATATCCCTTCTTGGTGGATGAAAACTTTGTCTAAAGTCTTGTGTAATTTTAAAGTATAAGATAATCTAGCAAGACAAGGCAAATGCATGAGAACGTGCATTTCAAGTGAAATGTTTAAATGCTTCAAAAAATGTCAAGGAGAAGCATCGCCAGTGGTCAAAGGAGGGGATTGTCCCACTCTGCTCTGCACTGGTGCAGCCTCACCTTCAGTCTGAGGGTGGTAAAGGGCCTTGAGGGGAAGCTGTATGAGGAGCGGCTGAGGTCACTTGGTCTGTTCGGTCTGGAGGAGAGGAGACCGAGGGGAAACCTCATTGTGGTTTACAACTTCCTCACAAGGGAAGAGGAGGGGTCGGCACTGATCTCTTCTCTGTGGTGACCAGTGACAGGACCTGAGGGAATGGCCTGGAGCTGTGTCAGGGGAGGTTTAGGTTGGMTATCAGGAAAAGATTCTTCATCCAGAGGATGGCTGGGCACTGGAACAGGCTCCCCAGGGAAGTGGTCACAGCATCAGGCCCGACAGAGTTCAAGAAGTGTTTGGAAAATGCTTTCAGGCACATGGTGTGACTGCTGGGGCTGTCCTGTGCAGGGCCAGGAGTGGGTCTCAATGATCCTGATGGGTCCCTTCCAACTCAGCATATTCTGTGATTCTATGATTCTATAAGAATATGTCAGCTTTTGATAGAGCCAAAACCCTGCAATGAACTGCAGACTGAACAGACTGATCAGACCTTTATCTTGACCGAGACAAAATTATTGCGACTGAGACTTAGTGAGTGACCGTGACCTGCTTTAACACATGTACTCAGACAAGCCAGATGTCAGGTGAAAAGGACTTACTTATCTCTACAGACAACCTGTTTTTTCAAGCTTTCAAGAGGTATTCAATAAACAGCTCTAGAGAATGTAATATGTAAGTACACTCCATGTTGTGTGAGCCTATCTACAACTAGTATTCCATCTCAGATCATGGATCGTGAAAGGATAATGTTAAGAACAGTGCAATCATGTAGTTACACTGCCTCAAGTTGTCTTCCTGATTCCAGCATAAATTGGAGCCCAGGAATTTCCTGAGCCAGAGGTGACCTAGTTGTACTCAGTAGTCCTCAGGGAACTTTTATTTCATTGTTTTTTTCCAGTCGCTTTTTGAGTTGATGTAAAATTTACCACCTACATCACCCAGTGCCAGGAGATCAACGACTTCCACAGCTTAATCACATTTTAGGCGAAGAATCACTTCCATGTATCCATTTTTGATTCACCACCTAGATCACCTGCTAGATTCAGTTAGTTTTAGTGCTGTAAGAGACAGGGGAAAAAACATCCCTATTCACCTTCATTTCATCGCTGACAATATTATAAACATCTACCATATTCCCACTCAGTAATCTTTTTTGGGTTTTTTTGAGGCTAAGAGTTGTTCCTTGCAGAGAAGCTGCTCTCTACTTTTGAACGTCCTTGTTGCCCTTCTCAGCACCTTTCCACTTCTGCTCCAGCCTTTGTGAGCCCTGTGCTGGCATGCTGAAAACACACAGTGCTGATGATGTGGATGCCCTGAGCTGTGTGGGCAGAGATCTCATTTGCAAGCGGTAATGGTCAGTTCAGTTTGCCTTTCCCCATCACTTCACTAAATGAAATTTCAGCTGTTATTTTAAGTCCAGTCACTCACACTTCTCTTAAGTTCTGCAGTTCTTTGCAGCCAACCCTCACCTTTTCTAACTTGAATAATTTTATGTCTCCAACAGATTTGTTATTTTATTATTCATCCCTCATGAATAAGTCAAACAGTCCAAGTCCCAGCACAGGTGTCTTCTAACTCCACTGAGAAAACCAGCCATCTACCCTCCTTCTCTGTTCCTCCTTTTAGGCACCTTTTATCCAAGCAGGAATCTTTTCTTTAATTTTTTTTAAGTGCCATTGGTGGTACTGCCTTTGAAAGCCTTCAGGAAATCCACATGGGCCACTGTTCACAAGCTCGTTGAGTCCTTTAAGGAAGGACTGTGGGAACAGCATCCCTTTATAAAAGCCATGATGACTTTTCCCCAGTAATTAGATGTGACTGCATGCCAATTGATTTTTTTCCTGTATTATAGCTTCTACTAATTTGTTCAGCAAAAACATCAGGCTCCCTGGTCTGAAACCCCCCAAGAGCCTTTCCTCAAATTGAGTCTGCTAGTGAGCCTTTAAGAGCTGTTTTAAGCAAATGTTTCTATACCACAATTAGTCAGGTCTTCCACCCTTCAGTTATTTTTGGACCTCTGGGGTAGGAGCCGTATGGTTTTAGACACTGTTTAGTTCATCTTGCTGCTCCATGGTTGTCCCTACTACTGTTTTAATCAGAGACAGTCCTTTGATGAATTTTCCCATAAAGAGAGTTTCTGCTGTGGAAATTTCCCAGGCTTTCATTCCATGAACACCAGTGAAAGAAACTTGTTCATTTTTTTGCCCACCATTACCTTTTCTTTCTTTTCTGAGTTGCCTTTCCTTACATACTCTAGCCTTTCAGCCTTCAAGGCACTGAACAGCAGAGTTCTAAACTGGCAGCAAAGATCACTGAGACCAGAAAATAGATTGGGGGTTTTGAGGGGATTTTTTTTGTGTGTAGATGGAAACACAGAAGAAAGAATCTGCTATAGTGATGTTATAGAAGCTAAGCTGATAGTCTCAAACTTGCCATAACAGCTACTGTGATCAAGATCTCAGAGACCTGAAACGAGATGTATGCAGACACAGTCACTGGAAAGATGAAGCTATGGGAGGGGAGTGGGGAGTGTTTCTCCAGTGAGCTCTGGAGGTCCTGTTTTGACTGTTCCTCTCTAAAAAGGAAAGCTATGGGTAGGTAAAGCAGGCTGGCAGCAAGGAGACAGATTATCCTTAGTGGTTAATGTCTGAGAGCCAAAGGGCATGTTCTTTGTGGCTGCCTCTAAAAGAACCTCAACTACTCATTGCTCTGCACCAAAGCTGCCAAGAGGTCTCAAGCCCCCAGCTGTGTAAGGAGGCAGTGGCACCACAGCTGAATAATCCCCCTCCTCACAACAAGATGCTCTCTTTAAATCCTGAAGGAACTTGCTGTTTGGTGACTGACCCTATGTGTCCTAGGAGGTGGAGGAAGCATTTTTTTGTCTCTTCAATAGAGCCCCTGAATACCATCATCTGCTGAGACTGTGACTTGCAAAATCCATGAGATTTTGGTTTTTTCTTTTGGGGGGTAAGAAAGCATACAGGGGCCAGAACAGGTAGGCATGCCCGAAGATGGGATGTGTGCCTGGCATCTTGCTGCCTGGTCCTGGGAATCCTCTCTCCTGCCACTATCTCACTAGAAGTCACTGCCTGCCAGCACCACAAAAATGATGAAGAATCTTAGTATGAGGTTGAGAAATGAGGTGGAAAAAGAAAGCTAGAAAAATACTACTGAGCATGCTGTGCAGGGGCAGTGTTTCTGTGAGTTACTTGGCACTAAAACCATGCAGAGTTTTGGGGCTGCTGTGGGGATGCAGAGAGCAAATGTGGCATTGGGGCACAGAACCGAAAACACAAACTGCACAAGCTCAGCTAGTAGATCTGAAACCAGAGAGGAAATAACAAAAAGTGTGTCAAACCTCAGAAAAACCAGCCAACTTTGCTCTAGAAATTGAGGTATAATTTTTTCATAAATTTGGATACTTTTTACCTGCTGTTGGTGATATTTAAGCCCCACTTTTTATCTTTTTTCTACTCAAGAAATTAGATTATTGTGATGATTAGAACCTTGAAGATATTCAAGATTTAGGATGGCTTATTTTTAATGAGAGATAGATGATAGAAAAGCTGAGACCTCTGTATTTAACTCATGAGGATTGATTACACTGTTATTGCCTACTCCTTAGAGATGTTACCCCCCTTCATCTCCTGAGGGCCCCGTGGAAGACAGCTCCCATTGTCGGCACCTCGGCAAGTAAGCTCTGCAGGCTGCCTGTGCTTTTAATATCACAGGATCCCAAAGAAAGCCTCAGTTGGAATAAATACAGAGAGGTGCCTTGGACCTCTAGGTCCCCGGGGCAACTGAAGAGGGGCATATGTCCCCCAGTGCCCCATGGTCAGGTCTGGCAGCACGTGCACGGCAGCTCACGGGGACCAGTGCCCAAGGTGCCAGATCATCCGGCTCTCCAGATGTTCCCATCTGGCTTACCTCTCTGCTGGAGAAGAGCCAAGTGTGGATGCGGGCTTGCTGGTTGGTGACTGCTCCCACTGCAGAGGTCTCGATCCAGGCACCGAACCTSCAAAGCAGCTTGGATCAAAACAGAACCAGGCAGGCGCTTCATCCAAATCACAGCTGTCCCCTACCGCACTACGGCTGATTCTACATCTGTCATGCTGCAGTTTGTCTCTTCTCCTTTCTCACTTCCTGATGCACTTCTGCTGGCTACAATGCATGAACTTTGTTATCAAAAGCTGATAAGCTAAACCACATCCTACAACAGCAAATGTAATCATGAAAGAAGCAGCACCCATGTGTCCTTGCAACTGAGGAGACCTGCCCCGGGTCATAGTGCCAAATACTTGTTTGTCTTGCTAACTCAGCCACCCCCAGGGCTGACAGAGTAAAAAGAAAATATCCCTCTCCCCAAAATATTGCTAAACAGGAGGTAGAAGTGAAATGGGGAAGTGGGAACAAAGTTGATTTGATTGCTAGCCAGCAAAAAGACTTGGAGTCCTGTCACTCCCATGGGCTTGGGGGCTTTGGGGTTGAACCCCTGCCTGGAGGCCCAGTTGTGCACCTCTGGCACGTGGTGTGATCCCAAAAAGAACCAAACTCTAAAGAGGTGTCATCGTCTGTGGCAAGCAAAGGCATGTTTGCCACAAATATCAGTCCCTGGCATTCAAGGCTACAGGAGGCACAGTGCTGTGAAAGTACAATAGCTGATTTACCAGGACATCTGTGACCTGGCACTGCCACGTGTAGCTGGGAAGGGAGAGCCCATCTGGCACTCTGTTGCTCAAGTCCTATTTCTGCTTTGCCAGTCTCAGCACACCTGGAAGAAGACACGAGTCATGGTGACATTCCTAACCCCACTGTCGTCCTGCCCCAGGAACAGCTGCCCCAAGAAGAATGTGCTGTGCCTGTGGGGTCCCTCTTTCTCTGCAGCCCTTGCCTGGCTCCTCTGCCTGCTGGTGTTTGACTTTCTCACTCCCTGCCTCCCTTGTTCTGCCGTTGCTGACTCCTCATTCAGGGAGTGACATGCCAAGGGATATACGTTGCTGCTGCTCATAAATCCTTGGAGGCTACAATAGCACTCAAACCACTGAGATCACCCTGCTTCTTTTCAGTGCCTCTCTTTCTTAACCAGACCCCCTTTCTCACTTTCCAGTTGCTGGGATCTTTGTTCTTGTGGCTTTTTTGTCTCTTCAGTTCCCGTCAAGGCGTTGCTACTGATAAAAGCTTGCAGATATGCCGCGGGGGCTGTCCTTTGCCTACCGAGTGTCTGACACTCTCTGTGGGAACTTCCCCCTCTCCTGCAGCCCTCTCCCCTCCCCCCCCTGCCACGTGCACACACCTGGCTGAGCCCGGCAGTCCTGGCTTTTCCATGAGTGAGAAGAGCAGAACACAGTGGCACTCAGGCCAGCCCGCGAGCCCGCGAGCCCCACAGCAGCCTCACCCAGCCAGGTTCACTCACCTCCCCAGATCTCTGTGCACAGCCCGCGAACTCCTTGCTCCCTCGCCCAGGTGGGCTCACACCTCTGCCCCTCGCTGTCTCTTGGAGGCTCAACCCGTGGGGAAGAGCAGTGCAACCCCTGGCGTTTCCTCACCGCTGTCTGAGTGAGCAGCAGGTAAGACCAGATTACTGGGGTGTGTGTTGGAGGCTACACCCTGATGCTGCAGATCCCAACATGCCTGCCACCCCGGAGTGCTGGCTCCAGAAAGCAGGAGTAAGGACCCAACAGGAGGAGGGATGCAGGGAGCTGGGAAGGCAAGGAGAGAGACGAAATGCACACTACGAGAGAGAGGCTGCTCAGGTTTAAAAGAATGACTGATAAACCCCAGTGCTCTTCAGACCTCTTTGTGCACAAAAATGTGGGAGAGCACAGCAAAGGGGTGAATCACTTTATGGAGAACCACAGCAGGGCCAGAACAGCCCTGCTTCACTTTCTGAATGATTCAGACAGGAAAAGCAGAAACCTGTGGGCTGTGGAGTTTTACCTTCTGAGGCAGTGGAAACAGCTGGCCCTCCCCAGGTTGGCTGGGGGAATGTCAGGCTTTTCCCCAGGATGTTTCAGCTCCTTGGTCACACAGATCACATTTTCCTGGGCTCCCAGGGGCTCTTAGAAAAGCACTACCCACTGAGAAGGGGGGCAGCCATCCCACTGTGCCTCCTAGGAGAAGGGCAAGGACTGTCCTTGGCGAACAATGGTCCATGGGGAAGAAAATGAGGGAGGTGAAGAGAGATCTGCCAGGGAAAGAGTTAAGGGAGTCAGGCAGCAGCTGGGCTGTGTCTGTTTGCTGTAGCTGTGTGGGCTGCAGGGTAGAAAAGAAGAATCTCCAGCCTGGAGGAGGCAGATGAGGGAGTGCCCTCAAGAACGGCGGAGGGGGTGAGGGAGGCAGCAGGTCTTCCCCTCTCTGCTCACATCAGCTGTCACTGCAGGGAAACTTTCTGTCGCCCCAAAGGGCTTGGTGACAAGGTGGTGATGAGCTGGTGTGTCTGGCAACAGCTGCTTGGTGCTGCTGGGTTCTTCTTGTGTGGAAGGCTCTGTCTGCTGCTGACCTGGTCTGGGGCTGCTTCCTGCTGAAGAAGTGACTGGACTGTGGAGGAAGACAACCACATCATCTGCTGACAGGATGGCAGGGGCCATGGGTGTGACACGATGCTGTCCCCATCCATGTGAGCTCCTTCTGATGGATGCCCACCCCAGAGCCCTATTTCAGAGCTCTCCCACCATGCTGCCTGAGCTGTAGGTAGAGGACAGCACTGGTGTGGACAACCTTGCAGGGCCAACCCAGCAGGGTTCTGCAGGCTACAGGGTCTCCGATGCTGGCAGGCACACCAGGGAGCCCATGGTCCTGGCCCAGGGCTGGGGCCACCCCTGCTGTGCAGTGCTGGGCTGGAGCTGCTGTGAAAGCGAGTCTGGCAGAGGCCATGAGAGGCCACAGGAGGGGATTCATGAGACTGCTGCACCGTGGCTGAAGGTGGTGAAGCTTTGCCACGGACAGGATGGAGACGGTGTGGCTGTACATGGTGCTGATCCACGTGCAGCACATCACTGCCGTGACTTGGCTGTAAGTATGCTTTGCACTTGTACTGTCTGGGTTGGAAAGCCACCCAGGGAGGTGCTATCTCCAAAGAAAATAGGGTGAGAAAAGGGTGAAAGAAGGAATCTGGGCAACCAAAAGGCAGCACATTAGAAGGGGCATCTCTGGGAGCACAGAGAGAGAGGGATGGTAAAGCTGAAGAAGTGCAGATCAGGATGGAGAGCAGGAATGTCCAATTCGGCACAGACAACAGGTGGCACACCCCCTTCCCTGCCCCATTTCCACTCTAAAAAAAGGCTAGAGAGGGCTAGTCCTGCAGAAGTAAGGCCCTGGCTCTAGCTCATCTGTGACTGAATCTCCCTGCTGCCCCACAGGTACCTGGCCAAGCAGCCTTCCCTGCAGGCAGTCCTCCGGCATGCTAGCGGCTGTGATGGCCTGGCGGGGCTGGTGGAAGAGCAGGTCTGCATCTGCCAGCAGCAGGTGGAAGCCATGGAGGTGGTGAGGCGAGGAGCAGAGCTGGCCGTCCACGAGTGCCACCACCAGTTTCACTCTCGCTGGTGGAACTGCTCCACCCTGCAGGGGCTGCAGGTCTTCAGCAAGGTCGCCATCCGAGGTCAGTGGCGGGGGGTGGTGCGGGCAGGGTTGGCATGGCGTCCTTCCGGTTGCCTACATGCCCACAGGCTCCCCTTGTCACATCAGCCTTTCCGGGGCTAGTGTGCAAGGGTCTCACTGGACTCATCCCCAGAGAGGAGAGTGACTCTTTCCACACACTAACTTGTCTGTCAGCACAGAGCAAACTGAACCAAATGCCTGTGCTCTTACACATGTTAGCATTCTGGTGAAACATCTTCCCTATTTGACCAGATTTGGCGTTTTGGTATCATCTGGACCATTCTGGGTACCAGCTCTGCAGTGTGGTAGATCTTCTCTCCAACCCTGCCACCCACCCTGCCACAGAGCCATCTGCCTTACTGGCCCCTGGCCTTGGGAGCAGCTGCACTGGGTGAACATCCTGACATCTATTTCTCCTGAGCAGTGTCCATCTGAATGCATCCTTCCTGCATGCAGTGACAGCCTCTCTCCCCACACCGTGTCCACCAGTGCCTTTGCCCTCTGCAGACTGGTGCCGTTTCTCGTCCCGCTGCAGGCACGCGGGAGTCTGCTTTCATCCATGCCATCTCCACTGCTGGCATTGCTTTTGCTGTGAGCCATGCCTGCAGCTGTGGGGAGCTGCAGAAGTGTGGCTGTGACTGCAAGATTCGAGGAGTCAGCCCTGAAGGTGAAGGAAGAGGCCGGCAGCAGGGAGCAGGTGGTAGAGGGAAAGATCCATGGGGGACAGCATCACCAGGAAAGGAGACACCTCCCTTCTCCACAGCCCTTTGGAACATTCTCTCAGGGCTTCTCTTTCCTTGTCTCAAGGCTGCTTTCCCTCTGCAGGTTTCCAGCTCTGATAACCTGTCCTGTGGGATTGCCTTCTCTCAGGCCTTTGTGGACAACCCTGAGAGGAGCCACGGTGTCTCCTCCAGCTGAGCACTCATGAACCTGCACAACAATGAGGCTGGGAGGAAGGTAAGGGCAGGAACAGGGGCTGGGAGCAAGCCTGGCTCCAGGGGCTTCTCCCTGGCTAGGCAGAGCTCAGTTCAGCCCCCATACCCCAATAGGCACCTCAGGGCAGCCATGTGTTCCCAGAGGAGTCTGCATCCTGCTGCCTTTCCTAGCCCAGCACTGCGCTGCTCACCTGAACTGGCTCCTGCCCGTGCAGAGGCGGGTCCCAGCCTCCCCTACCCACTTCTATGCAATCTCCTTTTCCTCACAGAGGCCAGCTGTGATTTAGGAAATCAGTTACTCTGTTCTGCTCTAAAGGGCTTCCCTGCCCCTCCAGCCCCTATTCAACAAAGAAAGACACCGTCTTCTGCAGGCACTGCAGGCAGATCTGGTCCCTCGAACATCTCTGTCTCTGGGCCGATCTGTTCCCTTCCCTACAGCCCCACAGGTCAGAACAGGTCCCCATCCCTGCCTCTGCCTCAAGGATTTCTCTTACAGACCCAAACCATCTTGTTTCGCACAGAGTGAATCTCCTTCTGTTCATACTGGCCTGACTTAAAAAGACACTTTTACCCTTTCCCTTCCCTTCTCGCCCCTGCCCCCGATCCTGCCCTCCAGCCCCATGGGAGGTGTGTGTGGGGCACAGCAGCAGCATGGGAGGTGTTGAGAAGGGTGTCCCTGGCCTGGCTGGCAGCTGCCTCCCGCTCCACAGGCTCTCCTGGCCCACATGAAGGTGGAGTGCGAGTGCCACGGCGTGTCGGGCTCCTGCGAGGTGTGCACCTGCTGGAGGGTCATGCCTCCCTTCCGCCGGGTGGGAAACGTCCTCAAGGAGAAGTTTGAGGGGGCGACGGAGGTTTACCCGAAGCGGGTCTGTTCCCGCAAGCTCCTGGTGCCCAAGAGCTCTCGCTTCAAGCCCTACACGGCTCACGACCTGGTCTACCTGCTGGCCGGCCCAGACCTCTGCTAGCGGGACCCTCGGCACGGGATCTTCGGCACCTCCGGCCGCCAGTGCAACCGGACATCGCCGGCCGTGGACGGCTGCGAGCTCCTGTGCTGCGGCAGGGGCTTCCACGCGGCCCGGGCTGAGCTGGCGGAGCGGTGCAGCTGCAAGTTCCGCTGGTGCTGCTCCGTCGAGTGCAAGCAGTGCCGGCACCTCGTGGAGGGTGCACAGGTGCCGCTGAGGGGCAGCGCCCCGGGTTGGAGGGAGCTGCCCGGGGACTGCAGAGCCACAGGGGAGGTGTCCAGGGGCGCCATCAGCTCCTGCGTGCTCCCCACACAGCACCTGCCCGCCAGCCTCAAGGAGCTTTCTGTGGTTTGAATTATTTTTCCAGATGGAGGGTTGAAGGACACAAGCCAAATAAGCTGACAAACTTTAGAAAAAACCCCAGCTGCAATGGAAAGCAAAGTGCACACAAAAGCTTCTTCCTCACATGCTGCATTTGGGACATGGAGAGTCCCTGCCTCTGGTCTCTCCTGAGTGCTGGGAGGGGACGAGGCCATGCTGGAGTCCTTGTGCTCAGGGGACACATGGGCTGCAGTAAGCGAGGAACAGCAGAGTGTGGAGCAAGATGCCACAAGGATACATCTTGGGAACGAGACAGGTCACTGCGGGGTGTAACAGAGCAGTGGCATCAGAGAGAGTGGAACAAATGATCTTTGTAAAATTAAATGGATTCCTTATACAATAAGATTCATCCCTTGGAGGACTGGTACAGGGAACTATATACAGGGGGAAGGATGCAAGAAATGCCTTCTCCAGTGCTCAGCTGTTCCTTTGGCTGGAGAAATGTTTCCAAGAGGAATTCCAGCAGCTGCCACAGTGAGGCTCCCCTCATTCAGTCTGACCTCCATGTCAGGGAATGTTATGGAACAGATTATTCTAAGTGCAGTCATACAGCACAACCAGGAAATCAGTCCCAGCCAGGATGAGTTCATAAAAGGCAGGTCCTGCTTGACTAATCTGATCTCCTTTTATGCCCAGGTGACCTACCTAGGGATGAGGGAAAGGCTGTTCATGTTATCTTCTACCTGGACTTCAGTAAAGCCTTTGACATTGTTTCCCACAGCATTCTCATGGAGAAACTGGCTGCTCATGGCTTAGACAGGCGCATTCTTTGCTGGTTTAAAAACTGGCTGGATGGCCGGGCCCAGAGAATGGTGGTGAATGGAGTTACATCCGGCTGGTCACTGGTGGGGTTCCCCAGGGCTCAGTATTGGGGCCAGTCACGTTTATGAACTTTATCGATGATCTGGACAAGGGGATCAAGGGCACCCACAGTGAGTTTGCAGCTGACACCAAGCTGGGTGGGAGTGTTGATCTGCTGGAGGGCAGGAAGGCTCTGCAGAGCGATCTGGACAGGCTGGATCAATGGGCCAAGGTCAGTGAAGTGCCAGGTCCTTGGATCACAACAACTCCAGGCAGCATTACAGGCTGGGGGCAGAGTGGCTGGAAAACTGCCCAGCAGGAAAGGACCTGGGAGTGCTGGTCAACAACAGCTGAACATGAGCCAGCTGTGCCCAGGTGGCCAAGCAGGCCAATGGCACCTGGCCTGTATCAGCAATAGCATGTCCAGCAGGACCAGGGCAGTGAGTGTCCGCTGTACTCAGCACTGGTGAGGCCACACCTTGAATCCTGTGTCCAGTTCTGGGCCCCTCATAACAAGAAAAACATTGAGGTGCTGGAGCGAGTCCAGAGAAGGGCAACAAAGCCTGTGAAGGGTCTGGAGTGGCTGAAGGAGCTGAGGTTGTTTAGCCTGGAGAAAAGGAGGCTTGGGGGAGTCCTGATCACTCTCTACAGCTCCCTGGAAGCAGATCGTAGTCAGGTGGGGGTTGGTCTCTTCTCCAGGCTACCAGGCACAGGATAAAAGGAAATGGCTCCAAGCTGTGCCGGGGAGGTTCAGGCTGGATATTAGGAAAAAATTTCTTCATTGAAAAGGTGGTCAGGCATTGGAACAGGCTCCCCAGGGAAATGGTGGAATCACCATCCCTGTAGGTGTTCAAGCAACAAGTAAGCACGGCACTTTGTGATATGGTTTAGTGGGCATGGTGGTATCTGGTCAACGGCTGACCTTGATTTTCTTGAAGGTCTTTACAAACTTTAATCATTTTTTGATTGCTGTTTGTAGAGGCTGAGGAACCTCTCGTGCCACAGCTGCACCTCCTTGTCTCCCTCCTTCACGCTCAGCACCCGGTAGGTCTTGTTACTGTTGCATTCCACGCGAGTCACCTGCAAGGACAGCCTGAGTTCATAGGAAGGGTACCACTGCCCATCCTTCCCCAAGGAAAGAGACCTCCATGGTGGACGGCATCTGGAGGCTGGAATGATGGGGGCACCAGAGGGAAGAGGGGAGACCCAGCTGGGAAGTGGTTCAGCTGAAAGCTGAACTGTGTGTTTGCTAAGATACGGGTCAGTCCCCTGTCCTGCTCTGGTGATTTTGGGTTTTGTTACCACGTAGGAAGCCCCCAATAAATGGGGGAGATCCTGCCCTGCAGGGATATACAGGGATATCATCCCTCATGGCATCTGTGCAAATCCCACCCAGCAGTGATAACCCAGTTGCACTGGGGTCACTATTTGTCACCACCACCTCCCCCAACCACACCCAATTTTGTCCTCCTAGAAGGACAAGCAGTGGGCCAGTGAGTTCAGCAGGGACTCGGGATTGGCTGTGGAGGCCATGGAGGAGCAGGCTGTGCAAAATGCAGTGCAGCTGCTGCTCACCCTCTGGTTGTAGGTGCTCTTCTGGAGGCACTGGTAGCTCTTGAACATGCAGTAGTTGGGATGCTGAACTCCGCTCGAGTCACAGATCTGGCAACATGGGAATGAAAGTCAGAGAAAGAAGAGGAGAAGGAGAGATCCTCTGATCCTCTGAACATCCATTGATGGTCACCTACCTTGCTCGGGGCATCCCTGTCTTGGAAGGCATCATACTCTGCCTTCAGCCAGAGGGTCACAGCAGGGTCCTTACAGCCGTGGATGGCCATCCGGCTGCACCAGTACTCCAGCCTCAGCCCTCTCAAAGAGTCCATGTCGTAGTTCTCCAGAGGCTCTGAGGACCTGGACTGCAAAGGGGTGGGGTAAAGTGAGACATGCTTCTTCCTCCCTTTCCCCACCTTCCGGCCCAGGCTCCTCCTCAGAGAGCAGCAGGACATACAGCAGGACATACAGGTACCTTGTCCCCTGCATCCTGCTGCTGGGCTGAGATCTGAGGGTTGATGTAGGCGGAGAAGCCACCTGAGTCGCAGTGGACGCGGTTCAGGGTTTTGATGTTCTGGCACTGCTCCCTCTTCAGCGAGCAGAAAGCGCAGTCGGGGCACAGGTCCATGTGCTGCCGCCCAAGGTTGTCACACACCTGGAGTGCATCCAGCGGGGAGTCAGGATGGGGAAAGGAGACTGGGAAACTCCCAAAAGAGGAGACTGAGGATCTCCTGTAGCCCTGGCTTGGAGCTTGCCTCCCTGGACACCCAGGTCAGCTTCTCCCTGGAGGTGGCCTGCACACAGTGGGGGTCAAAGGCGAACCAAGGTCTTTACCAAGTCTCCAAACCCAAAGACTCTTTTTTCCATCTCCTTCCAGGCCATGGCGAGCATCGATGAGAGACAGTTTCCCTCCAGCACTGCATAGCACAGGACCAGCACCGCCTCGTCATTCTGCAGGGCTAAAAGGCTGGCAGAGAAAGGGAAGGAGGGAGTCATCTCACTTCTTGTCACAAGCTGAAGAGATGCATCTTTAGTTAGAAACTGAAAACCACCCCGAAGCATAGCAAAAAAATCCCTTCCCAGAGAAACCTTGGACTCTTGGCTAAACTGCACAGAGGAAAGGGGCTCTCTGCGGGATCTGTACATGCCTGTGTGATACAGAGGCTGTGGGGGGGGTTGTGCATTTGGGGGCATGTGAGAGGGACTGGACAAGGAGCACAGCCTGAAGAGCTTTCCCAGGGCCCCTGCAGCAGCTGCTGCCTAATTTCATCCGAATGTACAGTGAGGAGATGTTTGTTAGATGTCTACTGAGTGTCGAATGTGGGGCAGCCCCATTTGGGTCTGGAGGATGTCACTTATTAAGCCTCTGTCCCACGTATTCGACAGAAAGGGGGAAAAACTTGTTAACCGTGATTAAACTGTTCRTCCAAACTGACAAGGGAAGCTAAAAGTAGCAAATTTAAGAACAATGGGATAGGAACAATGAGAATATTTGGCATCTCTTAGGAACAATGGAATTTGTAAACATGGTACAGAACTGTTGGTAGATAGGGATGGCTGGTTTCAATCATCATCAATGATGCAGAAGAGGTAAACATGCTCATTAGATATTTGCCTCTTGTGTCTGGAAACAAAACCAGTGATAAATAAACAAATCTTTGTTCTGACAGAGAGCAAGAAGAGCAGCAACTGCTTATGTTAAAATGCTCTTAAAATCCACATGTGGGCTAACGTGTATGGACAAGTTTTCCTGAGAATATCTGAAACTTCTGAGAGACCTTCAGATTAGCATTAAAAAAAATAAAAAAGAGGTGGAGAACCTGAAAGAAGGTCATGAAGATGAGATTTCCTAAGGCCTAGAAAACTTTCACCTAATGCTAGAAGCTAAAAAAGCATCACTTAGCTGAGCAAAGACACTAGTGGGTGGCCACTCGGTCAGTCAGCACTTTTACCAAGGAGGAAAGTTGGAAAAGCTGGAAAGCTGTCCTTGTCAGCAGATGGAAGAGTAATGATTTCTGGTGACTGGAATTTTGGGGTGAGATCCATTCAAACCAGAAACAAACTGCATGTTCCTGACACCAAGGGTGTTTAGCATGGGAGCAGCTGATGGGGTGCTTCCTCCACAGTTTGGAGACTTCAAAAAGATATCCCAATCTTCTCTTAGGAGAGGAGTCTGTAGCTCAACCAGATCGTACTGTTTTTTTGTTTGGGGCTCACCAGATGTGAGTTCATGTCCTGTGCTGAGCAGGAAGGCCAGGGTGCTTGGTCAGAGCAATTGCTAGAGATGTTAAAAGAGATCAGCCTCCCAGAAAACTGAATCGCGCCACCAGCCTGAGGTTACCAAGAAATTCTGCTGCCCTCACTGTCACATCCTTTTGCTCCTCTATCTCTGCTCTCCATCTCTGCTGCGAGGTTTGCTGGTGTCACAGTTGAAAATTTATGAACTGGTTTACCACCTCTGGGTGAGTATAACAGCACTGCTGCTGCTGGTCCCCTCCACTCGTTGACGTGCTGCTTAGCTGTTTGGGGATGCACAGAGGTTTCACCATGCTTCAGGGGAAGGGATGGGTCTGTCTAAAGCGATTTCCTAATGCAAATCCCTCCCCAGCTTAGTACCTCTGCATGTAATTGTCCTAACCACTGCCCTGGAAAAAGCCTAGCAGGTACTGTGAGGCAAGGATTCAAAGGGAGTGTGAAAAGAAACAGAATTAAGAAGAATCTGTGGGCTGAGATCGGTAAATGCTCCAAGGCAAAAAGAGAAAGTTTCAGGTAACAGCTTATCATGCTTTAGCATCTCAAGATGTGGAAGGACACACAGAGCCTCCTCCAGTGGTATCTCTGAAGAGTGCTGGTGAACAGCATCCACCTCTCCCTCGATGTAATGGCAAGGATTTGGGCCATTAGCTTTCAGCTGCTGAACCTTCCTGATATTGGCTGGCTGAGGTGCAGTGAGCACCTGAGGCGAGCAGAAAAGAAGATAAGGAGCAAACAGCAGCTTTCCAGCACTTGGTAACTTCTGATTTAGGGGGATTGCTGCAGGAAACTAAAACCATTTATGAAAAAGCCACTCTTAACAGSTTCAGAAAGAGAAAAAAGATTTTTGACTCCATGCCAGGGCTGGTTATGGGTGACAATAATTCAAAAAGAGTGTTTTTTCTGGGGATGGTATTTTTAACGAAGGGTCTGGCCTTACAACTAAAGCCTCTGGGGTTGAAGTACATGAGCACCACAAGGACTTTTTGCATGGGTAAAGCAGCAGCAGGAAGAAGGAGAGTCACCAGGAGTGTGTGTATCTATCAATGCATATAAATATCTCAAGGGTGGGTGTCAAAAGGATGGTGCCAGACTCTTTTCAGTGATGCCCAGGGACAGGGTGAGGAGCAGTGGCCATAAACTAAAACACAAGAAGTTTCACCACAACACGAGGAAGAACTGTTTTAGATTGAGGGTGACAGAGCACTTGAACAGGCTGCCCYGGGATGTTGTGGAGTCTCCTTCTCCRGAGAAGTTCAAAACCCACCTGGACAGGTTCCTGTGTCACCTGCTCTGGGTGACGCTGCCTTGGCAAGGGGGTTGGATGGGATGATCTCCGCAGGTCCCTTCCAACCCTAACAATTCTGGGATTCCGAGAGGGCACAGAGCTGCCTTGCTGGGGAAGCTGGGCTCACATGAACCACAAGTGAGCATCCATGTGTGAATACCAACAGAATAAGATCTGGATCTGGGACAGCCATGATGTTGAAACAGGTGTAGGGGTTGTAGCTGACAAATGACACAACAGTGGGAAGCCCTGGGAAAAAGGGAAAATTCAATTCTTGTGTGCAAACAGAAAAGCAGGGAAGGGAGGTTAATGTCCTTTTATGCACCCAGCTGCTGAACCCCATCACTGGATGGTGCACACAGAGCTGGAGCATGGGGATGTTCAAAAGGGACACTGAAAATTGCTGCAGAAAATGAGAGTCGTGTGGGCTTTATAATGCAAGAGCTACAGGGCTCTCTTTGGCTTATTGCAAGACTGAATCAAGATGCAGAGGTAACTCTGAGGAGAGGAAATACTGGGAAATAAGGCAGAAAGCACAATAAGTACTAAAAATAGAAAATAAGTGCAACAATTGACATTTCCCCCTCCTGCCCAATGATTCACCGCTAGCAGAAAGACCACAAAAAGGYGCTGCAGATTCTTGTTGTATTCCAACCCTTGCCCTGTCTCTCTCTAAAGGTCACAGTTGGCCTCATCAGGCACTATGAAAGCTGGTAGAGCTACCAGAGCAGCTGCCACAAGCAGGGGTGAGCAAGAAGGATGGCTGTCCTGGTGGACATAAGACCCTAGGGAAGACATGCCGCTCTGGGATCTGTGCCCATCTGGGATCTGTGCCCATCACAACCCCGCACGCCTTGCATTAAACCAGACGCTGAACGGCACCTGTGCACAACGACCAGTCCCACCCAGCACTGCTCCTCTTGCCGGAATGGAAATGCCTCAAGGCATTTTGTCCCCTTTCTAGGTCGTGCTTTGAAGTCCCCCGGAGAGGAGGCGGGAGGGATGTGGCGAGCGGCAAAGCCGACAGGCGCGGTCTATCTCGCGTTTTTATCCGCACTGGAGTTTAAGCTTTGCTTAGCATGATTSATGGGGCTCGGCTGCCAGTTCCAGACACACAGTCAGCATTAGTGTCTTTGGGAAACTCTGCGGCAGGAGAGCGAGTGTCATCTGCAATCACAGCAGTCCCCCAGTAATCCCAGTAGAACTAAATCAGAGCAAGGCTCGGTTTCGGAGGCAGGGGGAACGAAATCCTCAATGAAACACAATTTTGCCTGAGAGCACATACACCAGGAAAACTTTTGCCAGGCAGTAAAAGCCTCCTACAATATTAGGAAGGAGGATGACATATGTTAGAGCCTTGCAAGAGAACAGTTACGGCTTTAACAACATGATGCAATCCATTTTTACATGCAGAAGTGGAATCTCTGGCTGAACTGTAGCAGTGATGTGCAGTGTGCTCAAGAGAAACCACAGATGCGCAATCAGGCACAAAATCTGTGTGCTTACAGGAACATCACTAGCCAGGAAGACAGCGAAACCAAAGTGACTTCTCCATGAAAACCACAGCTAGACACCAACTTTTTTTCTTTGCTCTTGGTAAACAAAATAATATTTTCATCTCAATTAAAGCAAGTGGTCTTCAGCCACAAAGCACTAAAGGATCAAAAAGTAAATTTGCATGAAAGCATAATATCCTTTTGCAGGTTTTCCTGTGTGGGGTTGCCAGCCCCAGCTACCTGAGGACAGAGGCAAACAGATCCTGGCAGACCAGCTGAGAAGAGCTCAACATACTCCTCAAGCTCCTAAGGCATCCATGGGCCAGAGGAACTAAGAAGGGTGTGTGGAAGGGTTGCAGCAAGCTGGACTGGTGCAGGGCCCTGTGTTGAACTGCCGTGCAGTTGCCCACAAAACCAGAACAGGGAGCCAGAAACCCCCTAGGAAGAGCTGTACACAGATCCAGGGTGCAGAGAGGTGCATGTGCTTGGGGAGAAGTAGTGGCCCTGTACAGCATTGTATTCCCAGCTGTTTCCTAGCCTGGAGCTGCTTTTACTCCACTTGGGTGAGGACAGAGCACTCCTTGGAGTGTTCCTCAGGTCAGACTCTTTTAAGAAACATCTGCTTCACGTTGCACACAGAGAGGCAAGGAGCACAGTGAGACACATCCTAAGGACCTGTGTCTGCAAGGGAACTATTTCAGCACATCACCCAGACTCCTGGGAGATGTGTTGGGAGGAGGACGAGTGCAGAGGTGCCTGCATACTGCAGATGGCCGCGGTGTGGGAAACACAGGCATGGGACAAAGCCCTGCCTGCAGCTCAGGCCCAGCCTAAACTTACTTTTCCCAAGGACAGTGCCATTTTCAGGCACTAACAGTGCCGGATCACCCTCTCCCTGCTCAGTCTGTGCTGGAGCAATGTGTGCCTAGGGGCTCCCCAGGTACATTCCTGCTCTGCATGGGACAGCTTGCTCCAGAACTCCTGCCCATGCTCACCACGTGCTCCAAGCAGGGACATGGATGCTGTGGGGCTGCTGTCCAGTGTGCACGAGGACAGCCCTGCACGGGTGGCGTGAGGTACCCAGAAAGAGCAGACTTCCCCTTACCTGCCTCGGGGGGGATTTCCCTTCGTTGGTGTGCTTCCTGGGCCTGACTTGGTGAAGTTCCAAGAAGAATCCTTGGTGTCCAGGGTTGCATCCAAGGAGAGGGCCGAATGGATCAGCTGCCAGATGCTTTTCCTCAGGCTTTGGTCATCAGCAGCCTCCCCCCTGAGAGGCGAGGTGGTGGTGGCAGCTTGGACAGCTGGTGGGAGCACAGTCCTGCCCTTCTGCGAGGGGGTGGCCACCTTTGGCACGGCTGTGGGGGGCTTCGGCAGCCATGGTTTCTGACCTAACAGTGCATGAGAGAACTTCAGGAGGTCTCCCACATCGTCCTGCTGCAGGGCATCAGCAGGCAAGAGAGAAGCCTGCTTCCAAGATGGGGAGACAGCGGCTGAGGACGCCTTTTGGAGGCCAGACAGAAAGCTGCTGGGGGTGGAGGAGCAGCTACAGGAGACCAGCAGGCGAGCAGGGCTGCCCAGCACAGCTCAGTGCAGCCATACCTTCTGTGGCAGGGGAGTTTCTGCCCACTGCTGAGAAGTTCACAGAGCGGGATTGCTCCGTTGGGAAAGCGCTTGTTAGAGACCAAGACAAACATGGGACTCGCTGCATGGAGAAGAGAGGGGTAAACAGTAATCTTGCTGTATCTTCCCTTCCTCCTCACCCCTTCCATCTCCCAAGAGATACTCCCCCCACCTGCGCCACATCCCACTCCTTGCCTTGACGTAGAACTGCTGTTTGAGGCAGCGATACTGGGCGAACTGGCAGAAGGTCTGGAACTGCACCACCTCTGGAAATTCAGTGCAGACCGGCCCTGGAGAGAGAGATGTAGGAAGGAAGCAGGCCACAGTTTTAGCATCTGCCCCCTTGGACTAGGTGCACCAAGAGATGGGGACCTCTCGGGCAGTGGCTTGTGGATGCAGGGAAAGTCCAAACTGTGTGCCCCCAGGTGGAGATCACAGCCTTGGGCTGTTACAGCTCCTGATCCCAGGCACCACAGGCCCTTTCCCTCCAGTCCCCTGAGGGCTTCAGCTTGTCCTTCTGCCTTTTTACACACAGTTAACTTCTCTATGACAGAGACCCAAACTTCCTGTTTCCAGAATCTGATGATTCTGTTATTAGTCCTTGCAGGGTTTAAAAAAGAGAAAAAAGGCAAGTAGTGATGTGATAGGTTCAAAAGATGACAAGAACTGTGCCTGGGAGCACCAGAGAATCAGAGAATGGTTTGGGTTAGAAGTGTCCTTAAAGATCATCTAGTTCCAAGACCCCTGCCGTAGGCGGGGACACCTTCCACTGGACCAGATTGCTCAAAGACCCATCCAACCTTGTCTCGATGGGTCAGGGATGGGGCAGCCGCAGCTTCTCTGGGCAGCTGGCTCCAGAGGAGGTAAATTCTTCAGGGCAATATAATTTGACATTGATTCCAGCCTTGCAGGGGATGGAGGAAGGTCCATAGGGCCAGGGTGCTGCTGGCAAAGCCTGTGCCCGTACACACATACACTGCAGTCTTGACCAGCACTGCCGACACACTGACTCCAGAGCTGCAGTGCTTCCTGCAGTGATTGCAGGAAAGCCAAGGGCATGTAGGAGAGCAGAAAACCCTGGAGAATTGAGTGATCATGTGCTCCCTCTGCTCTAGGAGTGCATGGCCTGGCTGGCACAGCCAGTCCTGTGTGCACACACAACAGAGAAGTGATAGCTGGGAGGGAGAGATTAGCAGTGGAATTGCACTGCTCTCCTGTTATTCCTTGTGCACCATCCTTTACCCTGTACTCAATTCTGGTGCTGAGTAAATGGCTGCACCACCAAAAGTAGAATTTCAGATATACACCAGGATCCCAGCCCAGAAAAATGCCCAGCTTGTAGGGAACACTTCAGACCCCCACCCTCTCCTTTGTTTAAAGCACAAGGTAACTGCCTTCCTCAGCACCACACCTGACTGGGCACAATAATGCTCATGGATATCTGGATTTAGACAGCACTGCCATAGCTCTGTGAGTACAGCAGAGGCTAAACATGTGAGGGCACATGCTCTGACACGTCTGCTCAGCTTCTCACCCCGGCTGAAATGTGCCAAAATAGCCCCAAAGCTGGAAAAAATGTAATAGGAAGGGGAATAAATTTTGATGGATGGGTGTCTCAGACTGAGTGGTGGAGGAAAAGAAGGCAAGAGGGCAACCTGTGAAATTGTCCCATCTCTTGGCAATTCCAGATGCTTCTGCTCTTGACAACCGAGTCCCTGTAGGCAGCAGCAGTGGGAGTGTGTCTGGACACGACATAGAGCAGTGCCTGGGAACTGGGCACCACCAGGAGAGGACCCAGGAACAGATCCTGGGTGTGCAAAGCACCAGTGGATTGCAGGTGAGTGAGGAGCACAGGACCCATCCCTGGGTCTGCTGATGTGGGCTGGGACTTGCTCCCCCAACACAGCTGCAGAAACCAGCAAGAAATAGTTGCCCTCAAGCTGCAGTCCAAATAAGCACAGTTGGCTGATCATTCAGCTCATTGACGTTCATATCTAAATATAAAGACATATTTTTTATGAGAAAATTGTTCCTATTTTTTTTCCTCTGAAGAAAAATACAACAGAAGTAGTCCCAAGTTTTTCAGCTGCACAGATATAATTATACCACTTAAATTCTCCATTGCAGGGGTGCAGGGAAAATATGACTGCAGAGATTTGAAGGGTGCTGTTGCTATGGTGCTTTCTGAACTGGGATGTTTCTTGGCTCCTGAAATGTTAAACACTTAAAAAGGCAGCTTATCATCTCAAGTTTTCTTAAAGACCTACGAGAGCCCGTGAGCCAAGATTCTGCATTAACCCCCAGATCAAGTTGGAAGGAGTTGGTAAGAGATGAAGAGCTACAGTGAGCTTCAGAAAACTGTGGCCAGTTTTTTCTCCTGCCACCCCACCAACAGGGATGTGGAGAAAGGAAGGGCCACTGAAGTGGCCGTGGCTTTCAGCCCTGTGACCCGTGAAGAGAGGCTGGGGCAGCTGTGCTTGTTCAGCTGGGTGAAGAGGAGGAGTTACAGCAGCCCACAAGGGCTTGAAGGAAAGCTACAAGAGGACAAACTCTTGTCTGGTGGTGCCAGACAACACATGGGGGGGAAAACCCATGCAAATTCCTGCTTAGGAGGTTAGGACTGGCTGTTGGGAAAAGCTTTTTTTTCTCCAGGAAAGTGGTGCAGCGCTGGAAGGGATGCCCAGAGAGGCCACAAAAGCCAGTGTGCTCTAGTTCTGGGAGTGTCTGAGCTATAGAGCCCAAAACAACCCATCCTATTCCCGCAATCTTGTGGCATTTTGGGGCAGAGAAACAGCTGGCACTGCTCCAGGTGGGTCCAGATGCTCCTCTGCGCCTGGAGGTTGGTGATGCCCTTACCTTCGGGGATTTGTCCATGGTTCTCRTCCTGGTCCAGGTGCAGGATGGTGGGGTTGAGGCAGCCGTACGCCTGGCGCAGCAGGCAGAACATGTTCGCCTCCCAGGGCGGGTGCAGCCTGGCAAAGAAGTGCTGGTACTCCCCGTCCGACAGCGGGCTGCCCGCGGTGGGAGGCACGGGGGCAGCTACAGCGGCCGCCGGCAAGGTCAGCACACCTACGGGAGAAACACGGGACGGTCCGTGCTGTCCTTCATGGGGACAAGCGGGTGGAAACGAAGGAGCGACTGGCAGGCTGCCTGCCTCTGTCTGCTGATGCAGAGCAGGGCGCTGGGACAAACACCTCAGGTGCTGGCATGAGGTCTCCCTCCATCACCCCTGCCTGCAGGGCTCTGGGGTAACCACGAACCCCAGGCAAAAGGGGAGAAAAAGAACAAAAAGGAAAGAAAAAATAAAAAAAACTTTAAAAGTCAGATTTTATTGTGAGCTTGGTTTGGATGGGGGGAAGTGTTTCGATTTTTGGTTTTGTTGTTTCTTTTTTCTGTGTTTGGGTGTGTTTTCATGTGTGTGTGATTCAGGGTTTTTGTGGGTTTTATTTTGTGTTTGGGGTTATTTTTTGGGGGGGTGTATTTTTTATTTCTCACTTAAAAAACCTCTAGAAGATCCCCTGCCCACTGCACTGTGCTATAGGCACGTCCTTGTCTGTGGGGACATCCCTCCGTGTCCTCCCTCCCCTCCTTTGCCTTTGGCTGGGCCCCTCTCCTGCTGCCTTCACACCCTCTTCTGTACCCACCCCACGTCCCCAGCAAGAGCCTCCAGCTGCCCCAGGGGTGAGTAGAGCCGAGGGCTGACATGGCCTGTGGGCCAAGTGGGGTGTCTTGTGAGAGATGGGGGTGTGGCAGCAGCAGAACAGGGACTTCAGACTTCCCTCCCGCCCCAGGCTCTGCTGAGGTGGCCCTGCAAGGGCGGACACTTACTCAGTAGCCAGAGGAGCCACAACGTGTCTGCCACAGGCTTCACCATCGTGGACCTGCTTGGTGGCCAGGTGGGAGTCACTCGCACACCAAGCAGAGAACATGCAGGAAGTCTGGGAACTCGGGTTCTGCCCCTGGCAACGGTGGAACCAGCCCCTGGCCATGGCACCACAATCGGAACCCGGCTCTGGTGTCACGGTGGAGGTGGGGAGGGGCGTGTGGAGGGCAGCCAGAGCCCAGGCTCATTTCTGTGCAGGGGTGAGAGGACGTGGGCACTCACAGGGAGAGGAGACACCAGGGTCAAGGGGACAAGGAGGAGCAGGAGCCAAACTGGGAGCTTCCTCCTGTGCCTGGGGACACGGTGGTGGTTGGCAATAACCCACATCAGCATTTGAGGCCTGGCCAGGCTAACCCAGGGCTCAGGCTAACCCAGGGCTCAGGGTAACCCAAAAGTGGTACCTCTGCGGTGCATTACATCCCAAAGCGTTTTATGCTCTTCTGCATGGGAAAGGAGGCAATATCTGTTCCAGGTGCAGTGGTTTGAGAAGCACCCCATGCCTTCCCAGGAGTGTCCCAGCACCAACTTGCTTCAGGACACAGTAGGAAGCTGGCTTGATCTCTCCCAGGCAGACAAGCCACTTTCTGAACTCCCAGGGAGTCAAGGGAGCACCGGCTGGTCTTCCTCTGCTTCTGGCACACATGCTCGCTACACAGTGAAGCCATCCCAGGAAAAAGTGGGAATGCTGTCAACAAAAGGGCCTTGGGACCACCAGTGCAGAAGTGCCCAGAGCCCTAAGGACTGGTTTTGAGGGAGACCCACACCTCTGCCCAGTTCTTAATATAGAGACACCTGAAGTGCAGGGCACGGACACAGCAACCCTCGAGTGCACCCCATGGATCGCAGCCGACACGGTGCCTCCCGCAGCTGGGAACCTTCTGATGTGAGAGGGAAAGGCACGACCGCAACCTCCACGGGCAAGCAGCTGTCAGGCTGGAAGGAAAATGCTTGGCACAGCAGCTCCAGGAAGTGCAGGCGTAAGCAGAAGTCAGGCTGGCACAGCCGTACCCGCCTGTCACCCCTCGGCTCTGCGGAGCAGCATCCTCGCAGAACCAAAAAGGAGCTGCGGGCAAAGCGGGCGAAGTTTTCAACTGCACAGCAGGAATCTTCTGCAGGAGCCGCTTCTTTCACAAATCCTGGGAGATTCTGGCAGCTCTGCCGTACGGAACAGCTGCAGAGCGCGCTGCGGATGCGCCGGCTGCGGTTGCAAGGCTGACACATCGCCTGCCAGTGCCCTGTGGCCATCCAGGCTATCAAGGTGAAAGCTCAAATCGCTCCAGCCATGCAGTCTGCCGAAAGGTGTCTGGCAACAGCACATAGCTCTTCGGGTCCTGGCAGGAGATGAGCTGTGGTTTGCTCTAAGGTGTCTTGTTGGAAAGTAGCATTTCTGAGAAGCTGGAAGCCTGACCATTTAACAACAGCACTGAATTTTGGAAATTTTTGCAGCTTTTTAGAAAGACAGTGATCAGGAGAGTTTTTCCAGCTAGCTCTTGCCACTCATTAAAACAGGCAACACTGCTGGTGCTTGCAAATTTTTGGCAGTTCCTAGTGTTCCATTGTTTAGCTTGAGACATATTGCTTATTAGCTGATTTTAGACAACTCCAGAGCCTTCAGCTCCCCAACTGTGTTAATCACCTCAATTTCCCCGTGGAAACAGAGCCCAGGCTGAGCTTCGTCACCCTGGCTGAGCAGCTTCCCACAGAAGTTCAGTGCTGACCTCAGTGGCTGATGGAAATGCGTGACTAAGGAAAGCACACTGGCACGCATGTCATGGAATCACAGAATCATGGAATCACAGAATCATAGAATGGTTTGGGATGGGATGGACCTCACAGACTATCCAGTTCCAACCCCCCTGCCATGGGCAGGGATACCTCCCATTAGACCAGGTTGCTCAGAGCCCCATCCAACCTGGCCTTGAGCACTTCCAGGGATGGGGCATCTACAACTTCTTTGGGTAATGCCATGCAGTGTAATTAATGCCTGGCAGGTGCTGGTTACACTGCCTGTGTCTACATGTGCCAGCGAGAGATTTCTGGCGTGTGAAAACAGGAGACAAGAATGGACAGACCAGAGTCCMTGGACACACACTGGGAACTCAAACACAAGGCAGAAGACAGGGGCCTGTCAGAGAAGTCACCCTTGGTTGATGCTCTGGTAGCAATGCCTGTGGGGAGCTGCTGTGTATTCAGAAAGAAGTTGGTTACCGATATGAGGACAGGTTGGCTGCTCAGCACTTCGCATGCACTGTGGCATGCTCTGGACTTGGTTCAGGTTGTCAGAATCCTTCAGGGAACTCGCAGCCCACAAGTGGACTGTATAGAAGCCAGCTAGTCTCTGGCTCGCACCCAGCGGGGTTGGGAGGCTGCGAGTGCAGGAGGCGCTGCTGTGCTGTTTGACGAGGTGTGTGCCAGCTGGCTGTGAGGCACCTGCATTTCAAGTCTCYGCAAAAAAGAAGTCATCTTTTGGGGGAGGGATGAGGATGGGAGGAACAGTAACTTGTACACGATGCATTAATGCTGCAGGCTGGGGGAAGTTACTCCCTACTGCTGCGCCAAGCAATTATAGTTGTCAGCAATGCGGAGCATGGGGGTGATGCCAATTCCAGTATTTCCTGATTTCTGAGGGTTCACTTGGGACCTTTAAGGCTGTACCCCCGATGATGCATTACAACCTATGTAATTTTTGCAGTGAAGCAGATTTGCACCCTTGTTTTCAGGGCCACCACACAACAGAGTTTCCTGCAGATGGTGTTCCTGCACCAGCTGGGACTCGGCGGTCTGAGGGACGCAGCTGTGACCCCCAGGCCTACAGAGTGCCTGAGCCAGCAGCAGGGAGGAGTAACAGCAGGATAAAAACTCACTGGGGTGGTATTTTCCTTTCACTATCCAATTGTCATGTCAGTTCTGAGCTTTATAAGACTCTGTCTGGTTTGTGAGGGACCACCTTTTGGCAGACAAGCTCCTCCTCCAGGTTAGTCTTGCTGCTGTCTAAAATACTTCTCAGCATTTTCTGTGCTGCATGATCCACCACAAAGACCACCACCAGCAGCAATGTCCGAAAACCTCTTGGAAACTCCAGAACCGTGGCTCACAGACCCTGTGTCAACACTGTGAGTTAAACTGGGGGGGTTTGGGGCAGGGAGAGGAGGTCTGGTCTATTCAAAACCCCATAAAGGTGGAGGCCACAAAGATTAGGTGTAATTCCAGACCCAGTGGCTTGTCAAGCAGCATCCCTAGAAAGCATGTGGCTTAAATAATTTGAAATGTAAGCAGACATGATAGAAAAATGCTTCCAGAAACACTTGTATGTATGTTGCTAGAAAATAAACACCAAGCTGCTTATGAAGGAGGCCATGAGCTGTTCTGCTTGCGTAGATTTTAGGGTGGGCTAAGGAAGGGGTCAACAGAGCCCCTGAGACAAGCCAGGTTATGCATTCCTTACAGAACACCAAAGGAAAAGTGCAATACCTTCATTTAGTAAAACACACCCCTAAGGGGCAGGTATAGAAGGGGGACACTTGCTCTGTTCACACGAGGAGTGGGACAGTACAGAGGACCCCCCCAGCAGAAGGGACAGCCCCGCCAAGAAGCCATGGGAGCCACTGCACAGCAGACAAGCAAAGACCCTCCTCCAGTTTAGCACTAACTCTTCCAGTTCAGCAAATACTACTCCAAGAGCCCAATGCTGGACACCTTCCCCCTGGCAGCTGTGGCCCTGTGGGAAGGGCTGTGGGTACCAGCCCATGCAGARCAGGGCACAGATGTCCATTCCCACAGACAAAAGAACGAGTGTTTTGATTTGAAGCAAAATTCTATGAATTGCTGACTTTATTCACAGGTGAAATAGTCCTCATTCTGCATTTGTACTTTATTTTGGTGGGTTTACTGTCATTGGCTGAGAGCTATGCGAATGTGCTGATAAATATAGACTTTACATTAAAATTGGCACTCTTTTTAACTTGGTAGATATGGTAATCTATTCACATTTATACAAGCACCACACAGTTATAATGTGCATTAATTCAAATACTTAATTTACATTTTATTTTGTTAGAAAATAGTGAATGAAGCATTTTTTACTTGACATTTAGAAAATTGAATATTTAATTGATTGCAAAAACAGCATTTAAAAATGGTTTCTTGAATTATTAATACAACCTAAAATGGAGTGGATACATAAAAGCATGCTCGAACAAACTGCTCTAGTCATYTTAGGCAGGTTTCTTTCATGGAAGAACAACCTGATCCAACCACAATTTTATCCCTAGTGTGAGCAGGGRCTTGGACTACAAAGCTCCAGAGAGGTTTCTTCCCGCCTTAATCTTTCTGTGGTGACTAAATGGGTTCTTCCAATGACTGCATAATTCAGGCTTTCAGAGAGAGGAAATCTCAGGGTCTCACACTTCTCTTTCTTGCTTGCTGCCGATGTGTAAAAAATAATTCCTTTCCTATTCCCAGACGGGTTTTCAGCTTTGAAAGAGTTGTTTCTTTAGTGGCAGCAACCCAGCCCACTGAAATTAAATCGTACACCTGCAAAACCAGACCAAAGTGGACACCTTGCTGAACATTTCTTTCACACCAAGATTTAGAAGCTTGGTGTTTGTCACAGCTTTGCCTGTCCTTAAGCCTTGGGCACAAACGTGTTTTTTTAAAACTAACACTTTTAGTTTCTTTTATGTATTCAGAAAAATAAACATAAATTAACATAAATTAATCAAGATGTTTGACTATTTTTATAAATGAATTTCATTTTATTGGATAAAAACAGCTATGTTTCTTCTGATACTGTAACTACTAGGCAACAGAGTTGGAGAAACTTCCTTCAGTTGTCTTTGGAAAGAAAGGTAGGACGTCTTGTTTCCTTCTATTAGTCTTTAACTCTTGCAGTGCTGCAGTCTCCCTTGCCTACTGCCAGTTCTTTAGAGCAGCAGATGTCGCCACTCAGRCTGTCAATGTCTCCGCAGTTTGTCCTCCCGGTTCACACGGCAGGGAGAAAGTAGAGCAGTGGTTGATTACAAAAAGCACAACGGCTCGGGAACTGTCAAACCAGCCAGGTCTGGGAGGAGATGGGCTTATTTTCAGTCAGTATGAGCAAGTTGTCTCTTGGGAATGTCTTTTCCACTGCCAACTTGAGATCTCTGGACTGATTTGGCTAACATTTGAATTGAATAAATATGATGGTGAAAGAGTGTCCACCACATGGCTCTGAGTGTATGGCGAGGTAAGTAATACCCTAAGAGTGCCTAATGAAAGGCTGGATGTTGCTGAGCTGTGGGATGAGCTTACTCAAAAGCAGGAGAGGAGGGTGGTCCCACTGGTGGAAGGCCACAGTCATGGCTGGTTTCCATGCACATCATGCAGCGGACACAGTGGTGGCAGAGCCCAAGGGATGGGAGCCTGGTGAGGCTCCCCGGAAAGGGGAGTACTTTGCTGAACATCCTCATCAGCACATTTGAACAGCTACCCAGGAACAATGGCCGCAGATGGGGCAATCAAACTGGGCAAGCTAAACTGGTCATTTGTGTGCATGATCAATTATTATTAATCAACGGGCTTAACAAGGCTGGAAAAGTCTTCCCTCTTGTCACGATGTATGGCTCCAGCCTCCTGAGACTCAGACTTGACTTTACTCATCAACTGGAATATTTCAAGTCACTCTAAAAGGGCAATTTCTCCAGCACCATTTTAGAAAGTGTTTATGTTGCACTGACAGCTGTTCCAGGAAATCTGCAAGCTAGCCAGTTCTGTAAAGGGGTTCATGATTACTTTAACTGAGTATATCCCTTCTTTAAGCACTTCAATTCTAGGAGAAGGAAACTTCCCGGATCCCATTACCATTGCAGTGATACAGGTAACTACTAACAAGGACCTTTAAAAAAAAATTCAAGTAATTTTTGAGTGACTTTTTTTGCTACTTCCCATCAAACTGATTTTATTTTATTGACCTGGATTTCTTGCTTGTTTTAGAGAGAAGCAATTTACTTCCCCGCTGTTCCAGTATTTCACATCTGGACTGTTGTGGCAGCCTTCTTGACATCATTAAGGACCAGAACAGAGCTGGCTCTTTTCTAGCCTTGTAGGTTTTCCCAAGCAGTCCAGAGTCTGACAGAGATCAGCCCACAGATGCCTTCGGGTGGCTTTCACAGGACGACAAACACCATTTATTGAGGACTAACGATCAAAAAATTCTCTGCCCCAGTAGATGCCATTTAAAACCCTTCTTTACTGTTTGCCTAGGAAGTACACCATCCCCATATGACACTAGCACCAACACAGAATAAATATTTACAGAACACTTCCCCTCCTCTCATTACAAACAATTCTGCTATCTGCAGTTGGTAATGGACAAGTGCCATGTTCAATTATGTCAAAAACAAAAGGCATTCTAAAAAAAGCTGCTCATGTTTCCAGCCTTGTCACTTACAGGCTTTGTTCTCACTGGCTTCATTTTTGTACTTTGTAATTTCTAGCTTCTACTGATTCTTTTCCTCCTCTGGCGATTAAATATTGCACAGCTATTGCCCTTATTCTCTCTCCTCCAAGGTTAGCTTTTAACGTCCTTTCATTTACATTTATACTTGCAAGCCATTTAAAAGTGTTCAGGTTTTAACCAAATTTTGGTCTAAATTCTCTCTTTCTGTAAGTCAGAGCATTCCCTCAGCAGCAACTGAAGTCCCCTTAATGTTCCTTGCTGCTGGCTAGTGCTTCAAACCCCTCTCCAGCCCACAGTTCCTAGAGAGCTTGCTGCTAATGCTGGCCATTACAATCCCATGTCCTATCCCACTGAAACCAAACCTCTTGGAAGAGTGTTTGCCTCCTTTGTCACCCTAGCACCCTGCCCAAAGCCCATTTTCAAATTCAGGCCACACTCCCCATCTCTTCTGTCAGTTGAGCACGAGTTGATGGCTGAGTAAACGGCAGCTGAAGAGATCAGTTCTCCTGCCACAGCCTGCTCGCCCACTGGATCATGGCAGTGTCTCCCCACTATTAAAACTACACCAGACACAGAGCCAACATCTTCCAGAATTTACTTCACCTTTGCTTAAGAAGGGAAGCCCCAGGAAGTGGCCTAATACAATCCGGGGATTGAGATCCACACTGTGGCGGGGGTACCACAAACCATACGAGCTGCAGCCTGGGTAAGAACTTACCCTTTTTTCKGTGCAGAATGGGAACCCGAACACCCCTTCTCAAGGCAAAAGCAACGACTGACTCAGTGCTAACTCACTTGAATAAAAGCCAACTCCAGCTTCTAAACTGATGGCTGACAGGACCTCTGTACAATGACAAGGTGGGAGTAGCACTGATCTTCACCTACACTCCTCTGAACCTGAGCAGAGCTTTGGCTTCATGACAATGCACCAAAATCCTCCCTGCATCCYCATTCAAGTCTGTGTAAGGAAAACATTCTGTGTAAGGAAATCATTCTGTGTTTCAGGTGAAAGGCTTAAACCCTCCTGATGAGCAGACCACAAACAGGTGGATTGGCTTGTCAATCTCCAGGCCCTGCCAACGGAATTGATAAAGGGGAGCTTCAGCAGGGGCCATCTCCTAACAGTTACCTGCAGACACTACAAAGAGAGACACATCTTCAGGAACTGAGTAGGAGCCTAATGTTATGTTAGCACCAGCAGCTAGTTTCTGGCAACAAAGTGATCCTCACCTACTGGAGAGCAAGTTATCAGGGTGTCTGGAAAACCTATCCACATTCTTGGAGACACACGGTTTGCCCCGATAGCTTATTTTCTCAGCAGTGTTACTCAACAGCCACAGTGAGGGCTGGCCTTTACAACCTCCACTCCTCTTCATTTAAGAGAAGGCAACGGATGAGGTAGATGATCAGAGTAATGTGAACAAATGTTCACCCTCTTGTGAGGGCACGACTGAAGGGCCAGGTCTTTTTCACAGCCAGTAGGCTTTTGCAAGTATATTAGGTACGTTTTCAAGCTTCACTTATGCAGAATGTCACTCATTAGTGCTGTTCAGGACTGCTACATGAAAAAGCTGTACCACATTCACCATTTACAATAAAGGCAGAACTGAGAGAGAAGGAAGAACTAGAGAGATGAATTGCCACAGTTTATTTTGGAGGTGACATCAAGGCAAACAGAGTATTTGTTTCAATGAATTTTATTTAATTCTGTATTATACAAGTGGGATCTGAATCCCCAAACTTCCCACCATTGATATAATGGAGAAGCACCACTACACAAAAGGAAGGCAGAATTTTGAAGCCGGAAGACAGACTGGACCAAGTCGTTTCTCCCTATGTGGTGAGAAATTCTTCCTCCTTCACACAATGTGCTTCCCAGACCAGCCGGTTTACCCCAGGAATAAGAGACAAAACTAGCTCTAAACACTCCCTCTCCGCCTTCTCCTCTCCCCAGCGAAAGAGGCTGCTCAATACCAGCAGTGGAATGGTTAAAGACAGGGAGCACATCAGGTTTTCAGTCTCTCAACCAGCCCACTAGATTAAGAAGTAGCCTGGTTACTCCCTCTCTCCTGAAAAAGATCCAGGAAAATGAATGACCTAAAATGCTGAAGACTTACCTCCTTTCCTTCCCCCATCCCACAGCCTTGTTCTCTAAGCAGAGTAGGCAATGAACTCTGAGGAGGCTGAAGGAAAGCCAAGGAAAATCAGGGACTACCTGAATCCCTGGGAATCTGGTGGCTACCCTGRTGCCCTCATTCATTCCCTTTGAGGTTCAGAGACCTGTTTGGAATAGTACAGAGAGGGCCTCCCTTAAGGACTCAGAAGCAACCAGGGATACAGAACACACAGGAACCACCGTGAGGGTACACACCATTCCAGGGATGGCCCAAACCACAAACAGGGCAAGAACTTCCCTTCAGCCAAGGCCCCAAGGACTGGGGGAACTGGGACAAGGCCCTGGCAGGGGGAAGAGAGCTCCTGCAGCAGTACTGAGGTCTCATGTGAATTTACTTCTTCTTCCTCTCCTGGGAACAGCGAGGGCAGAACCTGTTAGAAATGGAAGTACAAAGCCAACATTTAGGGCATGACATAAGCCCCAAATACACGGTCCCAGAAGACCTTTTCCAAGGTCCCTGACAAAGCCTTAATTCAAATTTTCCTTCTAATGAGATCCTCTAAGTGTGTATATACAGTACTCTCCCTCCTGCAACCTAGGACGTCCCTCCCAAAGGCCAATGGACCCCCCAGGTTGTTCGTTCACTCACCATTTTCCTCTCGGTTTTGTTGTCAGACCCACACAGGCAAAATGAAACCATTCAATGGAACACTGTTGGGATGAAGAACAGTCAGTTAAAGAGCAGTTTTCTTTTGAAACTGTTGATTTTGGCCTACCAGAGTTTCCCAGCATTTGATCACAAACTCCTAAATCGCTAGGAGTGATGAAGGAATGAATACTCACACTCAACATTGTTAGCAAGGAGAACTCCCCTTCTCCCTTGCTAAGTTTAGGGGCAAGAAAACATTTAAAGGAAAACCATCAAGAAAGAGGCACTTAAGAAGTTACGGCCAGCCACACCTCTGCCCTTCCCWACTACCTGAGGTAAGCCCTCTCCTTGTCACTGCTTGCTGTATCAGGCCCCACCCAAGCAGGACAAGACTTTCCATCCAAGACTCTTCATTCCCCCCCATTTCCATCAAGTGCAAGCTCTTACATCTGGGTTGTCACAGCCAATCATCTCCCCATAGGAGACCTGGTGGCAGAGGCAGTAAGTGGGCTCATTGGGGTCCACGGGCATGTCCAGTACATCTGAAGGGTGCACATTTCCAAAGGTGACCGAAGGCATCCCATACTCTGTGCTACTGCAGGACAGGAATGAAATAGGTCAGCAAAATAACTGGCTTTGATTCCCTTCATGTCTCCCAAGACAATGCCCTTGTATTCCAGAGACAGATACTTCTCTCATTTAAGCACATACAACCAACTCCAGTGAAGTGACCTGCTTTCCCCTTCAACCCACACTCCCCTGCAAGAATAAAAAAGTTTCCTTCCTCTTGCTTCCCAAGAAAGGAGAGAGGACACACCATTCCAGTCTGCGTGGGGATCAGCCTGGCTAGGCCTCCCTTGGTCTGATTTCTAGTGCTGCCTCTCATTCCTGCAAGTCTCTTTGACACTTACGTGCGGACAAGCTTCAACTTCTTTTGGGCAGTTTTTGGTGCTTCCTCATCAGAGTTCTTCCCTTTAGAGCGAGCGCGGGCAGCTTTTTTCTCTTTCTGGGCACGGCCCTCTGGTAAGAGGAGAAAAAGGTGTTGCATCTGTCACCCCACCAAAACAGACACCTGACAGTGACAACCTCTCCAGCACTACCATACACTCCTGCTTTGGAATGTATATTGGCTTTGGGCCATGCAGCCCATCTTAATTTTATCTAGCAGCCTTGAATATGCTCACACAAGAAGAGCCCAAGTCACCATCTTTTTACCTGTCCTTCAGATTCCAGTGCAACAGTCTTTGATTTACACCACTCCAGTGCCTGCCTTCATCCCCACCACTTCCATAGTCACTTGGCTGCCTTCTGAATCAATCTGCAGCCCAGTGGTGGTACTCACTCTTCTTGCCCTTGCTGGAAGAACTGTCATAGTCACTCGACTCTATCTGCTTCTCCTTCAGGTCTGCTTCAAAGCGAGCGAGGTCTGTGTCCAGTCGCCGGATGTGCTTATCGACCTGCAAAGACAGCAGGGACCAGGAGTTACCACAGGACAGAGCCCAGGAGGGCAAGGAGGGGACAAAGAGGCAGGGGGCTTGCACTAAAGAGCCGAGGAACAAGAGTGGGCACAACCTAAAAATGAAGCCTTCCAAAATTGGTGGCTTTAGTTCAGACTTTCACATGATAAACACGAGACACTTCCCTTCATACCATCTCATAGGTCTGCATAGCCAGCTGAACCTTGTCGTCCCCAAATTCCTTGCACTTTCCATAGGCCTCCTGGATTTGCTTGAGCAGCCCCAGTTTTTCCTCTGAAGACAAGGTCCGTGCGTTGCTGATATACTCCGTGGCCAACTTATCGATCTCTGCCTTGAGGTCTGAAACAAGTTTACCATTAAATACACAAATACACACACACACACACACACACTCTACAGTGCCCTCCATGAGGAGAGACTGAATGACTGGAGCAGCTCTGGACCTCCTCCCATGATAAAAGCAAAGCAAGGAAAAGCTGGTCAAGCTGCACACTCCTTTTGTTGGCAACAAAACCATCTCTAATGCTCACCTTCTGTCCTTTGATCCAGATCTCGCATGAGCTGGAAGTTTCTCTGTAATTCAAATGGCAGGTTCTCAATACCTGCAGAGAAAGGAGAATACATGGAGAAATCAGRTTCTTGTCCATGATGCCAAGGCAGGAACAAAGCTAACCAATAACAACACACACCCCTGCTGCACATTAGCATGCTTCCCTTTGTTGCCAGCTCCAAAGGAGGCAGACTATAAAAATGTGATATATTTAATCTAGAAGAATAGTTCTAGAATATATATTAGTTAGCAGAAAACTGCTGCCATGTAGAAAGGTTCACAATAAGAAAGCAGAAACCCAAAATCTGTAATGAGTGTCAGTCATTATAATACAACGTCTCCATCCAGAAACTCCATTCAGTAATGAAAAAAAATAGTACAATAGGTGGTAAATAAAGTCATTCAGTTATTTCTACACAAGGATGTAAAAATTAAAGTTGATCAAATGCTATGTCACTGAAAAATGAGTCTGGTTTAGTGCATCCATTTTACATATAGGGGACAGTAGACACTTTGGGCAGAGCCAAAGAGCAAGTCTGAGACAGGATGGGGAGCAGTGAAAAGTCTTAAACCCCTGTTACTTGTTCCTTGTTGCGCCTTCTGCACTGTCTTCTCAGTGTCTTCTGCCCAACACCCGGAAGGATGCCATACATTGTGAATAATAAACGTTTGTGGGGCTCTGAATGAGCAATGTGAAGTTGATAGTCAATTAATTTTCAATGCACTATGCTACTCACCCCCTAGGCATCACCAGATGCTCAACTGGCAAAGCTGATAAAAACAATTCTCATTTTTCCATGCCTGTCTAATCAAAGTGAGATCTAGTGTCACTGCATCAACCTGAAGTCTAAGCTTGATTACTGTCACCTTTATACCCAATAAAAAAAATAAATCTCTCTTGCAGGTTAAAAAAAAAAGGTGGTGGGAAAAGCTCATCACAAACACAACATAAGCATGTCTGAGCTTCCTGAACTCGCTCTCCAACTCACAGGGAATGCAACTGAAGGTGTGTCTGGCCATCACCAAAGTTGTCCAATGTATCAGTCTCTATTTTCGCTGCATATATTTCTGCAGCAATGAATGCTTTTTCACTTCCCTGAAGAGCAACCAGTTGACAGGTAAGGTTCTGTATGCAAAAGGAAGGTTGTAACAAGTTTTAACAAGTATCTCACGCAGGATGTGAAATTAATTCCCATAAGAAGTAAAACCAACTGCAGGCCTTGCTGAGCACAGAAGCTGTTCCTTTTACTTTGCTGAGCACAGAAACTGTTCCTTTTACTTACTTTTTTTCCCAAACAGCATAATAATAAGTTACATACAGAATCCTTAGGAGCAATCAAGCTGCTGCTTCAACAGATTTCTGTTGCCATTTCTAATTTAGTTACCCGAGAAATGCTCAGGTAGTAGGTGTCCTTAAGCACCCAGATACACAATCTGCAGCACATACACATCACCCTTCTGCACTCAAGGACAGTTAACAGTGCTAAATCAAATTTCAAAAAATTAGTAAGTGGCAAAATTAAGTCTGTCAGCACATTCCTGAATTTGATACTTCCATGTTTGTTCAGCACGACAGACTTCTCACAAGGTTTAAGCAGCTGACTACCAGATTACATCCCTACATCTCAGAAGACGACAGGGACACAATGCTGAAAATCATTATTGCTTACAGAGGGAGCTTATGGCAGGCATGAAATCCAGCTTGGCAATCTCAAGACCATGCCTTTTTCCTTCCTGCAATCCCCAGCCCATCAACTCTAAACCTTTCAATCTATACAGCAAATGAAACACAGGCCATACTGCAGCACGCTGCTTTTCACTCCTCTCCAAAGCATCCACTGCAGAAGACAAGACAGGTATCCTCTAGAGGAAAACATTATCTGTTCTGCACTGCACACAATATGTCAAATTTATATTGAGTTTATTAATCCTGGAAGATCACAGCTTCTAAATTCTGGACTTTGWGGTTTTTAGAAAAGATTAATGTAATTTTTCTCTTCTGAAAAGAGCAGATGGTAAAAGCACAAATTCCACCAGGTACTGTCAGTTTTCCCTCAGCAGGGCTAGAAGCCTTTAGATAGAGCAAGCACCTGAGCTAGCACAAAAACCAGCAGGATGCTACTCTGTGGGTAGAACAACCCTACACGAGGTTACAGCCACATTTAATAGCAACGTTCTCGCACCAGGGGAAACCCAAGCAGGAGTTTGTTCCTGCCACAGAACCTGAAAGGGTCTGTGCTCTTGTTTTTACAGCTGTCACTGTAAAAATCTGCCACCACCACTTCCACCAGCACATGCCCTCACCTCTACGTGCCCAGCCTCATCTGTTCAGCCTGCACCCCCTACCCTTCAGAGCCCCTCTCTCCCCAGCACCTGCTCCCCTCAGTGCCAGCCCCTCAGCCAGGTCAGTGGCTCCCCTGCCTCATTTCCTGCCTCCAGGAGTGCAGAGCCCTCTGCTCCCAGGAACTCTCAAGGTGTGGGCAGAGGTGTCACCTGGCCCTAGCTCTGGCTGAGCAAATGCTCAGCACAGGCACCATCGGTGGATCATTCACCAGTTAAGCACTTCCGAGCCATGATCTTCCAGAGGCTCATTAGCTGGGCAGGCTTCCACTGGGGCTGATGAGACAAACCCCTGTCATTTGAATCCCTCCCCTGCTAAAACCAGTAAAATCATTTCTTAAAGCCACAGCAAAATATTTCACTCTGCAAATCTATTACTGGACAAATGTTCTGCCACTGCTTCCTCAATAAACTGGGAGAAAATGAAACAAGCGACAGTACRGTGACTTTATAACCAGAACTGTTACAAAGATATTTTATCTGTTCAACTGAAAGTGGAAGGAAGCTGAGCACACCATTACAAATTATGATCCAGAGAGAGTCTGGCAATAACAAAAAACATAACAAAGCTGCAGCTAAGCAAGTTATAACTGAGCAACAAACTATTTGTATGGTACATAGCTTAATCTGGCTATGGGGATGTTTTCTACTATCCGCAGCTTAACTCCAAAGCTCTTGCATAGGCCTAAACAGAAGTGACTCTCTACATCACAGAATTTATCACAGGGGCCAGAACACTTGCTGAAATTGCTTGACCTGTGCTGTGCTGGCTATCAGACATCACCACACTATCAATCCCATTAAGAAAAAATAAATCTAGATTTGAGTTTCCATTTCCTCATTCCTACTRACACACTTTCCCTCAGTATTTCTAAAAACATTCATGTTATTTATGTAATTTCATTTCCTCCTTTCTCCTTTTTTTCCTCTACAATTTGTTTTGCTCTTTCATGTCAATAGGATTCACCTAAAATTATCATTACTAAATACTATCTATCATAAAATACCCAAATAATTCTCAGATTATGAAACCGGTAATTTTAAAGAAAAACCACCTTCCTAGAAGCATCCTTGATCACTAGMGAAGAGGGACATGAAAGGCAGTCACTGTCCCTGATATCAGATGCAACAATGGACAGAAAAATAAAGAAAAGCAAAGGCTTCTTTTCACTCAAATGGCATGGCAGCAAGAGCAGAAGAGGATGGTGAAAACGCACAGGGAAGAAAGTGCTAGCAAGGCCAGCAGCTTGCCCCAAAGCAGGGGCTGGCATTAATGCAACTGTGTCACAGAATGACAGAATGGGTAAGGCTGGAAGGGACCACGGTGGGTCACCTGGTCCAACCTCCCTGCTCAAGCAGGGTCATCCTAGAGCACGTGGCATAGGATTGTGTCCTGATGGTTCTGGAGTACCTCCAGAGGGAGACTCCACAACCTCTCTGGGCAACCTGTTCCCAGTGCTTGGTCACCTGTGCAGTGAAGAAGTTCTTCCTCATGTTCAGGTGGAACTTCCTGTGCATCAGTTTCTGCCCATTGCCTCTAGTGCTTGGCACCACAGAGAAGAGCCTGGCTCCATCCTCTTGACAACCTCCCTGCAGATAGTTATAGATATTGATGAGGTCTCCTCTCAGACATCTCTTCTTGAGGCTGAACAGGCCCAGTTCCCTCAGCCTTCTCTCATAAGAGAGATGCTCCAGTTTCCCAATCATCCTCATAGCCTTCTATTGGACCTGCTCCAGGACCTCCATGTCTCTCTTTACTGAGGAGCCCAGAACTGGACACAGCACTCCAGATGCACCTCACCAGGGCTGAGTAGTGGGGCAGGATCCCCTCCCTCGACCTGCTGGCAATGCTTTTCCTAATGGAGTCATCTGCACAGATCCACACAGAAGCCTTGTACAGCTCTACTGATTCCTCTAACACAATTACCCTGAAAATCATTAGTGCAGGTCTCTCAATGAGTTTTTCTCACCCCTTCCTTTTCTTACCTTGTTTCCATTTCTGATCGCAAGCCAAAGTCTCTCCACCTACCTTCGTCTTTCCTCTCCGCAAGTGTTATCCCTTCACTACCCCCATTCTTCTTTCATCTCTTTTATTCTCCTCTTTCCTTGTCATTCCTTCCCCCGTTTATCCTTCCACAGGCATCCAGAACCACGCTGTCTTCTCCCTTAAGAACCACGCACTCTCTCTCCAAAAGTCAGAATCCAACACCACTTTCTTTCCTCTCCAACAATTATTTTATTTACTTCTTTTTAGAAACACACGTGGGATGTCAGGTGCAGGCAACTGATATTTAAACTTCAGTTACTTAAGTCAGATGTTAGCTCTGACACACAAATGTAGAGATCAAGCCTACACAGCCTGGTAACTCCAATTGTGCTTCAATCCTCCACAGCATGTCTGTACTGTGCCAAACTCTGGATTTGTACTGTCCAAATTCCTACAAACAGATCAATAGCAGCAAGGACCATACAAACACACAGTGTCTTTCCCAAGACATCTGTTCACCCACCCATGTTTAGACGCATGTTTAAATTTTATTAAAAAATTGGAAGATACAGTTTGAAACATAACCACAGTTGCTTTATTGAACAGYATAGATTTCAGCAAACACTTCAGACACCACATTGCTGAAAGTAATTAAAAGACTCCTGCTTGTGCCAGGGACTGCCACAATGAGAGGGTAAGTTCTTTGCCCCCCCAAGACAGCAAACTGGCTGGGATCTTGTGGGGGGAGCACATTGGACTTGTCAGTACTCTGTGATTTTCATAATTTTGTAGCATTTGAAGTACACTGCAGGACAACTGGCTTGCAGCAATCTTCAGGAGCCTCTTTGGTCCCYCATTAGGGGGCAGGATGTCTTTTATACTCTTCCTTTCACAGTGTACAACCCTTTTAAACTACTGCTTCTACCCTGCCCTGCAGTCTCAAGTAATCAATCACCTTTCTACACAGGTTATGGAATTGGTGCTTGAGCCCAACATTTCTCTTTCTCTCTATTCATACATGGCCCAGCCCTGCTGCAATAAAAAATCCTGACCTGTACCATTATCCTCACACCACGTTGGTAAGGGATAATACAACCTACATTTCTACAAAGAGGGTGCTCAGGTGCAAGGTAGACTGATTTAGCCACAGCCACCCAGGAATCCTGTGGCCACGTCATATACCCCAAGCTCTGGGCCAGTGCACTGCACACCAACCCACCCAAGCACATCTGCTTCAGGCACCGTCCAAAGAAATGGGTATCAGTCAGCAATGACAGTCAGGGTAACAGCGACGGAAACCCAACACTCCCCCAAAGTGTGGAGCCTTTTCTCAGGGAGGGAGGGCTCTTTTTGTCAGCTTCTTATTACAGTAGCTCAATGATACAGCATTCACAGCCAAGATAGCAGGCAATGTTGTTAAGTCTCAGAAAAGGGATCTTTGTTGTTCAAGATCAACCTTGATTGCAGAAGCTTGGAGGGCTTGGAAGACTGACACAACAAATGAGACTTGCAACACTCTCGGCATTTCCAGCCTGCCACAGATCTCCAAAGGCAGGGACAACCACAAAAGAGACCATAGGGCTGTTTGTTAAAACAATGACATCATTTGCAGTTGGGTAAGTGAAGAAATACAGAGAAAACACCCCATGCTTTGCCATGTAAAGCCATCTTCTATCAGCTCCAATAAAAATACCAGCAAATAACAAAATCAATTCTAAATGAATTGGCCATTAAATGTATCAGCTTAGAGTGGGTTGTGTCAGTAGCTTTCACACGGAAACAAATGATACCTATGAATCACCAAATTCTCTCCCTTGCACGAAATCTTTCGTAATTTTCCACAGATCATGTGTGGTGCATCACAGGTGTAACTAATGYGAAGTCTCAGTGAGGTGAAAGGCATCTTTCATTACACTAAAACTGTCAAGTATAGAAATAATGTATTAAGAGACTTGCATTTCTGAAGTATGATGTGAGAAACTGCAGAGGTAGGGTCAGGGGGGTATGGCTGCATGCTACATTAGGGAGGGGATAAGAGTAATGAAGGTAGGGAAAGCAAGAGATAAAAGAACTGCTGGGGAATTTGGAACACAGTCAGGGCTGGGAAAGAATCAAGGGCTTGCCTACAGCGATTTCCCCCATCACACCCGTGTCCTCTAAGAGCATTAAGATGACGATACCCATCACACCCTCATTTGAGGAGGAAAATCCAGACACAGGTAGCTATTCCAAAATAATCCTATTTTACTGGGTTAGCTAATGTTATCAAGCAACGAAAGGACATTCCCCTGTCAGTTGTAGGAGAAAAAAAGATGACTTCCATGAGGGCATATGCAGCTTCTGTTGCTCTCTCCTTATGCTGGTTTAAGTTTTCCAGCACTGGTAAGCCCCAAACTGGTGCATCTCCATGGGCCTACTGATATATGCAAACAGAAGGAGCAAAGGAAACTTGATGCCTCCCTAATCAGTGGAAAAAAGTGGAAAACCACAAAGTAAACTGATTACTCAGTACCACGTTAACTTACCAGCTGAGGTCTCCTCATCTAAGCCTGTTGTCTCCATCACCCTCTCCACTGAGGCAGGTATGTCCTCATGTGTGCTCCTGGAACTGTTCCTGACTGGCAGCCTCCAAGACAACAGAATTAATATAATGAAGCCATCTGAGYAGCCAGGCCAGTGACATCCCTCTGCCTCTCAAGCTCACCAAGACTACCTGCTACTCYTGCTGTTCATGACTCTCCCAAGTGTTCGGGTCTAATTTAGATGAAATGCTGCCTTTAGTTTCTCAGAGGTYTGAGGCGAGGGAAGATGGAAACAAGTCCTGTTGTTGAGGAGAGGTACATGCCTTGGTACTGTTGCCATAAAAGATGTGTTCATGTGTTGTCACTAAATATACTTACTTTATTCTGGCACCCATTAGGTGGGTAAACAGGGAAGCACTGATGGTAGGAAACAGATGTGGTTGCACAGCAGTTCCCTCTACTATAAAGACAATTGCCACACTCATAGCACTTCTCATATAAACAGAGGCTTGATTTGGGACTGTCTTCTGAGAGTGTGTGCTTCAATGTTGTCTTTCACAAAGGAGCTCACAATCCTCTCGAAACTTCCAAATGTGAAGAAAACTCAGGGTTTTCATATCACCTTCTGGAAAACCTGTATTAGTCACATTATCCCTTTCTCCCCCTCAAAGCCTCCACAACAGCATTTCTAACCCCATGGAGCCAACACTGAGCCAAGCACAGTAACTCAAGGTTGAGCAAGTGCAAACTCTTCTAAATGAGTCTTTATGCAAATTCAACCTTCTAATCACAAACTCCTGTCTTCTTCCTTCTCCGTCCTCCTCCATTCCTTCTACATCTCTAACTCCTTTGTACCCACAGTTTTTCCCTTACTAAAGCTGCACTGCTTTGCTGCTTGAGGGAAAGCACTTTATTATCTTGCTTTCTCCCCTCAAAACCAGGCATAAATGGTTTAGAAACCAGAAGGAAGACAATATTCAAAGAGATGGAAATCTTTTTATACTTCAATTCAGCCACTGGAGAAACACACTCAGGAAGAAGAGAACTGGAACAAGACACGTTCCTCTTCTGCCTTTCCCTGAATCCTTTGGCTCAGTATAGTCATTGAAGGGATAGCTTCAGTAAGTATGATGAAGGAATGAAGGCGATCAGAGCAGACAAGATATAGAGTTCCTCTGTCAGGATGTTCAGCACAGAAGGAATGTGCATATTTTTCTGCTGCAAAAATATCTGCCAAGAGCATAAGACATTTCAGAAAGATCTCCTTTGTAATTAACAGCTTAGAGCAAAGGCAAGGGCATGCCTAATTCTAGGTCTAAACTCAGTTTCAAATTACAGCAAGGACTTGAAAGCTACTTAAATACTTGACCCAAGAAGCTGCCAGACACCTTTGACTGACAGAACTGTTCTTAATTTGGCTATTCCACCAAAAAATCATGGAAAAGAATGTTAGATGTCCAAAGCAGAGGACTCAAAATATATGAACTGAAGCAACTGGGGCTGTATGCACAGCTTTGTCAGACCGCTCATGCATTTTGACACACAGTTTTTAACTACCTAATCACATGAGGTTTCATACAAGGCATTTCTCATTCCCAGTGACTGAGCACTGATTCAAGGTTTTATTTTATTCTCTGCTCAATACAGAGTCACACAATCAGACCAAGAGCCCAGTCTGAAAATTGACTTTGTAATCAGCTTTCCAAGGTGTTCATTATTGTGACACTAAAATGTTTTCACAATGCTGCAGCGGAGTGGCCCACTTCCCTTACCAATAGAATGAAGGCCAAGAGATTTACTGAGGCCAACAGATTAAAGCCAAGAGAGCCAGCTAATTACAAACTTGCCTCTTGAAATGTGTAAAAATGCTACACAGCATGACTTTTCAAAATTATCTGTTCAAGGCAGACTTCWGCTGCAGCTATGAGCATTCTGCGCATCTGATCCTCAGACTAAAGATTTTCACTCATAATCTGAGGGAAGCACAACCCAAGCAAGGAGAACCCGTAAAAAGTGTGACTCACAACATAAATAAAAACATCAAACTCACTTTGTCAGAGTGGTATTCAACTGCTTCAAACAGGAGGCCCCCTTTTTTTTTCCTACTATCTTCACCTAATTCCTTATACACCTTCCTTTATTCAAAGATATGAAGAGGTCCTACAAATAACTGCCCTCTTTCATCACACATTCCTCATACATCCCCTGAGCAGATCCAGACAGAAAACCATATGAAAGAGAATCTCTGTGTGAGGAAAAAATAAATTTGATTGAAAATTGTGTCTGCAATAATGCCATAATATTAAAAGAATTCTGTTCCAAGACACAGATGTAAATTATGAAGTAAATTAGACATTTTTTGTAAGAGATGACCAAAAGTTCTGGACTATTTATTTCTATCAAATTTCAGGAAGTTTTGGGATATTGGTGAACYACTTTAAAACTGAACTGAATGTTTTTAAAACACTGAAATAAGGTGGGGAAAAAAAGGGAAGTAGTAAGTAGGAAACTGAATGCTGTCAATCAGCATCAAGAAGAAGACTTGTGTCTAAAATACTATATGCATTTTCACAGAGTCAGAAGTTCAGGAAAAACATCAAAAGATTAGAGGAGGCTTAAAGAAGAACAATATGGGTAGTTAGAAATATATGTTATTACCTATCAGCAGCCTAACTTACTGAAGACTGAGATGGGTGCTCTTTGACTGTAAGTATTACAATTCATATATGCTTTTCTGAAACAAATCTAGAATAAGCACAGCAAGTGTCTTAGAATTAGCTAATACTGGGAAGTAATATTGCACCAGACAAAGCTGAAAGAGACCTTAAGAACCCTAAGAGTAAGCAAAAAAGGCTAAACCATCACAGTGAAAAGTGTTTTTTTCTTTCTAAAATCTTTGTAACTTTTAAAGACTGAGATTGTGCACATTGCTTTCTTTTTTTTAAGCAAGATACCTGAAGAGTAACAGTGACTCCACCATATTAATATCCACCTTCAACAGGACAAGAATCTCTAATTCAGTTGCAGGACCACAAATCTCAGCTGAGAGAGAAAATCAGAGTTTGTCATTTCCTCTGCATGCCTGTACTGGAGAGGAAGGAGTTTCCAGGAGGTTGGCTGACTTTAATGACAGTGACAACATGATCCAGAAGCATTTGACTTTGGTGGGAGCACTTTCCAGTCACTAGGCTTCCTTTCTCTCCAACTGGGTACCTACCATACCTCTCCACACTCGGTGCTGCATCCTGCTCATCTCTGCCCACCAACTGCAGATCCCAGCCTTTTGCTCCTTTATCTTTACTCTGCAGCTCTTACCCAAAATACACCTCTGCCCTCCCAGTAGGAAAATTCTGCATCCTCCCTATGCACTTACTTCTTGTCCATTTGCTTCTTTCTCCTCTTGCCCAGCCCTCGTCCTCCCAACTGAGGAGCCTCAGGCACCTGCAGTCTTCTGCAATTGAATGAGAAGAGCACAAGAACACAGCTCTTTGCTCCTCTCCAACAATCTGCCTCCTCTTCCAACTCTTCTTCCTGGCTTTTGCATCCTCCTTCCTTGCAGCTCCTAGATCCTTGCCTGTTCAACTGCAGCTTCTTTTCAGCTGTCACTGAAATTTATGATGATGCTTGAACGTTCTTAAAGAGATTTCCTTTCCTACTGACAAAAGGTGCACTGAAGACACAAGGAATGAGACCCCCTGTCTCCATATCAACACTTTATCGTTTCGGTGCTAGAAGAAAGCCACTGTAGCAAAATTTCTGAAGAGCCAAGTTCCATTTGTTCCATGCATACGAAAACAGGCAGTGAGAGATTTAACTGCCCAGGTACAGTGAAGCAAAAGACACATTACCAGAACTACCAAGCTTTCAACACACCTCCCCCTGAACACGCTCTCCTGTCTCTAGTGCCAACACCAAACCAGCAAGAAAATGTGAGAACACCATTCCTCAAAGAACAGGTTATCGAATYTTAACCCATTAGCCCATTCATTGAGAAACAACTCGTCTGATGAATCTGCTTGGCTATTTTACGAACACGTGGGTAAAACATGCACTGAAAATCTTCTCTCCAAAGGGCAGAGTTTGACAAAGTTGTAAGCGCCTTAAAGGAGGATGGTAAATAGGAGGTACCATAGGAGGGCTCCGATAACGTTACCAACTCCATAAGCGTTTACAGAGCTCCTCTTCGGCCAGAAAACAGGGCTGCATTTGTAAATTGACAGCGTAGGAAGCTATCGAAACTACGGCCCCACAGATCCAAAAGCTATCTTTGGCTCGATGCTTATCCCGGGAAACCACTGCCGGCCAAGCTCCCGCTCCCGAGAAGTGGCTGGAGCAGCACCGGGCTCCTTTCTCTGGGGACAAACCAGACGCGAGGCCGCGGTGTCAGGGCTCCCGCAGGAGCCGCAGCCGAACCCTGCCCCACGGACGGGGCCTCTCCGCACGGCCCGGGGAGCGGGYGCCCGACAGCCGGGCCGGGCTGCGCCCGAGGGGCTGCGAGAGCCCGCGGGCGCCCTGGGCAGGGCTCGGCCCCCGCTGGGCCCCGCCCCTCGGCCCGTCCGTGCCCCCCCGGGCCGGCTCAGCAGCGGCCTCGGCCCCGCCCCGGCCGCTCTTACTGTCCAGGTAGTGCTCCAGGTACATCCCCGCCGCCATCTTGGGCCCCACACACCGGCGCTTCCGGCGGGAACCGGACGCGGGCGGCCCCCGGAAGCGGAGTTGCCCGGCTGCGAAGCCGCTTCCGCCCGCCTGCCCCGGCACTTCCGCCCCAGTCCCGCCGCCATTTCGGGGTCGGTGGGGCTGCCTCGCGCGGTCCCGCGACGAGGGTGAGCGGGGCACTGGGGCATCGTTCCTACGAGGAAAGGCTGAGGGAGCTGTTCGGCCTGAGAGGCTCAGAGGGCTGAGAAGGGGCCTCATCCATACGTATCTGAAGGGAGGGTGTCATACAGGCTCTTCTCCATGGTGCTAAGCAGTAGGACAAGAGGCAATGGACAGAAACTGGTGCAAAGCAAGTTCCACCTGAACATGAGGAAGAACTTCTTTACTACACGGGTGACCAAGCACTGCAGTACATTGCCGAGAGAGGTGGTGGAGTCTCCCTTACTGGAGATACTCCAAAACCGTCTGGAGTCAATCCTGTGCAATGTGCTCTGGGATGACCCTGCTTGAGCAGGGAGGTTGGAGTAATGACCCCCTGTGGTCCCTTCTAACCTGACCCATTCTGTGATTGTGTGATCTGGGCGAGGAAGTGCTGTTGGCTCGTTRTTATGGTTTTCCACTCACCACATATTCCACCAGTGACGACCAGCTGCTGCTGTGTCATAAAAGGAGACGGATGGTCTTTGCTGTAAAGGGACTGGAACAACATAACACATCTCACAGACTAACAAAGCAATGGAACAAAGTTAAACAGGTGGCTCTTTTTCTCCATTGTGCCAGACCCACTTTTGTGACCATACACCATGAGTCACTTCAAGGTTAGAGCTCCTCATGCTGCAGAGTTCAGGAGCCCTTCCCCAGCCATTCTTTGCTACACATGCACGGTGTGGTGGTGTGCTCAGTCAASGGAGTGAGGTCACACCTTATCATGAAGGAACTGAGACAAAATTATCTTACTTCTTTTGATCATTAGGTTCTAGGATATGTAGGATTGTTGTTTCAAGAGGTCAGCGTTAATTTAGCATCCTGTACCGTTTAGGAGGCACTGGGTTGGTTTGGTAAATATTAATTTCATCCACCTTTCTCCTGCCTGCTCACCCACATCATTCTGTTTTTTCCTGACAGTCGGTGTAATGACAGTCTTTGCTCAGGACTGAGTGCTCCCAGATTCTGGCCACAAGGAGAAGTGACCTGACTTCTTTTTTTCTCTCTCCTCCCTAAGATCTTCCAAGACACCATGCCCTTATTTATATGGATATACTGGGATTAAGTCTTTCAGCAGCCTGCACTGCAAGACTAAGGAGCTGTTATATAAAGGAATTGCAGCTGTTTGAACTTTCAACCATCTTGCTGTTAAACTATTTGGTTAATTCAGAGATCCTCTGTGTTCTGAAGACGGAGTTTTCCATTCCTCTTCTACAGTCATTTAAGTTATTTATGACATATTTTTAATTATTCAAAACACATTTCTTAGTCTTTTCAGTTCCCATGTGGAGCAGCTGGCTCCAGTTAGCTGAACATTATTGTTAAGCCTCACTTTAAAGTACTTCAAAATTCTTGTATAAATTGCCTTACACTCTTAATTACGGGGAAGGATGTGGCTGTTACATAAAAAAAAAAAATCTGCTCCCTATACCATGTCATGGTCCTAAACCAGAATCCCCCAAACGCATCCTGCTTSGGGCTACCAGGCTGAATGGAGCTGATGTTAAGAATTAGACATTCTTAGACATCACTAATTTGGTTAAGAGACCACCTGGGAATTCCATCTTACCCTCCAAGCCAAGGCCAGGAAGATGTCAAAATTCTAGACCACTGAAATGGATAGATAAGCTCCCTCTGGACTTCTTACCACTGCAGATACAAACAATAAGGAAGAGAAGAGACACTTGCCTAAAACCTAAATGGTGAATCTCAGTAAAGTGTACAAATGTGTCTTTAACTACATGAACTGCTACTGTGAAGTTGCAAAATAAAGGGGAGAGGCAGTTTTGTGTGCTTGTGTGGTCTCACAGCAGTAGAAACTCTACCATTCCAGCAAAAACTACTTCCTGAGCTCTGAGTCTAGGAAAGCTTGCTATTTTTGCTTTCTTCAGAAAGTCAAAGCAAAGGTTTGCATCGCTCAGGGTTCCAGAAGCATCCTCACCTGCAGAGGAAGTGTTGTTACAGTAGTTATTTGGCGAGAGGTGGAATATTTTTTAGAGTAAACACTTCTGCAAGTTGAAGTCTGAGCATGGGTGCAGACGTTTTACAGAAGGTGCTTTCCCAACTGAAATAAGTTCTAGAGGCCCATAACCATGTATGTGTAACCCTCACCCAGCCCCACACACGGATCCTTTGGTGAGCRCTGTAGTAACAAAGCCACACCCATAACCCCAGTGGTTATCACACGCCTTCCCCTCACCCCACTTTGCTACTACAGCTACATCCTGTAGTTAACCCTGCAGGTAGCTCCTGGTTTGATGGAGGACCTGCGGGATGAGTGGTGCTGCCCAGGCCTACACACCTCCCACAGGGAAGCTGTACGGCCTACGGAAGCAGTCTGCAGGAGTGGTTCTCAACCTTTATTGATCTACAGGTGCCTGTGTGTTTTCCCTTGGAAATGTAAACATCTGCACACCAAGTTCAAGCCTCTAGCTTTTCAGTTACCTTATAGACTTCTTAAATGTTGTCCAAGGACTATGAGGTGAAGGCCAGTGCTTGAGAGGGATCTTCATGCATAACCCAGCAGGAGACCTATAACTTCAGACTCTTGTTCAGTTCCCTTTTGGCTGTCGAGGTACATTCAGCTCTTCTCACTCTTTAACATTCTCAGTTCAGAGGCCCTTGAACTTTGCATTTCCTGTCTTCAGGAAACACGAGATGTACCCACACTTCATTCTCACAAACAGCAAACGATTGATCTGCAGCACTTGGCCCCACAAGGAGGTTAATTAGCTTTTACAAATGAAAAGAGGATGCCAAAGGCCACAGATTATAGCTGTGTCCATGTTTCAAAAACATATCCTACTTCAGTAGCAAAACTAGGCATAGACTCTAGTTCTTTGGTGTCACGATTTCTTTTCTTGCAGTTTTTTTTTCCATTCATTACACAGACACTACATGAAATCGAAATGTTTGTTGGACCAAGTTACTACATCTCTCTAGTACTCTGGTGTTCTACTATACAGAAACAAGAAACCATGCACACAAATTTAATGTTGTACCTGAAATGACGATTGAACAGGTACCTATCTTGTAGTTAAGGAAGTGTACAGAGCAATTTCATCCTACGTTCTGAAACTGCACTAGTAAACTTGGGCAGCTTTCAGGTACATTACCTGCAAAATATTAGAAGAAAATCCTAAGCATGATATATATCCTTTAGTTGATATAAAGATGATAAAATAATCAATAAAAATATAGAAGACAGACAGAATCTCATAATTATATTCTATATTAGGAAGAAAGTTGGATGATGTAGACACATCCGTGAGGTAATGAAATATAACCTATTGCCAATGAGACTTAGGAAGATGTTTAGTTCTACCCATTAAATAAAACATCCTAGAAGTTGCATAGCTAGAAACTGACAATCAGTAATTTGAAAAGAATTATCTGGCAAAGCAGACGGAAGCAATGGGCTTTCTTTCCCAAACAACTTTGAAGCTCTGAATGTATACCAGAAGACCAGCAAATACTTTTACTTAAGTATTTGCAAAGCAAATGGGCTCATCCAGGTTGCTGTAAGGCAGTTAACCTAACACTGATGTGGCAAAATCACAGTGTCATTGACAGGGGTTGCATTCAGCTAAGAAGAGGAACATAATGCTGCTTGTTTTAATTGAAAGAAAAAGATCTCATTAAAAGAACTAGATACTCTTGTATGGCAATGTAAGTTTGGTGGCTCAAGATAGCCAACTAGGCCTGATGCAGCAAGACTTAAACTGAACACTACACAGCCTGGTCACTGAAAGGGAAAAGAAAAGCAACCGAAAACAACTACATGATGGAGCCAAGCCTTGTTGTGAGACACCTAAACCAGCTCAATTTAATTCAGCTGTTTGGAAAGATGAATACAGTGACTTCATCATGGTCTGTAATTCATTACACAAGAAGAAAGACTTCTTCTAGCAGGAGACTTTAATGTAATGAACAAAGGCATAGCAAGACCCTATGGATTAAAATAAAGAAAGTAATATAGAATGGCAGTTTCAATGGCAGTGATAACCAACAAAAAAACTGTAATAAGGGACATGGTTGATTAACCATAAGGCTTTAAATTATGAAAGTCTTAAATCTTTCTTGAAGATTTAACTGAATTATAGACCAGCAATACTATCATTAGTCACAGCTGAGATTCAGTTACTGTTTGTGGGTGACTTTTCTAAATGATTTCCAGCCTACATGATGTTTCCTTTTAAAGCAATGGTAATTTGTAAAATCCCGCTAAGAACAGAAAATCAGCTTGGAAAAGGACAAGAAAAAGTGCTATTGCCTTTCAGCAGATACAAGATGCAACCTAATACAGAACTCCAGAGTCATCGTCACGTCTTCCTGGGTACAGACATAGAAACAAATGGATTGGCATCAGAATGAAAATGCAGGGTCAAAGAATTCAGGGAGCTGAAGAAGGACCATGGGATCTTTTTAAGAGAATCTACCACTCTTGTGACTGGGAGGTAAATAATTGAACCGCTGCTGGCTTGAGTGCACAAAGCTGAAAAGCTGCAGACTGCAGAACCTCAGGCTTCATCTAAACAGGGAAGAATTTTGTACAAGTTTTTATACTTTGTGTCTTGCAGGTAGCAACTGTACTTTTAAAACCACCTGAAGCACTTTGAATATGTTAAACAACCTTGGGAATCCAAAGAGGAAGACCTAATCCAAACTGAAATAAGTGACAAAGATAACGAGATTAAGCATATTCAATTATTTCCACATCAGCAACAGGACTGGGTAAACAGAGAAGAAATTCTCTTTGATAAGAAAAAAAAGAAGCCTGGGATAAAGTGGCATTTCTGAAACTCTGTGGGAAAGTCCCTTAGTAAGAAATAGTTTCTTCCTCGGCAACAATAAAAGCTATAAGCTCAGCAGCAAACTGCAAAAACACAAACAATAACACCTTTGAAATGACTGGTAACACAGGAATTGTACAGCCTTAAATACATATGGATGCCCGTGCTAGGTAGCAGATTCCAAGAAGGGGGAAGGATAGCAGACACTGGAAAAGAACACATCAAACCAGGGACCAGGAAAGGTGATTTCAAGCACCTTTAACATATATAACAAAAAATCATTGCAAGGAATTTTAACTTGTGAGCCACTCCCCAGGGAATTCAAACAGTCAGCAAAGTATTATTCCGACTTTTAAAGCCTTCCCAATTTAATTTGAGACACTGCACCCAAACCAAGTCAATTTTTCAGACTTCAAGGTGATGCATACAAGATGAGAGAACAACTTGAGTGAAACTGGCAGTTTTGTCCAGTTCATGTGGAATAYGGACATGCAGAAGAGAGCCACAAGTAGTAATAAACCTGTGCTGAATCTGCTAACTTCCAACGTGAGCAAAACTATAAACTGAGTTGTCCATGGGAAAAAAAAAGAAATAAGGCAGAATATGAATTAAACTCTCCTGTAAGGAGAAAYATAACAGATGGAAAAGGTGAAGGCCAGACAGCAACCAACATAAATTAGACATTATAAAATAGAGAAAACTGTTAAGAAGAACTTTGTGACTAACAAAACTAGTGGCAAAAGGAAAGGGGTATTTTGCTCTTTCATTCCTTTCAATAACAAAATAAACAAAGAAACCTTACTAATAGTACTGATCCATGCTAGATAAAAATGGTGAAAATGCTAGTGACACAGAACAGGAGAAATCAGTCAACAAATAGTTCCAWTTCCATACAAAGAAAGAAACAGAATGTGGAGTCATATGAAAATAGCAACTTCTACCTAGTACCTTAGTATCAAAGTAGATGAGACAACATCTACTAGGGATGTGTATTTTGAAATCAGCAAGGAAACAGGAGTACCGAAAGAGTTCACTAACAAGCTCTCCAGCCCAGTGATTCTGATCTTAATTAACTTGGGATATTAGAGAAATACCTTAAGACACTGATGACAGTACTCCCAAAAGGCAAATGAAACGACTCAATGACAAAATTATGGAAAAACTGTTGAGATGAAGAATTAGTGAATGAGAAAATAAAACCTATAACCCAAAGGTTTTATGAAATACAGATTCTGTAGTAAAAAAAAAAAAAAAAGAAAAAACCCAAACCCTAATTTCATTCTTAGATGATGTCATTATACATTTGGTTTAACAAAGGGGACTGCATAGGTGTAACATACTTAAATTTTTATAAGGCATTGACCTAGCACCAGAAGTCAGAAAGATTTACTGTACATAATCACATACTAAGAGGATTAAGAAATGCCTAGCCTGCAAGTCTCCAAAAGAAGCTAATCAAAAGTTGCACTTGATGCTTTTCAAGTCAGCATAGGCCAGATGCAATATTGCATTTCAACCTGGATCTAAAAGTAAAAATAACAACTGATACAGTTTGTGGGTGACAGAACTGGGAAAGTAACCTGGTCCATCAGTCAGCCAGGTCCATTCACACAGACTGGACTTGGATACAGCCTCACATGAAGCATCTAGGAAATAAGAACCCAGACCATACTTGTAGAGAAGGGAAAACAATATCATGAAAGCTGAGACTTTGGATGATCAGACTTGACCAGACAAGCAGCCAATGTGAGCTCCTGTATAACACTGTGAGAACAGGGAAAACACAATCCTCAGACTTAAGGCAAAGGGCCAGGGAGACCTCATCTATGGCACTGGGGCTTCAACACTCAATTCCAAAAAGGAACATTTTTAAAGGATACTGAAAAATTTGACAAGATGTAGAAAGAAACGACAAGAATAATTCATGGGCTAGAGGAAATCCCTTACAGTGGAAGACTTACAGAGTTTCATCTATTTAGCCTGTCAAAAAGTGGATTGAGAAGGGACATTAGAGTGTTTAAATACCAGTCCAGGGGAGAAAGTCCCACTGTGCTCAGGCTCTCTGAACCAGTGGGATGGATGTTTCAGAACTAGCAACTGGAAGCCAAAGCAGGGAGAAATCTGGCCTACATATTTAAACAGTGAGAACACAAAGCCCTTGCAGCAGGCTACCAAAGGATTTTGTGTCCCAGTGCCTCAAAAATCAAGCCAATGCATTTTGTCAACACATAGTTTAAATACATGTTAGTTCTTGGGGCTCAGTACAGGCTAAATGGATTGAAGTGTCACCTGTGAAATGCARGAGTCAGACAGCTCCACCTAGCCTAACCTATGCACCTGCTAAACACTCCAACCGTTTGCAGCCAACCCTGGTGACTAARCACAGAGGAAGAGGTTTCTGCCACAGGCTCCCCAGGTGCAGAGCTCCTCACCTTCCTTGCGCAAGCCGCAAACTGCCTGAGGCAGRGATGTGCCACCCTCGAGTCCGCCCACACAGCCCCTCGGGACTCATGGCAGAGAGGCTCCTGCAGGGGTCAGGTGCAGGGGGAAGGAACACACGTCACAGGGGCAGGGTGCTCGCAGCAGCACCTTCAAGGAGCCTTTTACACCAATTTATTTCTATACAGGGTGGTTAAAAAAAAAAAAAAAGAAGCCCCTATTGGTTGTTCATACAGAAGTCTGGGATTCTATAGGCTTTGGGTGGGTGACTGATTTTAAAACCCAACAACACATGCTTTTTCCCTTGCCTTCTCATTCTCTTCAGAGTCAGCCTCCATGATCCAAAGAAACTAACAAGTAACACACAAGACTAGCAGTCATGTGGACCAATAAAAAAAAAAAAAGGAAGAAGAATTGAAGACGAAGAGAAAGGGAAAAACAAACGAAGATTGAAAATAAAAATTCGCCAGGATAATGCGTTTTATAAACACAGAGATAGAAACAGTTACAGCAAGGACAGAGCGGGCCAGGGGTGGGGAATAGATATTTATATATATATATATATATAAATTCAAGGGGCCTTCAGTTTATTCTTGTTGGCTCCCCCTTCTCATTAGATTGGTCTCTCTGTGGGGATCTTCATCCCCTTCTCTCCACTGTCCACCTTTTGGGGATTCTCTCCCATGACCAGGGTCCAGAAGAGGCCACCACTGCCATGTGAGTCCAGCCCGTCTTGGCAAGAGGGAGCCTGGGAGAGCACTCTGGCAGGAGATGAGCAGAAGCTAGCCTTTCCCTGTCTCCTGCCAGCTCCTTGAAAAGACTGGTCTATTCCTCCTCCTCCTCTTCCTCTTTCCCTTTAGGAAACTGGGGGCAGGACAGGTATGTGAGTGTCAGAACTGCTGTCATTCCGCCTTTCAGGAAAGGGAGTAGAGAGAAGGGTGATGATTATTTTGGCAGTCTCTTACCCTCCCTCCAGTTGCTTTTTGGTTTGTTGTTGATGCCTGCAGGCTTTTCTGAGGAGGTGGGGGGAAAAGCAGGAGGGAGAGGAGGAGGAGTACAAGCTGCTAGGATATCATCCACAACAGGCAGGAAGAGCAATGAGCAGGAACCCACATTCCTATGGAGCCATCGCACTACTCAGACAGCTGGGAGAGAGAGGCAGCAGCCAGTTCAGACAGACTCCTCTCTATTGCTCTCCACAACGGGAGGAGAAAGAATGCAATACTCCACAGCCCTTGGGCAGTGTAGGCACCTGTCCATCCCAGAGAACATGCCTCACCTCTCCCCCCTCCACTGGTCTCACCTTCCACTGGGGAGAAGGTTTCTCCCATCCAGTCCTTGGGGCAGGACGAGCGGCCCCTCCTCCCTTTCACAAGTAGGAGGGACAGGAATGGATATTTCTTTCTTAGACACTCAGGGCAATCCTCAAAGAACCCCATCCAGCTGTGAACCATGCCACATTCTTCTGCGGCCTGCTAAAAACATGTGTCCAAGCCCCTGTACATACAAGGGCCGTCTCTCCATCCCATCCACCATACGTGTCTCAACACGCAACCCTGCTTCGTATGCATCCTACAGTGAGAGAGAAGGCAAAACAGGGGCCTTTCTTTGGGTTTCAAAGGAGGGGCTCTTGCATGAGGAAGTGATCCCAGCACAGGAAAGGGGCTCTTGCACAAGGAAGCATCCTCCTACCAGGCAGGCTGTTGCACAGAAGGAGCACCCCCTTGAGACAGGCTCTTGTTCAAGGGGCTGCCATGAACAGGGTTACACGGCCAGAAGAGGCTGTTGCAGGAGGAGAGGCCGGAAACTGTTGCACGAGGAGGGCCGCTGCACAAGCGGTGCCCCTGGCACAGGCTATGCACAAGAGGCRTTCTGCTCCCTGGGTTGAGGTCTCTCTAGGAGCTGGAGAGGTGCTCCACTTGGATGGCGCTGGTGCTGACAGTGAGGCAGATGTCCTTGTGATGCTCTGAAGTCTTGTAAGGAGTCAGGTCAAAGGAGCACTGGGGGGGAGGGTTGGGTTGGTTAGTGTCTCCAGAAGGGCCCCCTGCTGCCCCCCCACCCTGTGGCTGGAAGTGCTGCTGCTGCTGTGAGGCCTGGGCTTGTGCCTGAACCACCTGCTGCTGTGGGTCAGGGATGTTGTGTTTCCGCATGTGCTTCATCAGGTACGTCTCCTGCAATGGGAAGAATGGCATGAGAGGAGGGAATGACGCTCACAAAAGCCAAAGCCAACAGGGAGGGATGCGGAAGCTCAGGGGACTGCTCCTGTTGGCTGTAGAGGAGCTGCTCCCTGGGAAGTTTGTCCACTTCTGCTATCCCCCAGGGCAGCAAACACTCACCGAGGTGTAGGCCCGGCTGCAGATGGAGCAGGTGTAGACCTTGGCGTGTTTCACCGTGTGCGTGGCCAAGTGTACCTCCAACGAGGCAGCATCCGTGTACGCACGGTGGCAGTTGTGGCACTTGAAAGGTTTGTCTTTGTTGTGCTGCCGTCTGTGGGACTGGGGGGTGGCAGCAGCAGGGAGGAAAGAGAAAGCAAGGGTGAGGAAGGGAAGGGAGTATTAGTACTGGAGACAGCTTTACCTTGGACACCCCTTCCAACCAAGCCCCAAACTCCCGAGACTCCTGGCTGCTGAGGAAGGTACGCCTGGCTTTCGACATAGGAGACAGAGCTTCTCCCTCCAGCCCACTACATCTTCCCCACACATGCCCCTTCTCAGGCATACAAGGCATTTGAAGAGCAGGATGCCTTATGCTCCATAACCCCCCCATCTACTCAGTTTCCATGCAACTCTTTCTCAGCCTTTTCCTGGTCTATCCTCTTCTGCCTCCCTACGCATCTGCTCCCCGCATCTAATACCTTCAGGGCAGGATTTGCTTTAACTGCTTACAGGTGTTTACAGCTCCTTGCTTTTTGGCACACTCTTACAGTCGCCCTCCTCCAGGGTACTGCAACAGGACACACCATCTCTGCTTCCCTAAATTCCTGCCTGTACGCCCTCCATTTCATTGTAAAACAAACAAAAAACCCAACTAGCTACCCAGATTTTGTTTTGCAGAAGTCTTGCCCCAGCTAAGTTAGAAAACTGCAGAACAGATGGGAGGAACTTTAGCAAGGTCTCACTGCTTTCAAGTCAAGTCTACAATTTAACAGGATGYGACTGTTTATGTGACTTCTTTGGGCCACTAGTGCCACACAAGTCAGGAATCTCTTCCCTGCCCAGGGCTTCAATCGTTTTTTCTGTATTCTTTCACTCTCCTCCCACTGCCCCAATTCTTTCATCTCCTCTACCAGAGGCACCCTTGCCACCCTCACTGGTGAGCAGGACACACCTGGCTCCTTACCTGCAAGTTGGAAAGCTGGGTGAAAGCCTTTTCACACCCAGGGTGAGCACATTTGTAGGGTCGGTCCCCGGTGTGGATACTGTTGAGGAGGAAGAGCACAAACAGGAGGCAGTGAGCAGGCATGCAGGGCAGACTGCCAGGGCCTGCTGCTGTGAAGGGGATGATGTTGCCTCCAGATGGTGTTCTAGCTGGATAAAGAGAGCTCTGCCCAGCTCCCCTGTCCAGTTAGAGAAGACAGGCAGTCAAGCAGATTTCAGAGAGTGACTAGGACTGAGGGGCAAGAGCTTACGAATGCCTGGACAGCGCAGCATGTGAGCCACCTGAAAATGTGTTGAGAAGGGGTCTGGAGATCCAGGCTCCCTGCTCCAAGCTCAGGAGTCCCAAATGACCAAGAGGAGTCTGTCCTCTTGCTTCCACAGTACCAAGAAAGCAGCTCTGTTCCTTCTCAGGATAGACACTCCAACACTTTTCCCTTTAAGTAACAGGCTGAGATTACCTACAGTGTTAATCTGTCCCTGTCCCCCTGCAATGCCAGGAGCAGCTTCCACACACTCAGTCCAACCCCCGTGGTGCCAGGCTGGGATCCCCTACAGCCAATGCCTCTCTCTCTATCGCTCGCTCTCTCTGTGCCGCCCGCGGTGCAAGACCAAGGATCCCCAGGGACAGCACGTGCCCACCTTGGCCCTGACGTGGTCAGTGTCTCCTGCGCAGCCTCCACTCCGTCCACTCTGCTGGGTCACCTCCTTCTGGGGGTGCAGCCGGCCGCATTCCCCGCCCGCCCCCCGCATGCTTGGCGCGCGTGCTCCAGAGGTGCATGCCGGCAGCGCGGGGGGACCAGGGCCAGGCCCCCAGCCTCCTCTGGCCCTTACCGTGTGTGCTGCTGCAGGTGGGAGAGCTGGCGGAAGGCCTTCTGGCAGTAGCGGCAGGTGTAGGGCTTGGCCCCCGAGTGGATGCGGAGGTGCTGGGCCAGGTAGGATGTGTTGGCGAAGCTCTTGGAGCAGTGAGGACACTTGTGCGGCTTGACAATCGCCGTGTGGAGCTTGGAGTGGATCCTGCCGAAGAGGAGGAGGAGCAGCAGCAGTTGGACATGACCGCCATCTGGCTAGTGCTGATGGAATGAGGGCACAAAGGGGGTGGGACAGCACCACGCTATCTGCTACATGAAGGAACTTCAAACACAGCATGAGCTCTCTTGGTCTCAAACTGTGCTCCCCTTGGATTCAAGAGACCATGGTCTGTCCGCACCGGGGGAGGATCCAGAGAGAGGAACTATAGAGCTTGGACTGAGGGGCATTGGCAGAGCTGTGTGTGGGAAGCCTATGGCTGAAATAGCAGGGGGGCTGCAAGCCTGGACTTGAGATGTTTGGCAGAACTACACTGGGCTGACAGGGAACAGTCCTCCTACGCCCACTCTATCCTCACACTGACACAACCAGCCCTACCTCCTATCAGAAAACATCACTCCACTGCAGACACCTCTCAGGCTGAGCAGCACTAACCTGAGCACACCCAGCCCCTCACAGCCAGGGACAAGTCTCACACATCGGATACCGCTACTGCCGGTCTGACGTGTATGAGACCTGCCCGGCCTGTGAAAACCAGCATGGTCTCCCCAGGCAGTCACCCACGGAGGGTGCTCACAGCATGCTGGGATGACGGCAACATGCAGTGCGGAGGGCCCCAGCCTCCTCTGGCCCTTACCGTGTGTGCTGCTGCAGGTGGGAGAGCTGGCGGAAGGCCTTCTGGCAGAAGCTGCACGTGTAGGGCTTGGCCCCTGAGTGGATGCGAATGTGCTGGGCCAGGTAGGAGCTGTTGGCGAAGCTCTTGGAGCAGTGAGGACACTTGTGTGGCTTTGTCTCCGTATGGGACTTGGAGTGGATCTGCATCTCCGACTTGGAGTAGAAGGTCAGCGAACACATCCGGCACCTGGGACCGGGGTGAGGGGAAGAGACAGTGTCACATGGGGGTAAGCCCCAATATGGATCAGCTCTAACTGGATGGGATCTTCCACACTGAGTGAAGAAGGGGCGTTTTCTCGCTATGTGGTTCTGGGGAGGTTTCACCCGCGACACTGCTCGGCTGCGAGTACTCCTGGGACAAACTTAAGCTGGGAACTGGTGTAACAGACCAAACAATACCTCACAGCCAGACAAGTAAAGGTCTTGGGAAGAAACCAGCTAAGCTTGCAAGAGACAGGGCAGCACTCTGGAAATTTTCCAACAGCAATCCTAAGGGGACAGGAGTAATAATTCCCAGACAAAAACCCCACTTCGTTCATCTGTGATTTATTTCAGTCAAAAAAACCTTGGAAAACCTGGAAATTGCAGGTTATGGTTCATCTTCATGTTAAAAGTTAATTCTATGTAGTGTGACATCTGTGAGAGTAGTTATGGCCAAATCCACTTACCTCTCTCCCATTTTTGGAGAAGACACTCAAATATTTAGGATACAAAATGCTGAGATTAACAGCAGTGCTGCTTTCCTAGTGGGTCTCACAAAGATACTCTGAATATCAAATGTGGTAGTTCATTGGTCTAGTAGGCTTTCATCATTTCAGTCTTACTGATGTGATGCAAAATGTTTTGTCTGGGCGTTTGGATCCATCTGTTCCCATAATGATCAGAAACGTATTTGTTAACACACAACTCTTTGAACAAGAAGAAGCAGTTGGCATCACTCTGCTATGGATGCTGCTGTTAGAAACTGTTCCTCCACCACGACACCAGGCTGTTAAGAGAAGCTCGTACTGTTTTACAATTCAAGATGGTAAAAGCTTTTGTGGGTGGTAATTTGACAGAGAGATAGAAGCTGCGTCCAAGTTACTGAACGTTTTTTCCCCCCCAAATGTGTGTCAACTAAGGGGCAGAGTTAAGGTTATCTGAACTTAGATTTTTCATTTGCATTAAAGAAAAAATTGAACCTGCACATGTAACTTCCAGGGTCACATTTGAGAGAAGAAATGCCTCCCAGAGGAAGTCTGGTTAACATGAATTCAACCTCCGCGGTGTTTTTGTCTGGGAATTTCCTCAAATTTTACAAGTGTTTACAAAACTGCTCAGCAACAAAAGTCTCTGCAGGTATTACAAGCCACAGAGAGCTGATCCCGCTCTTCCCCATATCCATCTCCTCTCAGGAAGATACTTCATTACATCTACTGTTGTGACTCTGTTGGAGCCAGAAGCTTTATGACRTGTGCAGTCTGATCAGTGTATGTCATGTAAGCAGTATTTATCCAGCACCTACCTTAACTTCCACAGGCCCTTCCAAGCCACAGCTTGATTCCAAGCCATTTAGCTGGAAGCCACGCTTCCCTAGCAAGCACTCTTAACATACACCTGTCGTAACACTTCCCTCCTCTCCACCACCACTCTATTACATTCATTATCATCTCGAACAGTTGTTCCCACGTGTCCTACCTTCATCTTAATCCATTTTAATTGCAAACCCTAACAGAACATGCAAACTGAGTACATCCTTACGTAAATCCCTCCTCACACACACACCAATCCCTTCTGGAACCAACAAACAGAAGCGATTTGGCTGTTCATCCCTACATCTATTAAAGATATAAAGAGTAAAAAGCAACATCAGGACCATCTTTTTAAAAAAGTAGCTCTTGGTTTATAAACCAAACTATCTCAACTTGCACAGCTTGTTCCAGACTTCCCAATATGCTAGACTTGAATGCAGCATATGTATTTTGCAGTTACCAAGTCATACTTACAGGATGAGGATTGTGTATCCTTGAAAGCACCAGCATCAGAAATAACTTTGAGGTGAATACTGAACTGAAAAATACCTAAGAGTCGCCAAGTCCAGTTCCCTGCTAATGCAAGCAATTACAGCGCAATCCCATGCTTGACTTTTAGCAAGCTCCTTCTCAGCAGATGTTGACTTCCATTACTCTCAACTGAACCCCGTTCCACAACATCAGCCCTCTGATAAGGAACCATTCAATTGAGAACAAGCTCCCAGTGCGATGCTGTGCTAATGCGGCTCACCAAAACAAAGGGGAATAGCAGGTATCATTTTTGTAAACAGGAGTGGAGTGACTATTCTTGCCAACAGCATGTCTAATTCTGAAGTCCATGTCATCAACAATTATTGAAAAACTCACACAGGCTCAGCAAACTTAAAGAATGATGGCATGTGGAAAATTGGCTTTGCTGGAAGGATTCACTGACTCCAGCTGATCTAGGTTTGGAGTAAAACTTAAAAGATAACTTGGTCAATACCCAAAGATAATCTACATAGGGAGAAAAATACCAGTTACTAGGGGCTTATTTTATGAGGGAAAAAAGGTATAACGAGAAACAACAGCTGACACTAGAAGTTAAAAAAAAAACAAGAGGAAAAAGACCTTTTCCAGCTGTGGGAATAATGCGTCTTTGGCACAATGCTTGGAGGCTACACCATGGTCTCAATCACTTGGCCCCTACAATCAATATTCTGAGAATCCAACTACCTTTCTGAAAGAAATACCCTTCTAAGGGTTTTGCTCTAGTTTTAATAGAATGCTGGGTACCAATCTCTTCTGTGCTGTACATGACTCTATATTTTAAATAGTCTGTTCTCTTCTAAAAATTTAACGAACTTTACCATGCCATCAAGTCTAAGTAGTCCCATGCATTAAATCTATAGTGCCATAAAGCCATCTATTTTATCTTCCATAACTTCTGTGCACCCATTCCTTTACTTATTTGCTTTGCCAGGTATATGCCTTCAGGTCAGAAATTCCCTAAAATAAACTTTAATGAAGAGAAAGAGACTGCACGTCCTTTTCTATTTTCAAAATAAAATTATAAAGAAGTTGTTTCAAAACCTCAGTGGCACTTGCRTAACAATGATAAGCCTGATTGTCAGCAAAAACAGGTCTCAACAACAATAACAAAACCCACAAAAAACCCCAATCCCCCCAAAAACCCCAGAATCAAAACAAAAACCCCAAACAAACCAACCAACCCCTGTTGTCTGAATTCAGCAGCTACAGACATTCTGATATTGTTTTTCAAACAACATTTAGAATGAAAATCTTGCAAGGACTCATTTTCTAATCATCTAATTAGCATCAACCCTGAGAGAGCAAGAATGTTATGCAGCATTAACGAATTCATGAGCCTTATGAGTTAAAAAAAGCCCTGGAATATAACAGAAAGTTGCATTTCAGAATTTTATATTGTGTGGTATCACGCTTTTTCAAGGGAACAAATGATCCATTTAATTAAGGGCTTCGCATTCTGCCTCAGACAACATCAAATATTAAAGGGGAAGATGCAATCAGCCCTCTAGTGGGCAAATATGGATTCAAAAAAATGTTAAATCTATATGGATAATGAGAACATCCCATCTGACACTAGTAGCGTTTCAGTATTCTACTTCAGTGAAATTCTGGCTGGGGAGAGGAAAAGTAGGGAGTGCTCCTTGCTAAACATGAATGAAACACTATGTGAAATAATTGATTTCCCCCCTCCCTCTGTTTAATATCCATTTTTAATAGTCTCCCCACTGTGCTTCTAAACTACCCCTCCTTTGGCTGTATTGTTGCTGATAGCAAGTAACAGAAATGACTGCAGCATTCCCATTGACAGTGTGACACAACATCCCTGCAGCTGCTTGTTATGGCTCTGCAAATTCAGACAGCCTTGGAGAAAATATCCTTAATAACACAGAGGTTCATATCAACAGTTAAATTAGCAGTCAGCCATATGCCAGAGATCAAAAGTAACCCCTTCCAATCTTTACAATGCCTTCTTTTTACAGGAAATCTTCACGGAAATAAAGTAAGACATTCAGAAAACGTTCATGTTAGACAGAGACTCTCAAAAATCATGAAATGCCAGTAAAAGGTGGATGTACAATTCTAATTCTACTCCCATATGAAAGTCATCACGATGACTCATAAACAAAATGATGCTTATAGCAACTAGACTACAACTCTGTGGCACATAGTGCTGTATTTTTTTCCACTTTTCATCGAATGTTCTGCCTCATTCATCAGATGCTGTTAGGAGATAAAATACCATCTGAAATACCAGCTCATAGTAAAATTTGCCTAACATGGACTAACAGCCTTTTTCAATCAAGTGCTTAATTAATCAGTATCACAGTTGTGAAAACTATGTTAGCTTTTACATGGCTCTGAGAATTCAAATTCCTAGTATCTACTGAGATTAGTCTTACAATTTAATTGAGTCCTTGCTTCTTCTGTTAGGCTACAAATACAAGTTAGATCACGAGTTAAAATAAATATCAAAACAGGAAGGCCTGAAGTTAAACTAGATGATAAGGGTAAGTTTAGGCTGTCAGAGCCAGCAGTTCATTTAGCAAGGAAGGAAATGTCCTGCCTTTGCAATGCAGAGTTAATGAAGTAACTAATGCAAGCATAGCACAATAATGGATGCACAGTTCATGATAAATGCTAACTTGACCCTTGCATTCCCCTGATGCTTTTTTTAAAGCTGAAGTTAAACATTTTCTTGTTAAGATTTTGTAAGAGGCAGGGGAAAGGAGACAAAACTAACTTCCAAGATACACAGGTAGAAAACTTGGCTAACACCTAAATAAAGCCAGTGAGTATGAAGGTGCCAAATGAAGGCACAAGAATTGTACCTCTGCTTCCACACTGGCACATCCAGCATCAGCTGCAATTCAAAAGTCAATGCTGCACTTCCACTGAACAATGTACACTACTGGTGAGTGTAACAAATCTATCAACTATGCTCAGAGATCTTGGTCAACTTATTTCCACAGTCCTTCAGTCATCTGGTGGCTTGGTAAGGCTGCAGAAAAGCATACTCTCCTGGCAAGGCAGCAAGTGGTTTTAAATGCTCTCATCATATGGCACTTTCCCAGTTCTCAGATTTGAGGGCATTCCTGCATTTTGTCCATATTTCCAAATGACCTTAAAAATACCTGACTCAGAATTTTGTGGTATTTCAGCACACTCCACAAGTTGCCTGTCTTCTTTTAATGACTCCATCATTTATGCTTTCAACAGTTGCACCATAACCTTTTCTGTCACAGTCTCGCACCTGGAGCTTTCATGATGTTACTAATTCCTAAAAGTCTTTTTCACAGTCATTGATTTCCAGGATACTGTTCCTCCATATTCCTTATCTTTAGATCAAAGACATTAAATAGTCCAACAGGACACTTCTGTCTGATAATGTTTTCCATTGTGTCCAAACATCAGGACCTCAGGCTGCTGGAGAAGTCACACTGTCCCAAAAGGCTAAGTCTGCCATTGGACTGTATTAAAATATATTTTATCTGAGCAATTCTAGTTTAACAACCACATAAAGATCCCTTTTTTTACAGCTATCCACCAGCATTGCTTTTATCTGTAAATTATCACCCATGACTTTCTGTTGACTTCCAAATCATTGAACATGATGCCTAAGACACTGTCTACCAATCTTTGAAATCAGTCACCATTAGCATAAAACACCAACAAAACAATAAAACACAACAARGTGCTTCCTAGTATAGTGATAATATGTAAGAGCTAAAATGAAAAGAATACCAAAGGCCCATTAGAAAGCAGTAGCRAATTTGGAAACACCAGGATCAAGTTCATCCATGTCACCATAATTTGTCTCCGCAATGGAGCTGTGTTCTCATACAGCCTTATTGACTGTTTCCACAGAACTGCACTCTTGTTATGTTGCACTGACAGATATTAAACAAGCAAGCATTCAGCATTTCCTATCACCACTCTGGACAGCCTTAAGTCTTACTGACCACATGCAATTCCAACCTTATGAAGCAGAATCACTCATCTCTTGTACCCACCACAGCACTATCAGTGCTCCGTAAGAACTCATTTATCCCCACAATGTCCCTGTTTTATTTTATGTGAAGGAAAGGAATCACAAAAGACAGAGTGAAACAGTAAGAGAGACATACCCACTAATTCCAAGTGGCCAAACTGATACCTGTGACCCCTTTTTTTCCTTTAAAGGAAAATTCCTATTATATACATTCATATCACAGCTCCTGTAGATTTCTATGCTACAGCTACGAGATKCAACACTTCTGCAAAGCAAAACACGGTGTGAGCTATAACAGAGGACTATTCAATGATACTTGAGATTATAGTTTTGAGAACACYAAATGTTATTTATTTCAGGATAACTCTATATGGTCATTTGTAGCCTGAGACAAATGCAAATCCACTGAAGATTCGACCCAACTCATATTTGCACACACTTCAAGGCAAAATGATCTGTAGGGCTGTAGGATCACACAGGAATGTGTGGCAGAGGCAAGTGTAATCAACAGTTCTTCACACTAGCAAATGCCTTCCCCAAATCATCCTTCTCAATTCCACAACCCCATGTCAACGCGTTTTATTTTAACAGAACATTGAGTAAATGTGCAGGACTCTGACAGGCTATCCATGTACCAATAACTAATCAAGGACGGTATCAAAGTGCATTGACTCAACAGGGCCAAATTAAGGTGTGATCAGATAAGATGTGCAATAAAGAGTTTTGAAGTTCTCTTTCTCCCCAGATGAAACTGTAACTGTCCCCCTTACTCCGGTGCACACACTCATTCCATTGACAAGTAACATGCCAAAATCAGAATTCGTGACTGCAGAACTTTTCCTGTCAATTCTTTCTGTGTGGCACTATGAGGAACTGCCAAGTGAAAGCACATACGTGCACATACACACAGCTAYAATATCTCAGCAGAAGGGAGAGAACTTCCATAACACAAGTTTTTACCTTATTATACCCTGAGGCATGTGGCTAGTCTAATTGTCATTTTCTAACCTCCAAGCACTGCATTTCTATATAAAGCAAGGATTATGCGTACAAACGGCATGTGTTCATGTAGATGTCCATGTGTGCCTGTCCTCCTCAGAATTTTGAGAATAAGCCAACTTCACCCAATCTGGAAAAGGGGTAAGGATCTTAAAAGTCAATACAAGTCTCAAAAATGTGCAGCTAAGGAAAGAAGAGAGACTCTATTGGAGTCCTCTGCTGAGGGAAAGGCTAATAAGCTCACCCTTGATTAGCCATCAGAGAATCTACACAGGAGAGAGCCACTGGAAACCAGGCTTCATTAGTTCCGCTGCTCACGGAACTACTTGTTAAAAAAAGCAAACAGAAATTCCAACATGTGGCATCACACTGCCACCCACATTGGTCATCAGCAATCTTAAGATACATTGCACAGACCTCTGCCACTGCAGCTAGGACGATAAATGACAGCAACACTACTTGGACACCTACTCTAGCCTGAGAGGGAGATGAGGTTCTTTGCCAGAGAAGGTCACATTCTTGTGCTGACATCAAAGACATGGCAAAATTTAGAAACACTGGGTTTAATATCTCTAGGCTTTGGAGCGAATGTGGTCAAACTTTCTGCCTGACACTTCAAACTTAATTCCCACTTTGCCTTAGCCTTCTGGTCTCTAGCAATCCCCTCTCTCTTGCACCAAGGCCCACGCCCAAGCTCTTTATCCACATGGTCCAGCCTCTTGATCCTCTACTGCAGGGGCTCTTCCCTATTTCATTCCCTCAATTACCTAACACTTGTCTCCTCTCTCCCATGCTTCTGTTTGTCTGTCCACATCCCATACTCTTGTCCCATTCTGTTCTGCCAGTTCTAGGTATCTCGTTTTCCAGCACCTAGCAGGTCTGGTTCTTTCCACCTCCCCTCAGTCTTGGCCCTTCATAGCTTATCCCTGTGCTAGCTTTCCCATCTCTTCCTCGCAAAGAGGCTCCCCATCACATCCTCTGCTGCATTCCCTAGTTTGTAGGCTCTTGTCTTTTCTCTCTTTTCCTTTTTGATTCCCATCTCTACCAAGTTCCCATATTTCCCCAACACAGACAGCTCCAGTCCCTGCACATCTCATTCTCATCCCTGCTACACCTGAACCAAGCAGTGTCTTCTCGCACCTTGCCTTTGTGCCCATCAGATGGGGAGGTTACTGTCCACACTGGGCCCTAAAGGCTCCCTTCTGAAGCAGAAGGAAGAGCAGTTGTGACTGAAGGAGAAGCATGCTTGGCCATTCAGCACAACTCTAGAAGATGCTTAGAGCTGCAGAGAGAGTACTAGACCAGCCTCATACAGAAACTGAGAGAAATTAGAGTGTATTTGTCTCCTCTGTGGAAACGGACTGTCTGATCAGTGCCTGGAGTCATGCAAGCCTCAAGAAACAGCAAAGAGGATATAATCTTCACATATTTCAACCACCAAACTATAAATCATCTCAGAGTATGCTTAACAGATTTTTTCCRAGCTTACAACTGCCCAAATTCAACAATATTTTCAGACATACATGGCTTACAAAAGCCATAGCTACCACATTTCAAATCTCAAAACTGTGTGAAGTTCACCAAACAGCAATGCTAAATCCAGAGCAGGGCAGAAAAAATAGGCTTAAAACAAGATAYGTCTGAGAACATGCCCATCTGCTGTATTTGAACCACTGGTTCCCCTTGGGTACTTAATTTTCTCACTAATGAGGGCCTCCATCCAGCTTCCTCACCTTCTACAACTCAACTTACTAAGGCTTCTGTACACTTTTGCACCTTGGACTCACCTCAGAAGTTTCCTATGTCCCTCAGCTCCTTATTGTCTCCCAACCTCCCTGCTGCTCCCCAGTGAAAGTAAGGAAAACTCCAAACTAGAAAGTGGAGAAGACAGAGCTTGTTGATTACTCTATGATGGCAAGGGCTTTCTCAAGCCTACAACCTTTCTGTTGGTATCTGAGGCTCCAGAGCACGGCTTGCAAAACCATTCCAGACTATTAACTGGTATTCGTCCTAAATTTTACTTAATACTGGAACCAAGAAGTGCCTATAGRGAGCTCTCTTCCTCTTACAAAGAAACTATTTTGAGAACTGTCAAGAGAAAGAGAATTGATGGTCTCGCCCAGAGCAGCTGAACAACTTCATCAGTCTTGCCCACTGATCACATCACATCACAGACTTCTGAAAGTGCACAGGCACCACAGCAGCACTAAAACCCAATACTACTGGATCCAGGACCTGTTTGTTACCTTTTCCAGCACCTTTTAGAGCACTGAGAAGCAGCCATGTGTTTCACACTGCCAGCATCTTACTAGAAAAACTCTTGATGTTGCTGTCATTTTCCAAAGAAAAAGTGAATTCTACAAAAATATCAGGGAAGATTAACAAACAGCTGACGATGAATCCAGACAAGACTGAAGTGACATTACTCATGAAGGAAAATGCTTCACAGGACTGGGTTAGATGCTATCCCCTGCAGGTGCAAGCATTCTTCCAATAGCACAATGCAAATCACCAAGGACTCTGCCAGACTAATCCTAAGGATAGGTGTCAAAGATATGCAAGTATTGCCATCATTAGCAAAAGCCTCACACCTTCTCTTACAAAGAAAAACCTAGTCATAAAGATTCTTGCATCACTTTCACAGCAGGTGACTTACTCGCTTCTAGAGACGATAGAGCAGCAAAACAGCTGCCATTTGCTGGAGCAGGAATCTCTACATTTAGTAGAGAACTGGATGAGCTGCAATATATGCATCAAGGTTTGTGCTCCAATTCCTTCCACATCTGCCTGGCTGTGCTGCTCATTCAAGGCCATACTTTGTTTTTGTCACCACACTAGCAGTCAGGAATTATGGCTATTAGCCACCTGACCACAAACTCAAGACATAAGAGCTCAGAGAGCTCAAAAAGAAAAGTTAAAAAAATAATTAAATTTGACAAAATAATCCCAGGCTTTAGGAATTGGGTATTAAAGAAGTCACATTCATCAACATAGTACAACTCCTTCCAGGAATCTGAGTAGGTTATTCTCAGTGTCTCATCATGAGAATCAGTGAAATCATACAAACGTAGTCATATGAATGCCACAACCAACTCCTCCTCCAGCCTGAGAAAGGAGCAGGAGTAGAAGAACCTCACCCACAGTCTTAATTTAGCTAGGATATGTCTGCATACTGTATTGACGGGAACTACTGAAATCATCCCCTAGAATACAGAAGGAAGCCAGCAGTCCTCAAAGTTTTAATTTGTGAGTCTATTCATATGCATATTATGGAGAAACAGTTTTACTATCTTTCACAAAGGTTTTCTCTCCCACAGCTCCAACAGAAGATAGCGTTTTCCTTTATTTTTTCAACAATCATTTTTAGTTCCAAACTTGCACGTGGAATGCATCATCCAGAAAGGAGATCTCAAGGAGAGCAGAAGTACTCCTTGGTGGTCTTCAATAAATCTCAATTTAGCTATCACACATCCTTAGCACTGCTCAGAGGAAGGCCTGCTTGGGGCTTGCTTGGGACAAGGGCTGGAGGAAGAGGTACCACACTYGGACTAAACATAAAGACAAGAAATCTTCCCAGTTACATATTCCCACACACAAACTAATTTGGTTTTTTCCCTGCAAAGCCTTTTTCATGAGCTGTTACACAGACTATGCGTGTTCATAAAGTTTCTGCTGAGTCATTCCACCTGGTCTTGGGCATTTTTTTCCAAACTTACAAGTAAACAAGGAGCTATAATTAAAGCCCTGGTTCAGCTTTAATTCTAGTGTTCACTGCCAATTGTGTCCCCTGTAAATACATATTTAAMAACCTAATTAGCAACCCAGACTGTAAGCAGCTTGAGTAGTGTGGAACTGTGGCTACGGCCCAAAATAAATGGTGGGATTACAAATAGCAAGCTACCTAACACTCCCACCCTTCCTCGCCATACGCTGATTATATTTTCAAAGTGGAAGAACTGGGACATTGGCTAGGATAAAAAGGCTGATCCAGCTCTAGTTTCGTACCCATTTAACTATGTTGATTAAAAAATGTAAATGTTTAAAAAATGCTACAGTTAAAAGTGAAAAAATGCCTGAGGTGGATGCACAGATTCTGTGTGCATGCCTTCATATTCCTATGGCTTAATTCCAGAAAGATAACTGAATCTGTACCAAAACAGAGAGCATCTAGGATGGTAAAAGGAAAACTGTTTGAGATGGGATTGTGGGCACATTGTAGGGAAGTGAGAAGACCCAGGGACCATCTCCTATTTCTGTTTCAATTTGGCTGCTACTTTGCCTCCTATTTATTTTAATCATCTGTCAGAAACGGCTATCACTGAATCACCCGTAAGTGCTCCTGCTTCCCACCTAAGACAGACCACCACATTTACTCCCTACCACTTGTCTGCTCTGTCTGGTTCCCAGATTTTCTAAAACACCCACACTGCTTATCCTCTGGTTCAAGTATTCTCTCCTAGCTTATCTCTCCCTTCCCCACCACTCTTAAACTCAAGCCACATCCCTCCAAGCTCAGAAACCCAACCTCAGGGCTCAGAACTCTCCTCCCTCTTATCTGATACAGTTAGGGTTCAGAAACACCCTTATATTTAATTCAGAAATACACTTTTTTCCCCCCATTTTGTTTGGAATGCTAGGAGATCACACGGGGCAATGCACACAGGAGCAAACACTATCACCACAGTTCACTTCCTGCTCTGTGTGTCTCCAGTTTGTAGTCTTCACACTGGACAGACTGGAGTCCTAAYTGAGGAGCATCCAGGTCCACCAGGGCTCCCAGCTACACCAGAAGTATTCCAGCTGCACTCTGCAGTACACCAGCCATACTACCTGGCTGTGCCATCAAGGATACAGTTTCGCCTCCAAAACATCCCGCTCATTAACTAACSTAGTAACATTAACGACTGTATATTCAGGAAATCAAGGCTGTCCACTAAGGAAATCCTTAGTTTTGCATCAACCCACCAGCTTGTAAATGTTCCTGACCAGAAACAAAACTCAACTCTTTCTCCAGCTCATAGATTCTCTACTCAGGGACYCTCCAGGAACAAGGCAGAGATCTCTTCTTCCCTACGTAACCCTCTGAAGGGTTAAATACACCCCCGTCCCCATGCAATGTTACAATCAAGGTTTAACCCCACTCCCCACCTGTATGTCTTGCCATCCTTGTGCTGGTCCTCATCATCCTCGTTTGTCAGCACAAAGGGGTCGCTCATCTCTGGCAGCCCCGACTCCTGCAATCGCTTCTTCTTCCGGCCCCGGGGTGGTTTGGGGGCAACTCCCCCAGCCCCGCCACCCCCTCCACCTTCAGTGAGGGTGGTTGTCCCTTTCTTGGACAGGTCTGGAACCACCTGCAGGGCTGCCTGGGAGCCAGGGGGTAGCGCAGAGACAATCATGGGAGCTGAGATGGGAAAGGTTTGGGCAGAGGCGGCTGTGGTCACCAGAGAACCTGATGGGGAAGTTATCACCAGACCAGGACCTGCAAACAAAGGAAAATGGAGGAAGTCAGTTATTACATCTCCATTATGCCCAACCCCCTTATCCCAGAGAAGCACCTACTTCTGACTACAACACAAACAGAAGAGTAGCTTCCCCTCCCCAAGGCATTCCCAGTCTCCACTCCTGGAAGTCAAACTTCCATAAAGACGGTGGATGTACGGAGTGCCTAGAGATTGCCAGTGAAAACATTTCAAGGCAGTCCACACCATCAGCAAGGCTAGGAATAATGTACAGCCCAATAAGGATTCTCCAGGACCTCGTGTTTCCCCATCCCAGAGTCTCCTTTGTATGCTGCTGAAGTCCTTGGATTCCCCTACCTGCTGTCATGAGCCCAGCAGACTGCACTGGTACCACGGTGATGTTCTGAGTCACAGGGGCTTGGCTATGTGGTGTCAGCTGCTCTGGCTTGGTGTCCGAGTCCATGGAAATTCCCGTGGGCAGGGCCACAGAGGTGGGGACTGTCAGCAAGGTGGGATAGTGGGGGGGAGCCAGGCTGCAGCCCTTCTCTGTGGGCAAGAGCTGCTCCTTCATCTTGTTAATAAACATGGTGTTCTCAATCTAAACAGGTGGGAAGGACAGGTTTTAGGATACCCTGGCACATCTTTGCCCAGCATTTGGCTGAGCAAGAAATGCAACATAAACACTTATCATGCATAAACTTCTAACAGGAAGCAAGAACAACATTAACAGGTTGGAAGATCTTACCTGTCCCGAGACGGTGGGCACTGCTGGCCAGAAGTACGGAGAGGAGTTGAAATGAGATTCTTCCATCCTAGCTGGGCACAGGCGGCAAGAAGAAGGGGGAAGGGAAGAGGAATGGAGGATAAGGAAGACACACACACACACAAAAAACCCATTAAACCCAAAGAGACTCCAACATGGAACTGACTCAGTCTAATGCTGCGACAGTTCCTTAATCCCCCGTCTTTCTTAATCAACTTCTCCCCCCTTTTGAGCTATATTCCCAAATCAAAAAATTATTTTCAGAGGCAAAAGGCGTCTGCTATTCCCACAGGCTTGGGTCCATCTGAAATGCCTCTTGCCCAGCAGTCCTCCTTGCAAAAGATAGGACTGACCAGAAACCCAGAACACCTCCAAGTTTTCCCAGTTATCATCTGCCCGAGTACATAGCATAAATGAAGTCTGTGCATCTGCAACCAGGCAAATACAGATGAAAACCATTTTTCACCATCACAGACAGTCTGACCCCACAGGCAGTGAAGATTTTGGACCTTGCCTGTCCCTCCACCCCAGCTCAATACCCAGATGCAGCAAAGGGTCATTAGCATTATGTTACACAGGAAGAAAGACAGGCAGAGAGAGGGAAACAGACTTGCCCAAGATAACAGACAGCCACAGCAGACCAAGAAGTCAAGCTTAGGGCTCCTAACTTCCTGCTGCCCACCCCAGCCCCACTCTTGAAAGAAACACAGAAATATCACTCAATATTCCTGCTCTCATCCAATCAGACTAAGCAGTAGGAAAAGAACCTGACTCCCCTGCTCCTGAGATACCCTGTTTCCAAATGAGATTATGGCACAGCTCTCTGTTGCCCATTTCATTTCCATCTTTGGGACAAGATTCTGTAGACTCTGTCCCCAGTCAAGTGCCCACTGCTCCACCTCAACTCTCCATGCATTCAGAAGACCAGTTAGACACCAAAAGAGAGTCTCCTGGACACAGAGCTGTAATCTCTTTAGGAACACCTGACTGAAGAAGCACTTTTCTTTCTAATCCTTACATTCCTCTGTGTAATAGCGTTGTTGGACAAAATTTGTTACACATGCAACACCCTATTCAAAACCTAAATAAATTAAGAAAACAATTATTTTCTGAAGCAGAAGAYACACCTGTTCCTGAAAAAATATGGCAAAACTGGTGGATAAAATACACGTGGTAAAAACTATGCTCAGAGTACACTGGCAGAGAAAACAACCACTGTAGGTTTCTCGTGCAGCTACCTGCAAAATGTCGCACTCCTGTTTTTGTTGTGGTATGTCAGTTGTCTAATTAATGAACCAATAGTTTCTGAGGGGCCTATCTCAATCATCAGGGGATCTCAGAGGCATGCCCYAAGTAGCATGAAACACTTCTATTACAGAAGTCTATCACGACAGAATAAATACATGTGGAATTGCTGCATGTGAGCCAAAATGCAAAGATAATTTTCCTCTATGTAGAGAAGCAGTATTTAAATTAACCAAATTACCCAATAATTTTGGTTTTATGAATTGCTCATGCAACAGCAAGGCCAAGTATTCCCGCCTCAATCACTCACTGCAAATCAACCAATAAACACACTTAAGGATAAATTATTTACCTTATGTTGGTGGCATGCAGTCAGACTGCTCGCTGCCTGACTGAATTACTCTGGATTTACACTGCTGTGATTCAATCAGAGTCTGATGGGGCAAGACTCTTACCTTCCTTCCTCTGCTTTCTTTTCTAAGCCAAATTAATTATTAAGTACACTGCCCACAGCACAGCCCTATGCATGTAACACTTAATTACACGACTTTTTTCTTCCACAGGATGGGCACACATGAAGAGATAACACATCCTTGGCAACTGAGCACCACCTGAATCAAGAAGGGTATTTTGTTTGGAATTTCCAAGTTTGGGGTTTTTTGCTTGGCTTTGTGTTTGTTTTTAAAATAAATAAGCCCTTATTTTCTTAGCTTCCACATCAAAAACACCAAAGTGAACCTAATTCTCTAAAAACATAAAGTTTCATATAATAATCAGATGCATTTTCCAAAGAAACTTTGTAGTCATCCAAGACTCCCTTGAATGCAACTGCAAACTTCAGGAGTTAAACAGAAAGATGCCAATTTAAGCAAAAATCTCACAACAGCTTTCTTATTTAAAGAGAACAAGTAATGCAAGGCAAATCCATTCCCAGATTCCAAAAGCCAGACTAGCAGAGGCCAGGGCACTCAGTGGCTGCCTGTCTCCATCTACTCCTCTACCAGAACTTCACAGAGAATCTAACTTTTGTCTGCTTAGGTTACAAAGTGTGCAAGTCAAAATACAGCTTTTATTGATTCTTCAAAGGATGGCTACACTGATTTCATTAAAATCCCTTAGAATGCACCTCCCCATCCAAAAATCTTCATGTTTGAGCGGATTACCAGGCCTCAAAACTTTTGGCTTGAAAGGCTGAAGTGTGATGGAGTTATAAGAATGTGGAGGAAAAGGAGAAATGGTGTAAAAGTTGAAGCTTTCATGCAATTTCTCTAGCAAGCCAGTCTTCCAAAGGCAGAAAACAAAGGTAAGATTCCTCCACCAACCTACTGTCCTAGTACCCACAGCTATCCCTCCCCTACCCCATTTTTAGGCTAAAGGGTATTTTGGAAACATGCACCCCTATTGGCAGCCCCCACTTAGACGCTGCTCACACTTACTTTACCAGAACTCTGCACGTAACCCTTCCAATTGCTCTACAACTACCAGACATGGGCTGGAGCTTCAACCCTGTACCACAGCACGTTCCCACTGCAGTGCCTTCATCATCCCAGCTTCCACAAACAGGCCAGAGATGGGACCTTCTTCCTATTCACCAGTCTAGTATCAGACAGATGTCAACGTACCCTCCTGATATAAACCAAAAACACTTTCTATGTACAGACCACAAATGTACATACACCAAATAAACAACCGAGTGAACCAGAGAACTCACAACGGACAAAGGGATCTGGAGTTTAGATCTCACAGAGTACTTCACAGAATCACATACTTAACGTGCTGGATTTATACTTCTTGGCAGGTCATCACTTTAATCATAGACAGATAAAAGCACGTGCAAGTACACGGTGAGGTAGAGGCTGTGTTTCTGGAAGGCACAATCAAGGGTGGATATGCAGGTATTTATTCAGAGGGTGACTTTTAACACGGTTTTCTTTATTCTCCAGATACCTGGCTTTTATTTTCTACTCGGTGCAAAGTTTTCAAAGTCAACAAAAGGCCCCGAGTGTGATACTTAGAAACTATTTACACTGTTGTTTTATGTCTGCCCAAGATCTTTGCTCAATGACAARGAGCTTTTAGGCTTAATTGCTGCAAAATACTAAGGATGCTGTAAGCCACGCAGGCTGTTAGATCAAAAGCAAAAATGCTTCCACGGAACTCATAAGCACCAAAGAGTTCAAGCGCTGCTACACCTTTAGAACAAGCGCATTTGAACACATATCAGGAATACGCCGAATGTGCCGGACAAGGTCCTGAATCCCAAACCCGCACATCACAGACAGAACTTTGGTGCCGTTCCCCGACACTTGTGTAGCCTCCACCCCGACCGGCCGAGCCTCTATTGGCTGGAACAGCTGCCTGGCAGAGGACATAACCCTGCGCCTCAACTCATTCCAGGTGGTCARTCCCTTCTCCCGCACCCCGGAGATGCTTTCAAGCCCCCAGCTCAGGGACCCGCGGCCCATCCCATCCCTCCCACCCCGCGGGAGCCTCCGGGGCAGGGGCGGGGGTCACTCACGCAGCTCCGGGAGCTCCTTACCCCTCTCACTCTCCCTCTTCTTGCATTTCTCCTCCTTCCAGGGCCGGCTCTGCAAACAAACCGCCTCGGTTACCGGGGCGCCCGGGGCCCCGCATGGCAGCGGACGGCGCTTCGCGGGGCCCGCGGGCCGGGGCAGCCCCGGCCATGTGCGGGGCAGGCGCTCCCCACGGGGCCCGGACCCACCTCCCCCCGCGGCGGCCGAGGGCGGGGCCGGCCCGGAGCACGGCTCCCCCGTGGCGGAGCCCCAGACACCGGGACAGACGGGCGGACGGACAGACAGACAGACAGCCCGCCCTCCTCCATTTCCGCTTCCGGATCGCCCCGTCCCCGGAAGTCCCGCTGCCGGGACCCCCGCCCGCGGTACCGCAGCCCCGCATATTACCGGGCTCCCCCCCAGCGGCGGCCCCGGCCCGGCTCCGGCGGCGGCGGCGGCGGCCTCCTCACCGGAAAGACAGCGGAGAGGGGCTTCCGGGTCAGGGGGCGGGGCGTGCCTCGGCGCTTCCGGGTCGCCGAGAGGAGCGGAACGGCGTCATCGGCGGTTTTGCTTGAAAACGGGGCGGCGGAGCGGCGGCGGCGGCCCGGGGCAGGGCTCCCCTGGGCGGGGGTACCGGCAGGGTCTCCGCGGCCCGAGGTCGGGGCGGGGGTCGGGCGCGCGCGCTTACCGGAAGCGCCGAGGGCGCYGGCGCGCGGGACAGCCCGGGCTGGCGGAAGGGCGGAAGTGGCTGCGGGGGGCGGGGGGTGGGCGCGCGGCGTCCCCGAGCCCGGCCGGCAGGGCCGCTTCCGGCTTCGCGGCGTCACGTGATGGGAGCGGGCGGGGAGGTGGAGGCGAGGCGGGCGTCCTCATAAATATTCATGAGGTCCGTGAATAATTATTCGGCCGCCGCCGCTTCTGGGACAGCGCGGGATGGGGCGGCCGGGTTGATCCACACGAGTTGTCCCAAGGGGTGTGCCTGCCAGCGCGTGGAACGGTCCCGCCCCGCTGGAATGATTCAGAGGAGTTGTCCCAAACTTTGGCTATCCGCTCCTGGGACGGTCCCAGCCTGCGCTGGCTCGAGCGTTTCCTGGCACACTGTTAATGATGTTTGTCCTGTTCACCGAACGGAAGGGACTTCCAGCACGCTGTTTTTCTGCCAGATGGGCAAACTGAACCATCTCCTTCCCTGCTGGGAACAGGAGGGCCAGGCCAGGCGCGGAGTGGAGCGGGGTAACCCCGCAGTCGGCAGCCAGAGGCTCCACGTAACCTCACCCAAACACGAATTTCTTTCTGTATTTGCAACTGTTCACAACTTGACCCCAGAGGGGGCTGCAACTCACCGTTGTTCTCACTCATTTAAGAATTCAGTTTCACAGATTCAGCCCACCTAAGTTTTGTCTGGCGGCTCCCGCTGCCTCTCGTCCGCCGGCGCTGCCGGGCGTGCTGCTGTGCAGCGGGAGAAGCAGCAGGCGATCCATCCTTGCGGCCTCGGGGACAGTAGGGAAAAGGCATGAGGCTGTTCTGGCAGGAGACATCACGGAGGCACCCCACAACATCGCTAACCTGGTCTGGCTGGTCACCCCCACACCAAACGGGAGACATCCCACGAAATCACCAAACCATGCTGGCTGTTACTGCTCTGCTCTGTGTTAGACATTTTAGGTGGAAAGAGATTTTTGGATATCTTACACTTCATTCCGCTACTCATAGCAGGGTTAATTTTGGCAGTGGGCCCACCTCCCAGGTCAGGTTAGGTTGCCTTCCTCACCTGTGGTGTGGCGCACTGGGCGTTTGGCTGAGCTGTTTCAGTGCTCTGACTTGAGAGAAATCTCCTTTTTTAATTGTTGCATGAGTTTTCTGCCAGCTTGGCATGCTGGAACAGCTTTTTGGAGCCAGCATGAGTAAGAGGGTGGGACCAGGGAGAGCACAAGTACAGCAGCCAGCGGTTAGATTGGCTCGGGCGATCGCGAAACCGCAGCATCCGGAGCAGTGGGCAGAGGGAAATCTCCCGGCGGCTGAGAGGCAGGCGGCTCCAGCCACAGCGCCTGCCTGTCCCCAGAGGTGCTGGAGCATTGGTCATCCCAGGCGGCACAAAACTTCCTCCTGGGAGGAGTCAGGACTAGCTCTGCGTTCTTTAGCAGKAGTCACGTGAAGGCAATTGTTGATTTATTTAAATAAAAGGAGTTGGCAGCCTAATCAGTTTGGAAATTAATTTCCTTGTTAATTTGGGGGTTTTGACTTGTTCATGAATATTCACAAATGCTCATCTTGTTGTGTTTTTTTTTTCCCCTCCTCTATGTAATTTATTTTTGTGATTGTCAGATCACCTCTGAAGGTGACATTTCTCTCCTCGTTCTGCAACGCAGCAAATGTATGCAATCGTATGCCTTGGAAGAGGAAATCCAGCCTGGCACTGACATCTCTTTTACTTCTCTCTTCTTTGCCAGAGAGTCCTCTGTAGCCTCCTTCCTCCCTGCGTGATGCCTAGGAAGAAACAGGATCGAGAATCTCCTCGGTGGAAGAGGGCTGGCCTGGACTTGATAACTGGGAGGTGCTTGTCAGAATGCCCTATACCTGATAAGGAAAATTGTCACTTGAGGATTGGGACAAAGTGGTTAATTTTTCTTAGGGTGCCTGGATTTTTCTGCTCCCCCTCCCGCCCCGCACTGCCAAGCACCCTTCAGTAGCACGTGAGGCAGCGTGACTAACATCTGCCACAGACACTTGATTTGTCTTATCTCCTTTCTTTAGGAGGAGGCAAAGTCAGAGAAACACGGGTGTGTGTCTCTGGAGAGTACAGCTGATCTCTTCACCTTCTTTCCCAGCTCTCTGTTGCCTACCTTTACTTATCCTGCCTGCCTTTGCTCCTCTCCACACTGGGGAAGAGCATCCTGGTTGCAACTGCTGGTTTCTCCGCGTCTGTGTCCTACATGTGTGTTTAGGACTTCTAGGGTTTCATAACATCGACCAGCTGGGCTCAGCTGAGGAGGGTGGCGAATAAAAACCTGTGTAAAACTGCTGGTGCTGGGGGCAGGAGGAGCAGTGTGGGGTGAAGAGGTGCCCTCCTTATCCTGTGCTCATGCACTGAGACAGGCTTGGTCAAGAGCCAGCCCCACGGCAAGTAACATGATGTGTGTAGTGGAAATCCCAGGCTCAGTGGCTGCTTCCAGACCAGCTCATTTCTTTAGGAAGRTCGACTTTGGTGCAGCCTCCATCTGTATGACTTACTCAGAGGCTGCCATCTCAGGGCTTGTGGAGCTGCRTGGGGAGGGATGGCCATGCTGCACCAGCCATGGGGTTCACCCAGCAGCACTGCCAGCCCAGGCTGGGAGCTGGAAAGGGGGTGACAGAGAGGTTTACAATTTGTACAGCAGTAACATAAGCCAGCAGCAATGCAAAGCGACTGCAGGAGGTAACTGCGCCCTGGAGCAGGTGGTAGGTGGAGGTTAGTGGGGCCTCCCTCCCGGGAGCAGAATCRTGCAAATAACACAGCTGGGTTCCCACCTCCTGCTGAGGGCACCAGCTCCTGACAAACTCAGAAAATATGTGGAGAAAGACAGCCGGTTACCACGACAGTTGCTCTCTCACAACCTTTGTAACAAGCTCTTCTATGCAGCTTGGCCCAGGAGGGTGGCAAACACACACCTCCACGCTGGCTGCCTGCTCCATCTCCCATCCTTGTTGCCTCCTCCACAATCACATCTGACTGTCACGTTCCCACCTCAGCGCTTTCCTTCTTTATCTACTCTCCTGATTTCTCCATTTCTCTATTTCTTCACCACCCCAGCACAAGGCACCCACCCCTGGACCTTCAGTGATGATTACAGACCGTCCTCCGGTGGTGCCACTGTACACTCTGTGCTTGAACAGCTTTTGTTTGCTGTCTGTGTGTAAACTGCACTGTTCACAGTGGCCGTCCCAGTAAGATAGGTGGTATTTTGTGTCAGAGGATCCTGCTTGGCTGGCTTCTAGGGCTGGCCTGATGTGTTCATTAAGCTGGCTCTAGTGGTACCTGAATTTGTAGGGGAGTACCTGACCAGTAGGCAGAGATGGACAGATAGACCTGGAAAGTGTGACGATGTAGTGACACACATTTTAAGGATGGAGGCTGTTCATTCTCGCCCAAATTTTTAGCTGTTTGTAGGACAATATTGGGTTTATCCTGCAGCTGGTATTTTAATCTTGTGAGTATGTTTCTCAGCAAGGCATGTTGTCCTCACTCTTTTCAGGGAACTGACATCTCTTTGGCAATCGGCTGATTAAATCCCCTGGCAGCACACAGCAGAGAGCATTTCAGCACGTCATTCTTGGGTTTTGTTTTTTTTTTTTTCTGCTGCATGGAAATAGATTGCATTTTCCCCTGCTTGGTAACTTCTATGCTTAGTGTTGTTTAAGCTTTTAGAAATGCATGGTAATGGAAGGTTATAGATGCATGTTATCCTGCACATGCTTGGTTGCCTGAATAATTTCATTACAGTGGCATCTTGCTCTCTTAAGGACAAGGAGCAGAAACCACACACCTGGGATACGCTTTGGAATTTGAAGAATATGCAACAACGATTCAATGGTTTTTCACTGGGAGAAGTCGGTTTCTCTGGAACTGGGAGCTTGGAGGTCCCTGTCGGGCAGGAACATWGTAACCCCGGATTGGATTGGCCTTGGCTCCAGGCTGAGTTTTAGTTACTGACACTTCTGGCCAATGTGCCATGGATACAAATCCCTTGATTTAGAAGGGGGAAAAGGTATCACTCCCTGCATGTGTCATGACAGCCAGAGTGGCTGTTCCTGAGGACCTGCAGCACAGGGCAAAAATCCCAGTCACATCAGAAGTGCCTGAGGGGGATCTCGTGTGGGCACAGCCAAAGCACACCACACATGCACAGGCAAAGCCTGCTCCAGTGGGGTGATAAGTTCTCTGTGGCAATAACCCCAGTAGGCTTACACCAAAATRTATTTTATTAGATCCGCACAAAAGTATCAAGACGCATTTTAAACATTTTAAACTCCTCAAGCAATGAAGGTTCCCTGAAGCCCAGGCTGCATTAGCAAAGGTGTAGTCAGCAGATCAAGAGAAATTATTATTCCCATGCATGTGTGTGGTGTGAGGCCCCACCTGGAAGATTACAGCCAGGACTGGCTCCTCAGTACAAGTGGATGTTGACAAACTGCAGCACGGCCAGCAAGAGGCCCCCATGATGGAGGGCTAGAGCACACAATGCACAAGGAGAAGGCTGGGGGAGCTGCGTTTGTTAAAGAGAGAAGACCAAGGGGGTGTCTAATTGCTGCCTGCTCCTACCTAAAGGAAAGCTGTAGAGAAGATGAAGCCAGACTCTGAGAAGGCAGCATAGTGAAAGTTCAAGAAATAATGGACAAATGTTGGAACAAAGGATATTCTAAACATGTATAAGGGAAGATTTCTTCCCCTTGGGAGCAGTTTAGCAGTGGAATAGGTGCCTAGAAAGACTGGGCAGTCTCCATCCTTGGAGGTGTTCAGAAGCTGTGTGAGCAAGGCTCTGAGCAAGCTGGTCTTGTTTTGGGTTACAGCAGGGAATTGGACTAGAGACTTCTAGAGATCACTTCCCACCTGGTTTTTCATGTGGGTCAGTGTTGTTGTGCTGCTGATCTGGCATGAGCCAATGTTCARTGTCTTCACAATGCTGGAAGCCAGGGGGACAGTATGCTTGCTTGGCCCTGTGGAAATGCATCTGTGCTGACAGCAGCATTAGCATCTGTAAAGCCCTTCTGCATGAACGTCTCTTCTCCAGTTGGCTTGCCACCCTCTGTGGCACTACTTGTCCCATTTTATACTATTCCAAGTACAGATGGATCTCCTAACAGCAGGACCTGGTTTGGAGGTGACTCCTTAAGCTGTGACACCTGTGTTCTTCTGAACAGCAGCAGTCACCGAAATGTCATTTAAAACTACATTGCAGCATTTAAGAGTTCCCTCCCTACACACAACCTTCACCTCTTCAGAAGCAGAGAGACTTTAAAAACTCCTTTAAGTTCTTGGCTTAGCTGTCTGCATGTTTCCATGCAGTCAGAGAATCTGTGATGAGTGTCAGGGGATCTCTGTTCCCCTGTTACACAATCACTTCTCAGGTTCCCTCTTTTTGAGAAACGTGTCTCTCCAATAGCCTGAAGTGTGGCTTTCAGCTCACCAGAGTGGTGGGTGCTCGGCTGATGCACTCTTCACACCACCTTCAGGGCTCACCACACTCCTGCTAAAGCACCTCTGGGTCTTTACAGCTGACTCGTGTCATTTCTCAGTAAGAAGGATGATGCTGAAAAAAGGTGGGAGAAGAGGATAGAAGAAAGGGTGGAGAACGGTAACTTGATSTATTAAGGCAAAAGCAAACCTCGAGAAGCTCTATCACAGCAAGACTGGAGCTCGCCAGCTTACCTTGATATTTGTGGGTTTTTTTTTTTCAAAACTGGCTGAGGAAGCTGCAATTTTGGGAGCAAAGATTTGCAGCATATCTATCAAATTCAGAGTAAGCATGTCAGGGCTGGAAAAAAGGAGCTATATTTCAGGAAGAGAGAAAACAAAGTACTCGGGGCAGCTGCAAACCCATTAGTGAAGTCTCAACAGAGTATAAGGTTAAGAACAAATTACAGAAGGAAAACAAAATTAAAGGTACAGCAGTAAGTGGAAAATGGAATCAAATACAAAATGGGTTTATCAACAAAAGCACTGTGTGCCCTTAACTTGATCCTTTTCTTTACCTCCTTTCCCTTACCTGGGTGAAAAAAGAAATTGGTAAATCTAATCTAGTTGGATTTCAGTAGGGCATTTGATGCAGTAAGGGCTGGAAGGCAGCTAGATAAGCTGAAGTGAAAGGAATTAGTAGGAGAATTTTTGGTGAGTAAAATGCCGGAGAGAGGCAGATGATGTGTGGAGTCAAAAGGGAACTGCCACCATGGAGGAATGTCACTGGCCTTGGGAATAATTCTGCTTGCAGTAATGGCTCTAGCTCAGCAAAAAGCAGCATGAAAGGGAAGTTTGCTGATTAAATGCATTTAGGAGAATTACTCACAGTCTGAAGCAGAGAAGTGTGAGGTCCTGTTCTTTGCTCCTGCTAACAGGAATGTCTTTTACACACAGAGATTCACTGGTTAGAAATGACAGAAGAAGAGACAGATCTGGGTGCATTCATCATTCACAAGATAATTACGAAGCCCCGATGTGACGTGATCACAAAGACAACAGCCTTAAAGAGRTCATTACGTTAATCTTATTTAGGATGCTATATACAATTTGTCACTCATATTTGGAAGTGGACTCAGGGCTGGCAGCAGTGGGGGGGAGCTGAAACAACAGAGTCTGTCTCCGTGCCTACCCCTGCTCTCCATGTGAGTGGACACGGAGCCTTCCTTAGCTTAGCAAAAGGCTGGAATGGATGAACTTCTCTCCAAAAACCCATTTTATACGCAGGGATGTGCACAGCGAAATGAGCCATTATAGAAGGGAAGGAGCTCAGCCATGATGGAGTTGGGCAGTCCCTTTCTCTTCCAAGTTTGGCTGTTTTTAAGGCTGTACAGATTTACCTCTCCCTGCAATTTGCTGCGCTTCCTTGGCAGGCAGAGCAGGTTAGCACGACAAGCACAGCATTATAAGAAAAGATGTGCTGAACACACAAGGCGCACAAGCCCACATTTTTCTTCTCCATCCCCCAAAGAGTTTTTCCTTCAAGGGTAAGAGATCAGTCCAATGTCTTGTGCTCTTTATGCAGGCGACTACTTGGTGTTTCTCCCACACAATGCCTGCTCCCGTAAGCTCTCTCAGAAAGGAAATTTAAAACCCAGTATCTCAGAAAAGGCTCAGTTCTTTGGAGAAATACACAAAAGTCAGTCTGAACTAAATGTACCACATGCCTGTGCGGCAGAGCTGAAAGGGTTTCATCGTGCTGGTTTTCAGTGTTGGGGGGAGAGTGGTAGATCTTGAACCTGGTTTACACCTGGATGGGATTAGCGCTGATCTAACACTTGACTGGGGGTGGGGGGGACGCAGTGAGTATAGCTTGCTGCAGCTTGCTTCTGACAATGATTTCTGAGGTTTATTTAATTTAATTGGGGGAAATGAAATTGGGACGAGACCTCAGGCAATCATGTAATTCAGCCTCCTGACCCGATGACAAGATTAAGTAAGCACAACTCATTCCTGACAGATATTTGTTGAACCTGTTCTCAACAGCCTACAGTGACAAGGCTCCCCAGCCAATCTAGTCCAGCATTTTATTGCTCGATACTTAAAAAGCTTTTCCCACCACACAGCTTAAGCTTTCAGTGATGAAAATGAATCTACCGATTTCCACAGCCCTGTTGAAAAGCGCCTTTTCACCCTCACAGTGCAATCTCCCCAAACCAGCTGTATATACTTTTTGGCAATTGTGTGCATCTTTTGGCAATTCCAACAGTAGTTTTTTTCCACTGTTTGTGCCTTTTACTCTACCAAAAGCTTTGAAGTCAAGATGTATCACGTCTACTACATCTCCCCCCAGTCCACTAGTTCAGTTACCCTGTCAGACAGCGAGGTTAGATGAGCTTAATGTGATCTTCCTGATGAATTGAAGGTGGAGGGGTATTTTCAGGTTTCAAGTGCACATTGGAGGGGAAGCTGATTCATATGTGCAGCTGCTGCCTGACAAGGATGAGAAAGAGGCTGGGGAAGAGGGGCTCGGGGCTGTGGCCAGCTGAGGGGGCAGGAGGCAAATCCAGCCAGGATAAAATGCAGTGCCGGACAAGTAGTCTGCTGTTTGGGTTCTAGGGATAACAGAGTCTGCCAGGAGCCCCCTGGGTAAGCACCGCAAAGTGTGGAAGGATGGTCTGCTACAAGTGTTTTTATAGTCTGTAACATCAGACACGCATCAAGTCTGTGCACCGTGAACCCCTCTGGAATTCATTATGGACTAAAACATGCTGAGAGGTTTTCAGAGTTAACAGGCTTGGGCTGCAGCACTCTGGGTGGCTTTTCAGGTTTCAGCAGCTCTTGCGCCTTTATTGTATCCCAAAGCTTTCACAGCATCTGGAGCAGATCCCTCTGGGCAAGGCTCCCAAGTTTCAGGTAAGCATCATGTTCAGGGAAGTAATTTTTTAGATGTGTTTACAACATCAGCAGGGAGAAYTCACCAGCTGCCTTGCTTCCTCTCGTTGTACTGCGGACAGCTTATCTCCCAGTGTTACTTCATCGTCCTCCTTGTGCTGTAGTTCCCAAAGAGCTAAGCTCACCAGCGGTGGTGTAAGCGAGTCACAGCACATCTTGCAAGCTTTCTACTGTTTGTCCCCCATATCACATACCTGGACACTTCTTTTTCCCAGCAGACAAGGCACGTAGCCATATGGCAGGAGGTGACAGTTCCTGATGAGAAGCAGAGCAAGTCGCAGGCAGTTTCCTTGTCCATCATGTCCTTTTCTCTCATACCAGCTCCATCCTTCCCTTGTTCCACCTCTTCATTGGATGGCGAAGTCACTCTCACTTTTTAGAGGCTCAGCCTGCCATCTCCTGAAGCCATGACTGTATTTGTGTCAGAGCACTCAGCTGCAGGCCACAGGGCAGACTGGGCACCTGCAGCCACCTGTTCTGTCACACTGCTGCTGCAGTTTTAGCCCAATCCAGCTACCACTGCCTGAGACAAAGCACAGGCACAGCTTGGGGTGGCACACTTCAGAGACCATTCCCAGTACATGGTTTCACAGAATCACGGAGAGGCTGAGGCTGAAAGGGAGCTCTGGAGGTCATCTTGTCCACCCTGCCCCTGCTGAGGAATCTCCCGGGGGATCTCCATCAACCAGGAATCAGTGCTAGGCACTGGCCTCCCACTAGATTTTGGGCCACTGCTCACCACCCTCTGTGCCCAGCCACTCCGCCAGGTTTGAGCTGTCTCACTGATTGATTATCCAACCCATACATCAGCAACTTGTCTATGAGGATCTTGGGAGAGACAGTGCCAAAGGCCGTGTTGAAGGCCAGGCATAAGTTATCAAGTTGGTCAAGCATGACTCCTCCTGGGTGAATCCATGCYGCCTATTCCTGATGATTTTCGTGTCACCCATGTGCCTGCAAATGATTTCTGGGATTAGCTGTTCCATCACCTTCTCCGGGATCAAGGTGAAGCTGACTGACCCTGGGTYCTCCTTCTAGCCCTTCTTGAAGACAAGAGAGATGTTGGCTCTCCCCAGGTCTTCAGGTACTTCTCCCAGGTGCTATGATCAATCAAGAATTATCGAGAGTGGCCTTGCAATGACTTCTGCCAGCTCACTCAGCTCTTGTGGGTGCATCCCATCAGGATTTGATGTAGTTCTTCTGTTTCAGAGGCAAGCAGATCCAACTGCCTGTATCCATAAGCGTGTTCTGTCTGTTTGACAGAGCACTGTCCTTTTCTCATTTTGGGCTCTCCATCTTTATGTTCCTCACACTCCACAGTGCTGTCTACTTTCTGGTAGTTTTCCACTATTCAAGCTGAGTGCACAGTAGTTGCAAACTTGTTCCTGGGGCATCTTACTAGACCCAAAAGCTCCTGGATTATTTACTGATTCTCCAGCTGGAAGCATCTCTAAATAGGGCTCTTGGAAATCCAGACATGGCCAGATATTCTGCCTAGAGGAATGTGGGACCCAAGGGCACCTGCCCAGTGCCTCATTGGAAGCAGCAAGTCCTTGGATCAGGGCAGGTGAGCCCGGAGATGCAGCAAGTAGCATCCTGCAGGTTCAAGTGCTTTCTTCCCACTTGTCTGGCTGAGCTCCTCCTCCCAGACAGGCTGGCATAATGATCTCCACATCCTCAGGGCAGCTCTCAGTCTCACCTAGGTACTCAAGAGTTCCTAGAAAATCTTTTGCATCATTGCTGGGCCTCATTTTAGCAAGGATGCTTGTGTTTTCCAGGAACTCCCTCAGCACCACGGTCACCTGGGGCTTCGTTTCCTCCAGCCTTGCAGGCAGAGCAAGCATCTGTCGCAGAAGCCTTGGCTCCGTCTGAGGAGCAGCTGCCACCTGAGAAATTGCTCTTTGCTTGTTCCCTATCTCCTTTTTCTGGAGTGGAACCCTCCAGGCCTGCCAGCTGGCAGCCCTTAGCTTCACCCAGATCAGCTCCCATCATCTGCATGGCCTTGCAGGCAAGTATGGCCAGCTGCCCTTTTAAGTCAGCAAGAGGGCAGGTACTGCACACATCCCACATGTAAAAAACTACAGAAAGTAATGGATAAATTTAAGAAATGCTGCTTGGCCCCCCAAAACTTCTGGAGATCAGGAGCCCAGCACAAAGCCTGGCTGGACAGAAGGAAGCTGAGCAGCCTGTCTAGGGCAGGATTTGTGGCTRCCCTCTGTACTGAATCTCCCATAAGTCTGATTAGGAAATACGTACCCAGCAGGAAACACTGTAAGAAACTTTGTTTTAAACATTAGGAGTTTCTAAAGCACTAATGTTTTAATGCAGTGAGAAAGGTGAGCTGGAAATGGCAGCAGCATGGGTAACAGGGAAGTGGTGTAGAGAGGGAGCCCCTCTGGCCATTCTTTGATTCTGTGCTTAAAGCTTCTGCAATCACCATGTATTAAAATTGCCAAAATTTTCAGCCCTGACTCTTGTGCACTGTGGATCTCTGTAGCCATGCTGGCAATCCTGATCTGAATTCCCTTAATATGGGGCCTGAGATGGGGCTGAAGCTCATGGCAGTCTCCTAGCATCCTTCACCTCAGACACAGCAGCCTCTGTGGTAGAAGCAGCATGACTGCAACTGCACAAAAGGGCTAACAGCCTGATGCTGCCCAAAATCGCACGAATCCTCCCCAGCTGTGGTTGTGCCAAATGTGATGGGCTAGCTAAACTTGCTGCTGGAAGATGGCTTCCCCCACCCCAGTGGCTCTGCAGTGCAGTGGGTCAGGACCTGCTCTCTCGGTGAGCACTGGCATGCTCTTCCCAAAGCACTGATGTCACATGGCTGCATTTTCATGAGCTGACGCTTGCCAGGAAGTTGTTGCCTTCGATGTTGTTGCAGAATGGAGTGCCTGGTGAAATCTTTACCCCACGACGTCCTAATCGCATGTAATCTCCTTCTGTCCTTGAAAGTGGCGCACTGAAAGTACCTGGGTATCCCACGGGCAGAAACACTTTGCCTTTCATCACAGGGATGGCAGCCAGAACCGCCCCCTCTCCTGCCCCCAAGGGACTGGCTCTCCCCTCCTTGCTCACCCCTCCGGTCCCAGGTAATGCTCCCACTGATCATCACAGAACGCTTTATACTTGACACAGTGAATGCAGACAGAGAGCTGACAGTCCCTCTGGCAGCTGCCAGCTCAGAAGGAGCACAAGTAAGGTTGCCTGGGCATGTACTTTAACTCTAAATGCCCTGTTTTTCCACAAGTTTGCATTTTGATGAACATAATGTTCTGGGAATGAATGAGCTATCACCAAGCAACATTAACTCTGTGTTAACAAAGGGTTTTGACATTGAATTTAAGCCTGAGGACAATGCTGGCACAAGAATGAGTTATCACAGGCTGGGCCATGGGTACACTGAGGGTGGAAATTAGAAGGAGCTTCCCACCTGCTAGTGCAAGGATCTGGAACAGCCTTTCAACAGCAGCAGTGAGGCCAGGAGACTGAACTTGTTTTGGCACTAGAAGTTTCTGAGCAAGAGGATGCAATGGGGCTGCCTGCCACAGGCCAAGAGATCTCTGCCAGTCCCCTCTTATGCAATTGCAGGGCATTTTCGTAACGACTTTGCCCTTAAAGCAGCTCCAGCCAAGCTGGGTGCCCAGGGCTCGCCTGGAAGTGGGGCTGTTTGAGGCTGTGGGACGGTGTCCTGGGGACACTGCAGAGTGCTGTAGGGTTGTAATTACCCAGGGAGTGCAGGATGTGCATCCTCCTGCCTCCAGCATGCAGATAGCTAAGCACTGAAATTGGAGGGGACAGTATGTGACAGGCAGGCCCAAAACCAATTGCTTCAGGTGATGGCTGGGTGTCTTGCAGATCTGAGGGGATTTCTGATGAGCAGAAGAGGGCTCCTCCACACCGCAGCCCAGGGGAGCATGCGTCCTTGTGAGCTGGGCACTCAGGGGCTTTGGGGCCAGCTCCYGCACTGGTTAAGTACGCAGCTAGGGTACTGGTTAGTGGTCAGTGTCCATCCATCACCCCTTTCCCAGGGAATGCAGTCAGTTGAATGAGACCAGCTTGTCACAGGATGGCAAAAGGGGACAAGAGAAGGGGACGCCTCAGGAGCATCTGTCAAGGGGAAAGATGACAGCAGCTCTCCCAGGGCAGCCGCAGGCTGGGTGCTACAGTGAACCAGCTGCATCTGCCTTGCAGCACCGCCTGCCTCACTCCTTTCTGCCGCCAGCCTTGGACACCGGCAGCCCTGGACACCAGCAGCCCTGGGATGTGGCCCACAGCTCCAGTCACCCCTGCCTGCTGGCACCCGCCTGCACTCAACTGCCCAACACAGGAATCCTGGCATGAAACACTTCACTGCCAGATTACAGTGGATTATATGAGCTGGGGATAAAACGGGAGTTACAGCAAACTCAGCGGTTGACTGTCTCTTTTCTGTTCCTTAACAGAAGATTAAGGCCTTGCCAGAGTGATGTCTACATCTTCCTCAGTGATGAAGGTTAGGGGTTTCAAGCCTAGCTGCTGACTCATAACCAAGAAGAGGAGAAAAGGGAAAATTAGCAAGAAGAATGTTGCTGAAACGGCTTGAATGTGTTCAGAGATTAGTGTAGATAATATATTGCTGCCTGTGTTATGGCTGGTGTGTTTAGTAGATGTTTTYAATGGAATCAGATCTTTTTAAAAACATGGGGCACCTGTATGCAGAGCATTTGCCTTATATCTGCAGATCCACTGCCAGAAAGGGTATATTGTTAACAAGCTTCTCCAGAAAGCACTTTTAATTCCTGATGTTGTAGCACCAGTGCTTTCCTCTAAGCCTAGATGCCTTTGGATATTTTGGTGAGCTGTTGAACCACTGGATGGCATGTCCCTGTTCAGACTGTAGCCTGGCTCTGCAGGGATTAAAACTTGCTCTCCATGAGTGCATGTCTGCAGACCCTTTTAGGACATGAGTTTGGTGTTCCAGCTCCCCATTAAATACTCATTTTCTGACTGCACTAACTGGCAAACTCAGCAGAGGCCTGGAACGTGACCTTCGTATAAGCTTTGTCACCTCCAGTGCACATTGCCTCTGGATCAAGGCTGAGGCAGGCGGGGGAGGCTCAGGCTGCTGCTCCTGAGATAACTGGAAGGATCAGGGGAGCTGGGTGAGTGCTTAGTCTAAACAATGGCTTCAGAGTCAGAGCTGTGATCATACTCAAATTAATTTCAAATATGCACAGTAACACAAGAAGCAATTTGCATAAGACGTCACATGGAGTTGCATACAATTTCGCATATTTAAACAAAATACAATAAAGCACAGCTCGAGTGGGTATGTGAAATCATTTGTGCAGTGAACCGTGCAGAAAAACGACGTACAATTATCACAGAAGAAGAAAACAAATGGCTGCAACCACCCAGGATGCAAAGTCAGCTCAGAAGTTGTGAAACACCATCTTCTTCCTTCATCCACCATCCTGATAGATGCTTGGAGTCAGATTATCATGGGCTATTTTCCAGCAGGCCCTTCTGGTGCAGAGGATGGCGCTCACTGTTTCATACCMCTACTCACTCCTTCATTCACATTTGCATCCTTGGCTTCAACTTTTCCAAGCACTTTCTTCATGCATCATTCTTTCTGGTCTTTCCAGTGCATTCATCTCCAGGTCTGAGGGACTCCTCCCACACCAGGCACTGCTCCAGGTGGTACTGTCCTTGCCTTTTAGTGGTAAAGGCTAGAGGCCAAAAGACTGGCTCTGGGAGCCCAAGGGCAGACACAGCCTCATTTTTGGTAGTCTCAATGCTGTGCATGTTCAGAGTGTGATCCCTATGGCTTAGTTCTTGGTGTCTCTGTAGATCACATGAAGGGGACTCCATCTCAGCTCATGGAAAATGATGGCCAAGCAACCAATAGACAAGGAAGCAAGAAAAGGGAGCAACATCCTTAAGTGGGAATGTATCATCCTTTGGAGCAAACATGAGAGGGTGGAGACCTTTAAACCTGTGAGAGGGACTTTCAGCCCCCGACCTACATTTTGTGACAATCCTGCATCTCTGACATGAGTTGCATGTAGTGAGGCTGACCTCTGAGGGCTGACCTGTGAGCATGTGCTTCCGCTTCCCTCCCCAGGAGGCAGGCAGGCAGGGGAGGATCCAACTGCTGCTCCTGAAGCAGCTGGAAGGATCAGGGGAGCTGGGTAAGCACTCAGGCTAAACTGGGGCTTTGGTGTTTGCAGCACCCTCGTCCCCATGAGCTCCTAGAACCCTGCTTCACCCATCTTGTCTTCATTTACCCAGTTCTTTTAATGCACCCTAGCTCTAAATTTCTATTCTGATCCCTTCCTCTGACCCTACTTCTCCTTCCAGCCCCATCATTTAATCCTAGCCACAATTTCTGGTTCTGCCCACTCTCTCCTCACCCTGCCTTTTCCTGTCCTCCTTTATGTTCCTGCTCCCTCATACCTCTCTTTAGGCCTTTGCTTGACAGCCTCAGCTCCTTATATTTTATTTAGGCAATTTGTTTCTCTCTGCAGGACTGCCTGAGTATCAACAAAGAACTGTCACCAAAACCCTGGAAGAGGCAGTGTTATGCTTAGTCACCCTTTCGTCCCAGCCCTCCTCTAACTTGCAGGTACAAGGGGAAAATCTGTCTCTCCCCCACATCTTGCATTCAGAATTACTGCACCGTGTAGTTAGCTACAGGTAATCTGGCCAATGAGTGTAGCTACAAGAAACCCACATTTATCCAGAGCAGTCTTTTTGGTCTTCGGTTTTGTCATGGAGGTCCTGATGCTTGATATAAGAGAAATCTCATTATAAAGGAACTTCTTACAGCTCCTGCTGTGTATCCAGCCAAGGCAGGGTAATGCTAAGCAGAGCCTCAGACCTCATTTATGAGATGTTCACTCACATGTAATATGCCACACAAGAAAGAAACTGGCAAAGCAGAAAAAGGCATGGGAGGGAAACCATTTCAGGCTTAGATAACTCATCCTGGTGTTGCCAAATGGGTCTGAATCAATGTAATAAGACCAGCACAAGCCTCCACTGTAGGTGTGTTTAACCACTGCACTCATGTTTTGGTTAATGACCTCGTTCAGGCACAACTGTGTGTATTCACAGTGCAATAACCTGGCTAGATTGACTCCCCTGACACTAGCAGAGGACACCCACCACTGGCTGTCCCTTTGGGAAAGGCTCAGAACACTTCTACTATGTGTGTTATTTTTGCCAAGGCTTAGATGATACCTGAGAGAATCATGATGCCTGTGATTCTGGTGCATCCCTTCTTAGGCAAACTAACAAAGAAATCAACTGTCTCCCCAGCCAGGCCAGGCTGGAACTCAGATTTAACCAGTGCATGCTGTAGACATGACACCATGTTCCTCTGATAGAAAACAAGTCACCCCAGGCTTGTTTGCTTGCTTGTTTGTTGAACCCTTGTGGTATATCCAGCTGTCGACAAAGTCTGAGCTTCAAACTAGACTGGCTGCCCTAGAGCATCTGCTCTCCTGCCACTGGAGTGCTAACCAGGAGCCACTGAGATGCAGGACAGGGCCCTGGAGCAGAGACTGGCATTTGCTTCCCTGCCAGATCCCTAGTGAGGATTGATCTGAGGCTGAAGATGGTTTTGCTTGTATTCTGGTCACTCCCAGGGAAAGCTGGGCTTTGGATCAATGTGGAATGCGTCACTGAATGGCCTATTATTCACTGAGTGCAATGTGCACTCGGAGACACAGCAGCCCTCAATAAAGATTCAATTCTGCCTCTGAGGATCAAAGCAGGAATGAACCAAGGGAACTACTCAACTCTTTTACATGATGCTGAAATTAGAGGTTGCTTGTTTCAGGGCAACTCTTTATGGCAGTTTCGAGTTGTGCATTTCTCCTGATTAAATGGTCATCCACAGAGCCAGGTCCCTTCAGGAGAGTGCAGAGCTACCTCTGACTTAAGCTCTCTATTCCCTCTGCACAAAGGCTCATACTTGAGTTAGCATAGCTTGTCCATTCTGCCATGACTGCTCCACACCTGCCCCGAGGAGTACAGTGATGACCACAGCTCCACAGATGTTTTCCCACCACTCCCCTCATGCCCACAGTGTTGGGATGGCTCTCTCACAAGGTGCACTGYGAAGGCATGCAAAGGGATGATAACCAACAGGACAGGCCTGGGGGGGAGGGCAGAGCCAGAGCACATGGAGTCCTAACTTCCAGCCCCAGCTCTGGAGAAGGTCCTTGAGCAGGGGAGGTAAGTGAGTGTTGTTGGTTGCTGCCACATCCCTGCAATACAGGCACTTCCAGCTGACAGTTTCCTGATTTTTTTTTTTTCACATAATGGGATAATTTATTGCAGGTTATAGAACGCACTCAGCTGGAGGGAATCCCAGATTTTGGAGATGTTTTCAAAAAGTTTTTCTGAACTACTGTCTTTCCCAGGAAATCACAGCAGTCAGCAACACCTCATGCTTGTTTTTTGACCACTCGTTAGGGTAATTTTTATGTGTCTTGAAGTCATCGTACAGGTTTTAGATGTTCTTCTTTGATTTAAATGATTGCATTCATTTCTCCCATCTCTGCTGTCCTCATTCAGCATGCAACTTCCAATGCTAGTTCCCAGATGGAGAACAGCACGTGGGGGAGATGCTAGGGAAGGAGGCAAGGCTGCAGACTGGAAAGGAAGGGAGATGCTGGGAAAGGAGGCAGGGATGGGACCAGACTGGAAGGGTGGGAAGTCAACGCGGACAGGTGGGCAGGAGTGATGTAGTGGGGAGCGGTGRTGGGAGGGGACTGGACCAGGGAGTCAGTGTTTCAGGAACCCAGAAGAATAAGGAGCAGCTTGCGGAGCTTCTCCTTGACTCAGAGCACGAGTTTTGGTGAAAAAGGATATGTTTGGCTGAGTGCCTGCAGCCTCAGCCTGGGCAGAGAGGGCACCAAAGGAAAAGCATCTGATGACAGAGAAGTCAGCAGGAAGGACTGAAGCTCTGGCTGGAAGCAGATGAGGTTTGTGCAAAACATTTCACTGCACTGGTGAGTACATGAGTGTAATTTCAGCACAGTGAGAATCTATCACCACCTCTGTCAAATCTCTCCAGCCTGTCCAGCCCCAAAGCTGCTGACTGGAGAGGATCTTCCACCTAAAGCAACAGGGGTGAAGGGCTCTGTCCTCCCACACTCAGCACAGGGGCAGAAGAGGTGCTGTTCGGCCTCTCGTGTGTGTGTACCCTGGGACAACCACTGCAGGAGTGTGTGCGCTCTCTGATGGGCCTGGGGCCACCTCCAGCCCACAGAGATCCTGTCCAGGGTTCAGGGTGCCCTGTGGAGGGGTCTGGCCCTGCAGCAGGAAGGGTCTTTCCAGTGGGCAGAAACCCCAGAGTCCGAGGTCAGGTCTGGTCTGGGAAACCTGCTCGTTCCTCCAACAGTAAAGCAGAAGATCAGGGACACCTCCAGTGTCCGAAGGACTCAGACAGTGACAGGGCAGAGCGAGCAGGGGCTAGGAACCATCCCCAGCACCAGCAATCTTCCAACCATTGCCAGAGAGCAGCCCTTCGGAGTGGCCATCAAGACTGGTGCGCCCCCAGCCCCCAGCCCCGATCGCCGCCGGGCTTGCGAAGTGGAGGAGTTGCAGGAGACAAGGATGCTTAATTACAGAGCAGCCCTGGAAACCAGCAACAGCAGCAGCACTGTGGCCAGGAGGGGAGGCAGCACGGCTGTAAATAGAAATTGCGGAGGCAGCCGCGGGGAACAGAGTGAGGGAGGCTTCTGCGCCTGCAGCGCTGCCTGTCCCTCCCTTCCCCTCAGCTTCTCTCACCTCTCCCGGACACCCTGGCCCCCGGCGTGAGCCGGCGTGTGACGAGCAGCCCCAATGCGTGGCTGGGAGGCAGCAGGTCCAGGGGCAGGACAGCAGCTTCGKGTGGAGAAGTGGGTGAAGAACGGCTCCTCCTCCACCACGGGCCACCTCCCGTGGAAATGTAAGAGGTTGGTCTAGGGCCTCTTCGGCCAGCAGAGAGACCAAGGCAAGACGGACATGGGCCAAATTGTCCTCTCTACCCCCAAGAAGAGACTGTGGGATATCAGGTGTCTGAGCGCCCACCCCACTGGTGTCTGCCCAGGGTGAAGTCCCTCTGATCCCACCCTGACTTTTCCAGTATGGCACCTTCCACAGCAGCAAGAGCTCTGCTTTCAATATTTTGCAAAGTTTTATTTAAAAATGTTGAAACTAACATCCCACAAGATTTGAATATTTCACCACAAGGAGAAGAGAAATCCTACAAAAATATATATCACAGCGCACAAGGGCAGGAGAGAGGGAAGAGCGAGACTGAGCAGGGAAGCAGGAGGCAGTCCGGAGGGGAGGATGGAATCCGCAGCAGAACGAGACCAAGTGGCAAAGGGAGAACAAGAGAGGAGTAGGGAGAGCGAAACAGTAGGAGGGGAGAGATAACCAGGAGGGAGACCATGGTACAGGACAGGAGTGGGAAGAGGGAAAACAGTGGGAGAGAGAAAACAACAGGAAAAGATGAGTAAAGAGCTGGCAGCTGGTGAAGGAAAGGGACCTCTCTCTATGGTCTTGCCAAGGTAGGGCCAGGACTACAGTGGGACGTTAGCAGGGATGCAGCTGGGGAGCTGGAGTTTGACCCAGGACTTTTGTGCTGCAGGTCTCAGCTCTAAGGCTGTGCCACAGATGTGGTTTTTCAGAGTGAAAAAACAAAACCACAGTTTAATTCAGAACAGTCTCGAGGTGGTCATGTTTGAGAACTTGTGAGAAACTAACAAACCACTCCTTTTCAAGCATTTTTCTTTATCAGGAAATTGAGTGGGAAATGAAGGGACCAGATTTGCAAGGGCACTTGGGTGCCATTGAGGAAGAGGTAGATAGCCCTCTCTGAAGTTTTGGGATGCTTGCTGGATGTGAGTCCCAGGAAACTGGACTGGAGGAGAGGTGTGGAAGCACACACCAGAGGTCTGCTCCCTGCTACCAGTCACAATCCATCAGATGGGAAAGTCCAAGCAGGATTTGGCCTTGTRGTCATACCACTCTCTTGGGTAAAGAGAAGGAAACTACAGTTCCTGCTTCAAAACAGTCCAGGGCAGATGGGAGAGGTTCTCCCTCAGACCTTGCCTCCCTTCCACTGCGGTCACAGAGAGACCCCCTTTGTGTTATCAAAGCCAGGGCTCTCTAGGAGCTCAGCAGAGACACAGTTGCTTCAACTCACTCAGCCCACCTGGCTGCTCCCTTTTAATAGCACAGAAATGTTGGGCAGGATTAGCCCAAGTCTATGAACACTTCCAGTTGGTTTCCCTGCACACTTTTCTCTCTGTAAAATTTCTAATGGAAAAAAAATAAAAATCTTTCTCCTCTGTTCACCTAGAAGACAGGGAAATCTGATGGGCTGTGACTAAAAAGGKGCTGGCCTCTGCCCTGGCTGGTACTCGGTGCTGTCAACCCATCCATGTGCATATCCTACAAAATGTTAACCTGGGCTAGGGTAGAGACCTCAGGCATGCTTTGGCTCCACTCTGTGTAGGGGAAGATGATTTATAAGGCTCCAGTCATGGAGAAAACAGATCCAGTGAGATTATTTATTGACTGGAAGAAGCTTGTGTGTCCACATGTGTTTTGAGTGTTTTGTTCCAGGGACAAAATGTAGCAATTAATATTTGGGCAGGACAATGAAGTTGTTTCCCTGTATCTAACCTGTTTCATGTGAGAGAGTGAATGACTGTCATAAAAACATATTTGGCTAGGAAAATTGTTCTTAGAAAAGCTGTTCATCACACCCAAGCTTCTGCTGTTTTAAGAGTTTTCTCTACACAGCTTCACCAGCTTCCCCCTTACCACAGTATCCTTGAAAGGTTTCATTCCCTGGAGACACTTTTACCAAAAACAAAAATGTGTAAAAGGGGGAGGAAAAAACCCCAAACCACCGAAATCTGACTTGTTTGCAGAATTTAAAAAAAGCCTGGCCAGGAGAGCGCAGAGCTTCCCCACCTCAAGGGCTGGAAAATGTTTTCACTATGCCTCCTGTGGTCCCCTGCCACTTTCTTACAAACCTTCTCTCCGCGTAGCTTGTGGAAAGAGAAAGTCCAAGGACAGCCCTTGAAGTGGAAGAGTCTATACTCTGGCCTTGTTTCAACAAATGCTGTTGATCAAAGAACAATCTAATTAATCTGGTCTGGAAGATTACTTCAACCAGTTCAAGGCATTCTATTGTAAACTGCCAGCAATCAACAGTGCAGCCTCCTGCAGAGTGAGTGCAGATGTCCTTGCCCAGCGGGGATGTGCCAGGGAGAGGGGGAAGAGCCCCGGGCTGCCCTCAGCTGGCAGGGGCAGCCGTGAATGGGGTAGTGAGAAGGAACAGCCACCTGGCCCTTCTCTGTCCATCCACAGCTTGAATGTCCACCAAAGCCTTGAATGGATCCTGAATAAGAACYGGCTCAGTAACAGATCGATCTATGGTAAAGCACTAATATCCCCTGCTGTAAGCACAGACTCAACCTGTGCTTAGACTAGAGATCTCCAGAGTCCTTTTCCACCTACATCTTTCAGCCATTCTGTGCTTATAATAAGCCAGTAATTTTATTTGACCTGTCATTTTCTCCAAATCTCTACTGTTTTGGGGAAGCTTATTGTAACTTACACTCTCATTTAAATGCCCTTCATGGTGAGTCAGATGGGACCCAAGAACACCTAACAGTTCAGCTGGGTAAACGGGCAGAACCAGGCCTCTTATGAAATTCCCTGTGCTTTGTCCTATAAAGAACAGGCTTTTAATACAGGGATAAAGGATGAAAGRGCCTCTTCTCTCTCTCTCCAAGATGCCTTTTGTCAGAGACCTTGTATGGTGCATTAGGGCCTTCAAATTGTGGATGATTTTCTTGTCTCTGGCCACATCAGTCCAGCAGCTGAAGGTGTTTGTACACCGTATGGGCAACCTTACCTAAATGTGCATCATTTCACCTCAGTGTGGGGTTTTAATTAATTTGAAGGTGTCCACAAAAGCCAAGGAAGAGCAACTATTGTCATTAAGCTGAAATTTGCCATCTCACACTTCCTCAAAGTGACACCCATGGGTCCATGCACAGGAAAAGGTGGAGCTCACACGAATAAGTGACAGTGTGGCTGCCTGCCCCACAGACCACCACAACTCCAAAGGACATGCACAGGCAACCAATTTGGACAGATACCTGTGGCATTGCTTTCAGTTCCTAACCAGCTGGGGCAACACAATTACAAAGCTTGGGAGCCCAGATATCCCCTCTGTCCTGCCCTTTGCAAGCACTGCCTTGTGGGTTTCCAGTCCCCTTGCGCTCCAGGAGAGACCTACCAGCAGTATATGGCAACCCTTCCAATGTTCCCAGCATCAACTCTAAATTGCTCTTTGTCATCCCAGGCACAGAGTCCTGTCTGTGGCCTTGTTGCCTCTGCCAGGAGTGTCTGAAAGCAATTCTCTACCTCACCCCAGCAAAACTCAAGTTCCTTGTGCCCAGCTATGCCTGCATGCCACACTTTAGCTGTGTACATGACACTTGCTAAAAACATGGTGAACATGAGGGCTTCACCTTGGATTTTCTGAAAAGCATCATCATAGACTGGTGTTCTTCAGAAAAACCTTGCTGAAGGAGACTGAGGGGGTGAAGAGGGACAGCAAGGAGGCTTTCAACAGATGAAAACATTTGGAACACTAAAGGCATCTTTTCCAACTTTAACTGGCAAGAGAAGTGGCAGGAGGATGGGAACTGAGGGAGAAAAAATCTGTGGATGGAGAGATGAAGAAAGACACAAGCTGAAGAGAAAAAAACCAAAGGAGTGTTGGGCAGAAAGAAACTGGAAAGATGTGAATATCTTCCATCTAGGGGGACGGTAATGTTTCCCTCAAGGAAATGGGTTGTTGAGAGGGCCCAGGTGCTGTGTGAGCCTCTTCTGCCCAAGCTTCACCCGCCCTTGGGACTCTCAGGAGGGCCAAGGTCTCAGGAACAGAAGAACTTGCCACCATCTGAGTCACCTGGTGGGCAATCCTGCAGCCACTGAACTCCAGACGTTCACTGCAAAGCACACGACATGGGAAGGGACACACAGAGGGGTGAGGGCCCACGGGGACAGGGGTACGCCTTTCCACCTTGCCTACCCCCGATGTCAGGCATGCACTGGTGAGAGAGTCATGGAGATCCTAGTGTGTCTGCGCACATATGGTAGGAGAGGGGCTGGGGAGGTCAAGATTTCACACCACCACCAGCTGCCTTCCCTCCCACCATCCTGCTCTCTCATCAGCCTGTCCTGCATGGTCAGGGCGGGTCCCCAACCTCCCCCCAGCAGGAGGCTAAGGAGGCCCAGCTCATCCATTTGCCCAGGTACATCCCGGTGGGGTTGGTTAATAATGGTGGTGGTGGGCCGTGGCACAGGGAGGTTGTTTTTTCCTGGGGTAGCAGAGGCAGCGGGAGTCTGCGCTCGCCGGCTGTGACAGGAGGGYGGGGGGAGCCAGCTCAGCCTCTCCCAGGAGCTTCACAGGTTCACCAGTGGGATTCTGCGGGAAAGAGGGAATTGGAAATTAATTAGCGCTTACACTACCCCAGCCCACTGCCCCCGCTAACCAACATCACCCTTGCCCTGCACCTCAGTCTGCCTATCCCCTTGTTCCCTGCCACCTACTTCTGCCCCAGCTCACTGGCCACTCACCGGTTGAGCTGGAAGGCTGCGTTCTTCCCATGGCCACCCAGTTTCTCCGCACCCTGCTGGCCCTGCCTGGACTCCTCTGCCTCAGGTGTGGGGGTCAGGGGGTCGCTGTAGGGCCCCAGGATGCTGACGGTGGTGGGGGAGAGGTCCGTGAGGGGCTGCTGGCTCTCCTGCTGCCTCCCACTGCTCTGCTGCCCAGAGTGACGCCGGCGTTTCTGATTACGGTCCCAGCTTTGGAGAGAACAAGGGGTGAGGTAAAGAGATAAGCCCCAGCCCTCAATGACAGAGAGGTTTATGGGATGGACCCCACTACGCTCAGCATTAGAGCCCAGCGTGAGTGTGTGCCAAACCTTGCAAGGGCTTGCAGCACCAGATCCGCACCCCTGCGACAAGGGGGTCCCAAGCCCACAATCCTCCTGTAGACACCGGCATAGTGAGAGCCTCCATTGGCCCACACCCCACTCACCAAAACTTGAATATGATTCCAGTGGCAACCAGGACGATGATGATGGAGATGGTGATGGTGACGTACAGCTGGGGGTCCACACCTGCGAGACAGAGGAGAGGGGGGTGTGATGGCCACTCCCTCCGGTCCCCAGAGAGCAGCAGGACAAGGGGAGGTTCCTGATGAGTTTTGCAGAGGGAGCTGCTCCTGCAGGGACAGGGGGTTAAAGAAGCAAAGGGCAGATTTACCTTCCCCCCGGGGCCCGAACAAGAAGGGCCGCAGGGTGGCCGGGGTCTCGCGCAGGTTGAGCCCCGCGTTGTGCAGGAGCGAGTGGGAGTTGGGCTGTGCCGTCGCCATCCCGTGTGGTGAGACAAAGGTGTATCCCAGTGGTGGGAAGCCTGGGTTGGCCGAGTTTGTGTCCCCTCCATCCTCATCCGACACTGTGGGACCCCACACGATGGCCCAGGGGTACTGGGAGGAGGGCATGCCGTCCTCAAAGCCGGAGGGGGTGGCGGGCCGGGCCCCTGCAGCCTGGCGCCTCAGCCGCACCACGTGCCGCAGGTCCGCTCCCCGCACCGGCAGAGCACGCTGGCGTGGCAGGGCCAAGCGGGAATCCGAGCGGGAATCTGAGCGGGAATCCCGCTCTGGCTGCGAGGTCCTTTCCCAGATGCAAATGGACCGCGGGGCCAAGGGGCTCCGGCGGGTGCAGAGAGGCCGAGCGGCCACCGGGCCCCGAGAGCGAAGAGACCATGTGCCAGGAGGAGGGATGGCCAAGACGACGAGGAGGAGATGCCACAGCTGCAGGGAGTGGATGCGGGAGAGGAGCGGAGGCATCCTGCTGCGAGTTGGGGGAGGAAGAAGAGAGCCTAATCTGAAACGTCCCTCCTGTTGAAAGGCCAAGCAGCCAGGAGCAGCCCACCGCCCRCACTCCTGTTTTCTTACCGCCTCACCTGCCAATGTGGGAAGCTGTGAACCTACCAGGCACTGGGGTCCATCTCAGATGCAACAGTGTCTTTGCTTAGTCAGGATCTTGTCTCATCTTCTTCACTGGGAACCAAAAGGGAGGGGTGTCAGTGTCCCCTCAAGCAGCAGTGACAGCTCTCTCCTTGCAGGCAGCATGTGCCATGGCAGGCGAGCTCCCGGCCCCGGCAGGCAGGATAAGGGGAGTCCATGCACACACATGTGCACCCTCTCCTTCTGCTCCTATGTCCCCCATGCACGGAGGTGCATTGTCCCCCCCAGATCCCAACACCACACAGAAACACATGCGTTAGCATATGCTCACAAAAGCAAGGAGTGATCTCTGGAGCACACGTGCCGAGGCACATGCGCAGCTTCCCCAGGGACTCTCCTGTCTGAGGGCCGAGAGGGGGATTCGGCATCTTTGTTTGCTTATCGCTGGAACAAGTTGGAATCTTAATTCCTGTGTTTATTTATAGTGTAGAGCGTGTAATCCATTTATTAAAAAAGAGCCTCTTCATTGTGTGCCAGAGCAAGAGAGCGAGAGGGGAAGCACGAGGGTGATAAACCAAGACGGCTGAGAAAGAGAGTGAATCAGCGAGAAAAGTCCAGCCTCACTAAAGAATTTAAGAGAAAAAATATGCCTATCAAATATTTAGTATTTACTTTCCTCTTAGCTAACATGAAATTACCTTCCCACACTCCTTGTCTTAATGTCCTCTGCACTGTCCCATCCCTCCCTTTCTCCCGTATTCCTCCCTTTTCTCTTCCACCTCCCACTGCTGAGTAGCACTAACACGGAGTGAGGTCAGGTCCCCTCAGCTGGATTTCTGCCCCGGATGCAGAGCACCCTCTGGCATCAGCCCGGTGGCAGCATGGTTGCCCTTCATGCTGCCTGCCTCTTTCCTTGGCTGGGCACAGCGCCGTGCCGGCCCTTCCCTGGTGAGCTCTTGTGTGCCTGACCCCAGATCCTCTCCGCAACCGCACGCACACACAGGACAAAAAAAATTGTGCAAGATGTTCAGCCTGCTCCTTCATCGTGAAGGGGAAAGCATGAATGCCAACAACCCGCAGTCATGCCCTCCTGTGGCTGCCGGGATGGAGAAACAGGGATGCTTGGCTGAGGAAGTCAATGCAGAGGCCGACCCTGCACGTCCAGCCCTGAGCCAGCTGTGCTGCACCTCCCGGCTCCCAAGGGGTTACTGCCATCCGCCCCTGCTCACCCCGTGCCCTGACCTAAAACTGCAGCCCCTCCTGTGTGGGAGGCTTCCTCTTGCTGAGGGAAGAGCTCTGAGGGTGCCTCTGTGATGTACACCTGAGGAGAGGGGCCAGGAGGAAGGGCACCCAAGAGTAAGTAGCTGTCTAGCTCCTACTGCATTAACTGTGGMTATTTTTAGTTTCCTTCTGTTAAATATTTAAACAAAGTTCACGGGGAAAAAAAAGAATTTTTGGCTAATGTGCCCTGCCCCTCCCTCCGGGGCAGGATCAGTCTCTGGAGGAATCCTGAGATGAAGATGAGGAGAAAAGAGCAGCTATTCTCAGCATTTCTTTGTACTTTGCTCCTGAACCTCTAAGCCTTGGAGGGGACTCTGTATAAAAATGCAGCTCTGCACAGAGGCAGCAGAAGAGAGCAAGTTTCTTCCAAAACCAGAGACTGGCGAGGTCTTGGCCATCTGGATTATGATCACGATGCCATGGACGATCATGTCTGGCAACACAAATCCATGACAGAATTTATTTTGGACTTTAGAAAGGGAGGGAATTCCATGCATCAAGGACCTCCTCGTGTGAGTCCCCACGCTACAGGGCACACAAGTTTCAGGAGGGRTTTCAAGGTGGCCTGGAGTGCCTGGGGCTGTGCCTGTTACTCACCACGGGACAGTAGTTTCCTGGGGTGAAGAGTCTGCTCTGCTTGTGGCATGGCACTCTCCGAAACAGCTCAAGTCTTCAGGGGCTGTGGGGGCTGTGGGCTGTTTTGCATTGGGAAGCAGGAGATGTGGGTGTGGACAGTGCCATCCCAGCAGGGGAGACCTTCTCCAGGTGCAGGCAGACCTCAGCACCAGTCCCACAGGGAAGTGTGGTACAGTAGGGGTGCAYGTGTAACCTCTAGCACTCCTCCTAACAGCAATGGATCTACCCTCAGAAACATGCCTGGGTGTAGGAATGCTAGGGTCACTGCGCTCCCCTAGTCTGCTGGAAGGTCTTATAATGGAGACCTTGCTGTTCTTCTCAGTTGAGACTGTGACCTCCAACAACGGCACCCCAGACTATGGACTCCCAGGGTCRAAAACCTTGGAATAAGAAACCCTAAAGAGCCAAATCCTGGATGGCTTTCACACCTGGTGGTCTAAATTTCAGCCCTAYGGAGCAGGTAATGTCTGGAATGAGCCGAGGGGGGCTGAGCCCCAACACTGGCCACCTCACGTACACGTGATGCTGAGCAGGCGACAGCCTGGACGTGGGGTGCAAGCCTCAGACTGGAAACACTGCTGTGCACAGGTTCTGCTACCTACAGTGAAGAGCCGATGACTTCCAGTGTCCCCACCCCAAAGGTGGCTCCAGATGAGTGCAGGAATGAGACAGTGTCGGTCGGTCTCCGTCAACACATTCTGGTTTGCTAATCAGGTCGTGGCCAAAGACTGAGAGCACATCCTGCACTGGCACACCCAGGACTGATTGTGGAGGAGCTGTGAGCAGGACAGAGGTGTCTCCCATAGCAAAGGAGGTTTCAGGTGAAAATACCAGCCAGTGCAGGCTGGATTCCGCTGTGCTTGGAGCATTTATGTTCGAAATGGAGCATAGATGTCCTTGTGGATTATTGACAAACCAGCAGACAAAGCATGTCTGGGGCACTGYGGTCAGCCACTAGCAGTGGGGACTGTGTCCTGGGCACAGACCCTGGTGTGTTGGAGGGCAGGCCTAACACACGCCCTTCATTCGGCTTTGGATGCAGCTCCCAGTGTGGATCCTGCACAAACTGGTAGTTCTTCAGAGCAGAGGAGGGGATGCCAATGCTCTTACTACCTGGATGTACAAATCCCACCTTATACCATTCCAGAAGCCTTTGTGTGCCAGTGCAGAGAGACTGGATTTCTGCACCAGTATGCCTCATGGCAAGGGTCTTGCTTTCATATGTGTTTCCCAGGTCTAATGGCAATAAAACTGGACAGGGCTGCTCCCAGAGTCTGAACAGGAACCTGTATACTTTCACTCTAGGTACAGAGCCTTCATCTCAGCATTCCGGTCCTGTGATGCACAGATGACAGAGTGTGAATGACAAAGCTGTTTCCCCAGGGCACTTCATTGAGCTCAGTTTGTGAATCTTGGTGCTTGCAAGCAGCGAGTAAGAATTACACTGTTCTCTGGTACTGCATATGGAGCCCACCATCAGTCCAGACTGGGGCTAATCTGCTAGGAGCTGCTCTCATTGCATTTGCAGGATGGAAGCATGAATCCTGCTGCCGTTCCCCAGCATCAGGCACCCATCTGTGCTTCCTCTCTCTTTGGAAGTCTCCTGCAGCACGGACCCGCTGCTGCTGGGACGTGAGAGAGCCGATCTCCGTAGCCATGCCCCAAAGCAGTTCACCAAGGGGGCTGGGAATTTACATCCTACCTAATGGCTAGGGGCAAAGCCTGCTGCACTCCTGCTCAGAGCAGGGAGCTCAGACTAAACCCTGAATGTGACACCCTGAGCTCTGGAGTTCGGATGCCACTGTTCCCCGGGAAAGCCCTAGGATTCGCTGATGATAGCTCCTTCTCCATGTTCACGACTCTTATATACCTTAATGCCATAGATAAATCTTATCCAAATAAAAAAGGCATCACAGGAATAAAAGAACCAAGGTGCCAGCCCTGTGCTGTAGCTTCCTCACATCAAATGCAATCTGTAACCTTCTGTTACAAAATGCTGAAGTTTGACAAATTCAAATGAGGAACAATACTATTAATAAAGAGGGTCACACACCAGCACAATTCACCCAGGCAGGTGGTGTGTTCCCTACTGCCTGCAGCCTTAGCCTGGCTGTATTCCTAAAAGAGACGCTACAGTTCAATCAGAAGTTATGGGCTTGGCGCAGGAAATTAAATTGGTGAAATTCTCTGGCCTGCGCTCTGCTGTAGGTCAGTCTCAATGATCAAAATGGTCCCTCTGGCCTTAAAATCTGAAAATCTCACAGCTTTCTCCATGCCTAGCCGAGATCAGCTCTGACTGGAGAGCAGTTGGATGAAGCCAAGCGCACACAAGCCGTGTTAGTGAGAAGCGGGTAGAGTCTCCTTCCATCCGGGGATGGGAGAAGAGTTGCACCCTATTCTGTCTGGCTCAGCTGGCAGATGATGATCTATCTGTATTTTTGTAACATCTAGAGCTTGACTGCTGTGATACTGTGCCTCTAGGAATGAAGCTGTCTGCTCTCAGAGCACTCCAGCTAGTTCAGAATGCAGCAGTCTGTTTGCTTGGCGACTCAAGCTGCTGGGAATGCATCACCGTGCCCCCCTGCACCCCACATCRCCTCGCCTTTGAGCACAGAGTCCAGTTCAAGGTCTCCAAAAACAGCATTCAAAGCCCAGCATGGGACAGGCCCCAGTGACCTAAGCAATCAATCACCTCTCCTTATGCAGCGATGCAGCGATGACCTCACATGACGGATATATTCCAGTGGAACAATGAAATTGCCAACCAGTTTGGGGAGAGGGGGAGGGATGGAAGAAGGGTAAAGAGGCTCATGACCCTGAAAAACGGAACATTCACAAGAGCTGGGCCAAGATTATGAAACTTACTGCTGGCTGAAATAATGCTCGCCATTAGCAACCCCGCAGCACTGAGAGCTTCATGCAAATCCTTGCTTCACCCAGCTCCCTCACTGCAACAATTCCACTTGAAATAGTGATGAAAAAATCAAAACAAACCTGCAAAGGATCCAGCCCTCCTCACAGAGAAGGAATGCTAGGTTTGCTGTCATTTTTTAAACTCCCAGCCAGCGTTAAGGGTTATCATGACAGCTACTGATACAAGACTGTGAGCCRGGACCACAGAACCGAGTAGCTATCTCCAAGCACTGAGCAGAGCGAGTTCAGGCACCGGCAGTGAGACCCCCCCACACTGCACGGTGCCCTGGGCACACCACACCTGTATTTTTCTCAGTGGCCATGAACACCCCAGAGTTCATGGTCYAAGAGGCAGAGCTGCAGTCATTACTGGTTTGGCAGTGGGAAGCATGAACCCCGGTGTTGGTGAAAAGGGGTTATATGTCTTGCTGTGTTCGGCTGGGTGGGGACAGGGAAAGAGAGGAATCCCAGAGCAGATGACCCAGGGAGACAATTCCGCTGCACTCGGAGGAGTTTTGGCAGCTGGGACTGTGAATCCAAATGCTGGTACCCTGGGATACCAGATGTCAAGCCCATCTGAGGAAAGAGTTCCCGCTATGCGTGGGGCTGGGGGCAACACCTCCCAGAGCTGGCTGAATTTGGGGGCTGGCAGTCGGAATGCAGTGGCTCACGTCAGGCTGCTCTACCTGATGTCTCAGGCTGAGGGGGTTGGTGGCAGCACCCAGGAGGATCCAGCAGGATCGCAGAGGGGCTGACACTGCTTGCCCTGAGTCAGTGCAGGTCCTGCAGTGCTCAGTGACTTGCCAGTGGGAATTCCTGTGCCAGGGTACCAGGGTGAGCACTTACGGGCTGGGTATGGCAATCCTAGGCTGGGGCAGAATGCAGGGCTGGGAAGGGTGATGCTGCATTTGGACATTTTCCTAGCAAGGGAATGGGCGTGTGAAGCCCATCAATGGTCCTCTGAGCCTAAGTCTCCCTGCATTTGGGAACTGTGAGTGTGGCCYCATTCCAAGCAGCACTCTAGGATGCCGGTCCCCTGCCATCTAGTGCCTGCCTGCAATACATGTCATGAGTCTAACAATCTTCTGCCTCCCAGTTTCCTACTGTTCCCGGGCATCCGAGTGCTTCAAGTGCTGAGTCTCCACATCTGAATTGCTCTCTCTTGCATGGTGCACCCTTGGTCAGGCAGGAGGTGGGATTGACCCCCAATTCCTTTCTCCAGCTGCGCCAATTTGGCTTAAGTCGCCTTCCTCAGCGCAGGCTCCAGTGCTCCAGCACAACAGGTCTGTGATGGAGCCCAGAGCTGGAGGGCAAGAGGCAGCGATCCCTCGGCTGTGCCCCCTCCCTCTCCGCCCCTCAGGCATCCCCTGCCCCAGACTGAAAGAGGAGGAAAAGGAGGAGGGAGGAAGGAGATAGCCGGCTAGAAAGAGACAGAGCACCTAGATAGGGAAAGGGAAAAGAAAAAGGGGGAGAAAGGACACAGGGAAGGAGACGAGGAGAAATGACTTGGAGACGGGCATGCCGCCCCCCTCCCCCCCGCCCCTGCAGCCCCGTCCCCACTCTGTCCCCCAAGCCCGGGCCGAGAGGATGAACTTACCTTGCGGGGAGACGAGTGGGGCGCAGCCGGGGCGGCGGAGCAGGGGGCTGGGGGAGCACAGCTGCTGCTGCCCGTGCCTCTCATGGCCAGGACGAAGGAAGGAGAGGAGGAGGAGGAGGAGAAGGAGGARGAAGGTTTGCTGAGGCTGAGCCTTGGCTGAGGGAGAGGGAGCGAGAGATGCCTTGAAATAAACAGCTGCCGAGGACTGGTCCAGCCCCTCTTTCTCTCTCTCTGTCTCTGTCTCTCTCGCTCGCTGCCTCCCGTTAACCCCATGGCTGCTGGCACGGGCGCGCCCGGCACCGTGGCCCCCGCTGCAGCCCGCGGGGGGCGCCGGGGTGGCCGGGCGGGGCAGCCGCCGGGCGGGGGCAGCGCGTCCCCCCGGCCCGGACCCCCCTGCCCCGGCGGCCGGGCGCGAAGGCTCCTCCCGCTCCCTGCCCGCCCGCGCCGCGCTCCCGAAGCCCCGCGCCCGCCGCCCGCCGGACCTGCCCCCCGCCGCCTCCCCGCCGCCGCTGCCCGCACGGCTCCGCACGGCTCCGCTCGGCTCCGCTCCCCCGTCTCGTCGGTTATTTCGGGATCTTCACAGGAAGCGATTAGGTTGCCATGGAGAGAGGTGTCTCCAAGGGACCCGTCGCTCCAGCTCGCTCCGGCGAATGCCACCCCCGGACGGGTCCGTCCTTGGGGGCGGAGGCCCCCCGGGATCCCCCTCCCCCGGGCCGCCCCCCAGGGCTCACCCCCGCGGCCCCCCGCCTTTCCGCCCCGCAGCAGTGCCCTCGGGGAGATGCCATCCYCCGGTCCCGCCCCCCGTCCCCGCATCCATCATCCCCGGGCTTCGGGCCCCCGGGGCCCCGTGGCCGCCGCGGTACCGGGCGGAGGGGCGGCAGGCGGGCGGCCCCGGCGAGGCGCACCCCCGGCGGGGGAGGCAGCGGGGTCCGGTCGAGCCTCACGGGCAGAGCCCGTGGGACACACGATACACGGGTGAGGTAGGAGCAAAGCGGGGGGGAGGGGGTTCGGTCCAAGGTGTGTTTTACCCGTTGAGGGATCACCCAGGTCTTTTGAGCGCGTCCYCAAGCGTGTTTCTGTCAGGGATCGATGGGATGAGTCTGGAAATGGTAGGGATGTGACAGCGAAATTAAAGAAAGAAGCTGATGTGCCTTTGAGGGAGTGTTTCATAGGGAACATCTCCCTCCACCATCAAGAACCAAACAGAAAGCACAGACCAAATCAGAAGGGAGCAGCTGAGCAACCAACGGGCGAGAGAAGAAAGTCAATGACAGAGAGACAGTTTCCACTCCAGGGCCTGAAATATGAGGAAGCAAGAAAGTAATTTCCTCAGATCCTCAAAAACAATCAAACTTTTCATCATAAAGCGATGAGGAAAGACTGTGACTGACCCTGGGAAAAAAAAATACCAGAAAGAAATAGGARAGATAGCACTAAGCTGTAAAGCAACCTGCCACTGCATCAGGAATGGATGCAGGTGACAAATGGACATGCAATACCAAACCTGAGCATGGCAGGATGCCCGGAACAGGTTGTGCCAACTTTGGACAGATACCTGAGGGGGCTGAGTCTGTTGTTCTTCACCAGGMCTCCTGCAAGCTCCTGTGCTAATGAACCAGACTGCTCCGAGCTTTCCCACGTCGGGATGTTTGAGTCTTGCACGTGTATTTGTGAGCATGTTTGGGAGAGTCAACAGGTTTTTCTCGTGTTTGGTAGTGATGTCGGTATATGTTTGGACGTTTCAGCACAGGGATGAGGTTGTGTTGAGGCTTACTGTCACTGGGAGGTCAGGGTGTGGGAGGACGGCACTGCTGCCGGCGGTGTCACGGCTGAGGTTTGTGTGACATGCCGCACCATTGTGTGTCAACACGCCGTGCACTCCCTGGCTTTTGTCCCCTTCATGTGTGGGGGGCTTTATGTCAGAGATTATCCAGGCTCCTGTCGCATTCTCCAGCCTTTCATCTCTAGCTCTCACAAGACTTGTACAGATCATCTGTGCAAACCTTGCTCAGCAAGCTCTCACACTCTCATCCCAAGAAACCCCCTGCACAGACRTGGTGGAGCAGCACAAGTCAGCATCCAGCTTGTCTTGCTCTCTGTGCTTCTTTTCCTGCTTTCTCACCTGGGAGTAGCAGAGGGTGGAAAGCTCTGGAAGGGGCTACATCAGGCACACAGGCTCCTTCTGACCTTTTCAAATCCTGACGAATGTGTTTAGTATAATTGGGAAGCACAAAACAGAGAARAAATTTCAACCAGGGAAAGGTCAGTTAAAGGGTGAAAATCCAAATGACGCAAACACTGAAAATCCCCCTGAAGAGTAAAACTATAGAAGGCAGCAAAAGAAAGGAGTCAGAAATATGAGAGAGGACAAGGAGGAGGATTTTTGAGGGTCCAAGGAAACCCTGGGAGATGGGGGGGGAGTCAGGAAAACCACTGAGATGACGGGAGCAGTGAGCACAAGGGCTGATATCACTTGTACGTCAGTCTTACATGACATAAAGGGAATGGTTTGTTTGGGTTCATTTTCAAAGGAAAGCTAATGTAAAATTACATGGAAATTTGAGGGGAGAGATGGAATCAGGTGTTATTGGCTGTTATTTCTGTCTGGCAGAGTCAGTTTTAAATCATCACGTACAGATCATTTACACCCAGGAGTCCTGAGGCCAAGCAGGCCACTGCTGCTGTTTCTAGCGTTGTTTCCTGAGGGAAGAGAGACCCATGTTGTTGCCCTGCTACCTGCAGAACTCTGTCCGTCTGTCTGTCTGTTAGTTGCCATGGATTTGACAAAATAACCAGAGTCTAAAAGGTAAATAAGCTCCAACAAATTGTTTGAAAACCAGCAGCCTGATGGAGGAAAGATGCTACCAATGCCTGTGCTGGAACAGAGCCCGTAGCCATGCTGCTGGGCAAAGCCCCACAGGTCAGAGCAGTCCATCCAGCAGGCCAAAAGAATTAAGTAGAAAATGTTGGGAAAGCTGTGTTACGTTAGAAACATAACCAAAAGCTATGTCAAAAAGCTATGTAATGTTAGAGAGTGGTGGAGGAGCCCAGTGATGTAGATTATAGGAGAAAGTGCCCCCTCACAGATGTGGCAAGCTGTGGAAAGGGTGCCATCAAGAGACCCCAGCTGAAGGTATGGTAGTGGAGAGTATAGAACATACAGGAAAAAAGTCCATAGAGAACCCAGTTTCCTCGGCCCTGTTGCTCACCAAACAAGGGGTTAATAAGCTTTGGAATATCAGAGACATCCCAGAAGACTTGAAGAGAGCTGTGCCCTGTGAATATTTGTAAAGAGCAAACAGAAGACCTGAAAAATTCTAGGCAAAGCAACAAAGAGCTGATATGAGATTCTCCAGTTAWTGCCAATCAGTCTGGTTTGGAGGAAACTGATCTTGCTGCATAAACTTGTTTTGTTCTTGTCAGTCTTTGATGTGACTACAGGTTTGTTTGGAAAAGGTGATGGCTTAGATCTATCCAGGCTTCTGGAAGCATTAATTTCCCAAAGCATGCTGATAAAAAAAAGCATTATGCAACATTAACAGAGCAGGAGGTTAAGTGAGCTGGTTAACTCCATTTAACACCTTGTAAACACAAAGGAGGTCATCCCTGGAAGCCCACCGTTGAGAGGCAGTGTTTCTTACGTGGATGCCCAGGAATGAGTCCCGGGTCAGATATGACTCACCATTTTATTCAGTGCTTGGTGAGCAGATATAGTTCATTCTGACACAATTTACTGAGGGCACGAATATTGTTAGAGTGTTAAAAATAATGAGGATAGGACCGGGACAGAATGACCTGCCCCTCTCGGTAAGGTGGTCATTCTCATAAAACTTCTTACAATACTGTTGAGAGCAAATTTTACAGCCAGGAACAGGAAAAAAATGTCCATGTCTACAGGGAACAGCTTCCAGCCCTGAAAAGAGGGGCTCTGAAAAAGATTTAGGGATCATAATAGGCAGAAAACTGAACACAAGATCAGTGGCCCAGCCCGCAGCAATGGATCTGAAGTGATCCCTGGCCATGTAAAGACAGAAGTAAGGATGGGAAATAAGGAGACAATTACACCTCCCTCTGTGTCTGAGTAAGTCCCACGCTGGAAAACTGTACAGTGCTTTATGCTCCATATTTTAAAAATAACTTTGAATCAAAGGTGATCCAAAGGCTGGAGATCTCAGTAATTTAAAGAGGTCAACCTGTTTAATATATCAAAAAGCAGAATGAGACATGACTTGCTTGCAGTATCACTCCTTTCCTGGAGAAAAGTCTACCCAATATTCTGGCAGAGAATAACAAGAGCCAGTCACTGGAGAGTGATTAATCACAGAAACAAACTACCAAGTGGAGTGCAAGATCCTCTCTTTTCTGGAGTCTTTGAAACACAACTGGAGGCCTGTCTGGAAGACAGYTCCTGGTCTGCAAAATCCTGAGGGCTGTGAGAGCAGATCCAAGGAAGAATTATCGTGCAGTTACCCTCAGGCAGCTGATCCTGGGCTGACTTCAGGTGTAACCCGTGTGCATTAGCCCACTACAAGCTAAAGGGTTAAAAGCCTCCTGGATCGTGTTGTATCCAAGAGAGTCACTCTAGCCTCCTTCGTCCTTACAATGTTTTTGTCTCAGAGTCCGTGTTACACACAGTTGTGAAAAATTGTCTCATGAGATGTGACTCTGCTATGTTTGGAGAAGGACTGGTGAAAAAATATCTTCAGCATTTTGACAAGTTATTTGGCTTCTGTGGTGATGAAGAAAGGACCAACCTAGAATGAGCCCATACAGCTCTACAGGCTTTAAAGTGGGACAGTGAGCACAGAGGAAAGAAAGTGGATCTATAGCACAAAGAGAATGGAGGTTTCTTTCTGCAAAGATCAGAGAGAGATCAGAAGAGAGGGATGATGCTAGGGGGTGGTTACAGCTAGGATCAGAAATCCCAAACATTCAGAAAGAACAACACAGAACGTCTCCATGTCACAAGATTTATCTTAAAATTATGAAATGTCATACAGACTTCCTTTCATCTGCACTCTTCGCCTCCTACTTTCGGCTCTTTTGGTTACATGAAAATCACATTTCACAGTTTCCCTGTGACCATAAAGATAGGTGTTTGCTTTGTGAGGAAAGCAAAAGCATGGAAGTTATTGAATCCAGAAGGCTGGAATTTAATTTCAACACCCAGCACCGTGATCTAGGGATGGGGCCAAAGCTTTGCTAAGTTATGGGAATGTTACCCATAACTTTTGCACTCGTGAAGACAATGACCTTCGCATTTGGAGAGTGCAGGATCTGAGTCATTCAAAGGACTTTCTGGTCTTTGCCCTTGATGCAGGATGAAGATGGAGCAGACAAAAACGTGGGGACCCAGCACACAGGACATAGGACCTGGGGCCAAAGTGGAGACGGAAGACAGAGAGAGCATCATGTAGCGAGGATGCTCAGGCTGCCAGGCTTTATCTGCCTAATAATGAAAGGCAGCAAGCGTGTCAGAGAGTGTGAGAGAAACAGATCGATAGAGAGATAAAACTGAGATGGAAGGAGCCGGCGAGGGGGTGGGGAAGAGAGTAATAAAACACTACAAATCAGCGGGGTTACATTTGAACCTGATTTGAATGCACTCTGCACTGGTGTAAGTGAATACAGCACGTGTGAAGCTATGGCGAATCAGACCTAAATACAGAAACACAGAGGGAAAAGCAGGGAGGAGATGGTCCTCTTGTCAMTATTGCCCTGTAACCTGCCTTCACAGCTCTCAGCCAATCCTACCTGCCCTGCTTCTCCTTTCATCCTGCTATATGGAGAAACCCAAATTTTGCTAGCTCTGAGAATACAGACTGATTGCCTTTCCTGTTTCCCTGGGCCATCATGATCTTCCTGAAGAAGTGCCTGTTGGGTAAAATCTGTCTCCGTCACATTTTACCTGAGCTGAGCATAGGAAATGCTCCTTCCTACCTTGTTCATTGAGGACCAAGGGTCGCTTCTGACAACGCCCTGAACCACTGGCTGTGAGGCACTTTCCTAGGAGAGCTGATTGTGCCCATGCACAGGTACCAGTGGAAGCCAATCAGAGAAGCCTCTTTGCTCAGCTTCAGATTTTTGAGGGAAAGGGGCCTGYGACATTCCAAAGCTAAGATCATTGGAGCACATAAATGAAAACATGCCCTGCAAGTACAGGACTGGGGATCTGGGTGCCTCCCCATCTCAGGGCACGTTTGCCTCCCTGGCCCAGGCACGCAGAGCTGTTTTGCTCCTTATGCCTGGAATTAGTTTTAAGTGATGTCCACCCAGTCCTCATGTTATGACCATTAACGTTAAAAGTTCAGTTTTCCACACTGACCATCGCTGTCCACACTACTCCCTTGCCCTGTCAGTAGCCTCAGGGAGGAGACCAAGCGCTGAAGGAGCCTCAGAGACTGAAGGGGTGACTCTGAGAAKGGGTAGGGACAATCCATATGGCTGTTCAAATGAGCTTGGGAGACAACGATCCAGCTCCCCAAGGCAGCCACAGGTTGTATTTTCTAGCACTGAAATTCTGTTTGGAGCAGTATTGTACCCCAAAGGAGCCTTCTCCATGACTCAGCCACAGCAGCTGTGTGATAAGAACTTGAGTCAAAGCAAGAGAAGAGAGTTGTTGATACTGGCAAGTAAAACCTTAACAAACCTAGACTTTACCCAGATGAAGATTTCAAGATGTTACACTTATTTCAAGATGTTACTTACAGAAGTCTGGCAAAGCACAAGTCAACTGCCTTTAATATGTGCTAAACTGATCCAGCTGAAGATCAAATCTCTTGCTGGCAATCACGTGCTGAAGTGCAAACTTGCCCTGATAGCTCTAGGATTTTAACATGCTAAAACCATGTTATCYGCATAGACTGTATCGGGCTCCCATCAATTTGTTGCCTCTTTTGCTTTCATGGAAAATCATCGCTGATTTCTAAAGGAGCCAGCCATGAGGAAATTGGTGATGGACTGGAAACTCTTGGCCAAACAGCTTAATATTGCTTATTGAAATGCATGCTGACTGCACTCCTCCCAGTCCCCCTTACAACTCACCTCTGCCTACCATGTGAATTATACAAGGTGAGAGGAGCTCTGAAGGTTTTTTCCCTTTCCCAAAATGACCCCCACTTTTTATTCTCTCTCTCACCTGGCACAGGGAGCYGTGCCCTCGACGATGCCTCCTGACCGCATTGCTGTAACTCATACACCCACGAAGAGATACTTAAGGTGCACCATAAACATTTCTATCCTTGTAGAGCGTTTAAACTATCTTTTTATGGCCATACCCTGCCTGCATCAGGGATGCATTTCTTGACAAGTGCGATGGTTAATGATTCAGCAGATAGTAAAGTCATTTTTTCGTAAAAATTAATGCAGTAGAGGAGGGGAGGCATGCAGGGATTTAAGAAATGCACAGCTTAAATACATAAGTACGATGCTTTGCAACATAAGATTTTTTACATTTACATATCCCCAAAACACTGCCCAAAATAGTGAGATCTTAATGGTGTGAAAGCAMAAATGAGAGCGATGTGTGGGCACACACAAGGTATTCCATGCACCTCTTTTAATTCTGGTGTGGTACTTACAGAATATATCATTGAGATGTGAAAACACCACGCCATATAGTAGTGCATCTGTTTTCGCACCAGTTATTTCAACATTAATCATAGAATCACAGAATGGTTTGGATTGCAAGGGACTTTAAAGATCATTTTGTTCCAACCCCCCTGCTGGGGGCAGGGACATGTCCCACTAGACCAGATTGCTCAGAGCCCCATCCAGCCTGGCCTTGAACATTTCCAGGTATATGGATGAAGAGTAGATATTCACCAGACTGGAAAGACTCATAAATACGTGGATATTCACCTGGCATCCGTGACTGGCTTGTTGGGACACATCTCACTTGGAGGAGCAGCTTGGGGGAATTTTGACAGAGCATGGGTCCCGAAAAACAGGAGAACGGCGAGCAGACGCTGGGGGTGAGCAGGGCAGGGCATGAAAAAAGTGCAAAATGGAGTTGAGGGCTGGCTGGTGCCTGTGACCAGCAGGGCCGAGGATGGGGACCAGCCGGTGGCCGCTGTCAGCCTGGACGGAGGCTGTACCCCAAGCGGAGCGCAGCCTGGGCTGGCGCGGCGACACGAGCCCTGCCGTGCCAGGGTGGCAGGGGGCGGCCGGGGGAGGCCGAGGATGGCCGGGAATGGTCGGGAATGGCCGGAGGATGCGGCGGATGTGGGGAGGGCCCGGGGACGGATGAGCCGCCTCCGCGGCCGACAGCGCTCAACCCCGCCAGCGGGGGGCGCCCTGGCGGCGGGACCGCGCCGCCGCAAGGCGCCCGGGCCGGCCAATGGGGAAGCGGCGGAGGCGGGACGAGCYGCCGGCTCCGCCAATGGGCGGCGGGTGCGCGTCACACGCGGAAGCGGCCGCTGTGCGCCGGCGGGGTCGGGCGGGAGCGCGGGGCCGGCCGGGTACGCCCGGGGCCGGGGCTGCGGGGAACGAGCGAGAGCGGCCGTACCGAACCGGACGGACCACACCAGGCCGGGCCGGGGGCCGCCATGGCGGCCGAGGGGAAGGTGACGGGGCAGAGCCAGGAGCAGTTCCTGCTGCTGGCCAAGGCGGCCCGCGGCGCTGCGCTCGCCAGCCTGATCCACCAGGTGCTGGAGGCCCCGGGCATCTACGTGTTCGGGGAGCTGCTGGACATGCCCGCCGTCCGCGAGGTGAGACCCGCCCGGCCCCGCGGCCCCGCCGGGCCTTGCCCGCGGCCCGGCGGCGCCGCCTGACCCTGTGTCCCCGCAGCTGGCCGACAGCGAGTTCTCCCCCGTGTTCCGCCTCCTCACCATCTTCGCCTACGGCACATACGCGGACTACCTGGGTGAGGCCGGGCYCGGGRCGCGGCGCGGGGCGGGGCGRGGGCCTCGAGCCCCCGGACCCGGTGGTGGGGATCCCGCGGGGCGGGAAACGCGCAGGGGCCTCCCTCCCCCAGCAGCCCCTCCGTGTAGCCAGGGCTGAGTCCCTGGCCCGACACACGCCTGTCTGTGGTTTGGGCCCCAGACCACCGGCGTACCTGGCTGTAATTAACGCTGCCATTTGCCATCTGCCAAAGAGTATCCTGACAAAGACGTTTATGGGAGGCCAGGGGAAAGACTTAGGTATCCATTGGGATGTGCAGATCCGCATAAATAAGGCACGGGACAGCTAGAGAGGCTGACTTGAGGGTGGCGGGAGGAAAGGCTGCTCGGGAAAGGTCTTCTGAGCTGAGAATTGATGGGGATGGCTTGGCAAGACGAAGCATCGCTTGGGGGATTGGTGTGCAGACGTTTTGAGAGACGGGTATGGKGCAGATGCTTCTGTGCAGAACTGGGAAATGAGGCATAAATTCTAATACCCCGTTCTTTCCCCTGACAACAGCTGAAGCAGCAAACCTCCCTCCCTTGACAGAGGCCCAGAAGAACAAACTGAGGCACCTGTCAGTCGTCACTCTGGCTGCCAAGATCAAGGTAGTGGCCCTGTTTTTCCCTGAGTTCTCCTCCCACTGGGATTACCTCGTGCTAGTTACCATCATGTTTCCACAGTGCATCCCCTACTCAGTGCTGCTGGAGCAGTTACAGCTGAAGAATGTCCGGCAGCTGGAGGACCTGGTGATTGAGGCTGTATATGCAGATGTGCTGCGAGGGAGCCTGGATCAACGGAACCAGCGCCTGGAGGTGGATTACAGCATAGGGAGGGACATCCGGAGGGAGGAGCTTAGCACCATCACCCGCACATTGCAGGAGTGGTGAGGAGGAAGCCCCCAGTACTAACACCCAAAAAAGGTTGCAGGAGTGGCCGGTGGCTCCCCTGGATCTTCTGTGTGTCACTAAGGGTGGGTGGTGTTGGGAGGTGACCGACTCGATCTCCTTTCCCATACTCCAATGGAAAGTAATTTTCCAAAAATAATTTTCCAAATTCCCCTGTTTGTGGCTGGAGGAGCGRTTAGGCCTCAGCAGCCTCTGCACAGCCCTGGCTGCTGGCAGGAGGCTTCCTGAGTCCTATAGTTCCTAACCCAGCATCACTTTGTTACCTGTCCCCTTCCCAGTTAATAACATAATTCCCAGCATTATTACATCAGACTCTTGCCCTTGTATCTTCCCTGCCTGACATAGCTGTCACCTCCCAGTGTTTTTGGCCTCTAGAATTGACACCTGCTGTCTTTCACATTTCTCTCTATGCTGTGCCAATTCCCTGGCCTGTTCAGTTCTGGGTCTCCTCTCCAGGTGCCAGGGCTGCGAAGTTGTCCTGTCGGGCATTGAAGAGCAGGTCAGCCGGGCCAACCAGCACAAAGAGCAACAGYTGGCCCTGAAGCAGCAGATAGAGAGTGAGGTGAGTGGGTGCAGGAGGGAGCAACCAGTGCCCCTTGCTCTGAAACGACCGAAGAACCAGCAACCTCTGGTTGTAACAGTCTTTGCTGAAGTGAAGCATTGCCTTTTCCCTGGGCCAGACCCCCCAGGGACTTGTGCCTGAAGAAGAGTCCTAAATCAACTTAACGCTCCTCTGCAGTGCAGGGGCCTGGACAGATGTTGGCTCTTTCGCTTGATGTGAGCTTGCAGCTCTCAGCTCCAGGGTTTCCTTTGGAAAAAAAAAAAAAACAAAAAACCAAAGTAAAACTGAAAACACTGTAGCCAAAACAAACTAAAAACCGAGGGAAATCCCCTAGTTTTTGCTTTGCTGCTGTTGCAGGTGGCAAACCTGAAGAAGACCATTAAAGTGACAACAGCAGCCGCTGCAGCAGCCACATCCCAAGACCCGGAGCAGCACCTCACAGAGCTCAGGGAGCCGGCCCCTGGCACCAACCAGCGCCAGGCGAGCAAGAAAACCTCCAAAGCCAAAGGGTGAGCAGTGTGGGCAAACAGGCAGAGTGTGTGTGAACATCTGCTGCACTTCTCTGTGTGCACTCAGAAAGGAAGTGAGATATGAGCCTGAGTGTCCACTCTGAATTTTTTTTTTTTATTATTTTTTATTTTCCTGTGCTCACAGGCTCCGGGGCAGCGCGAAGATTTGGTCTAAATCAAACTAGTAGGATCTCCCTTCACAACTGAGAGGGTGAGAGGAAGCTATTTGGGGGATGGAGGGATAGCAGGGGTCTCAAGTGTGATGCTTCTGAGCTCTTCTCCGAGATCCATCTTGCCATCTAACTCTCCTGCATGTTTGTTCTCTTTCCTGTCTTCTTTACTGACTTTCCAGGCAGTGTCTCCCTCCTTTTCATCACAGCATTTCACACTGAGCTTCAGGTTGTACCCGTTGCTGTTTCCCCAACCGCTCAAGCCCCTGTTGCCATGGCCACGTGTTTCTCTTCCTCTCTCCCTGTCTTTTGACAGGTCAATTTCAAGAGCCATAAAGATGTGACAGTCACCTTGGCACCCCCAGGGCATCACAGAAGCTTGGAAAGAGGGTGCTGGTGCTCAGTAATCGTTTTGGCTCTATGAGACCCCCTGGGATACTTTGCTCCAGGATGCTGTCTTTGATTGTTTAATCTTTGTTTTGCTAGGTGGGAGGGTAGTTTTTGAAGGGATTCTTTTAAAAAATATAAAAATATATTATAAATATATATAAAACAATAAAAATATAGATCTATGGACATACCTCTACAAACCTGTGCTCCTGTGGGTGGCGTCTCTTTGCCTCGTATGCTGATTCTGGAGGTTCCAAAATAAGCTATGATACTAAGAGCCTCTGTCTCATTTTGGGGTGGAATATCCTCAAAATACTCACTTTCCCTTTCACAGGGTAGTGCCACGGTAGCTCTATTGGGATGAGAGTCCATAAACCAGGAATTAATCATAAATCTTACTTAAAGAGTTTCTTGTGTGATTGATTTGCCTCTGGACCGTTCAAAAGAGGTAGTTTTCAGGTAATGTCAGAGGAAGGTGCAGAGACTGAGAAAGAAGTTTGTGTCTAAATTGTGTGTCCTGCGATCCTGGACAGAAAATGATGTGGGGACCTGCCTGACAGGTGAAGGTAACAGAGTCAATGTCCACKTGTGTGAGTTCTCATAGTATAGATTTTGCACAAGCCATTCTTGGATGGTGTTGGTGTCTGGCTGAAAAAAAWTCCAAATTAATGAAAATTACTCTTGTGAGATGGCCAGGAAAAAAACTCAGATTCTTCAAAGGATGCCTCCTCGAGGCTGGCTTGGAGCCGAGTCAGACGGATGTCAGTGTCACACTGCTTCTCCATGACTGTAGCTGATGTAAATGTAAATTGACACCGTGACTCCCACCCCCGCTTGGTTCTGCATCTTGTGCCAAGACTAAAATTTGATTCCCTGAACCTGTACTTCTGTGTGTGAACAAACCACGGAAAAAATAATCCAGTGAAGGAAAGCTATGAGCTTTGTCTGTATGGGGACTTTTTTGGTTCACTGGCCAGGGTGGGTTTTCTCTTGGGTCAGCTCCCTGTGCACAGGTGAGAGTTGGAGCTGGCGCAGTGTAGGTGTGAGCAAGTCTTGTCAAGGGGGTGGGGAAGGGGGTGAGACTGTGCCTGTTTCGGTGGTAGCAAGGTGCCATCTCAGTTCTCAAACCCCACAAAATGCAGGTCTATGCAATATCGCTGCCTTGCTAGTTCCAGACTGCTGTAATGCAGCACTGACTGTCAGTGAGAAAGCCCCGTCACCCGAATCCATGAACTTCTAAAACTTCCAAGCAGCTTTGCTTGTCCCTCTGTGTGTGGTCACAGGGCTGGGCWTACCAGCTGGCTGTGCTGGGGACAGGAATATGCCAGCTGTCCTGGGGTGACTGCTGCCACTGGCTGAGATCTCCCAAGAGCTCAGGCAGCCCCACACCTTTCCCCCTTCTGTGGCACSAGGCATTGAGTCCCTTGGCTGGAGTTACCTGGCACAGAAGTGCCCAGTAAGAGAGTTTTGGTATGAAGTTGTCCATGTGGGAGATACAAATCTGGCTGGAGGAGCACATGAGGGGGTAGCTGGGCCAGGATTGTGTCAACCCACCTAGAGAGATCTGGCGAATTTGCGGCCATAGGGAGTCTACCTGACGAATCCTGTTCTCCGTAAGTTGTAGGGAGGGGTTGTGACAAGGCTTCCAGCTTTTGTTTAAATCACCTTGAGCCTTCCTCGCTCTGCGTCACATCACCTTCATCTGTCTCTGTCAGCGAGGAAAGGCACTGGGCTCGCTGCATTTGCGATTGTCTGCAAGAAGCAGTAACATCCACGTGTATCAGATCTTCCCGCTGCCTGGGAAGGGCCAGTCTGGGACCGAGGTGCCAACAGGGGAGGTGATACCTGTCAAGCACCTGCCAAGTGTCTGGCATCTCTCACCCTTTGAAAGATTTGCCGCTTGCRAAGCCGTTGGGGTGTGATGAGAAAGAGTGAGAGGAACAGGCTTGGGATGGAGCTGAGCTGCCGGACAAAGCACGTGTCCTAACAGCCACTGGCTGAGGTCCAGCGGGAGCTGGGCTGGAGCAGTGTCACCTCCAGGGAGAGCTGAAGTTACCAGTAATGGAGGAGGATATTTGTGTCCCACAAGAGCCTGCTGCTGCTTAGGAAGAGCAGCTGTAACAGCTCTTTGCCCTGAGTGTCTCAGCTCCTCCCTGGTGTGTTGGGCTTTGTTATCTTTAACCAAATTGTGGCTATTAGATGCAAAGGGTCTGTTTAAGTGCCCTGAATCCACAGTTTAAATCCAGGCTGCAGATCCCAGGAGTGGAGTTGGAAGCCAGCACTGAGAGTTCCGTTCGTGTGACGCCCTGGGCAGCAAAGGCCAGGCAGAGCAGTGCCTGAGCTCTGTGCCACGTGCTGCCATCAGCCTTGGGAGGACAAAACCCTCACGTGGGTGACAGCAAGCCAGAGTGTGGACCAACGTGCATCCTGGAGGAGCTTGCCACACCAGCCTCAGGCTGTGCTGAAGCCCCAGACTCGGATCTTCATGGGTCAGTCACAGTCGGCACAAGCCTGCCCGTGTCCTTCTGCCATAGCTTTGTCACATGGTGTTCGGCTCACCCCGTCTCCCAGGGTCAGCTCATCTCTCTGGTAGCATTTGCCAAGCACAGCCATAGATAGGCCTTGCTCCCCCTTCCCATTTGCCTGTGTGCCGCTCTCAAGGCTGGCTGTGTTATGGATTTTAGGAGAGTTTGGGATTAAACAAAGCCCTGAAAGTCTTCCATTTTGTTTACTTTTCAAAGGGAGCACCTTTTAAGACCTCCATTAAGAAAACGAAAGCTGGAGGTAGCACATAAAATTACTTCAGACCTTTGGTAGGACAGAAAAATAAATGAGAGGGTTGCAGTGCAGAATGAAAGTATTGCTGCAAATTGGCTTGCTGGATGCCAAACAGAGGGCAGGAGCACAGGTTTGCCTTTGCCCTTCACCCGAAAACCACACTTTTTATTTTTCTGTTCACTTCAGCCGTGACTCTGAATTTCAGTCGGAGAAGATGTGAAGATTAATTAATTAGTTAACATTTATAAATCACTTTGAAGATGGCAAGAGTGAGGTAAGTACTGAGCGTTATTATAAGTTTTCATTTTTAAATGTCTATGTTTTAACCCATTTTTTTCCAAAGTAAAGACTGAGAAAACAGACCCTGAGTAGAGTAGAACAGAAATACCTGGACACATTAAGCCCTATGAAGGAATCAGGTTTAGGGGACTGTGGAAGAGAGGGTACGGAGAAATGTCCATCCCAGCATGAGGAGCAGGAGATCTGCCAGCCCTAGCACAGGATGTCTAACAGCTCTTGCACAGTGATTCATTGCAATCCTCTCTTTACGTGGGGCTTTCACATGGGTTCAGAAAAGGGAGGAGGACAGGACCTGAATGGCTGATGTCCAACTTCTGCCAGCCACCTCCAGCTGCCCTGTGCCAAAAGGTAACCATGGATTCTTATTAGGAATTGGAGTTAATGATGGTAATTATTGCATTCCTGGGGCACAATTTCTTCTGAAGGTGGTGGGGGTTGGGCAGGTTGGGCACCTGCTGCTGGCAGCTTGGCCTCTACCGCAGGGCCCATCCGTACCTGGGGAGTGGGGAGAARTGTCACAGCTGGGCAAACGCCCTGCAGAACTTCCTCAAGGCTCTCCCCATCCTCCACTGCCCTGTGCTGAAGTAGCTTTGGAGTCAGAGGTGGTCTTTCTGCGCTCAAAAGGAGTCAACATTTTGTTTACTTGGGTTGCTGAGGCTGCCTTTGCCTATGTTCTCCAAATGAGACCTTTGGTGGCGTGATGTGTTTCCTGACAAATGGACGGGCTGGTGTGTATCCAAGAGCTGTTACACATTACCAAGTCTCCTTTGTGCGAGCAACGCTGGCTAGCGGACACATCTGTGGGCAGCAGGTTTCCCCAGGCCTGTCAGGGGTGAGCCGGGAGGATGGCAGCCCTGCCTCTGCCCAGCAGCAGGACACGTGCCCACCGCCTCCATCCTCCTGTGAGCTCCCGGTGCCAGCTGAGGAGTGGTGCTGCAGCATCCCGCGGGAGTGCTGCAGAGGCCGTGGAGATGCCAGCCAGATTGCATCTGCCGGTCTGCAGGAAGGTCATGCAGCTGTGTGGTCCCTTGGAGCTCCATGCAGGGATGCCTCGCCTCTGCTCCAATAAGGCAGTGGCTTGCTGCTCCTCCAAAGGCTCTTTGTGCAAGGTGGGTGCCTGTCAGTCTGGGCTGTTGGGAGAGTGACACRGATGGATGTGTGTCCCATTCTGCTCCCCGTGGGGCTGTACCTTTGCACAAAGACCCCCTGGCAACAGCAGACCCTGAAGGTTATGCCTGCTGCTTGCTACAGCTGGGCCATCGTTCCCGGGATGAGGCCCTGGCTCTGCAGGACAGACACAGAGCAAGGTAGAGAAGTCAGAAGAATCTCACAGTTCATGTCAGCTGCTGCAAATGCGTCTCTCAGATCTCTGACATCCTTCTTGTCTCCTTTTTTTTGCCCTGGAATAGCTGCTCATTTTCCTTCTGTGACCCCTTTCCGTTTTTGCCATCCTCTCCATGGGAGACTGTCTGTGTTCCCACCTGCAGGGCTTTTCTTTCCTCATCCCTTTTCCTAGTACTAATCACTGCGTAGCTGAAATACTCATGTAAAAAACCCGTTTTCTCTACTGGTTCCACAGGCACCCCATCTTTTAGGTGTTTTTCTCCCATCTTCTGCAGTTTTCCAGGAGCATTCCTCTTTGTCCAGAGTGGAATTAGGCTGGACTTTTGTCTGCCTCCTCTGCTGGTGGAAGGCTCTGCCACAGCCAAGGAAAGGAGTTCATTTGCAAAAACTCTTTGTGCAGTGTGCATTTATATTCCTGTTGTGACAAATTCAATAGGCAGCGAAATGTCAGCTGGATTTGAGAGCCATGACCCTTGTACAGTAACAGGAACGTTCAGAATTCCTGTAGCACTCGTGCATGTGTTAAAAGCAGCTCTGCACCCTCCTGCTCCAAGGCACAAGCTAAGCCCCAGCCCCTTCGGATATCAGGAGAAAATGTTTCTGGGGAGGTTTTGCCTGCATCTGCCTCTGAAGCATTTAGCACTGGTTTCAGGATGCGGGAAGATGGATGATCTGTTTGGTGGGAGCAAAAGCAAAAAGGAGACTCCTGGTGACTAAGCCTGATCTCTTACCACTATATCCCTGTGAAAGCTTCTCAGGTGCCAACCCCAAACTGGCTAATTTTATTGTCCCCACTAGTCCCCTTGGCAGGCTGCCCCAGAACTCAGCTGCTGTAGTGGCTAAAGTTTTTTAATTTCCAGCTTAAATGAATTCACAGCTAGTTTATATTCTCTTGTGCCAGTGCCAGCTCGGCTCTAGCTGGAGCTGTACTTCCTCCCTGGTGTTTATTTCCCTTGAGAACAGACTTCACTTTCCTTAACTAACCAAATCAGCCCCCTCGTGCACCGTGAGCTCTCCATACTCTATTACTTGCTCTTCAAATAGAGTCCAAAAGTGCTCTTACCTGCACTTCAAATTAAGCTTTCTTGGCTAGAAATGAGCACAGTTCTCTTCCACAGGTGAAGTCTGATCAGCATCTCGCACAGGCACAGTAACACACACCTACAGCTACCAGAAATGCCTCCTGGATTGCGTGTCTTCTCCTCTGGTGATCACAGTCCTTCTTCTTTTCTGCTGGTTATAATCAAAGAAGCTCCAATTTTTAGCTAAAATCTTGATTTTAGGTCCTATGTTCCTTTTCCCTTTCACTTTGTGCTGCAAACTTTAGTCCTTCTGCTGTTACTGACACCTTCAAGGCCACCCGCATCCTCCTGTGTGATGGCCTCATCCAATTTGGCAATGTGTCTGTGTTTTATTTATTTACTCAAGCATTTGTTTTTTTGCAATCTTTGTTTTCCTCTTCTCTCATTAGTAAGGGATGGATATTGTGAGGCTAGTATCTGAATTTCTAGCTTACCTCTGGACATTACATCACCAGCAGTTGGAGATAGGTAGTGTCTGTTCTATTCTGCTTCCTTTTATTACCTTTTTCCCGCACACTAAGTTTGTATTAAGTGCCCTCAGGATTTAGAAAGCCAGATGTGAGGAGATAGTGGAAGTAATAATAACCTAAGTTTCCCCATGGGAATATTTTTTGAAGTGTTGTCTTTAAAAAAGAAAATTCCCAGGAGAAAAAAAAAAACAGTTACATTTAAGACATGGCTGAAAAATAAAATCAAGTCCATTTTTTAAAGGGTTTTGAAAAGTAAAAAAATATTGCAAATCAAACAAGTCAATTTTTACTTATACACTGTATTGAGGTCTATTTTAAATACTTTTGTTCTCCAGCACTGGAGCCAGTGCCTGTAGRGATTTTACACTCCAGCCCCATGGAAGTTCATGTCTGTTTCCCAAACAAACCATTGTGCCCAGAGAGAGCTCTGTTTCCTGCAGCTCTTCGTGGTCCCACCTGCTTTGAAGCCCTTGTCAAGTCACAAGGTCTTCTTCCCACCTTTCCCTTCAGTCTAGCCCTGTGCCAGCCTGTTTCCCTGTCTGATTCACAGATTTTTGAAGCCCGAAGGGACAGGTATAACCACATCGTTTGGCTTCTCGAATGGCCAAGAACTCCCTCACCCCATTCCTGTGCCCACTCCCCAACTTCTCCTTGAGACACCCCATCGGGATTTGGAGTAGTGAGAGCTGAAATCCTGGAGGTGTGCTCCAGTGGTCTCACACAAGGTCTGCGTTCATTCCCAGTTCCATCGTGAGKTCGCTGCAGGTTTTCTGCTGGGTTGAAGAGCCCTCTACTGTCAGAAGCCTCATTCCCACTTAGATAATGCCAGCCCGTGTTCCAGTGGCGTGAACTCAGGCACAGGAGTCTTGAGTTCATGTTATCCTGTAGTGCTAGGCAGTTTCCAGGCTTCCAGTCATCCTTTTTTCTCCTTTCTTGAGTCTTCTTTGGTGTCCTTTCTCTGATACCCAGATTTCTGACAACTGGTTGCCTACTGTGATATACCAAGTTGATTAGAGGGATGGAGCACCTCTCCTACATGGAGAGGCTGAGAGAATTGAAGAGAATTGGGATTATTCGGCCTGGAGAAGAGAAGGCTTCAGGGCAGCCTAATTGCAGCCTTTCAGTACCTGAAGGGAGCCTACAAGAAAGACGGAGGAAGACTATTTACAAGAGCATGTAGTGACAGGACAAGGGGGAATGGATTCAAACTGAAAGAGAGCAGGTTTATGTTAGATTTTGGGAAGAAATTCTTTCCTGTGAGGGTGGTGAGGCACTGACACAGGTTGCCCAGAGAAACTGTGGATACCCCTTCCCTGGAAGTGCTCAAGGCCAGGTTGGATGGGGCTCTGTGCAATCTGTTCTAGTGGAAGGTGTCCCTGTCCATGGCAGGGACGGGTTGGAACCGGATGACCTTTGAGGTCCCTTTCAACCCAAACCATTCTGTGATTCTTCATAGGGGAGAAATTTTACCTTCGTTCCTGGTGAACAGGGGCTAATGCACCCCAGTGTAACCCATCTGCACAGACGAATAATTATGCAAGTACCATTCATTTCCTTGGTTGTCTTCCAATGCCAATTCCTTTTGGAGTCCTCCATCTTGAAAGAGCACAGACTACATTTATGTCCCTGGGAGAATGCCTTTTCTGCATTCAATGGAGCCAAAAATACCTACTGTTTATAAATAAACCCCACACCAATGGTTACTGACTGCTCAGTACATCTCATCTTTTTCCAACATTTATTACTTTCATTGTTCTTTGGGTCCCCTGAAAGCTTCATCAGCACTGGTTTAATACCTTCTTTCAGATCATTAATCAAGTTACTAATGAGCATTAGTTTCAGAACAACATCCTACTGGAAATAATTTCATCTTCTACAGTCTCTTTTCCCCCTCATTACTTGAAATCTATCAGTGAACTAAAATTTATTATATTGGCCCTTTTGTTGTTTTAATAATTACTAACTTATTTTACATCAGAACATAGTCTTGTGTGGCCAGACAAGATGTATCGTGCTGGTGTAACCTCTAACTCTGTGTTGCTGTAGTGCCTCTGTTAACTCAACCCATAATGTAATCAGAAATTATCAGCTGGTGGACAGGAACAATTTCAAGAAGTGAGATCACAAATTGAGACTGAGACACACATTTTTATTTTTAAATGTAATGCATTTTCCATCTCTTATCTTGACTTAATGTCAGTTTACCTGGTTTACAGGATAAAACTAACCTAACTTTTTATTTACAAGTATTGGCACCAGGTTAACTTTCCCAGAGTTCTTTCTCCCCAGTATTCTACAATTGCCCCAGTATTTTACAGTGTTTCAAAAAGTACAGTGAAGGATGCACACTTAAGGACAAAGTTCCCACTAGCTCTAATGGGTTTTATTTTCATGATAAATTTTCAATTATGGAAAATTGAATATACAACAAACAAAACCACGTAGGTTTCTATGTAATTTGCGTGTAGCTAGTGCATTCTCATCCAAGGTTACGCTATCCATCTTTCTACCAGTGTTTCCAGCTTCTCTCCACCTCATTCTACCCACCTTCCCTTCCCTCTGTTTTACTTCAGGTGCTCTACTTGCTCCTTAGGAAGATTCAGTAGTACCACTGAGCTGCACTGATTTGGTGCTTCAACTAGTCCGATTTGAAGGTGACAGCTGTGGGAGAAGGAGCAACAAGGGATTTTGTCTCCATTGGATGGATAAGGATGACTTGGAACCACGCATCTGAAATAAACACTTTGATTTTCATGTTGAGAAGAACATCCTTCTCTTTCTCCATCCTGCTGGAACAGCTGTCACAGACATTTCAGAAATGGAAGAGACTCATTTGATCTAAACACGGATGCTGGGGTGGTGTAACAGGTGGCCTTGCTGATTGCATGGGTGTTCTTGTGTTCAGGCAGCTCCATTAGAGCTGCGCTGCACACACAGACTCAGGCAACAGCTGACAACAACTTGGAGCTGCTCACGGCTTGGCTGAAGACAGAGAAAGAGGAGCGAACCATGGGTTGTGCAATTCTCTGCATGTTTCCACTGGATTAATGCCCTACATCAGTGATCAGCTACTGAATTTTCATCAAACCAGGGTATCATCGAAAGGGAGAGCCCCAAGCACCACTTGCAGTCACTCAGAAAAAGGCACCGGTGCCAGTGTGTATTACTCCTACCGGAGCACAGATCTGCCCCCTTTCTCCTGGCCTTCACAGTCTCTCCTCTCCTCTCCAGCCCCTCAAACAGCTGATCCAAAAGCASCATCCTGCCTGGATCAATGCCAGCCTGGGACAGCTGAGGTCGCTTCTTCAGCAGAAGCCTGAGCAGCAGGTGAAGAAGGACCTCCCAGGACTGGAAGAGGCAAGGGAGGTTCCCTTCCTTGGGAAAAAACCTTCTGCATTCTGAAGTCAGAAATTAACGTACAATGTCAGCCTCAGGACTAGGAAAGGGGTCACCCTCTCCATACACTTTGCTTACTCTTTGSTTTGGGATCTCTAAAACACTCTCCTGGGCTCCTGTCTTAACACAAGGTTCTCCTCTCAGTGAACTTTGTTTCCATTTTTCTAGACCACCAGTGCCTTGCTGCGCCTGGAGAAGGCTGAGACCTTGGAAATGACAGTAGAGCAGTTAGCAAGGCTTAGGCAGCCAGGTAAATCACCCTCCCACTGCAGAGTGGAAGAGCACGCAAGGGTCCTAAATCTGTAAGCGGGACAGCACCCAACGGAGCAGAGGCTGAATCCAGATAAAAGGATTTGGGATTAGATCAAGATTAGGAAATCCATGCCCAAAGAGGAATGGATCCTCACAATCAAAGGTCAGTGTTAATCCCCACCACCACCACAGCCACTTTCCTGTTGTCTCTCTCAGACCTGGCAGCTGGTTACCACCACTGCCTCCATGCTGTGAGCACCTTTCTGAGCTCACTTGGTTCTTTGCTGGATCAAAACACCAGGTGTCACATCTTGCACTGGCTCAAGGCTGCCAGAGATGAGGGCTGATCTTGTTGCAGTCCCTTCTTTCAGTCTGGCAACCCCAGGATGACTTCCCTGAAACCTCTCCCAAGCCCTCCTTATTTCTGTGTAGCTCCTCCTTCAGCCTTTTTCTTTTCAGGACCTGCCTTGACTATGACAGCTCCAGAAAGTCACTCCACTGCCAGGGACAGCAGGTTGCTGCCTTTGAAGTCCCTTCCAAACCAAACTATTCTATGATTCTATGACTCCTACTGGGGTTTGCCATGGGACAAAACAGCATAGGGAAGTGGGGACAGAGCTTGCCGCCAGCCAAGGCTCTGTCCTGTGCTTCTTTGAAGGGTGGAACACGTGCAAACTCTGTCCTGAGCTTTCAGAGGGTGGATGCTGCATCCTTTTCAGGGCAAGTCAGTCAGTCCCCAGCGAGGTGTGTCCCCTGTTAGTGCCCACATGTAAAACACAGGGATACATGGCAATATTCCTGCACGCCACTTCCAGGTGTAAGTCATGCATCAACTTCCTGCCTTCTGCTCCAAATAAGCTGATGAAAAGGTTTGYGTAAGGGTGTGTGCCAGAGCAGAAAACTCCAGGCCAAGAACCAGGAGATCTTCCCTGGTCTTCTATTTCTAATGCCTCTCAAGTTTGACCCAATACTGAAGAAGTTAAGAAAAGGTCATTCGTAATGTCAGCCTCGGTTGCAGTGAAATAATAAGAAAATAATGGAAGTATTCCCTGCCTGTGCAGGAACCCTAGAGGCCCAATTCAGGGCTGCACACATGACCAGGCAGCAAGAAAGACAAACCAATTTCCCTTGAGTGCATAGCAAAACTACAGCAATTAGAGGGCATTTTTTGCAAATTGTGGGTTCTTGAGTCTTCTTTCACAATTTCCATGTTGAGCATCATCTGACTCGGTGACTACATGGGAAAGCTATTAGGCTATTTTCTGTAAGAAAACAAAGCCTTAGAATTTAACACCAAGTTTCTCCTCAGCAATTTCCCAAGGATGTGAAAGAGGTTACTTAATTCCACAGCAGGCACAATTAGGGCACCTGAAGGTAAAGACTGATCCAACAATTCTTTACAGTTTGTTTCTTTATTCAGTAAACATCTAGTTACAAGTTTCACAAATTAAAAAAGTGGGGGAGCTGACTGAAGAGGGGTCGGGGGGCCCACAGGCTGATCCAGCTTTTGTTCTGCTCCTCCCTTCTCCAACGCACGCATCCTTCTGCTTCTCCACAGATGCACCAGGAGCAGCAGGGGAATCAAAGCCTCTGTCCCAATGAGGGGACTGACAGGGGGTTCTAGCAGAATTCCCTCATATTCCTTTCACAGGGGACTAAACACAAACTTCAGGACCAGCCCAACCCAGCACAGAAAGAGTGGAAAGGATGGAAGAGGCAAGGTGGCATCTCCTCATGCCCACCACTACTGGCAGAAAGAACAGAGCCAAGGGACAGCAGAAAGGGAATGGGCAATTAATGTGTTCCTTGCACATCAGTGAGATTCCCCATGCCCCACTGCAGCACCCAAATGGGGCGAAAAAGAGCAATGCAGAAGATTAGTTGCTTTGTTTCAATTCTTAAGTGGGAGGGAGGTTAATACTAAATTTGAGGAGGGTCCAAGAGGTGCTTTGAAGGGGCTTCAGAGTTTCACTGTCTGTACCTGCGAGAAAGAGAAACAACATAGAAAGAGTAAGTGGTGCCTAGAAAGCAGCACAGAAGACAGATAAAGACATGTTTAAAGTGATGTCTAGCATCAAAGAAAGGGGAAAATGTCCCTTTTCAAGAACTAGATCACATCCTAGTGACCCCTATTCAAAGCACGGGAGAGCAGACACCAGCACTTACTTATATTTCAAACTGGATGGACAGCAAATGGTCTCTAAGTTCAATACAATGCCAGTATAAACACTCCACAGATTGTGATCCTACATCATTTCAACCATCAGTTAAGGCTGACACCACACGTCTTTTGTTGCTGACAAAGCTAACTTAAACAGCTTCCATCTTCCCGTTCAGCACAGCATTTTCTCAAAATTCACACCTTCCCCTGCTCTCTCAAAATACGAAAACCCATTTGCAACCGAAACTTCAAAATAATGTAAGATTAGGGCAAAGAAAAAAATAATCCTATGGTTTAGAGGCAACCACGCAGTGGATGACAAGGAAAAAACTCATTAAGACTTACAAGAGCGTGTAGGTAGATTTGGGGGTGGCCACGCTGCACCCCCCACCAGGTCTGCTCTGAGTTCACCAGTCGTACCGACGGGACTGTCTGGAGGGAGAGTCCTCGGGGCCCTGGATGGCGAGACGAGTCCCTTCGGCCCGGCGGCCACCGCTGCCCTCGTGGCGCCGGTAATCCAGGCCCCGCTGCGGCCGGAAGCGGGACGTCTCTCGCCTCCACTCGTCATCAAACGCGGCTGCATCGCCTGCGCAGGGACACAAGCAGCTCAGGTGGGCAGGAGGTGGGCAAGCGGCACCTGGCTTTGCTGGGAAGAGGACACAGGCGCTACTCACTTTCGTCCATGTTGATGTAGTCCTGCCTCTCCTCCTGGTCACCTGTGCGATGGTTCCGGGACCGCTGCATGATGTGGGCCCTCTCCCTGATGTGGTGTCCAATCGACATCTGTTCCAAGCCACTGTCTGAGTCCCTCACGGTTCGTCTTGTCTCACGGATCTGGGGGCAGATCCCCACGGAGAATCAGCATTTTCATCCCAGCCCCCTAAGGCACCCTGATTCCTGCCTGCAGTATTTCAGCCACCTTGCACTGCCACCACGCCCAGGATGTCAGATGCAACATTAGCAAGAGGGAAGAATGGATTCSCCACTGCCAGCACTTCCCATTTCCTCCCAGAGGCCCTTGGCATGGTTCAATGAGTCACAAGAGCACAATGTGCTCCCTGAACTGCAGTTGACTGTGAAGCCAAAGTGCTCTGGGTGGCCACCCACAGAAGCCACAAAACGAAGCCCACCCACTCACAGCAAAGCCAGCAGCCCCCTCCTTACCCCGCCAGGTGCTGAACGCATCTCTGAGGTCTCCTGATAGACTTTGGGCCCATCACCCAGGTTGGAATAGGAGATGACGGTTGAGGAGGTAAATGTCTGGCAGTTAGCACCACTTGTCATGTGCTCCTGCAAGAAGGAATGCGGAATGGTGTAAAGAAGGGATGGGAGGGAAAAAGAGACGGCACTTAATTCTCTCTATACAATGAAGTAGGAAGAAATTACAGTAGGAAGAACATAAACCCCATGGGTCCATTTTTCTGGAGCTTACATCTTCCTGTTAAATACCTGTTTCTTGCTGAACAAGTCTACTCCCACATTTCCTTCCTCACCCCTCTCCTCTCCCTGCACTCAGAACAAGCTCTCTGTCACTGACTCCCAGCAATGAAGCAAAGCTTACAGCCTCTGCCACCTTGGCAGGTGTGGCTTAGCCCATCCCAAGCAGCACAGTAAGATGGGAGACATTAGAGGGGTGCAGGAGCACCCTGAGCACTCCCCTCAACACAGAATGGTTTATGGAGGGTTCTTACCATGTTTCCAATCATGTCGTTCATCATCCCAAACATATCTATAAAGCCACCTGCCTGATAAAAAGGAAAAGAGAACACAAGAGTAGTCAGTTTGGAAAGAGATATGAGGAAGGAACAACAAACTATCTGCAAAAAAACCTGCTGCCTCAGAATAAAAACCTTTGTTCTTTTCCCATTCTTTCAGTAGTGCAGGGGAAAAATCCCCAAAATTTGGGGTTGCTGTTTTCTCCATTCTCTCAGGTTGCACTGCCTAATGTTCTGGCAAAGGTTGTTCTTTTAGTTTGGATCCAACTGCCAATGTACTGGGGTTTATGAATCCAGGCACTCAGCAAAGTTAAGAGAACAAATCTCAGGATGTGCACTAACCGTGATCTTAAGGAATGACATACACTGATTGTTTTCTTTCTAGCCTAACAACAAGTTTGCTTATTTTCCCCTACAAACACCTGCCTTTTCCATTCTGTAAACCTGAAGGCTGCACTAACACCCTGGGCCAGCAGGTCTCACAGGTTAATTGTGCAATATGTAAACAAAATTACAACGTCAGTTCAAACTTGCTGATTTCTTTTTTTTTTGTTTCCTCAAGTAGCCTCTTGTTCTCATTTCCAGCAGAGCAGTACTCACACACAATGTTCTTGTGCTTTGAAGTCTATGTGTTTGTAGTCTTATTAATCCTCCTCTGAGCTACAAAAATTCCAGGACGCTAAAGTCTCTTTCATTGAGGCAATTCTGCAAAGCAAGACAGCTAAAGTTGCTGGATCTGGAATAACCTATTTCCACTGTATTATTTCAGCAGAAGTTGGAGATCAGCACACTCCAAGCACGGTGTTCTCATGTACACACAGCCATTCTCATTCCAGCCCTGTTTGCCTGAAGTRTTCTGTTGGCTTCTCCAGCCACCAGCACCGGAAAAAGAGGTGCAATAATCACCTCTGCCTGATGGCCAAGGCCTTTCCTCGCATCCTCACAGCTGCCTCCAGATCAGCAGGTTCTTTTCAGACATATGAGGTTATTAAGGGACTACCTGCTCTTCCCAGATATTAACTGTCCCAATTTCCATGAAATATTGTGCTATAACAGGTTTATGGCTTTTCTCTGGTCAAGGTGCAAATACAACTTCCCCATATAAACAAAGTTAGAATCTCTCTTCTAAAACGGCTCACAGGATTAAAATATTAGAGGGGAAACAAGGTAAAGGTCTGAAGTCATAAAGCMACTCAGCAAGAGGTGCAAGAGAAACCAGATGCTTCCAGTTTCAGTTCAATACCCTCTTCCCTATTCCATTTACTATAAATCTAAAGCTCATCCTGGTCTCCTCAGGATGAGGAGTAGGTAGGATAGCTGGTCATGCTCACGGATGGCTACATTTTAGCACTGGTTGCACACTGAGATGAATCTCAGTATGAAGCCACTACTGGGAAAGCCTCTAATTTGACCCAGAAAAATAGAAAACTTACCATTCCGAGCATCCCAAAGGGTGAAACAGCTCCTGCCTGCCAGGAGAACGAAAAAACAGAACAGAGAATGACTTTGCAACAGCGAAACACTAGATTCTCATCAGAACACACTAACCCTTCTCAGAAACACAACTGGAACACTTAGGCTCTACAAACAGATCAAGAAAGCGCCCCACAGACTCCTGGTGGTTCAAGCCATATCACCCCTAACAAACCAGACGTGCTCCTAAATTTATCCCAGTTGTATTAATTCACATCCTTGAGAAACAACACATATTTATTCCCTTTCTCCCATCCAACCTAGAACACAGTTGTATTCAACATATTAATACATGTGAAATAAAGAGAAAGACCACAACATCGCTGCCTTAGAGATTCACTCTGCACTCACCATCTGTGTGAAGGCAAGAGGAGTGCCCAGCCCAGGAACAGTGGGAGATAGCAGCTGACATTGCAGTTTAAGAAATTCTACCCTGTACTCAGCCCCTCTGTTACCTGCATCCTACGGCCAGCCTGGCGAGCCCCAGGGGTGGTGCCATCCGTGATGCCGAGGAGCGGCCCGAACCCGAAACTCCCAGACAGCATGCGGTTCATGTGCTGCCGGTGGATGGCAAAAGGATCCCTTTTGGAAAGGTGGAGAGAACAATGGTGAGGACAAAGCCCCATATAATCCACTCCTCCTGACTCTGAGTCTTTCTTATGCAACTCTATGTTCCTTTCCAAGCTGAAAATTCAGAATCCCAAGAAGTCGGTGTTGCCTGTGGTGATCCTTGGGGCTGGAAGGGATCTCTGGATCCTGTCACATTTCTTATAATAGAAAGTTTTATACCACCAAAGCCCTCTCAGGTACTAATTGCTGTCTGCTCAGAAGTAGGTTGGTGTTCTGCTCCSAGCACTGCTCTGGAGTCAATCATAGCCAAGGCCATTCCAGAACCTCACTGCTCTAACATGTTTTGCAGGGAGATGCACAAAGACCCTCCTAGTGTAAAGAGAGGGCCGCACTTAATGGGACCAGAGAGCAGGAGGTCCTAGATATGGTCCTCTCACCCCTCCACACACATGCACACAAAAGTGAAATGCAARAGTGAAACCTCCAAGATGGACTGTAAGGCCTGACACCCCTCTGCCCCCAGTAATCRTCTCAACAGCCGACAAGGGGCTGAGATCACATACAGCTTTTGCAGATTTGAGGGAGAAAGGGAACAGTAACTGGGATCCCTAACTGGTTTTCCCTTCTTTTGCAGCCTCTGCTTTGAGGGCTGCACCCATTCACATATGCTGGATAAGCAAGYGGAGGAAAAGAAGAGTAAGGATAAAGAGCCACAGAATATGGTAGCCACAGTAAGAAACTTCTGGGAAATACCATAGGTTTTTTCCTGCTCATCTTACAGTCTGCGATTACCACTGTTGAGCACTAATAACCTCTACAGCATAGACYGTTTCTGAGATCACAGAATTACCTACTACAAACCAATACTTTTCTGTCTCTACTGGAAATGCTTCCCATAATAAAAGCTAGACTCACACCTGCCACGTTAATGAGAACACACTGTCATTTTGTGACTAACTGGGACATCAAGGTCTCCTCTCCTGMTAATTTGTTCACTGCTGATAAAATTCTTGCTTACTACCAATTCCATAAGCAAAAAATGGACTGTTCTTCTACATACATATATTTCACCAAATTCCTAATAGTGTCTTGTTTGACATAATCAAATTCTTCCTGTATTACAGTCTATTCCTTATCCACTTTGGCAAGGACTGCCAACTTGGTGTCACTGCCAGAATTTATCAATAGCATCCAATTTCTGGACTGAGGACAGAAACAAAAACATTCAGTGAAAGCAATCCCAGGAAAAGTACTTGGGACCTTTGTTAGATTTCAATAGTTGTGTTTCAAAACTACTCGTTGTCTTCTCTTTATTTTGTTCTTCACAACTTGACAACTGCCTGAGCAGCCTTCTCCAGCTCCATTAATGAGTTCCTGTGCACAACAGCAACAAACACCGGACAGAACAGCAGATTTTATCTATCTGAACTGCAACCCTACTTTGCATAAGAAAAAAAAATCCTTGCGCAAAGAAAGAGATTAGTTATTCCAGCCCTCTCTTCCTCCCAGACAGCTGCGATGCCTTTTGGCCTACTTTATTACGCTTTCCTCCAAGACCACACTCCGACATCGCAGAACCGAGATGGACGCGGCGCGGGTTACTCCCCGCGCTGCCCCTCCGGAGGATGTTTGTGTTTGTCCGCAGACAGCTGCGCTACAGCGGCGCTCCTGGGCCCGGCCAGCCCCTGCCCGCCCGCTGGGACGCGGGGCCAGCGCACCCCTGCCCGGGGGCGATCCCTGCCGCAGCCCTCCCTCCCCGCCTCCCGCCGAACCCCCCGCGGGATGCCCGCCCCGACTCACATGGCAAACATGGGGTCCTCCGGCTCGCCATCCCTCATCAGCCGGAACATGCTTCCCTCGCTCGGGGGCGGCCTCTGCGGAGGGGAGAGGGCGGTGAGCGCAGCCGGGGCTGGGGGCGGGGAGGGGCGGAGCGGCGGAACCGGCCCCCCCGCCCCGCCGCCATCCCGGCCAGGTGACGGCAGCGCTCCCCCCGCCCCCGGTCCCGGCCCGCCCTGCCGTGCTCTGCCCCTGCCGTGCCTGCCGGTGGCGGCGCTCCCGGTTCGGCGCAGCCGGAGCCCCCGGGCCGCTCACGCCTCCGCGCCCATCGCGCCCCGCACCGCGCTGCCGCCGCCCCGCCCGCGCCCGAGCCGCGCATGCGCGCCCGCCCCGGGGGAAGGCGCGGGCGAGGCGGGGCCCCCGCGGCACAGCGCCCCCTGGCGGCACAGCGCCCCTGGCGCCCCCGCGGGCAGCGCCCCCCGCCGGGCAGCCCGGGACCGGGACGATGCCGGGATAACGCAGACCGGGCAGCCCTCATCGCTCTGTACAACTCCTGCACGAGGGGCAGGCACGGATCTCTTCTCTTTGGGATCCAGCGACAGGACCCGTGGGAATGGCCTGAAGCTGTGTCAGGAGAGGTTTGGTTTGGGTATCAGGAAAAGGTTCTTCACAGGGTGCTTGGGCACTAGAACAGGCTCCCCAGCGAAGTGGTCACAGCACCAAGGCTGATGGAGTTCAAGTGTTTGGACAATGCTCTCAGGCACATGGTGTGACTCTTGGGGATGGTCCTGTGCAGGGCCAGGAGTTGGACTCGATGATCCTGATGGGTCCCTTCCAACTCAGAATATTCTGTGATTCTGTGGTAACCCCAGTGGCTCATGGCCAGCTGGTTCCCAGCCAGAGTCCACAGTGATGCCTGGCCACTGCAGGGACAGCACTTATCCCAGGCTTCCTGAACGGCATGGACATGTAGGAGGCACCAACAGAGCTGCTTGGCTGTGCTGAGCACATGGACAGCACAGGCATGCCAGTGCTCTGCCTGGCAGAAGCAGGGAAGGTACTTTGTAAGCCTGCTGTGGGTCATCACTGACCCTGGACAGCTGCTGGGAATCTTGTACTAGTGTGCACCTACAGCAGTGGTGGGGAATCTCCAGAAATCGGGAGACACCTCTGTCACCATCCCTGGGGAATGCTGGGTTGCCTTCAGCTACCGCCAGCTCCACTGGATTACAGGGAAGGGAGCAGACTGATTCATCCCAGCTCCAGCCCAGGGCACACTTCCTCAGTGGGGCTTCTGTTGACTGCTGCATCCGGCCCACTATGTGCAAGAGCCAGCCAGATTGGACCCCTGCCAGAGGACTGGAAATAGCAGGTTGCAAGAAGTGGTTGAGAAACTGAGCTCCTGAGTTGTGGCAGGAGCCATGTCCTTGGATTTTGGAGTCTGACAGAGGAAAATGACCCAGCAGCGTGCTTCACGTGGTGGAATGCAGAAAGGACTTGGCAATACTTCTTGCTACAGCAGGTCTCAAAAGTGCTTGGTGTTCAGAAAGAAGACTTCTMACTGGAGGCCCTTGCCTGTGTGCATGCAGAAGGCTCTTCAGACATCCCCTTCTGTACACAGTAATTTCATTCTGCAGAGGCTGGAACCGATAGCCACAATAGGGCAGCTGTAGACGGCACAGTGGTGCAGCACTGGGAGGTGGACACAGGTCCTATGGGCAGGGCATGGGCTAAGCAGGGCCAAAGCCCTCACAGGGAGGTTGTTCATAAGTAAGCTGCTGAAACAGCCCCCTGTCACCAGCTCAGAGCTCATCTGTGAGTGCTGAAGTTCACACAAAGCCCCTGCTTGCACTGCCTCAGCCTCTCTGATGCTGCTTCTGCAAACCTGAATTATCCTTCAGAGACCTCCAGTCTGGAAAGCCTTTCCTGTCTGGTGTGTTTTCCTTTTGCTCTGAGGCTCTCCTAGTGTTTGATTGGAGTGTGGAGTTGACCTCGTGTCAGGATGCAAAGGGAGGTAAAGAGCTTCTTGGGCAGAAACGTAAACATATTTTTCTTTTTTCTTCTTTTTTTCTTTCTTCTTTTCCTCAGATCTGGGATAAAATAAATTGCTGTCCCCTCGATACCAGTGATCCTCCCACTCCTGCAATGTCCTAGAGATGGTGGGGCTCTCTCAGTTTTTTCCAAATAATAAGTCAGGCATTGCTGCCTTCAAACACAGAGGGGAAAGGAACAGAAAGGAGTCTGGAACAAATACTGGTTTGCCGGTCCTTGTTCTGTTTATAATGCTGCTCCTCTGCAAGTGCGACCCAAGGGCTGAGTTTATGAGACTGGGGGCTGAGGCTGTGGCTCTCCCTGGGTATTTCTGCAGCCTTACGGGCAGTCCTTACACCTGATGGACACATGTCACCAAAGGCTACACTACCAGGCTATTACCAGTTCAGCAAACCTCGAGGGAGCCTTGCTTGCAGAGAGTCGTGTTGGTGGCAAACACACCGTGAAACCCTGGAAAGAGGAATTGGAACGGCAACCTTTTTCCGGAATGTGGACAAGGCCACAGTTCTGAGGAATGCAGGAGCTGTTGTTGCAGTATTTGCAGAAGAGGTTTCTGCACAGTACTCACCACTTTATGCCTGATGTGCTCCAAGGGGATGGCCAATTGCTAGGTCAGAATAATGAGCAATGTGGGGGTGTGAATGAAAAGCAAGGCTCCCATCTTGCTCCTCTCACACTCGCTATTCAAGCTGCTTCTCTTTTCACCATGAATAAAAACCATTATGTCTCTCCTTTTCCTTTTTTCCTTTTTTTTTTTTTTTTTTGAGCTGCCCAGGTTGTGCTGGGGGCGGCGTGGAATGGGGGGAAGGGAAGAAGCAGGCGCTCAGCAGGCAGCCCGGGGGAGGTGAGTGGAGGGCAGAATGGAAGAGGGATGAATGGCGCCGCTGCCCTCAGCTCCACCTCGTCCCTGCTGCCGCCGGCTGCGCCCGCAGCCCCCCCCGGCATCCCCGCCGCCCGCACGGCACGGCCGGCCCGGGGCAGCCACGGCGGGAGCGTCTGGAAAGCAGACTGACCATCACGTGGTGAAGGTAAATAAAGGGGACGGTGAAAAACCATGCCTTGTTACCTGCTGCTTCCAGGGACCGAGCATTTGGGCCAGGAAGGCAGAAACAGCTTCCGAATGTTCCAGGGCCCCTGTGGACGCCTGCAAGACAAAGAAATCCTCGTTACCAGAAGTCAGAGCTACCCACAGCCATTTCCTCATTGGTTCCCTTCATCTGTGCCTCTTACGTAATCCTCACCCAACAACTAACTCTGACCTCAGATGAAGGGCACCCTGAGTGAAGGACAGCTCTGATTTGATCCTCAAATGTGACAATTCATATTTGGGATGCTGGAGCCAGCTTGTGGTGGCTGCAGCTTGTGTTGCGTGGCAGCGATTACTTTCAGAATATTTTGCTCGTGTTAAGAGTGTGTCTGTCACACTGTGAGCGAGAACCACGACCTCCATCTGTGCTGTGTTAGCAAAGAGAGGCTCACAAAAAATCATGATTGAAAACATCCCTCCCCTTTCCAGTCTTCTGACAGGCTGTGTCACCCCTCGTCGCTCCCTTCTACTCCTCTTGCTTCCTCTCCTTGTGTTACCCACCCTGCTTCCCAGCCCTCCTGCAGGGCTTATTTAAATGTGCTGCCTCTCAGGAAGCCATTTSCCAATGCAAAGTTGGCCGGTGGTTGAATTCTTGGGTATTTCCTCTTAACTTCAGGATACAGCATCATGAAAGAAGAACAGAGTTGATTATCTGCCTGGATTTTCACTGGACACAGTACAGAAACATGAACAGTGTGGGTTAAATACATAAATGCATTCAAACACATTCCCTCTGCACATTGAGATTTCACTAGTTTTGCTGTAAGCGAAAGGACAGACATTCTGTGTTTCTGGATTTATGTAAATCTACAAAAATCTAATGCAAATACACATCCTTCTGCTCTTTTGTTATTCGGCAAACTGTTTGGGAGAGGTTTGGAATCACTTAGGAGTTAGTTCACTAAACATAATTCTCAAAATACTTAGTATTGTATTTTGGTTTTGCTCAGAAAATGGCTCAGAGTTCATTCAGCCTTCAACATAAACAGAAAATTCACCGTCCCCTCTTTCCCCCAAAAGAATGCAGTGACATGACTAGCAAGGTAATAAACCAAAATGCATTAATAATTGCTTCTAGGTGCATTCACCCTGCATATGCTGGAAGCAGAAAAATAGACACCATGCATGAAAGCCCAAACACATCTCAACCACGTGCTCACGTATGATGACACACGCCTGCAAGCTCAATGCATGCCTCAGTAGGAAAGTACCACACTTCCTACACTCACAAAAGTAAAAGAATGTAACAGAGGGAAAGTGTCTCCTCCGTACACAAACAGGTATGTACTGCACCTAAACACATGCACACACCTACATAAACACCAAGCACAAACAGGGTACACCACCAAAACCGTGACATTGTACAGAGAAAATGACATTGCCATTGTTGCCTGGGCTGCAGGCAGACACRCACAGTGTCTCTTCCAAACAATGATCTGTCATGTAACTTCTGCACGTCCCTCATTTTGTCTAAGGACATAAGTCTCCAAAAAGGATGGAATGTATTCTGCTGAGTTGGCAAAGCAACTACAGACAAAGACTACAGAACATACTGAGCAGGGACTGGCATCTGCAGAGCGCACAATGAGTGTACTTGCGTTTGCAACAAAGGGAAAAGCACAGATGGGAGAGAGGAGCAGGGAAAAGCTGCAGATCGATCTGGCAGGTGAAATGCAGAGCGGCACAGATCAGGTGGAGGAGCAGAAGTCACAGTGAAGAGCTAGGTGAGACAGTCAATGGATACCCTCAGGCCTTGAGGGAAGCAGCTGCGCTCTAGAAGCCCACAGAATCTCACCACCGGGATCTGAAGGGCAAGAAGAGTCAGAATGCAGAAACGGGCAGGTCGCAAGGCACAAAGAAGAGTTTCACATTGGATTTAAGGGGAAAAACATGCAGGGCAAAATGGGACAAGTGGAAAACAGAGGGGATGCGAGATGAATTTTGTACATGTGATACAGGATGCCACAAAGAGAAACCAGGGAGAGGGCCATGGGAAGAGTGCTACCAAGAACACAGGTAGGAGGCAAATGCCAAGAAGCAGCAGGTGAGGTAAAAACTGCAAAGAGGATTCAGTGGGGAGCGTGGAAGGGACAATGTGAGGCTGCACACTGCAAGTGCTGGGGGCAAAGGAGATGTCACTGGAGGCACTGGTGTCATGCCAGTTTGTAGCACTGACCCAACAGCCCCATCCCACAGGTTGCTGTAAACAAGCTTCCCTTGCACAAACAGGTGTTTGTCTATTTGCATCTGTAGGTGAGCAGTCTGTGTCAATACACAGCTTTGGGCATGGCAACATCTCTGAACACAATCCTTGCTTTCTCCCCTCCAGGATGTTGTGTCAAGGCCTGTTTGTGCATTAATGTGAAAATGTCTTTGCCAAGGGATACGTGTCGGTGTAGTTTTGCATTTTCAGTAGTTGATCGTGTAAAGGAAAAGGATAAAATCCTGGATTGGTGAGGAGAACAGCAGAGCCATCAGCCACACACCTCCTGAAAAGCAGAAGCAGAGAGGAACAAYATCTGGCCACTCTATAGAATTTTTTAGCTCCTATTTCTGGGTGTAGATCTGGAAACTAAGATTTTCTTCTTGCAGAAGAGAAGCATGAAAGAGGGGTACTTGAACCAAACTCGGGCTTGAATGCTGATAGCATCTAGACCTGAGAAATTGGCCAGATGGGTTTTGTGAAACAGTAGGGGGGAAAAAAAAATTAGTGCATGCATTTTCATAATTTGGTTTATTTTGGTACTAGTCTAGATCTGTGTGTCTAAGTTACAGGACTGTTTTTTGGGGTAGGCACTATGCACTGTGTGTAGCTGGGAAGAACACCAGCTAGTCAGACCAAGAAAGAAGCAGCTGTAGCTGTAGAGGAGACGAGATGACAAGGTGGGAACCTTCTACCTCCCTGTCACACCGATTATAATTTATCCAATCTCTTTCATACTTCCCTTCAGGAGATACGTACTCAGTGCCCTCCGTCCCACAAATACCAATGGCTTTTTCTGTTAAATGCTCAAACTGAGACACATTCGATTAAACTCAGAGCACCATTTCTAAATCCTGACTTTGCATAGAGGCTGAGTTTGTATCTGAATGACAAGAAGGGCTTGTGTACCTTAATACGTTTTCCAACCAGATGGATTAATGACCTTGCCTTGTACCTGTGAGAATGACTGTGTACACGTGTACATCCGTATGCGTTCATGTGCTCTCCTAGTTCGGTACGGAAGCTTGCAAACATATGCAGATTAATTTTCTTTTCTTTTGTGTGTCCCTGTGACTAAGAACAGGACAATATAAACCTTCTGGAAAAGGTGAAGGGAATTTAGTCATCCTGGTCTGCTCAAGCTGATAAAACATCGGGCTGAAGCAGGGCTTCAGGAACATCTGTCTCGTTAGCAACAAATCCCTGCAGCTGGAAGTCACCACTTGCGGTTCTGCAGAAAGGACCTTTGGCTAAAGGGAGACTCGGAGTTGGGCGGAGATCCTTCCCAGCCCGGAGGAAGGCACCGGCAGTGCCCACCGCAGCCCGGGTTCCGAGGCGGGCGGGCGGCAGGGGTCAGTGCTGCACGCCGTGTGCTGCCCGGCCCGTGGCCCGAAGCCGAAGGCCGGTCCCGGCGGGTCGGAGCCGAGCCCAGCGGGACAATGCCCGTGCCACGGCGGCGGGAGCGGCGCGGCGCCCGGGCCCTCGCGCGCCTTTCCGCCGCCCCACGTGCCAGCCGCCCCTCCCGCCTCTCACTGCACCAACCGGCCCCGCGCCCGCGCCCCGCCCCGCCGGCCGGCCGGCGCCAGCCAATGGGAAACCTGTTGCCAGGCAGAGAGCTCATTTGAATGGCCCAATCAGGCGTCCCAGCCCCGAGCCCCTCCTTATATGGGGAGCAGGGGATACGAGCGCTAATCCGCCCCCCCCCGCCACCAGCTACTCCGCCCACTCCCTCTGCGAGGCCCCGCCCACTCCCTCCGCCGCGCTCAGAGCGCGGGAAAAGCGCCCAGCGCCGGGAGCGGGGGGGGAAGTGGTAAGGGGAGGGAGGAGCTCTGGGCCGGGAGCGCTTCCAGCGGGAGGGCGGGCAGCTGGAGTGGAAAATTCCAGGCAGGAGGCCGCGTGTCGCCAGCGCTGCCCTCCCACACGGCCCCGCAGCGCCGCTCCTCGCCTCCCCCGGGTTCCTCCTGGAGAGCCAGCCAGCCCGTAGGGGCGGCTCCCCGGCCGCGCCGCGGGCAGAGCTCCGCTCCTCTCCCCGAGCAGTGCCCGTCGGTGCCTCAGCCCCGCGGCTCGGCGGGGGGCGCGGAGCGGAGCTTTCGCCTCGACGGGGCCGTGCGGCGCCGTGCGGAGACCCGCGGTGCGCCCGCGCTGCCGGAGGCCGCGGAGGAGCGCACATTGTTCTAGCGGCCCGTCCCTCTCCCCTCCCTCCTCCGCCTCCCGTCCCTCTCTCCTCCCTCCCAAGGTCCCTCCTTCCCTCGTCACCGGCGCTGTATAAATCCCCTGCCCCGGCGGATCCCCCCACCGCGGGAGACCCTGGTACTTTGGCCCCCGGGGCGGGATCCCGCCGCCGCCTGCGGACCTCTGGGACTTTGCGCTCCCGCCGCTGACCCCTCCTCGCTCTTTCACTCCCTCGCACGGTTCCCACCGGCTTCTTCCCTTCGCTGCCGGGGGGCCAGGATGTCGGAAAAACGCGTCGAGGAGGCACCGGCGGAGCTGAGCGCTAAGGTGAGACACCTCCCTCTTCACCCGCTCCCCTCTCCCCATCCTCCCAGCCGAACGCGCTCCCGACGGGAGGGGAGGGAAGGGGATTGGCGGCGGGGGGGGGGGGAGGGCGGGGGGCGCCGTGAGGTGCCCGGGCGGCGGGGGGCGCGCGCGGTCCCTCGCGAGCCGCCCGGCCAATGGGGGGGCGGGGGCGGGGCAGGGGGCCCCGAGGGCCCTCGCGCCCCCCGCCCCGCCCCCGCCCCCCATTGGCCGGGCGGTGCGAGCGCGCGCTGGGTTCGGCTCCGCTCGTCTCTGCTCGGAGCCGGAGCGGGGGGGGGCGGGCGACGGGAAAGGGGGGGGGGGAAGCGGTGTCACCGCGGAGCAGGAGCAAAGTTGTGTGGACACAAAGCGCGGGCCCTCGGGTGGCGGGGAAGGAGGAGGGAGGGGGGAATGGAGAAAGAGAGAGGTCCGGAAACGCCTCGATCCTACGGACAGGGTTTTTTATTTTTTTTTAATAAAAAAATCATTAAAACTCTTCCGTGCCACTTCTGGTTTCCACACGCTTGTGCGGGCTAAAAGTAGCTCTGACGCGCGTTCGCCGCTGTTTTCCTTTGTCAGGGCGGGCGGATTTAACGCCTAATATGTCTCCTCGCCCGCTATTCCGCCTCTCCTCCAAGCCCTCTTTGTTTAGGCATCCCCGTCTTTTATTGCTGCTGACCGCCGGAATGTTGTTGGGCCCCCCCCCCCCCCCCCGCACCTCATTTCGCATATAGGAAAGGAAAGAAAAGAAGGAGAAACTCGAAGAGAAAGCAGTCCACAAAGAAAAGAAGAAGGAGATAGTAGAGGTGAGGCCTTTCTGAGGGACAGATTGGGAGACGTCGGGGAGGATTTTATGCTCCTGTGGGTAATGATTACGAAGGCAATACAGGAGATTAAGAAAGAGGGCAGGCCAAGGGAGCTCCAGAGGGAGAGGGGTAAAGGGAGAGTGAGCTATCGGATAATTGTGGAGAATGAGCCTTGAAGGACTTCGTGTAGTCAGCACAGCCCATCATGGAGAAAAAAGGTCAAAGGAGGGAATGGAGCCGAAACAAGTAGTACTGAAGTACCCTGAGGCGCACAAGGAGTGCAAGTTGAAGAAGGTGGGGGGAGGAATGGGGAGGAAATGCACAGATTGATGAAGGTTGGAAGGGATCTGGAAGCAGATGTACCAGGAGCCTCGGCTAAGTCATTAGCCTGTAATCAGAGAGATGCTCTGGTTGTCGGGAGGGATGGCGGCAGCTCATCGGGATGTAAGCTCGTGGGAGACAAGGAGGCTGATGTTGTTGGGGATGGACTGGAAGGGTTGGCTTTGTAAAGGAAGGCTGTTTGGGAAGTGTTCAGCAGGGGTGGTGGGAATAATGGTGTTGGAGTAACAGTGCACTTGATGCATGCCGGAGACTGGAGTCTGAAGTGGCCGGAGCTGTGGAAATTGTTGCACCAAAGAGCACGTGGAAATGTCATCCTGGTGCCAGTTTCTGCTCTGACCAATTTGTTTCATTCAGGATGAGGAGAATGGAGCTGACGAGGATGATGAAGAGAATCCTGATGATGTGGATGAAGAAGAAGGTGGTGATGAGGATGAAGGTAGGGAAAATTGGAGGAATAGGAGGCTCCAGAGGAAAAGAGGATCATGAGGGAAATTCCTTCTCTGAGCCCTCTTGACTGTGAGATTACATTCCCTTAAATGCTACTTCAGTTAATTTGTGATTTCCTCTCTTGCTTGGGGTTAGAAGGAGACGAGAATGGGCAAGAGCAGGATGGCCACGCGGAGAAACGATCTGCAGAGGAGGAAGAGGTGAGTGGTAGTATGATAGTAGTGGTGGGGAGAAGGAGCTAGGCTACTTGCTGAGTGCTGACCAAATCCATGTGGATGCTGCTGCCGAGAATCTCAAATTGGCCTCAGGTCTCATTGCTTCAGCAGCAGATGGGTAAACAAATCTGATGTGACAAGGGGATAGTAAATCACTGTACACTCCTTGTAGGATCTAGGTCCTTCCACCAATGGTCACGGTGCTGACTGAGAGAGAGTCGAGGGGCTTTGAGGTTGTGCTTGGCAATGACCCCTGAACCACCCGTGTCTTCTGGGCTTGAGGCTGGGAGATGGACTTGTAAGGGTGGGCCTTGGGGTCTGTCTGGAGTGGTGGGAGCCTGGGCTTCTTATTCCTCCTGAAAGTAACAGCACTGGGTGTCCCTCTGAATGGAGCTGTCCATATCTTAGCCATGACCAACAGAACAGCTGTGACAGGCACTCAAGGGTGCTTTAGAGGAAGGTGGATTTAGGGTGGGCCTAACAGATTTCCATATGGAGGAGCGAGCAGCACTTAAGAATTTTGTGGAGGAATGTGCCTTGGAGTGGTAACTTTTGGATGGTAACTCCTTTTTCTTCTCCATGATGTAGGATGAAGTGGATCCAAAGAGACAGAAGACAGAAAACGGTTCTTCAGCTTGAGTCCTCCCCTCCCATCTCCCCTGTTCCGTCCATCTCTCCTCCTCCATTCCAGCCTGTGCTTGCACTGCCCATTAGCCTCTGGCTTCACACAATCTCAGATGAGGAAAGATTAGAAATGCTCTCAAGTGAGGAAGACAGCAATTCCCTTCTCACCCAAAGACCTAGCCTGTCCATGACATTCCTCAGCTGTAATTATCCCAGTGCCCCGTATCCCTTCACCTGCACCCCACTTACCAGTGATCCTCTTCCCTCAAGAATCTCATGGTTTCCTGGGGCCCGGCACACAACCTTGCCAGGCGCTTCTCGTGGCAAGCACCTCCCCTCCCCTTCTCACCTGCCCGCCTCTTTTTGTCACTGGCGTGAGATTCTTGAGAGCTCCTGCTCCCCAGCCCTGCTGCCAGACCTCCTCCCTGAGCCAGGAGGCTGCGGGCACAGATCTCATGGTGCGTTTCCCAGTCCTAGGCCTCTTCTCCTCCGCTTTCCCACTGAACCCTGAGAGACAAAGAATATTACAAGCAAATAATGGTTCTATTAAGCGACACACGGAGACAGGATTTATTTTAAGCTTTTCTTTTTTTTCCAAGTTTACATGACAGCAAGCTGGCCCTCGTGAATTTTTCGGAAAATAAGGGTTGCTTTTATATATGAATTTCATCTGAGCTGTGTATTTTTTTAATTTGGAGGCTTTTTTAAAACAAATCAAGAGAGAAACAATTGGGGACCAAACTTTGATTTCCATTTTTTCCCTTCAGATTTTCTTGTGACCATTTTTTGTAAATTAAAGGCAATATAGCCACAGCATTTTCTATGGCACAGACATCACGAGGATGATAGATATAAATATATATAYTGTTTTCAACAAGCACTGTAAATAAAAGCGTTTAAAAATATTTCAAACTGCTGGTGTGGATGGCTGTGTCTGTACATCCTGGAGGGGTCGGTGGGAGTTGGCTTGTGGGAGGAGGGGGGTGCTTGCCCAGCAGTGGGTGGACATGGGGCCAGAGGTTGATCAAAGGGCRTGTTGGTTGGTTGAAGGGTCCTGTGGGCAGCACGTTTGGGTCCTGCTCCCTCTGTCAGGCTGCAGTTACAGAGAGGCCATGGCACAAACACTGGACAAAGCTCTGGGGCTGTCCTGAAACTGCTGTTGGGCCTCAGCGCTGGGCAGAAGGGGTTTGGAAAGGGAACCCAAGCTGTGGCTGTTGGCTGCAGCCCAGTGTTGCTCTCACCGTACGCTGCCCTATGGCCCCCTGCCCTGGCTGGCTTCAGGCATGACTCACACGGCACCAGTCGCAGCGACCAGGGCGCCGTTTTAAGAGGCAAGAGCTTCAGTTCTTTGTCCCACCAGCTGCCTGGGGGAGAGCTGTCAAGCATTTGTCTTTTTATCTGTGCAGACCTTTAAAGCTGCTGTTTATGTTTCTTCCTTTTTAAACTCGTACTTTGGCWATCGCGCAACGAGCCACCGGGAGCTGTAAATAATACCAACTTTTGTGTCAGCGTCAGTGGCTTTGTGCTTGTCCAACTGCAGCAGCGGATCAGATGCTGGAAGCGTAAACACTTGTCTCCAGAGGGGCAAAGCATCCGCTGTCATTTTCTCCAAATGCCGGTGCTGGGCTGCAGGACTGTGCGCAGAGGGACACAGCTGCTGCCAAGCCCGTGCCTCCTGGGTGGGATCCTGCCGCAGGCTGACCCCGGCACCCATTCCTGGTAGAGCTCCCGGCAGCTGGAGTCACAGCCAGCTTGGGTGCCTTTCGCAGAGAACTGTATTCCAAAAGCAGGTCACTGCTGCCTGGGAGTGACTTGCAACACCCCTCCCTGCTCCCGCCCGCCTTGGGCGCTGGGATCAATGGGCTGCTTCAGCCTGCACGCGCCTCGTAGCTGCGCTGTCGCAATCTGGCATTCCCAGTATTGCTGCATGTTAGAAAATTACAGATTCTGGTCTGTTCAAGATTGGGGCAAGTCCTCAGGACTTCCCCAAACTTTCTGCTCAGCAGCCGCCTTTTACCATTCAGTACTGAGGACAAATTATGGGTGAATGATACAATCTCTGTGGAGGCAGATTACAATTTTCATGGTTCTTCGCCACCACCGCAGCAGTGCCTGGCTAGGGGTAGTGAAGAATGTACTTGCCAATGAGACGTTGAGAAACATAACTCCATCTCTGCTTCCTATGTGGATGCAACAGCAGTACCACTGTCTCTATCCCGGCAGTCATCCAGAAGAAAGCAGGGCAGCAGCTGATTGTTAGGGCAGCACTAGCAATGTGAGCAGCCATCCTTCATTTCCTCTGCGGGAAATACTGCCGGACAGAGGGAAGTGACAAAGGGCTGCCAGACAACTTCTCCGTGTCTCTACGGGCCCCTTGATTCCACAGCTTCCACTATTTCTTCCATCTTACTCAGTTTTATTGAACACCTTTGTCATTGTCTATGGATAGTTAGAAGATACAGTTAGAGATACAGAAACAGAAAAATATCTGCTTTGGGATTTTTTCATCTTGGTGACCTGCAGGACTTCGTCTCTGACTACAGATAACACAATAGAAAATCACACAGTTTTTTCCTTTCCTGTAGACCTGCAAAGATCCGTGCTGTATCCAGTGGTATTTTGGCTAACAGAGTGAGTACAGCAAGAAGTAGATTTCCAGAAAAAGTTGAGGGTGCAGGATTTTGCACTGCACTTCATCTCAAGCCTGCCTGTGTGCTGGGTTCGCATCCAAACCTGCAGGTGCTTTTCATCTTTCAGCCTAATTTGTCTTCCACCATGAGATCAATCATGTCGTGCTGGTGTCATCAGGGTAAGAACAAAGCCCATCTTCACCAGTGACTCCTCAGAAGCGATGATACCATTCCAGGGCCTTATTCGCCTTTCTCGGCTCTGTACTAATTCTCCGCTCATTTAATTTAATTCCTGTGACCATCTGTTAACCTCTTCAGCTGGGGGCAGAATTCCCTCAGCTGGCAGAACTTCCTTGCTTCCGATGGAACCTCCCCCAAGCTTACAGCAGCTCTTGTCCTGCCAGCCAAGCAGCGCTGGAGATTTCCTTCTTTCTCCCACTCCTCCGGGTCTGCTTGCTTTGAGRGAATTGTGGAGGTGTCACAGTCATGCTCTTGCAGGCTCTGCTAGACTTCCCTCTAGACTGACAATTTCTGTTTCTGATGGCCCTTCTGTGTGGTTTAGAAAAGCAAACGCTGACATCAGTGCAGAGAGCAGGTAGAGCCAGCTGTGAGGTCTCCGCTGGGTCCCTGTCCTTGCTTGGATGAGCGAGTGACCTCTTGCTCCCTGGCAGGGATCACCGGACAGATGGGACCTGGGCCCACCAGGGTGATGAGCAAAGCTGAAGGCTGTGGCCACAAGAGAGGTGCCAAACCTACCAGGACAGCTCTGTGGCACATGAACAACAATGCTGCCTTGTTGGGTGAATAAAACCAGTTGATGCTTCTGGTTAAGCACAGCAACCTGACGTATCTCTTGAATCATCTCCAGATGTCCCTATCCACCTACCAATTTTTGCGATATATGAAGAAATAGAGGCCTGCCATGGAAAATTTGACCTGAGTCTGAAGATATTTTGAAGTGCTGAGCCCAGATATGAATGCTCTTTGTATCTTATAGCTGTCACCATCTCGTTTCCCCTTAGGCAAATGATCCCCTCTGCCTCTTTGGTCTTTCACACCAGTTTTAACACAATAGATGATACAAGACTGGAATAATCAAAACCATCGCACGGGCAGAGTTGTGAACTCCACACCTGGAAAAAGCCACTTTTGGTCTGGGAGGAAAACCCTTCTTGCTTCAGGAAAGTCCATAATCACCTTGTTGCATTTGCTTTAAAAAAATAGTGAAGATCAATTATTTCTCCTCCTCCCCTGCCTCTTCCTCTGGGATCAGGGGCTTCTTTAGTCCCTCTGGTTGGGAGACATTGTTCAGCCGCTTCCCATATGCCATATGGGAAACAGAAACAACTTGCCTTCCCAGATCCTTAAGAAGCCCATGTACTTTTCCCTCCCACCTCTCTCCCTTATTTCAAGAGCAGAGTCAAAGACAGACACGCTCATGGCTGCTCCAGTCTGTGTGTTTTCTCAGGGAAGGAGTCTGTGTTTACATGTGTGGGCTCAGACTCGGGACATGTTGCAGATGGACAGGACGGGAGTGCTTGCGTCTCATCAGTGGGTGAATTTGGGGTTTCTTTCTGTGATGAGTAGACCCTGGCTGGACCCCAGAAGTCACCAAAGCCACTCTAATGCTCCCCTTCTCCACAGGATGGGGGAGAGAAAATACAATAAAGGCTCATATCAAGAAAGTTTCATGGGTCAAGATAAGGACAGGGAGAGATCCTTCACCAATTACTGTCACAGGCAAAACAGACTTGACTTGGGGAAAATTTAATTTAATTTATTACTAATCAGATCAGAGTAGGATAATGAGAAATAAAACCAAATCTTAAAACACCTTCCTTTCACCCCTCCCTTATTCCCTGGCTCAATCAAATCTCCTGGTTTTCTCTACCTCCTCCCCTCCAGCAGTGCAGGGAATTGCAGTCAGTTCATCACACATTGTCTCTGCTGCTCCTTCCTCCTCTGGGTGAGGACTCCTCACACTCTTTCCCTGCTCCAGCATGAAGTTTCAGCAACAAGAGGCAGTCCTCCATGAACTTCTCCAATGTGAACCCTTCCCACGGGCTGCAGTTCTTCACAAACTGCTCCAGCAGGGTTCCCTTCCACAGGGTGCAGTCCTTCAGGAACAGACTGCTCCAGCGTGGGTCCCTCCCACAGGGTGCAGTCTTTCAGGAACAGACTGCTCCAGCGTGGGTCCCTTCTGGGGTCACCAGTCCCACCAGCAAACCTCCAGTGCGGGCTCCTCTCTCCATGGGACCACAGGTCCTGCCAGGACCCTGCTCCAGTGTGGGGCTCTTCCATGGGCTGCAAGTGGATCTCTGCTCCCTCATGSACCTCCATGGGCTGCAGGGGGACATCCTGCCTCACCATGGTCTTCACCACGGGCTGCAGGAGAATTTCTGCTCTAGTGGCTGGAGCTCCTCTTTCCTCTCCTTCTGCACTGGCCTTGGTGTCTGCAGGGCTGTTCCTATCACATGTTCTCCCTCCTCTGGCTGCAGTTGCCCTTTTCTTCCTTCCACCCCCTTCTTTACTGTGTCATCCCAGAGCCTCTACCACCATCACTGATGGGCTCAGCCTTGACCGGTGCTGTGTCTCTCTGGGAGCCAGCTGGCTTTGGCTCAGCCAGGCACAGGGGAAGCTTCTGGCAGCTTCTCACAGAAACCACCCCTGCAGCCCCTCCATGACTAAAACCTTGYCATGCAAACCCAGTACTAATGCCTGGCGAGCTTTTATGGTTTTAGCAAAGCCTGGACAGTCACAGGGGTGAGGAGAGACCTAAGGTGTTAGTATTCAAGGATCTCAGCCACACAACATGGCTCGTGGGCCCCGCGTGGTGCCACCAAGCAGTTTCGCTCTTGTGGGAGGCATTTTCTATTAGACACAGAAGAAGATGCTTTCMTGTCTCAGGCTGTTCAGGAAGCCTGAGTCCCAGCTGGAAGTATCTGTGCACAACAGCAGTTCCTCAGCTGAGGCTCACAGAACTGGGATATCGGAGCAGACAGGCTTCACCTTGTCAGGTGTCCCTGTGCAGGCAGGCTCTGGCAGGTAGCTCAGTGACTTGCTGCAGGTCACCCATGAAAGAGGGCAGAAGAGCACACGACTCACGTGTGTGTGAGCTGTGGGTGACATCTGACTGATGCTACTCGTCACCAGGGGGCTGTAGGAGCTGCATATTCTATGGACCTCCAGGGTTTTTTGAAATGACGTTTATTGTTCCCATTGCCTAACATATATCTTAAACCTTTCATGTCAAAAAGCCCAGTTCAGCTTTTCCAGTGTCCTAACTGGATTCAAGATGCTTTATTCTTGGTTTAGTCCCTTAATCCATGCAGTGGTGCCACATCAGCAGGGTGTTTGGCTACATGTCCTGCAATGAACAGTCTTATCCCAAAGTCCAAAATGTTGCTGGAGCTTCCTGCATCCAAGATAGAACCTGAAACCAGTAAAGGACGTAAGATGCAGCAAAAACAGTCAGTTTCTAGAGCCCTGTGATTATCTGTGTCTGCCAGTACATCTGTGGCAGCTCAGGTAGAGTCATGACTTAGACTTTCCCTGATCCTACAACAGCTCATGCATCATTTTAGGATGCATATATTAGGCTGCGTAATTTGTAATGAAAATTTTCAAAGCCCCTTGCCTGAAGCATCCTTCAGCAGCTTTTCTGTTGCTGCACATCCAAATGTCTCGACAAAAGGTTCTTCACTGGACAGCTCTTCCCAGCATGACCCCAGGTAGCGCTCCCTTAGGCTCGTCAATAAGCACACTGGAAATCCCGGGAAACTTATAGCTGGTTGCTGTTTTCTTATGGGAAGTTTCTTGGTACTTATAAATTTTTCCTACATCAGATCTAGTCTTGAAAAGAGCTGAAGTTATTGTATATGGCTCCAACAAACCTCCTGAGTTTCCAGGACAGCAGCATGGTAAATATGGACCCAGATTTGAGCTGGGAATTTGACGTTTCTTCATAAGGTAAATTTCACAGAAGATTCAGTAGGGATGTTTGGAAAAGCCAGCCTTGTAATTCAAATGAGTCAGGAGGTTTTGCTCATAACTAAAGAAAATACAGAYTGCTTCAAGGTCTGTGAATCCCTTTCCATAGCTGTGGAAATAAGCATTCTGGAACAGCATGTGCCATGTTTACTGTAGTTTCTCACTGGGAGAGGATGCTGTTCCACCTCAGTTTCTCCATGCTTTAAAGGGCTTACAGATCAAATCCTGACTTCAAATCAAACCTCCCATCTGTGGCAGGATCCCCATAGGTGTTCCCAGTATTCCCCAGTGCTGCTTTTSCTTTTACTTCCAAGTGTGAAAAGCCTACAGATGGGATCCCAGATTGCAGACAAAAAGGAAGACAGGTGTCATGGAATTGGGATACGCTGGTGACACTTGTGGTGTCCCAGCTGCTGTACAGCAGAACATCTTAGTGCTGTGCCTGTTCTTATCACTGAGGGCTCCAGGGTGGCCTCCAGCAGGACCAAGTCCTTCTGTCTCAACTTGGGGCACAAAGGCTGAGCCMTAATCTCTTTTTTCAAGACCTCTGCTTGTGCTGAAGAGGAGCAGCACCCTGAGAGAACAGGCAGCACAACCAAACACATCTCAGACCGGTACCTCTCAGGGCGGAGGGTGCACCTTATGTTGCTTTTCTTGATCCTCTCGAACGGATTTATCCCTGGGAGAGGGATGGCTGGAGTACTTTAAGCTCAGCTTTCCTSCCGAACAAGGGCCCTCTGGTGGCAAACGCGACGTGTCTGTAAATACGTGACTGGAAAACTGTGAGCAGCCTTCATCCGAGTGTCTCTGTACCCAAAATGCCGGGCACAGGGCGTGCTGTGASCTGCCTCTCAGCGTGGAGGAACCAGGAATGGCTCTGATCACACCACCAGCAAAGCTGGTGGACTGAGAAGTCCCTGTGTGGTCACTCACTGTCAGATTTGTCTTGGCTGCCCGTCCACAGGTTGATTTGAACACACACAGGTGTCTCTCTGTCTTCCAGGAAACACTGTCCTTTGCCTAGAGAGTCCCAGGCAAGTCCAAGGGACCTTCATTAGAATATGCATTCTGGACGATTTCCCAGTAGTGTTCATTGGATCYCCTGGATAGAGCCTTGGAGTTTGGCTGTCCCACCCTTAGGAAGTAGGAGCCTGTTTTTCTCACTATCTACAGCTTAAGTTCTACATGTCAGCAGTGGCATTTTAAAAGTTTTCTGTCCTTTCCACCCTCAGCACAGTTTCTCATCCATTCAGTCGTGCTCAGGCAGCTCTCTGTAGGAACCTGCCATGCAAGTGATTTTAGTTATACCCTATTCTAATTACACACTCACATTTTCTTCCCTTCCTCCTTTTAAACCAACATTTTTGTTGGTCTGTCTTAGAACCCCATGAGGGACCACATTATCAGAAACTGTGCAGGTGATGGTGAGTATGTAGCCAGGGGCTGTCATTCCCAGTGGCACTGAGACAGGAAGGCAGACTTGGAAGAGAGTCTCTTGGATCAGTTTCCACATGAGAGCAGCTGTAAGGTGAATTCCCACCCTCAAGCACTCGGGAAGGTTTCCAGGTCATCTTCTGACCCTTCAATGAGTATGCCACTTCACTTTGAAAACCTCTGGGTTTTATATTCACCCCAAACATTTGTTTTTCACAGACCAGGAAATGCTGTTACTCTTGGTTTGGTTTATTTTTTTTTTCCTTTTGAATAACTACTCTTGGGCCAGTATGACTGTAGCCTCCTTTTCCATTATTAAGGCTTCTGAACTTTACCTTGGCTCATGGCTGGACCATTTTGCCCGTATTTCCTCCTCTGCACAAGCTGATCTGGTCTTACAGTTCAGATAGGGGGCACACAGAGCCCTGGAGGTTCCCAGTTCTTCAGACTGACTTTATTTTGACTTAATAAGCAACACACTGAAGAAAATTATAGTAATTGAAAAAAAAGAGCATGAAAAACTAGAAACCCCTGTATCTCCTTCAGGGCTGGAACAAATGAGCCCTCTGAGCACCTGTAGCTAGGGAAAAAACAGCCAGTCCCTGCCAAACTCAGGGGAAAGTCCCCACACCCACATGCCACCACCACCTCACTTCATTTGAGTCCAGGAACTTTTTCCTTCCTTTTCCCTGTGGCTTATGTGCTTCAGTCTGCAGTCATGCTCCTCCACACGCTCCTCCCTCCACTGGAGTTTTCTTGCAGTGCAAGACAAGTTGGCTTTTACTTCTGAGTCTTAGAAAGGGCACACATGAACTCTTAGGGAAGCCCTCCAGTCAGGTTTGTAAAGAAAAAGCCTGGGGAAATATGAATAGATAGTGTTTTATTCTCATGATGGTGATTACCTGGCTTGGCTTCCTTGATCCTGCAGAGTCCCATGTCCTAGGGCTGGGCAAGAGGATGCCATCGACCATTTTTCATGTCAACAGTCTGCAGGTGGTGAAGAGGCCACCACAAGAGTTCTCCCCATGTCAGTGCCTTGCTGTGGAAAAACATGTACCTCATTTCCAGAGAGATTTTTGGTTTTAATTTTGAGCCTCTGCTCATCCTTATGCTCCTCTGCTGGAATAGAGAACCTGCCTCTATCTCACATCTTCTTCTCATGGGAAGAAAATGGCAAAGATGGATTGTGCAAGAGTCAAGGACATCCTAGGCTGCCAGTCGTACCAGGTCAGCATATTCAAAAGCCAGTGAGGAACTGATCCTCCACAAATTACCCAATCTGTACTTGAACTCATTTACACTCCTGGTCTCCACAGCATCCTCTAACAATAATTATACCATCTTTGTGAAACGTAAAAGTAATTTCCTTTTGTTTGCAGTAAAATTGCTGCTGCCTGAGCTCATCACTGTTTTCTTCAGATGAGGTAAATCAAACACCTCAAGTTCATTCATTTCAAAGCAAGATTCCCAGGCTCCTAAGTCAGAGGGTTTTTTTGTACCACTCTTCTAAATCCTTTTCCATTTTTCCACATCCTTTTTCAAACTATGGAAACATTCCAGTAACTTGTGCTGTAAACAGAGGTAACACAATCTGTTCACTCTTTGAGATCCCATTTTATACAGCATGTTATCATCTATCTCCCTCCCTGGAGTCTTGTCTTCCCAGGATACTGTATTCTGTTCCGGAAGTGTGATCCATATACTTTGTTCCTCAACATAGAACCTTATGTTTTAATTCTAAGTGTGACTTTACCAGGGGTCTTAGGAGGCAGTGGCTTCCCATTAACCTTCCCAAATATATGCACCATGCCAGGAGAGACAGTCACACCTGCAGAGCTCTGAAGCCTTCCTAACCATGTTTTGGCAGTATAAGACATACTGGATATTTGGATGTTGAACAAATCATGCGGCAGCCTAGCACTGGAAGCTCACATAGTCTGAATTTCTAGGACACTTTCATCTCATCAGCAAAGGATCTGAAGTATTTACACAGGACACAAAAGCATTAGCTCCTTTATCTTCTACTCTCGCACACGCTGTGCAGCTGAAGAGAGTCCTTTGGTCTTTTGTGGCTTTTAGAGGAAAACCTGGCAGAGAAGCCTGTTACATCGGAGAGAATGCAGCTCGATGGGGACTCCTCCTGCAGAATGGGACCTGATGTCTGCAAACAGAAACTTCTCAGAACCAGGAAAAATTATAAATGGCATTAAAAAAAAAAAATCAAGCTTAAACCCATGTTTTCTCCACATGGCCTGAACTGCACCCTGGCAACCAGCTTCTGGCAGAACTTCCTAATAATTAGCTGGGAACCCAGATCTCTCCCAGCCCTCATCGTGACACAGGAGGTCCCACTGCTTCTTGGGAATTTTAAAGTCCATTTATAGTTCCATGTCTTTGGTCCCAGCCTCCTCTGAGGGTGAATAAGAGTCAGCCCTTAMACCAAGAAAGCGTGTTGTACGTGCCAGTCATCTTCCAGCATGGGGAGAATGGGGGTACTCCAGAGCCAGCGAGGTCTCTTTGCAGTGCTAAAGGCAAGAACACAGCAAGCAGTGATTATCCACAATTGGAGGTGTTCGGGATTTGCCCAGGCCAGGCCCTGAGCAATGCAGCCTAATTTGAGAGTCACCCTGCTGGGAGCAGAGGAGTGGAGTGGTTTCACCCAGAGGTCCCTTTGCACCTGAATCTTCCTGTGATGCCGTGACTAACAAACGGGTGGGTTTATTTGGTTTCGTGTTTTTCTTCCTTAGCAGGGCAGTAGAAGACATCTTACAGAAGAATACAGGCTGCTACCTGCCATGAGGTGCCAAGTGGAGAGGAAATAGAAAAAACAGCTCAGCTGCCATCACCCTCTGAATCGCAGTCTGGCACACAATCCTGTTAACCCACCACAAATGTGCAATGTTGCAGAGAAGGGCAATCCCATCTTCCCTTTCATCTCTCCTGCTGCCTCTCTTTTGTCAACACTGATGAGCAGCAGAGAATTGATCCAGCTGAAAACTAAACTATAAAGGAATAAATCCATTTTGATTTACAATGAGCCCTTTCAGTTTAAAAATGCACCATCTCCCTCCCTAGAAATTTTTTGTTCAAAGCAAAGTGGCTGGGGATCACCAAATCAGAGACTTCATTCTCTTCAGGACTATTCTGGAGCACTGCTGTTCTCTTCCTTGCTGTGCCATCACCCACAGCAACCTTGCCTGTGATTGTACTCTTCTGCAAATGATTTCTCATAGCATCACATGCTCCTTTGGTTATCCTATACTGTTTCATATCTAGCTTTCCCACTAAGAAAGAAACAATTTATTCTCATATTTTTGTAAGTGTTTGTCTGCAGCTTCCATGTGTACCATGAGACACRGGCTCGTATTCTCCTGCCACGATGCACCATGAAAACACAGCACATGGATCAGACCTATTTTTCACAGCTCCCATTTTTCACATGCAACTAAGCCTAGAGCCAGACCCTTCTGTGCCCTGTGGAACACTTGTCCCCCAGCATCTGAGACATGACCAAGGTGCCTCTTCTGTGAGGGAAAGACCCACGGTATCGCCCAGAGTAGGACACAGGAAGGATTTGAGCCCCAGGAGCAGAAGGCACAACCTTCTGTGGTGGTTTTCCTCTGAGGGGATTCTGTATTGGGATATGAGCCTGGAATATGTGGACTTTCTCTCTTGGCACCAGGAGAAATATCATTGTTCCCCCGGATCTGCTGCTGGGTCTGAAGACCAGCAGACACAACCCACATCTGTTCTGGAGGTCCCAYGGGCCAAAACATCCCTCAGGAACAGCAGTTGTACAGTCTCCCTGCAAAACTGCGAAGACACTGGAAAACCAAAGAAGCCACCCCTAAGAAGGGGCTTTTTTGCAGCGTGTTGGGGGAGTCTGGGTGCCCTGGTTTCACTACATGTCCAGCATCAGCCTCACAGCCTGTCCTGACACCATCTTACCACCATGTGTTGAGCTCCTGGGTACCTCTTTGTTCTTGACAAAACCCACTGCAGCCCTGGGATGTTWGGGAGGCTATAGCATATTTTTCCATTGGATTAAAAGCATGAATACTGCAATGAGAGGTGAATCAAAGGGTAACCCGCATGGATTTTTGTATTTAATCCACCTCACCCTCTGTGTTGCAAAACACGGAGGTTGTGGCATCAAAGACATCACTTAACTAGATACTGGCCAAGGTACTGATAGCCATCACCATCTCCACAGGTAGTTGTGGATGACCAAAGGGGATCCTGCAGCATCCCGTCTTTCCCCCAGGAAGGATCTTTTGAAAGCGAATAGTTACACACTTCTCCACAGTGAGTGCTGGCCAGATTCAAGTTGCCAGCTGCCAAATATGCTCATGAATGCTGCAGATTCTCTTCAGTAATTAAATCACCGAGTTGTTTTTAGCAGAAATGCAGCCCACAGCTCCAGTCAGCACTCCCCAGTGCTGTTCCTGACTTTCTAATTCAGGTTCCTCTGGGATGTTCAGCTGTCTGCTGAGGATTGTCATACAAAGGGCACTTGCCTTTTAGCACCRTAAAGAAAGAAGCTGCAGATTTGTCCAAAACCCCCATAAAGCTACGCTTTCCTAAAGGTGTTCCCATGGGATTCTGGGAAGCAGGCCACTGCTAGGCTCCCCTCAGCACCACATCAGAGACCTATGGTGACTCAGGGACTGCCCATCTAGCAAACCCTCTAAAAAGGGCCTTTTCACAAAAGCCTCCCAGTCAAGCATCCAGTCACTCTTCCTGCTCCTGGCACTTCTGCAAGGACACATTTTGGTTTTGCCCAGATGTACTGGGAGATGTGAACTTTCTCCTTTCCAGTTCTCTTCTCCTCACCCTTTTTGGGACCTATCATCTCAGGAGGGACCAGGGTCCCTCCTCCAAGATCACCCTCTGATAAGTGGTGTACCCCACCTCTGGGGAGACAACTTGTTGCTTCCAGGCAGCATAGAGGGACAGAAAGGAGTCTGGATCAGCCACTTCCTCCTGTGAGACAGGAAGCATGTTTGCACCCACCCTGGACTTAATTTCATATACAGGATGCATCGCAGGTTGGTGCCTTGGTAGAAACCATGGCCCTTTGTGTGGATAGATTGGCTTGCATCCCTCTACCTCAGGGGTCCTATTTTGATGCATTTCCCCATTGTGCATCTCACACAAAGCCTGGCAAGCCGTGGGCACCAGCTCTTTCTGCTTCGGGGTTGTGCTGCTGGACTCCTCTGCAGCAACACGGTGTTGACTTGGGAACCAGTGCATCAGTCCCAAGTGCCCAGAGAAGAGCAGCTCCACTACTTCCCCTCTGCAGCTGAGCTTAGATCTCTTTTAGCTCCCTAAGCTTCCCAGTCAGTGCCAGAAGTCTCACAGTTAATCCCTTCTGATCCCTGGCAATCCTGTTGCCTATGCAGGTGCCTGTTGAGTACCAACCTGCCCAGCAGCTCTTGCTCACACCACATCCCTGCCAGACCTTCCCTTCTGTTTCCCCAGGTGTGGCTGCTTTTTGTTTACAGTCCCTTGCCACGAAGTTATTCGTTATCTCTTATTAGTAAGTAACTAGTTTTTGCCTGCTGTGTTTGCTTTTGCACTGGGCAAACAGCAATCAGGACATTTCACATGAGGTCCTTCKGTTGAGCACTCTGTCTCAGGAACACCCAGACCAGCTGATAAGCCAGGCTTCAAGCCACAGCATGGTTTCTTAGATCAGCTAAAGTCTGCAAATTAATTCTACAGCACCTCAGAGAGTCAGCATAAAGCAGAAGATTGTGGCTAGCTTCAGACTTGATGCTGCAAGGACCAAAACACACAAGTGGAATCTCTCAGAGAAAAACATGGTATCACAGAAATCTGGAAACACAATGGAAAATTTCTTCAGCAAGACTAACTCAATGATACTGCAGAATAGTGTTTCCTATTCCTCTTTTTCTTGTTAAGCGTAGTTTGCATCTGTAAGATGCCAAGAGAGACAAGAAAAGCAATGTACTAAGGCTGTGCACAAGGTGACTGCTGCGGGTAAGCCTGGAACCTGGCTGAAGGTACTAATGCCTGACACAGACAAAGGAGCATTTGGTGAGCTGGGCTCCTGTATCCCTGCCCTTGGCTGCTCCCATCCATGCCTGCCCGTCATTCCTCACGTTCTGCCRGAGTCCCACACGTGCCTGTCAGCCTCTCTGCCCGGGGCACCCACACAGGCGGTTCTGAGAAGACGTGCCCGTGCTGATCTCTCTCCGGTCACTGTTTTTTCTGCGCCGGGGTCCTGTTCTGGGAGATGACGAGGATGCCGTTCGAGGGAGTCAGCATTTAAAATCGGTCGTTAGGGAGAAACGTCACAGTGTCTTTGCTAAAGATAGCCTGGTGCTGAGTAAAACGGTGCCTCCAAAACCTTCATTTCTCAACGTGCTCACTCAGCATAATAAGCCCTCGGCCCCAAATGCCCCCCCAGTGCCAGGCAGCTCCTGTCATTTTCCTGGGCTGTCCATCAGTCCCTTGGGACCATCTCTCGGGGAAGCGGCAGCAGGATGGAAATACATCCTCTCCTTCGCTGGTTCTTACAAGAGACAAGCATTTCCCAGAGTGCAGATTCCGCCTAGGGTGGTTTGGGGGGCTAGAGGGGCATAGTGCCAGGGTGCCAAGGCTATGAGTGCAGGTAGAGTTGAGATGGAGGGGGAGAGCAGCTCGGTGTGTCCCCTGGACAAAGCCAGGAGAAGAGGAGCAGATGATACTGGACTGTGGAGCCATACGTGTCTCCCCACCACAGTTCCAGCTCCCTTCTCGCTCTCTCGTCTTCACCCACACACTCACACCATTCTTGCACTGCTGATTCAAGGGAAAGAGAGGTTGATGTTTTCTGCTTGAACTGGTCACCACAAACTGTTTTTCTTGAACAGGAGGAAAAAACACCTGCTGCAACTGTCACAAGTTCTCCCCTATCATTGCTTCTCTCTTCCTCTCTCATGCAATCCCCTGGTCTGTGTCACACAAGAGGGCATGAAGGAACACTACAGAGTAGTCCCTCAGGGATATGGAGGCACACAAGGTTGCACCTGTACACCAATCCCACTACTCAGGAGGCTGAAGAGCCATGTGTGATGAAAGACCTGAGAGCTGCCACTACAACAGGGGTCTGAGGAAGCAAGGCATAACAGCGGCTCTCTTTTATCCTGCACCTTCACCACCCAGCTGAGGAAAACTAGAGAGCTAGCAAGGATCCTTCCACAGTCAAGAAGCGGCCACTATGAGTCACCTCCCTTCCCTCAGCCTCAGAAAAAGCCCAAGCACTTGGTGGATGAGCCACCAAGGGGCTTGGGTGTCTGACACCCATCGTGAAGGGCTGATTAAGTCCGAAAGAGTCAGGGCCAGTGGGTTGCTGGAAACTGTGAACAACAACAGTGGGGGTTCTCTGAGACAAAAAGGGGCCCCAGGATGAGGCACACGGATGGAAATGTATTGCCCCATGCAAAGGTCAGCAGCTGCATGGGGGCTAGGATGAGCCCCCTCAGCACATGAGCTCGAGTGGGTTTTCCCCAGAGCTGCTGGAGGAGGAGGGTCCCTTCCTCACACCCCTCATAGTGCCACAGTATGCAGCCCCTCTTTTCAATGCTGATTGCTTCTCTCCTGTATTCTCCCCTCTGTCTCCTTGGACCACCTCAGCTGTGTCCCTGGATTGATGAGTCACATGTGCCCTGGTTGGAACTCAGCAAAGACCCTTTCCTCATGCTGCCTATGAACTGACCATAGAGAAAAAGCCAAGAAATCAGCATATTTGAAAGATTAAAGAAGGAAAAAAAAAGAACAAAAAAAACCAAAAAAAAMCCCAAAAGAAAGAACAGCAGAAAAAAGACCAACATGTTCTTAAAAGCCCTGAAACAATTAGAGAGAAGCTGTAAGAGACGGAAAGATCAAACCAAAAAAGGTAAGAGATGAAAGAAAAACATGAAGGGTACTTGCTGGGAAGTGTCYTCTACACTTTTTCCACTGGCTATATAGAAGCGAAACTTGTAAGAAAAACAACAGCGACCCAAAGAATTTCCACTAAAAGATGCTTAGAGCAGTGTCTCTTGTCCCTCCCTCCTCTGCCCTCACGTGCCTCAGGCTTGTACTGGTTTCTTGGTCGTGACGCAACTTCTTAGTGATATGAGGAAACTGGCAGCCCACCTGCAATATAAGGGCATTTAGGGAAATGCTTTGATCAGAGAGAGAGAGACAGCACGAGAGCACGCACATCCCACTGACCCCTCTTTGCTCACCCACCCACTCTAACACCTTCTTTGCCCATGCCTCATTTTTGCTGATCTCTTCAAGCTTTGGACTTCATCAAGCACAGACCCAAGTGAGAGGCAGAGCCTCTCCTGGATGCCACCATGAGACTGGTGTCCCTGGTGCTSTTCCTCACCTTCACTCTGCTGGCTTTCACTGGTAAGCGGGGCTGAACGTGTTGGGGAGGGCAGAGTAGCTCAGTAAGCTGAGACTGGGTGTTACTTAGTCCCTGTAAAGGCTGGAAGGGAGAGTTTGTGCCCTTCCAACTCCACTGAAGGTGGCCAGATATTGCGCCGTATTCTGACCTGCCCTGGCAAAGACGGCATCCCCACTCCACAGTCAGATATTGTTGAGTGCCACTCTTTGCTTAACTCTTCATCTTGTTACAGCTGGCCATGTCCTACCAGGATTATCGGAGGGGAGAAGCAGGGAGCAGAAAGTGTGGGTCAGAGAGGGGAGTTCAGCCGTGCTGCCCTGCCACTTGAGCCCCACAAAGATGAGGGAGAGCTCGAAGCAGCTGCCTGACAAGATATCTGTGCTGTGGAAGCGGCATGGGGGAAGGTATGCCAGGGCCAAAAGACATATCAGTCCTTCTGGTGGGAAAAAATTTGAGCCCCTGTTATATAGTTATATAACCCTAGTAAAGAACTGTTATTCTTTTTACCACATCTTTGCCTGAGAGCCCCRTAATTTCAAAGGTACAGTAATTCGGAGGAGGGAGGGAGGGAGGTCATCYTTTACTCAAGGGAGGTTTCCCACCTTCGTTCACAGACACCTGTCCTTCAAACCAGGACAGCCCCTTTTCTCCTTCCCCATTTTCCCTCCTTCCTTCCCCCTCCCTTGATCTCATGTTTGCCTCTGGCATGAGCCACTGACTTTTCCCCTTCCAGTGTCCACCAGGAGCCACACGTGGTGCTGGAGGTGGGGTACTCAGGCCTCCAGAAGACAGCACTGCTCATGAAGCCCCGGGTGTCACTCCAGGACTCTGCCTTGCGCAATGGCAATTTCTCCCTGCGGATCGACCCCATCCGGAGCGAGGACACTGGGCTGTATGAGGCACAGGTGAAATACAACACAGAGGTCCACAACTGCCACGTGGAGCTGGGGGTAGTCACAGGTAGGAGAGGACGGGAAACCTGGAGAATGTTGATTTTAGGGCCAGGGAGGTTGTAAACGTGGAATGGGGTGGGCATGCTGTGTTTGGCAGGGCAGGTTAAGAGTATAGGCAGCATCCTCCTGAAAGTGCAGTTTCCTGCTGTCTGCCCTCAGCTCTGAAGGAACAGCTGCCTGAGGGACAAAGCTGGGACAGGGGTTTGGTAGTTCCCCTGTGACCTGAGCTCACCCCCAACCCCAACCTCTTCTTCATTTTGCAGTAACTCTCAGTCCACCCAACCCTGTGGTAGAAAATGAGCTGCTCTTGATGAGCTGCAACTCCAGCCACCGAGCCAGCCTTGTGGAGATATGTTGGTTCCACAATGAGCACCCGGGCCCCACCTCCAGGACCTTCTGCTCCTTGCCTGGAGGTCTCTCCATCCTCCGTCCAGCCATGAGTGATGCAGGCTCCTGGAGCTGCCAGCTTCGGTACTCCGATAACGAGATAATTTCTGCCACATACGACCTGCAAATTCTAGGTGAGCTCAACCTCTATGTTGATACCCCAGCATCCCCATGCTGATCCCTTTGATGTGACTGACTAACCCCAGTGGCTCCAGCTTCCCAGCTCCCACCCTGTCCTCACTTGCCAGGTCAGTCACCTCTCTATGGAGCTCTTTCCAAGCACCACCCCACACTGTCCTCTTTCTCTGGCTCAGGTTTTGATGGCCCAACCAACCCTGTGGTCTATGCTGCAGCTGGCTCTGCAGCTGATCTACTGTGCAGCCTGAGCTACCTTCCCAGTGCCTTTGGGATGAATGTGGTGGCAGCCCACTGGAGCCACCTTGCAGGAGGACATTTGCAAGCCTGGGACATCTCCCAGAATCTGACCAGCAGGAGCTTCCCCCTGCATCTCGCCACAGTGGGGCCGGGTGATGCAGGGCAGTACCGCTGTGCTGTCTCTGTGGGCCACAGGACAATCAGCAGGGATGTGACCTTGGCAGTGCTTACAGGTGAGAGGAGAGACTGGGAGGTGCATTGCCCCTYCGAGGTCCCTCACTGCAGATAAAGCTCCCCACATGCCAGTGCAGTGAGCATGGGTAGCTCCTGGTCATGGATTCCCATCATGGGGCAGGAAACAAGGTCTCTATTCAGGGCATTGCACTGCATTGGACTCTACTGGAATCAGGGGGTTTCCTGGGTGACTTGATTATTCCTCTTAAGAATGAGAACAACAAAGAAAATAAATTAGAGGAAGTAATAAAGAAGGGATGCAATAGAAGAAGGATGGATGAGGAAGAGATGTGAACCTGCCTGTAGTTTTTCCTGAGGTTATTTTTTTCCCTTTGCCACAGTGACTCCGAGCATCCAGGGACCGGTTGCTGAGGGGAGTCGTTTGCTGCTCACCTGCAGCCTCACGCACTCCCAGGGACAGGAACGTTTCCAGTGGAAGCGCCTTGACTCTGCCCCCACTAACAGCAAGATGGCTGTACCTACTGCCCGTAACTTGGAGGGCCSCAGTTCCCAGATGGGACCTACCTTGGAAATACCCCAAGTATCACAGAAGGATATGGGCACATGGGAATGCAGTGTATATGGCCCAGAGGGCAGACTGGGAGCAGTAGAGTATGGGCTGCAGATCACAGGTACGGTTCTCTGTGGATCTGTATCCAACCTGTTCTTCTTGCCCTACTTAGTTCCTGTTCTTCGCTCAGCCTCACCCTGTCCTTCTCCCTTCAGACCACTTGGATCTCATGTTCTTGTCATCCTGTCCTAGCTTTCACCAGTTCCTCATGTTGCTCCTTCCAGTTCCCTGCACTCTTTCCCATTTTGCTTGTTTTTGTGCAGCCCCAGCCTTTCTCCAGTGCAAAATCAACTGTCCCTTTGTTCCTCACTGTGATTCCTCCAAACAGGTGCCCAGGTCTCCAGCCCTCCCAGTATCTTCAGTGGGCAGGTTACTTTTGGGCTCACACTCACCCTCTTCCTCCTGCTTGCCGTTTGTGTTGTGGCTCTGGCCCTACAAAGACGGGTAAGTGTCCATCACCCCATTTCTGTTATTTTTCCTGTACATCCAGCCTTATTTGACGTTCCCCTGAGTACTCCAGAAGTAGCAGTGAAAGGTTCCAGGGACACAGCAGCCAGAGGAAGGGTGAGGCTCAGGCAGCCTGCTGAGGGTGTTATGGACAAAGTGAAAGCTGTACCCTGGGCATCGGCAGGTCTGGCCAACTGTGGCATTCGTCTGGGGGCAGGTCAGACACCTCAGAGGAGGGAGAAAACCTCCTAAGGGACAATTACAGCCCAGCTTTGAAAASCTTAATGTTTATTCTCCCAGAGATCAAGCCACACTGTAGTAGAGAAGGGCTAATTTCCAGGCTTTTGTTGAYGTCCTCTCTCTCATTGCTCAGCTGGATGCTTTAATGTAACAGTCTCCTGTTCTGTATCAATGCCTGCTGATGCCCAGACGCTGATCTCGATGCAGGGCTGTTGTTTCTGGCTCAGCCCTCACACCTCAGCTCTCTGTTTCTGGAAACTTACTGCCCTTCATTAGCTCAGCTTGTTCCAGTGTCTTGTCCTCTGAAAATTCTACCTTGCCTCTATGGTCCCGAAGGCCAGGCCAGGACTAATCCTTCCACAGCATGTCACTGGAAGAAACTGTGCAGACAAGTCAGACCCTTCCTCTGCAGTTTTCATACTATTGCTCTGCAAATGAATAACATGGCAAAATCATCTTTCAGGGACACCTTTTGAGAGTAGCTGTGATGTAGCTGCCTACTACTTAGCCTCATGGAAAGGGCCCACGGTGACAATTCTAGTGCAGAAGGGGCTGGGGGATCAGAGCAAGATAAGTTTGGAAGAGCTTACCCTGGTGAAAGAGCTGGGAGCCTTGAAACTGCCTTGAGCTGAAGACGAGGGATGTGACAGAATTGATGAAAAGCCTTAGCAAGTCCTGGTGGCTGGAGACTGAAGACAGGCAGCATCAAAAACGAAGCAAGGTGGAAATTTTTAAAAAACCACTGTGGGTAGCACAAGAGCAGCTTGTGACAGGTTCTTCGTCATCCGTCCTTAATCAGCACTGATGGTAAAGGATAATATGAGGCAGAAATCTACGGTTTCCGGGTGGCTCTGTAAAGTGTGCAAGTCCAGGGCAAGATGATCACAACAAACCTTTCTGGCCCAAAACCTTGGAGAGGAACTCCTTGACAGTGTAACTGTAAAGCCTCAGCTAGAAGGAAATAGGATACCTGTGTGTCCTGCTGTTGCTTAAACAGCTCTCATCCCACCAGGATATTCACCACCTCCAAGCATTGGCATACAGCCCCATGGCCCTGCTGTGCTGAGCAAGCCAGGCTCCTGCGTTGCAGCACAGGCCCTCCATCCACGAGTGGTCCTCCACCAGCTCTGAGTGGCCCTGCTTTAGTAGGGGCGTTGGACTGGATCATCTCCAAAGGTCCTTCCAGCCCCAGCCGCCCTGCAATTCAATGATTCATGTCCTTCTCCACACAGACTCCCTGCTGGGCTCATCCTCTATCAGAGTGCAGATGAGGTGCCTCGAGCAGAGAGATCAGCTCATCTGTGGTTCTCTCCCCCTCTCTGCTGGCATCCTCTGAAATTACATTTGCTCTTCCTGCACTGGTTGGACATTGGATGCTCCCCSTGTTGTATCATGTGCACTTGATGGGCTGTTGCCCACACATTAGGAATTCCTATTCCTGACCCCATCAATGTCCGATTGGTACTGTTGCATTTCATTGATCCTGTCATTCAGTTTAGTGCTCCGTTCTCCTAAAATATCTGGGTCTTGCGTGACATTCTCATCCTCTTTCTTCCAAATGAGGCTCCTCAGCTTTATCAGCTGCCTAACTCATTAGCGCTTTCACACTCTCTGTGCCAATAATGACTGATCTTTGAAGACTTGTGCTTTTCATTTCCCTGCAGCCTGACAGAAACCTGCCAGCAAAACCCCCGTCCCTTCCTCTTAGCTGAGATCACACCTACCATGCCATTCCCTAACTAATCTCATCCTTCTTGCTGTAATGACTGTCTGTGTGTCACCCTATGCTTTACTTCTGTCAGGAGCCCTGAGATCTACCTCTTTTTCATTGTCTAGAAAGTCACTTATGAAAGTGGTTCTGTCTTAAATTTGTTCTTATCTCATTTTGCACAAGCCTTCATGCCTTTACGACCTCTCTCCAGAAAGACATTGTAAAATCTGGCATGCCATCAAACCAGAGAGTGGCCTGACCATTGCTCAGATCACTCTTTGCTTTCCCTTAGGCATGTCCTATCTTTGGTATTCCTTATGCCCATGACACTGTGGAGGATTGTGTTGAGCCAGCATTCCCCAGAAGAAACTGCATGTCTCAGAGAGCGTCTTCTTCCCTGGCTCTAGCAGGGAATGGGAGCCTTATGGCTGCAAGCAGTAGAACTAGGTCTTCCATGGCAGGGAGAAGCCCAGACTCATGTCATTCCGTCTCCCTGCCATGTCTGATGTTGCCTCTTGCTTCCCTTTCAGGCACAGACTCCTGCCTTCCCAGCACTGGAAGGGATGTTTGCAGTCAATGGGCCGTGGAAGTCGATGGAGGAAAACCAGAAAGGGAAGATCCAGCAAACAGAATGCTGATGGGAGCAGGGGCACCGGGGCTAGTCTGCATGGGAGGATGAAACTCTGTGTGCCACGCTGCAGAGAGATGGGCACCATGCAGACCTCTCAGGAGCGACTAGGGATGGCATGTAGGAGGCCTTGGGAGCTCTGTACCTGTGGAGGGGCTGGAAGTTGCAGCCAGGGCAAGGCAGACTCACTGCTGCAGTCAGGTGGCCAGCAGCAGAGATGCTTTGGAGTTACTGGGAATATTTGAGCCAGTAGCTACTGCCTGCTTCAGTGCCACATCTCTGTCCAACTTTAGCCCCTCCTTCATGGCCTCCTTCTCAGTCTTTCTCTAGTGGAACACTTGGATGCAGGAGATGGCTGGAATCCATCTCCCCTGCAGCCTGACAGTGTTTTCTCCCCCATGCTCACTCTCTTCTCTTCTCCCTCTCTCTGCACTGCCCTGCTCACTGCCCTGTTGCACACTTTGAGCATTTTAACTTATTAGAAACTCATTTTAGAACTTAAAATAAATCTGTGTGAAAAAAAATCCCGCTGACCCCTGCGTGTGCTTGAAGAGAATCTCGCCTGTTTGACGGAGCTGGGTGTACCTCTGCCTGTGTGAAGCCATTTCTAAGGCTTTTGCTGCCTTCTCTTTCTCTTTCAGTTCTGTTTTACTGAAGTTGCCTGTTCATTTCTGACATTTTCACAGTGGGGAAGGGGAAATTAAATGCCACTAGAGAAGGAAGAATAACAGGTTCAGTCTCTCCTTTTTACTCTGTTTCAGAGTCTTCTTGTCTTTTTTTTTTCCATCTGGCTGTACTTGTTCATTCATTCATTTATTCCTTTAGTCTTCACATTTTCCTGAAAGATCTATGACAGATGTTAGGGCTCTTTGTCACTCTCCTCCTGCTAAGGATGTACTTAGCCATGTAAGCATGAGTATGCCAGGCCCCACCTCTCAAGGCCTTCAATGTATTTAGGTTTCATGCAGTAGAGAATGCTCCTCACTGTCCATATGAACAGCCATGGAGAACTGTGGTACTGCTCTTGAACAGCCATTGAATGCCAGCCCAGAGGAAAAACTCTTTAGTAAGGAGAGTCACACGTGATTTCTCCCATTTGGGTCCCCAGGCTGTGGCTGCTCAATGTACAGGATGGAAGACTCTCTTGACTGGAGAGAAGGTCACCACAGCCAGGCCAGATTTCCATTATTTCAGCAGGCACGTGAAGAGACCTTCTTACTGTGTGGCTCTCACCTTCCCTCCCCAAGAGGTTCAGGAACACAGGTAGTGAATGCACTCTGGGATCCTCAGACTGCAGGTAGTGCAGCAGGACCCAAAAAGTCACAACCAGCCCACTCTGGGGAGCATGCCTGGGCACCACAGCTCTTTAGCTACTTAGCTATCCATGTGTTTTATTGAAAATGACACCCACTTCTGCACATAGTCCTAGAGAAATGCAGCAGAGCTGCAAGGTAGACTTGTCGGCTTCAACCATCTCATGCAATTTCAGGCAGACCCTAGAGCAGAACCAACGTAAGGCAAGACACTCCAGCACGGTACCAGCATCTTCCTGGGCAAATGATACTGCTGTGATTTTTTCAGATTGGAGTGGTCACTCTAGCTCAATCATCTCTCTCTGCCAAACGTTTGGAGGTAGAGAAAAGGTTGGTTAACCCCTGTGGGGCTAAGGGGCAGTCCAATTCATCAGGACCACATCATATTCTCTCAGTGCCTGACAATGGTTTGCTCTCTCTTCTCACCCACTCCTCTTGTGGGTAATACTTTCAGCATTGTCTGTTACCAGCCTGGATGTTCTCATTGCTCAAATGTGTGCCTGGTCTGTCTTTAAACCTCCTTGTTTGCCTGTACTCTCTGACTTCCTCTGGCACCCAGTCCTCAGATCTGCTTATTCACTGTGTGAAAATGGTTCCTCTCTCAGTTTTGAATTCAGAGCTTTCCACTTACACCATCTGTTTTCTTTTCTCCTGTCACAAAGGCTGAGAAAAGAGGGACTTCCAAATCTATCACACCTACAATGACCTTGGATGGTCATTATTTACCATGTTTTATTATATCCCTTTTTTTTGTTATTTCCCCATCCCTTCCTGACTCATTGCCTTTCAGGTACAAATCCCAGATTTTGGGACTTTCTCCCTGGCAGTTTACACAGGCCTGTCTCTATGCATGGTCAGCTCTGCTCAAGTCCTTTGCTCTGGCAGAGGAGGCAGCAGCCTGGCAGGGCAGCAGTGCTGGTTTACACAGAGCCTTTCTCTGCATTACTTCCATCCAGCACTTCAGTGTTTTGTCTGCTCCTCTGACCGAAGTTCAACAACACTGAGCTTGTACCCAGCTGTTCACTGTGCCTGTGGTGATGGGCAGATGCCTGACACGGTGCAGTTACAGTGAGCGAAAGCCTGGAAGTATTTATGCAATTTACATTTTCCCTCCTAGGATGTATGAAAATATTTCTGAATCAAGACGGCACAAGGCAAGTCGGTAGAGTTGAGGTGGAAGGACCAAGAGTCTGTACAATACAGCAAACAAATCTGGAAATCCGTTTCAAGTGGAGTCAATAAATAGGAACAGGAAATAAAAGTCATGTGAAGGAAAGAGACCTGATGCTTTTCCATAAGGATACAGCTACAGGTGCAAAAATCAGATAAATATTTTCAATGTACCAGAATGTGGTTGTTTGATCCACCAAGGCCATTCTACCACTGCTCTCCTTTATTGGATGGGGGAGAGAAAATATAACAAAAGGCTCGTGGGTCAAGATAAGGACAGGGAGAGATCACTCACTAATTACCATGACAGGCAAAACAGACCTGACATGGGGAAATTAAGGGCATTTATTACCAATCAAATCAAAGTGGGATGCTGAGAAAATAAACCCAAATTTTAAAAGACCTCCATCCCACCCTCCATTCTTCCTAGGCTTAACTTCACTCCTGATTTTCTCTACCTTCTTCCTCCCGGCAGCACAGGGGGACCAGGAATGGGGGTTGCAGTCAGTTCATCACACCCTGTCTCTGCCACTACTTCCTCCTCAGAAGGAGTGCTCCTCTCACTCCTTCCCTGCTCCAGCATGGGGTCCCTCCCATGAGACGCAGTCCTCCACAAGCTTCTCCAATGTGAGTCCATCCCATGGGCTACAGTTTTTCACAAACTGCTCCAGCATGGGTCTTGCATGGGGTCACCAGTCCCACCAGCAAATCTATGCCAGTGTGGGCTCCTTTCTGCATGGGACCACAGGTCCTGCCAGGACCCTGCTCCAGTGTGGACTTCCCATGGGGTCACAGACTCCTTCGGGCATTCACCTGCTCTGATGTGGAGTCCTCCATGGGCTGCAGGTGAATCTTTGTTCCCCCGTGGACCTCCATGGGCTGCAGGGGCACAGCTGCCTCACCATGGTCTTCACCATGGACATCAGGGGAATCTCGTGCCTGGAGCACCTCCTGCCCCTCCTTCTGCACTGGCCTTGGTGTCTGCAGGGCTGTTCCTATCAGATATCCTCACTCCTCTCTCTGGCTGCAGTTGTTCATATTTTTTTATCCCACCTAACCATGTTATCCCAGAGGCTCTACCACCATTGCTGATGGGCTCAGCCTTGGCCGATGATGGGTCTGTCTTGGAGTCAGATGGCTTTGGCTGTATTGGACATGAGGGAAGCTTCTGGTATCTTCTCACAGAAGGCAGCTCTGTAGCTCCCCCGCTATCTCTACCTTGCCACAAAAACCCATTGCACAGAGGCTGAAAACTTTAAAAAAACACAGGAAATCCAGTGGATTCCCTTTTGACAGAGAGGAGGGCTTACGGAATGCAAAGAAAGTGTTATGTACACAAATTCCTTTGTGTAGGACTCCTCCAAAAGGAATAGGAAGACAATCTTTAATCCCAAATTAATCTTTTTTTGGTAAGACAGATCAGCACCATTAGAAGAAGTCATAACTAGGTCCAGATGTTCTGCATCCCAGACTTCTGAGGGATTTACAGTGACAGGCTAAGTACTAGCAAATAGCATAATCTGACAAAGGAGCAACAAGAAAAACACATCTATTGTGGTCTTTGTACATTCTGCACAGCCTTTTAAAAACAATACAAAAGTTAGAACCAGAGCTTGAATTATGTAGGATACTAAGGCACAGTGAGTTTTATACTTGCTTTTCAAATTTGTGGGAACAATATCAGCACCAATCCTGCAAAAAAAACCCATTAGTAAGTACTCTGCTTGTATTTCTTCAATACTTTGATGAATAAAACCTAAATACATAGAGTTTTTCGTTTTGCCTTCTAAAGGCAAAACCGCCAAACCAAGCTCCTTACCGGAATGCTGTTGTCGCGAGTCCTGCATCTTGTGCCACCCACTAAGTTCCAAAGCATCTGGGACAGTCTTTTCATGGTTGTGGATTCCATCATGCTCAAGAGCTTCTCTCCTAGGTTTCCATCCTGCTGGCCTGCCAGTTCAGTGCAACTTCCTCCCAAAGCCGTCATATGGTGTACTCTGAAAGGGGTGTCACTCCCACTGGAGCAGATGGGTTTCAGAGGGTCTTATGGTAAGAGGACACAGGACACTCCTGGTGCCTAGGAACAGTGGCAGCAGGTCACACAGAAGGGCAGCTTTTGCAAGGATTTCGTAACGCTCATTCATATTGAGTTCCATATTCATGTTCCTCTTCTTTTACAAGCACTGTGTGTCTTCTCTCGTCACCAGGTCATTCCCCTTTTTTTGCATGGAAAATGACACAGGTTTTGGACCTAGGAGGACGCATAAGCAAACTCCCCAACAAGCTCTGGGGGCTGTCAGGAGCTCAGTTAGGACCCTCTGCACCCTCGGGCACTCCCCAGCCCTTCAAAATCATATATCAGATATTAGGAAGAAACTCCTTACTGTGAGGGTAGTGAGGCACTGGAACAGGTTGCCCACAGAAGCTGTGGATGCCCCATCCGTGGAAGTGTTCAAGGCCGGGTTGGACCCTGGTCTATTGGAAGGTGCCCCTCCTCATGACAGGCTCTTGGACCGGACGATCTTTAAGGTTCCTTCCAAGCCAAGCCACTCTGTGACTGTTTGAACTCTCAGGGCCCGCAGAGCCCTGCGGGGTCACCCCGGCGGGGGCCGGCGGCCGCGGCGGCTGCTCCCGCTGTCCGTCCCAGCCGCTCGTCCCGAGCCAATGCCGCCATCTAGTGCCCTGTGCGGCGGCATTCTGCCGCACTCCCGCGCCCGCCGCCGGGCACAGCCACGCGTGCTGCCCGCTGGGCTGCGCGCTCCCGAGGCTCAGCTCCCCGGTGACCCTGGCACGCCCGAGTCCTCCTCTCCCTCTGCTTTCAGCCGCGGAAGCGTGTGCCATTGTGTTGCGTCCCCCCCGAGCTGCTTCCAGCGCGATATTCCAGACCCTCTGGGCTGACGAAACACCTCCAGCTCTGCATCAAAGCAAACATTGTCGCCAGCTTCTCCTGCTTCCTTTTGCCAAGGGCATTAATAGTGAGACAGTAAAACAATATGCATCACATACAGGTCCTTAAAAACTCCCCCAGCCGCCTCTCTCCTGCCTGTTGCATTTCTCACACATCCTTAGCATCGGATTGGTTTTGGTTAGGCTTGCTTTAGCCCCTGTCACTTTTGCTGACACACTTCTGCAGGTGGTGATTCTTGGACCGTCCCTCTGTCCAGTGCCCTCCAAGCAGTCCCTGACTTGCCAGCACACATGGCTAGCCTTGCTCCATCAGACTTCACACCTCCTGCCGGAATACAGGGAACCCTTGGGTCATGAAGCATGTCTCTGGAGGGTTCCTGATTTTCCACTGTGATCAGCAAATGAACTTTTATTATCTGTGCTTAGAGAGCCCTTTCTTCCCATTTCAGGCCTCTGCAGAGAGACACCACGTGCCTGCAGAGAGGTGCCTCCCCCCAGCACAACCTAGGATCCTTTCCTCTTTCTGGGAAACATAACTGGGAAAATCACCAGGCCCCCTCACCAGACAGCTGGTTGTTTCTGGCTCCCACATCCAGGGTCAGAAATGCCTCTCAACAAGCTCACCAGGTGTCAGCTATTCTGTTGCAAGGAGAACGCTCCTGGCCTTTGAAGCCAGTGACAGTCAGGTGCCTGAAGTTCTGTTTTTTATGCTGTGTCAAACACTTGTCCTTCCTTGCTCTCCAATACCACTGAGCAATCACTAATTTTCCAACGTATCTGGGTATCCTCCACCTATCAGAGTTCACAGGCACGCTCATAGCCCCCACAGATGTGCAGGGAACTTGGTTTTAAGGACACCATCTCTGGAGGTATCTTGGCTTTCCAGTGGAGCCAGTATAAGATCCTTCTCAACATCTGATTTCTGAGACCCTTTTCTCCCTTTATCTTACTTCCTTGTAGAGACTTAGTGTCTCTGCAGACTGTGACCATCACCCAGCACAGCCTGGAAGCTTCCTCTTTCTGCTAGAGCGGATGTGTTATTCTCCAGCCCCAGCTTGCAAAAAGATTGCTGGTGATGGGATTAGAGCAAAGAGAGACAGCGCAGAGTGTCTCTGCAGGGGATAAAGCAGGGAAACATGACAGCCACAAATTTGTCGAGGGGGAGAGCCGTGTGTGGTGCTCAGGCTGTTCTCGCTGTGCCGCAGGGTCAGCGTGTGATGCTGGGTGAGCCCCCTTTCCCCACGGGTGCAGTACAGCAACTGTCCCAGCGAGGTGAGAAACAGACTTGCAAAGAACTTAAAAACCAGTTAAATATTTATGAGGAATATTACATTCAGAAGAGAGACTGACTGGCTAATATTATTCATCCCTTCTGGATTCTGATGTTTAATTTATGCTTGCAAAGTGCTTTGAGATGCTTGGATGAAAGTGATACAAACACATCATTGGATGCTGTGACCCTTGGTCCCAGAGGTACCTGTTCACCACACAACTGTAGCAGCTCCAAGAGATGAATCCCCACCCTGGGGTGACAGTGGGTCCAGAACAGGCATTCTCACAAGGCTTCAAGCCTGCAGCTTTGTCACCTCAGACACACAGCCCTGCTTCTCCTTGCATCTCTGCAGCAAGTTCAAGTGCATTTTGCAGGCTTTACCCCTTCAGGGAATGCTATTTCTGGTAGATATTTGCAGTGACATAAACCAACTGTTTAAAAACAAGCCAATGTTTCTGCATTACAGCGTGCTGGGGAGACAAAATGCAAGCCAGAATCTGTGCGAAATGGAGCATCAGCTCAATGCCCCAGATTCCCAAGCAATGAGATGCCACAGCCTTATATCCCAACCTGAGTTTCCTCAACTCTTTTTTTCCCAGGACAACCCCTCTCTGGCAGCTGGGGACCAGAAAGGACATTTCTATTTGATGCATGTGAGACCATTTTGAAGACGCTGATGTGATGTGTCGGGTTGTCACAGGAGAGCTGTGTCTCAGAACAGGGCTTTCACAGGTTCTGGACACTGGTAGATTGCACATGCCATGCCATGCCATCCCATCCCATCCCATCCCATCCCATCCCATCCTATCCCATCCCATCCCATCCCATCCCATCCCATCCCATCCCATCCCATAGCTTGTATCTCGCACTGGGTAATTCCTGTCTCATGCAGGTGGCTTCCTCTCTGGGATGGGACATCTTCATCTTTCTCCAAAGTCACGACCAGTGGACCAGCTCTTACACTCAAGGCCTGATCAGCGCTGTTCCTTTCGCAGCTGGTGGCACATTGTGAACCTCGGTGCTGTGGCTGTCTGTCCCTGCGCCCCCCAAAGCTTGGTTGCCTCTCACACCCGCACCCTCCAGACAAAGGGGCAAGTCGCTGCCAGGAGGAGAAGAGTGGGTGGCACAGAGATGAAATCTCAGCCATGTCTGGGGCTCAGTGGGTTTCCGCTGTCTTGGCTGAGGCTGGGATTCAGAGAGAGAGAGAGAGACCAAATGTGGGTGGAAAACCACAAAAGCCCCCTCCTCCACCCTACAGAGAAGGGAAACAGCTGAGATTCAGTAGCAGTACAGGTTGGTACAGGTTACCAAAGAGTAACCTTGCCTYGGGTTTGCAGGGCAAGGTTTTGGTAGTCGAGGGGCTGCGTCAGTGGCTTCTGTGAAACATGAGCAGAAGCTGGCCCCTTGTCAGTCAGAGCCTTGTCCAGACAGCCCCAAAACAGACCCACTGCACACCAAGGGTGAGCTCATCGGTGATGCTGGTAGCACCTCTGCGACAGTGTATTTTACAAAGGGTTAAAACCTGTGCACAGCAGCTGTGGGAGACAGGAAGGAGAACACATGGGAGAAACAGCCCTGCAGAAACACCAAGGTCAGTGGAGAACGAGGGGCAAGAGGTGCTCCAGGTGCCAGAGCTGAGATTCCCCTGCAGCCCATGGTGCAGACCGTGGTGAAGCAGCTGAGCCACTGCAGCCCATGGAGGTCCATGGGGGAGCAGAGATTCACCTGCAGCCTGTGAGAGTCTGCACCCTGCCCAATCACACCTTGAAAGCCTCTAGCAGTGGCAAGTCTGCCACATCCCTGGGGAGGTTGTTCTGGTGAGTGATTGTTTTCACTGTAAAAAATGTCTTTCTAATGTCAAGATGAACATGAAGAACTGCAGTCTGTGGGAAAGACCCACATCAGAGCATTTCTTTTAAGGACCTGACAGTGGAGCAGAGGAAAAACATAAACAGGATGGAGCAGCAGAGATGAAGTGCTATGAACTGACCACAACTCCCATGACCTGTTTCCCCTGCAACACTTCGGGGAGGAAAGAGAGACAGAAGAGTTGGGTGTGAAGTTGAGTCTGGGGAGAAAAAGGAGGTGGGAGAAGCTTTTTTTAGTTTTGTTTTAATTTATCACTATCCTACTCTATCTTTAATTGGCCATAAATTTAATTAACCTTTCCCCAAGTCAAGTCTGTTTTGCCCATGACAGTAGCTGGGCAGAGATCTCCCTGTCCTTATCCTGACCCGAGAGGGCTTTTTCATATCTTCTCCCCCTGCCTTGCCGAGGAGAGGGAGTGAGAGAGCAGCTGGGTGGGCTGCTGGCAGACAGCCAAAGTAAAGCCACCACTGCTATAATGAAAATATTCTCTCATCTCACCCCAAATCTCAGACATACTCCACAGACAGGTGCCCCCAACGTATCGTCAGGGATCCCCTCTTCCTCTCTTCCTATCCCTGTGCGACCCCTGCGGTCAGCACCTCAGAGGTGCCTCTTAGCGGTGGTGCAGGAGACAGGCCGGGAAAAGAAGCTCAGATTACCCTTACAGAGTGTTGGAGATGCGGGCTGGGTCCGGATCTGCTCAGCTAACCTGTTAGTTTGTGAGCTTTCCTCCTCAGCAGAGCAGAACCAGCTCCCAACCATTCATTTCTACGTTTCAGCCCCGTCATGGCCTCCACCAGCTGCCATATGGCCAATAGGCTCCCGCTGTTTTGCACACTCATTCTCCCCACCGCTGCCATGCATCACCTTCCGCTACAGTCCATTTCTGTTCACACCCAGAGTGGAAGTCACATGCGCTTGGAAAATCACTCTCTGCCTAGAGAAGTCGGTGGATGTCAGCACAATCTGGACTATCAGCAAGACCTCGCTGTCGCTCCGGCTGGAGAGGAGGAGACATCGAGGCCAACTGAACATCTGCTTGCTGAACACCAACTTCATTGCTCTTTTGTTTCAGCTGTAGCTGGCTGAGATCAATTACGGCAGGTGACAAACACGAGGAGACAGAAACACAGAGGCAGAGAGAAAAGAGGTAAGGAAACTCTTTCTTTCGCTAAGGGGCCAACCTGTTTTCGGGCTTTTTTAATGCTACGAACTTTACTACTCCACTCAAGTTGCTGTTTCGGCGTGGCTGGACTGGTTTTGCCCCACTTAAAGGTCTGTTGTAAAACCACCTTAAACCTTTGACTTGATAATACTTCTGCCTATGCAATTCTCCGAGGCCTTTTAATTTTAACTAAGAATTATTTGCCTCCCTGGATTTTTCCCTGAAAGGGGCAGAAAGAAAGGGAGCTATGAAAGGCTTAACTTGCTTCAGAGCCTAGGGATCTCATGGATTTTTTAAACCCATGTATAGGGAAATATGTCCTATATGAGGGCCTGTCATGGGTGACTGTTATATCCCCAAGGGCTGGAAATGCATTGGGGAGCAGCCCTCTACCAGCTGCCACTTGCTATCACCTTCTCCATGTGCCCTCCAGGAAGGGGAACTTTATTCTAAAAAAAGCCTGGAAAAATAAGAAGATGCCAGTCTCTAGCTAAGTAGGGATGTCTACTTACATCTGTACGTGCTGAGACCGGAGGGGTCTGTTCTGCTAATCCAGGCTGGCTGGCTCACTGCCTGACACTAGCTGCCGATGCAGCCTGATCCATTAGCTCAGGGCTGAGTGAGCAGGATTTCTTGGAAAAAAAGGGATCTTTTCAATTTAAGGACAACAGAAAAGAGACTTGCTTTCCTCTTCCACAGGCTGCTGCACTGCTGAAAGCAGGAGTTTCATTTCTGGTTGAATTTTTCAACTTTCAGGTATCCTACTCAACCTCCATCAGCCACTTCAGATATTCCTCCACATGCTGCATTAAGGTCGAGTTCAGGTTACTACTCAGTGTTCTCCACTATGAACTCAACAGTCCCTGGTGCAGGTTAGAATCATAGGATCACAGAATGGTTTGATTTGGAAGGGACCTTTAAAGAACATCTAGTTCCAACCTCTCTGCCACAGGCAGGGACACCTTCCACTAGACCAGGTCACTCAAGGCCCTGTCCAACCTGGCCTTGAACACTTCCAGGGATGGAGCAACCACAGCTTCTCTGGGCAACCTGTTCCAGTGCCTCACCATTCTCTGAGTAAAAAATTTCTTTTTAACATTTGCTCTAAACCTACCTTCTTTTAGTTTAAAACCGTTGCCCCTTCTATCACTCTCTGTCCATGTAAAAAGTTGCTCTTCATCTTTTTTATAAGATCCCTTTGAGTACTGAAAGGCTGAGATGAGGTCTTCCCGACTTTTCCTTTGTCCTCCTCAGTGTTTCACAAACATGTCTGCCCAAGCTGCCTGCAGCGCAGCAGGGCTCGGCTCATCGAAACCGAGCATCCATCCCATTCCCACCGGTGGTTCTTGAGCATCCGGGGACGGTGCCCACCTCATCTGCCACAGCCTCATGCAGGGACCCTGTATTCACCAGGGCAAAATTAAGGAGAGATGATACCCAAATGTCATCTCCAGCACATACATGGCTTGGAAGGGTGATGGAGGATCTGGTTTCAGAGTGCATCACAGTGCCTTGATTAGTCACAGGCTCCGGTGGCTTTAGAAAGGCAGGTCTTGGCTTCCTCTTGGGCCAGAAGAGAGCCTGGGTTGCGGAGATGGAGCCACTTCTCATGGCCTCCACATGTTCCAGGCACATGGCTGGGCCAGGGGTCCTTTATGGCTGAAGGCAGCTTGGCTGGTGCTGACACAGCGGCCTTGCCCCCCTGCCTTGTCCTGATGGTGGGACCTCTCTTGAGGAGGATTGGCTGTTTTCACCTGTGTGAACCCACGGACCCTGCTCCAGCACCTCCCTCTCCCAGCAGCTCCAACAGGAGGGTGGCCGCTGCTCTCGGATGAGCAGCCAGAGGTGCTCAGGAAGAAATGGAGGCAGGGTTGGACAGTCCAGGGGGACAGTGGGGACCATGAAATTACCTTCACCGCTATCATCACTTTGCTCTCTGCTGGGTATTTTTGTTGCATTTGGTCTCTTACCCTGCCTGCTGCTCATCTGACATTTGCTTCAACATTAGTAAGTGATTTCAAAGAAACCACTATTTGGTAAAACAGCCAAGTCAGCTTTGTTTTAGATTTTAAACTGAGAAAAAGAGTAGTGAAGCCCTTTAGCCCAGAGCCCCACAGCCAAGCCTAACTCTCGAGCAAGGCAAGAGGCAGCTGCATCCCCGAGGCCTCGCTCGGCAGGCACCGCAAAGGGAAATGCCGCAGCGGAAGCTGAGGTGTGGAGCCCTGGTGTGGAGGGAGGGCTGGGGGCCCCCCCACCCCGGCAGAACGAGCTGCTGCCAGATCAAAAGCACAGCCACAAGCAAGAGAGAGAGGAGAAAACAAAACCACACTGCAAGAAAGCAGCACAGGAACACACCAAGAAAAGAAGATGGACTGCTCTGCATCAGGAGTGGTTGCGAGTTTTTTATTTGTTGGGTTTTTTATTAATGTAAGTTTCCTCCTGTGTCATGCCAGTGCCAGCCTGTGGAGAGGTCTCTGCAGCCATCACCCACTGGGGCTCAGTGCTGGAGGGAGCGAGGGGATGCCAGCCCTGCTCTCAAGCAGATGTTCTCCTGGCCTGACTTGGTCCTGCGGGCATCATTCTCTGGAGCAAGCCCACTCACTACTTCAGCTCTCCTTTCCCTATCCCTCAGAGAGGCAGGGATCGTTAAAATAAGTCAAGAAGGAAATTAAACCAGTTTAATAGGAGGGGGAAGTTAAAATGAAATGGAAATCAATGTTCACTTGGGAGGGAGCCCTGCTCCTCTGTCATTAGATGTGCTAATAAATCAAGTGTGCCTGGACTGTTTCTGGCACAGAGGCCAGCTGGCATGAGATGGTCTGGGCTATTAAACTCACTTAACCTCCAAAATGAACTGGCCACATGCCAGCCACCTAATGGGAGAGGTCCCTGGCCCATGCTAACACCTAAACACATCCCAGGAGTTGCTCGGGAGAGCAAGAGTTGTCCCTGGCCAAAAATGTGTCAGGAAATGTACTAGCAATTTAACAGGACTGATGAGTATGTTCCAGTGCCTGGGGACATTCTGTGACACTGCTTAATTTATGAGTACCACCGTAAGATACAGCTGGGCCGCCTGTAAGGAGGCTGCGGGTCTGCTACAAGCATCCGCTAATGAGAGCAGCTTGCTTGGTTAACACAGCAGAGCCTTGCTCACTGAGATCTGTAAACTCCAGAGTAGCATTGCCTGTGATCTGGCCTGGAGGGATGCAGAAGGACGTAGAAAGGCAGGGGGGAATAGGAAGTGGCATGCATGAGAAGTAGAAATAAACAGGGAGAGAGGGAAAGTGTGTAAAAGAAATCCTAGCTGGAGGCAACCCATTTTCCCCACTGACTTGTACCATGTAGGTGGTAACATCGCACTGTAGAGATCTGCCACAGAAATACAAAGGTTAGTGCAAACGAAGTGGGAATGCAGGAGTTGTGAAACCACGAGAAGAAACAGAAGAACAAAGATGCATCTATCTGCATCTACCCAGCTGCACAAGGTCAGCAGTTCACCAGTCCCACGGTGATCTGGTTGTGTGGTTTTGCTCAATAACAAGGAAGCAAGAAGGCAAAGAACAAACTGAAGCCATATGACAGGAGAATAGAGATTCCCAGTCAAAACAAAATTATGGTGTGTGACTCAGCGATTTCATTAATTTTTGCTTGTTCCATTACCTTCAGGTTTTATATAAAGTTTAATGACTTAAAATATTTGAAACCCTTCACTGAACTGTTATTTGCAGATATTACTTTAGAGTGGGGGCTGACTTTTTCATCCCACAAGAACAGGTGATGTGAGATTTCACAGTGGGGATGAGGTTTCTTCTGTCACCTCAGGAATGGATCTTACTCAGGGCCCTGTGCCAGTTCTCAGTTATTGATGTTCCTTTGGAGTGCGATGCATACAGATGCCTTGTTAGTGCCCCTTTCTTTATTCTGTAGCTTAACCCAGCAAACTGCTTCATCACTGCCTCTGCATCTTGTTAGGAATGATCTCCAATCATACTCACTGGCTCCTTTGTTTTACTATTTTCGCAGAAAACAGCTCATGCAAATATTTCCTGGGCTGGGATGGGTTTTTGCTTTGCACAAGGCAAGACACAAATCTCCTCTGACTGTGTCTTTGCCACCTGTTTCTCTTTTGATGGTGCATATGGCTGCTGTCTCACTCTTGCACCCTTATTTTTCATATGTCCATGCGTGTACATCAGTCTGGATATCAGATGTCATGCTGACCTGATCTCCATTTAAATGTAGTGCTGATGTTTTCATCTACTCTTTGATAGTTTCACATGCTCTGATCATTTAAATTAATTTCAGTATTAAATTATCCTCTAATAGAATATATAATGCTTAAGATTGCACATCATACATATAAATACTGTATAAAATTATTCATGCATTTCTTTTGAGTTTAATCCCATTATGACTCCAGCCTTCAGTCTGCCACACTCCTGGCATAGGGACTGCCTGCTTTCAGAGAAGTGAGGTCACCTCACTGGCTTGCTCACTCCCCAGAGCAATTAACCTGCTTGGCTTCCTTTTTGCTTGGTTTAGGGATGGTTTAGTGTCCTTGCACCAGCAGCCATGGTCCCCTTCACCTTGTCAGCCCACCCAGCTGCAGCTGTTATCAGCACTTGGTCTCTGCTACAGTCAGGTACTGCATCTAATTTGATAACTCACCTTCACATGATCATTAGCTTCCAGTTCCTGCCTAAGGTTTTGTTACCATCAATGCAACTTCTTTCGGACCTCATTCCTCCCTTCTCCCCATACGTTTCATTGGACAGTCCTAAGAATTCAAGCAGGTCTTTCCAATATCAGACTTGCTGGTTATTGAGATTTTTAAGGTAAGAAATATATAGTAAAAAAAAAACCAGCTTGAGGAGAAATATTAATAACAGCCTAAAGATGGCTGTAATCACAGAATCAAAAAATCACACAAAAACATTTAGATGACAAGAGATGTCAGGAGGTCTCTAGTCCAATCTCCTACTCAGAGCTGAGTTGACTCTACAATTACAACATGTTGCTCGGGGCCTTGACAGGGCAACTTCTGAACGTCTCCAAGGTTGCCTGACATCCCTTGGCATCTATTCCATTGCTGAACTACCTTCAGTGGGGAAGAAACTTTTTGTTATATCTAGTAACATTTCCCTGCTGCAACCTATGGCTGCTGCCTCCTGTTCACATCTGAGAAGGATGTGGCTTGTTCTTCTAGGTAATATCCTTTTGATAATGGCAGACTGAAATTAGACCCCACCTTGGCTCCCTTCTCCCTACCAAACCCAGTTTTCTGCCTCCCTCTGTATGTCATATGCTCCAACTTCCTAGCCATCCCACTAGCTGTCCATTGAACTCTGTACACTTTGTTGGCATCCTTGAACTGGGGGCCCAAAACTGTATCCTGTATCCTAGATGAGACCTCAGGTGTGCCAAATAGAGAGAAATAATTACTTCACTCTACTTCCAGCAGAGCTGGCTGTGCTCTTGCTAATGCAGCCCTGTATGTGTCTAGCTTTAATCTCTGCAAGAGTGATGATAACCCACCATAGAGAAGTGAAAAAGCACAGAACTCTTGGCAGCATAAACAGCTGCAGCCTGATGAATGCCAGAAACCTAGGGATGAGTAAAATGAAATGTTTATTACCAAACTCCAGGGGCACGGTGCAGATGGATTCTTTGCTGAAACAAAGGGCTCTGGTGACTTTACCAACGAACTTCCACTTTGCTGCACTGAAGGATGGTGGGAGCTGGCTGGGAACACGGGCCCCATCCATCGAGGTCTGAAAATCAACCATTATTAACAGAGCGTTTGGGTCTTCCAGGATGTGATAGATAGATGATATAATATTGGCTTTCTGCAAATGTTAAAATGAGTGATGTTAAAGTAGCTTTTGTAATAGAAATTATAATAGTGGCTTTCTACAAATAGATGCTTTGTGACACTATATGTATAATATAGAAGATGTAGTTTTGTAACAATAACTAAAACCTTTATTTCTGTCATTTAACCTAAAAACTTAGACATAATAGTGAAATAGCTATGTTCGTGAAGCTGTCTGCCTGGCTGGATAACCTCCAACCAAGATGTGCTGGGGACCCCTGCTACTGATATGCCAAATATCAGCAACTACCATCTGCAGAAACCATGGACCAAAGCCCACTCTGGGATTGATAATAAAAACGGACTAAAACCACAGCCAAAAATGCGCATGCTCTAAAAAGGTGGACCCAAGGAAGAGCCATGCTAAACAGTTCCTGGAACAAGCAAGCTAGTTCGTGAATATATATACAAGTGTTGAATATGCCTAATTGCTTATGAATATGTGATAAGCTGCTGTGTATGTAAAAGGTGTCCCCGAAGCAGCAGGTGTGCTCTTGGCTGAGTGCCAAAGCACCCAGCGCTGTCAATTTTGTCTTATCTTTGTCCCTTATTGTCCTTTTATTAAACTTTTCAATCCTAACAGAAGAAGTGAACTTCGTTTTTCACACAGGATAAGATCCCTTGGCAGTGACAGCAATTCCAGCGCTGCCGTGCATGACCAGGAGGAGCGTTCCCGCAGCGATGGAGTCGCGTGGCGTGGCGCCGAGCTGCATGCTTGCTGTCTTCTTGGTTCTGCATCTGGGTGAGTCCTCAGCTCAGAAAACTCTCATGGTTCTCACAGCCTTTTCACAAGCCTCGCAACATTTCTAGGCTTCTTGTGGTGTGCCATATAACATACCTCACATGGCTTAGCTTTGGGGCTCATGTTGTTCCCAGCCCGCCTGCTGAGCCTGCCAGCAGGGTGCACCACCAGGTTTGGGGAGCTGCCCTGTAGAGATGCAGGAGCGGGGGTCCTGTGAGAACCAGGATACACACTGAGTAGAATGGAAAATACTGCCCTCCACACTGCCTCCAGCTGTGTGGGCAAAACCGTATCTGTGATGTGATATGATTTTCATAGTCTCATCACAGATTTGCCCTTACAAATGTAATGTTACCAGCTTGTTTAGTTTGACTGCTAATGTTCTAAGATTTGGTGGACTTTTTAGTACTCATTTTCCAAGAAAGAAAGGACAGTGAATTTAAGGCCAAGCCTGCATATCTCAGATACTCAGCTTGGATTCCTCTGGTTACAGGGGAAAGATTGGAAATCTCTTATGCACCCTAGAACCAAATGAAAAGCAAAAGATACCAACTCTTATTAATAACATTTCTAATTTCACAGTTTAAGACAAAATCATAAGCTTCTATAGTCCAATGTGCAATTATCAAAACTCTGTATTGTCAATGTTGCAGGTTACTTCTTGCAGGAAGGTAACTTGCCAAAACCCCTACATTAAACTCATGTAAACTTTTTATTTTACACTTCTACAGCTCTCTAGTACTAGGGTCACCTGGAAGATCTGCAGGTTAGGCATCTCTGAGAGCTTCCAAGCAGTGAGGCAGGAGACCACAACCCCATTATTCCCAATCTTACCTCTGGCAACTCCATCTCCTTCTTAAGGTCTCCTGCAGAAACCCTTTTTACAGTGAAGGAAAGGAAGTGATTCTCCCGAGAAACCACTCCTAATGTTTCTTCAACCTTATATATCATATTTCTTTTACTGTCACATAGCCCTCACTGCAAGAACAGGAACCTGACATTAGGCCAACATTTTTTCTTTCTTTTTATTTCTCTCTTCATTTTTCTGGGTTTTCAGTCTTTCTCCATGCAAAAACTGGAAGAAAGAGTGAGCAAGTTTGTCAATGCTGCATCAAGTCTTGACTGGGGAGTGAAGGGGGGCTGACATATGCTGTCCTCCCTTTGCTACCAGTAGAATAACTAAGTCTTGTCCAGTGGAAAAAGGTTGTTTCAGTAAAACTGTTGACATTTCAAATTGTGAATGATGGCCAGTCCACCATAACTACTGGTATTTTTCCTATTTCTGAATGTATGTGAAAGAGAATAGCCATTAGCCAGGTAATAAAAGAGCTTGACTGATCGATTGCTTGATTGATGAGACAAAGGAGTGAAAAATTCAGAAACCGAGGATAATCTTCTCAGTGTCTGGGAAAGGGAGGATAAATATCTACATCTTTCTAGAGGGCTGGGAAGTGTTCACTGAGCCACCCTTCAGAAAGTGAATGTACGCCTTTTTTTGGTGGGTATTGACTTCCAGGTCTGATCTCCAGTATGGCTCAGCAGAATGAACTTCAGATTGGGCTCGCAGGAGGGGAGGTGACCCTGAACTGCATGGGCATACCTCCTGAGTCAAGCTTGCCTCATGGGACTGTTGTGAAATGGATGTACTACGATACTCTTTTATGGTATATGGAAAAGGGTTCTAGATCTTGGAAAAGTAAGGCTTCCAATTCATTAGCCCCTTCTCCCTTTACACGGCTGAGAAACCTCTTCTCTCCTAACCAAGCCTATTTTTTCAAAAGGACCAACGGCCATTACTGACCGAATTGAAATCAAGATGGCATCTAAACAGCTGAGGGTGTGGAAGTTGAAGCTCTCCGACGCAGGCATCTACACCTGTCAATATGGCTCTCACAAAGTCCACACCTCACTGCATGTCTTCAAATGTGAGTGATTAGAGGGCTTTTATCCATGAGGAGGGAAGGGGAGCATAGAGCTTGGGGAGACATCTCTGCTGGGATTCTTTATCCAGCTGCCATTTCTTCCGTCCTGGGCTATCACAGTTCATTTCTCCTGCATCTCCAGGCCGCAAAGGCTCCATATTCTCTTCACTTGTCTCTCTCTTGCAGGAAGAGGAGCTGACTTACCGGCTGTGCTTTTTTCTTTTTACAGTGACAATCTCTTTGGATGGGTACTTTCTGCAAAATGAAGTCCCTGAGCTGATTTTAATGCAAAATTCATCCAATCATGTACCCGATCTCAGCATCACGTTGTTTAACAGCAACAATAACAGAGTAACACCGGAATTACAAAACAAGACCCGTCAAAAATACATACTGAATTTAAAGAAACTGGAGGCTATGGACAGCGGGACCTGGGTGTGTCAGGTCCATTCAGACTCTCCATTGATTAATCAGAACATCTCCTTTGATGTGAAGGTATTAGGTATGTGACAACAAAAATGCAACTCACACACAGGCTCAGGAACCAGTGCTCCCTCCAGTTCATGAACTTAACTTTTAATCTCCAGCATCTCAAGCACTGGTGCTCCAGGGTTGACTTCCCAGGGCTTCCAACAATGCAGCTTGGGGATTGTTCTGCTGCCTGAGCTCTGTTCCACACTTGCACTCATTTTGCTCTCCAGGCTTGGTGAGGAGAAGATTCTCCTCTCCTTGGGGTCTGTTCTTCTCAGCTCTGCTGTGCTTGGGAGCTTTGGCTCTTTCTACTGTCTTATTCTCAAACACTAACTGTTTAACCTTCCTGGAGGATGTTGTGGCTTTTCTCCAAGTGCTTTTTCAACTGAGCGCATCATGCCTCACTCTGGATCAAGGGTAGACATGGGGAAGTGTAACCATGGCTTTTCCTGCCTCTGTATTCCTTGTCTCTTCTAAATTCAGGTTTTCAGAATCCAGACTCAGAAAGAAAGTATGCAGCTGTTGACAGCACTGTCATCTTGTCATGGCATCTGAACTTCCAGAAGATAAAATGGATTAAARGTTTCACAGGACAACTGAATTGGAAACAACAGGAAAGTACAAACGCTCATGAGCTGCTTGATTTCAATGTCACAGCACAAGGACAACTGCATGAGACCAAAAAAAGCAGCAACCTTCTGTTGGAGATACCTGAAAGAAAACTTGGAAATACCATAGAAGTGATGCTCCCCAAAGTCCATTTCAACCACTCTGGGCAGTACCAGTGCCAGCTGGCGTACCAAGGAAGACATGCGCAGAGCAAGATAGAGCTGGTGGTGATGAAAGGTGAGACAAAGAGAAGTGGGTCATGAAGAAGAGGAGCTGCAGAAACCTGGAAGCCACAAGAGCATGGGTGGACCCATCTTCCCATCCCCTCACTCACATGTCCTTTTCTTGCCTTTACAGTCTCAGCTAACCCTGTTGGGCCACTCTCCAGAGGGGCCAATATGATGCTGACCTGCCAGGTCTCTGGTCCACTCCGACCCAATGCCTACTTGCGCTGGGAACGCATGAATGGGACTCAGATGGACACCAAGAACTCAAAGCAGCATGAAGTAAAGTTGGAGGTGAACATCAGTGCTGCAGGGCTGTGGAGTTGTCACCTCATAGAAGACAATGACAGAAAGATCAGCCTTCATTACCACGTAGGTATGGAAATTACCATCATGTCCCTGCCTCAGACCTAAAGCCTTAAAATTCTCTTTGTTTCTGTGTCTAAAAACTTTTCTCCTTCCACAGAGGAAGCTTCTGTTTGGATTAACTATGTGATAATTGGAGCAAGTGTTGGAGGCAGTGTATTGGTGTTTGCCCTTGCATGCCTGTGCATCATCAGTGGTATAAGCTGGCAGCGGAGAAGGGTGAGTGCCATGGTCCCTGTGAAAGGTGCAGAGATTACTGGCTCTCCAAACCACAGGAGGAGTCAGATTTCCTGTCTGGGTGCAGGGCAGAACAGATAAAGGGTCAATCCTTAGACTCAAAGTAAATTGTTAGAGATGGCCAGTCTGCAGATGTCAGATAGCACTTTACTACCGCTTCAGAGGAACGCATTTGAAGCATAAAAATATCCAATTGTTCTTTATTCCTTCTCTCCTGGCAGCAACGGGCAAAAAGGATGGCACAAGCAAGACAGTACTTGCTGGAAAACAAGACATGTCAGTGCCAACAGTAAGTAGCAATGAGGGTACCCAGAATGGGCAAAGACTATTTTCAAGAGAGAGGAGCTGGATGGTTGATCGAGGAGAAATTGAGCTTGAGCCTCTTTGGTGAAATAGTACAGCTGCATTTCAGTATTTTCAGCTCTTACTCATGTTAAATCCTGCTTAAGAGTTATGAGCTATGTTTAGTGAATTTCCTGTTATATCCCAAACCCATGCTAGCATGCTGGGAAACTTTTGAGCAGAGTGATTTCACTTGAATTATCTTACTGTTGAAAGATGTTAGCCTATCCAGCCTATCCCAAGCAGGAGCTCCAAAGTCCTTCAGAAGGGTCCACAGTGAATCTGAGATCTGGATATCAAGGTTGTGGAGGTGGAAGGCACACAATCAAGCAAAAGGATGAAACCCAAATTTTAAAAATCCATGATGTCCATAATGTAATTTCAGCTCTGCTAGTGCAGTGCTGGACTGCATTTGGTGAAAATTGCCAATAACCTCCCAGGAGTAATGAAAGAGGAGAAAAAAAATCACAGAACACTGTGATTCGTACCCTATCCTAAAGGCCTTGGGTGATGTGAAATACACCATCATGTCCTGACCCTTTTCATGGGAGCAAGGATTTCTCAGCAGAGAAGCTGCCCTTTTCCAGGTCTTTAAGCTTATATGGTATCAGGCATCAGAAGCAGCTGTTGGAAACACTGACAGCCATTCTGTCACTGGAAGTGGAGCACTAAGGAGAGTATAAATGATTGCATGAACAAGTTCAGTGAATGTATGGGTACAGAACTGGACTTCTGCTTAATTTTCACCGGTGACATTGGCAAACCGTGACAGTTTCACCTTATTTTTTTCACTGTCACTGAGAATTCAGTGAGAATGTTTATTGGCAAATACTGCATCACAGCTGGGACGTATATGTGGTGAAGAGCATAACGTGTGTCAAAGAATTTACCTACATTTTATCAAGGTTAAAAAATAATCCCCATAAAGAGAGGACAAAGCCTGTGCAGATGCATCAAAAACTAGATAAATCTGTGCAGTACAAGTGCTGATACAGTTGTTCTCTAACTCTCTTTGCCAAGTAAGCAGCTCAGTGTAACTGAAACCTAAACTGCATGTGGATGCTCAAGTAACTGTTTGCATCCTCAGCTACAGAGGCAGGCAGTCATTCTCTATGCAAGAAAAGTGGGGGGTGGTACTCATGTAGTACTTTTCTCTTGCAGTCGGCRGAAAAAGCAATATTGCAGCACTGGAGTCAGGACTGATGAAGTCTCTGCCTGTACCTATACACCTGGCAGCCCATAGTGCTCTGTGAATCCATCTCCTTTTCTCCTGTTTTAATGTAATTCTTTATTCCTTCTTCATTCCCCCAGTCTAATGCCATGGAGGGATGTTGTTTGGGTGGGAGCCAATGGACAAGACAAGAAACCCTGAAGGGTTATGATTGATCCCCCATTCTATAATGAGAGACACTGAACAGAAGATATATATATACATATATATATATACACACACACATATATAATCTGCTTGTATTTTGTTCATGCACTTAATTTGACCTTCTTGTGGAACCAATTTTATGCCCTTCTTTTATCTGCCTGAGCGACAATAAATTACTTTGGGGTTGGGAGTTATTTTTTGCAAGCTGGACTACATTTTTTCTGAGGCACTCTTCTCTGGTTCAAATTCACATTTCTCTCTTTCCTGCTAGGAGGCAAAATGCTGACTTTCACTATCTCCCACCTTCCTGGCTGCCATGAGCCTTCCTTAATGCATCAGCTCTTTGATCTCCATGAAACCTGTCCATGCTCATTTGCCTTTCCTGGGCAGTCTGAGACCTATGTCTCTACCCCTAGCCCTACATATCCATCCCCATATCTATCCCTCAGCCTGTAGCTTTCACCTCTCCCACAACAAGCCAACCAACAAGTGAAAACAGCACAATCAGTGGGATAATTCAGAACTACTTTTATCCAGAGGGCAGTTCAGGATACCAACAGCTTCTGGAAGTCAGAGCCCAAAGAAGTTCTGAATGTTGATCTTGAAGGTAAGTTTGGGAAGAGGGTGAGAAAGTAATTTCCTAGAACAAACCAGCCTTGGAGTGAGTAATCCCAGAGAGTGCAGAGAGCAGATGCTTCTGAGAAAGCCACTGAAAATGTTTCTCACCAAAATGACCCTTTTTTTTTGGCTCAAGATGATGAGAAGAGGGAGTGAAAAGACCAGGAAATTTCGGATGGAACTAAAAGCATGCTGCAGAGATGACAGAACGTCCTGAAAGAAAAATGCTGTTAAAATATGTACACAGAAGTCTTGTGTTTATAGAAGTTACTCTACTGTCTGCTAGTGGCAGGTCACAAAGGCCTTGAGGTCCTACAGCTGTCACTGGCTGCAGTCCAGGTTTGTTCGTCTGCGCTGGCCTTGCTGGGGACACGCACAGAGGAGCACTGGGCTGTGGGAAGGGCTCCCTGTGGTGAAGACCCTCTGTGGGACACCTGCTGCTGGAGAAGGGGTTTTCTCTGTGGCAGCCACGCCAGCATCACACTGTTGCTGTCAGACAATAGACAGGTGGCAACAACGGCACAGACAACACCTGTGAGCCGGGGGAAATCTTCCCCCACACAACCCCTGGAGCAGGGACGCAGCCCCAGGCAGCTGTGGCAGCAGGTGCGGGCCACCACTGGTGTCATGCCTGCTCTTCCACCATCATCCTCACACAAGCGGGGGTGACAAAGGCCCACACTAATGCCACTTTTCTTCCCATTGTGTGCACAAGACTATGTTAATTTTGGAAAAGCCTTGGTCCATGTCCTGGTCCATGCAGTTGCTCCTCCTGCTCCTGTCTTGTCCCTGAACTGCCAGCATACGTTGGGAGCCAGCTGCAGCCCATCAAACAGCTACAMAAGGCATCATCATGGCTTGAGGACAGACCCATTTTGGGAGCTGTATGAGGGAAAAGCAGCGCAGCATCAGTGGTGGTTGACGTAATGGTCACGACAAACTGCTTGGCATAGTCCCCTCAACAAAAACCTTCACCTTAAATAACTGCTCGAGTACCCAAGTCAACTCTTTTTTCACTCACGCAGGTATCTGGCGTAGAGGGATTATCCTGTACCACCTGATACCTGGGTGGGACGAAACATCAAGCTGGGTGAGCATCTGTCAGGAGTTCCTTTAGCACTGCAGCCCTCTCCAGCAATTCAGATGCTCACTGGAGTTTCTGGCAGCTGAACCAACCACCTCTGTACCAAAAAACACCAGCCTTGACATTTTCAGCAAGAGAATCAGCCTGACAATAAAAGACTAAGCTAATATGGTTTACCTGGTGTCCCAGTTTCAGCCAGTGAAGAGTTAATTTCTTCTCAGCACAGGGTCCATCAAAGCTGGCCTGTCCAGGATAAAATGCATGGGTAGCAGAGAATGCCGGCACCAGTGGCTCAGAGAGCACGGTGGTGCCTGAGCTGCCTGACAGCTGTCAAAGCCAGGAAATTATTCTCCTCTCTTCCATGGGCTGGAAGAGGCACACTGTCCCCACCAGTGCCCAAAGGTTGTGTCCCCAATCACAGCTGGGACCCACCTGCAAAGAGCGCTTGGGCTCACACCCCCACCACCGATGCAGAAGGTCCCTCCGTCTGTTTCCAGGTGGCCTGGTTAGCATGACAGCAGATGTGATGGTGCCACTGGGAGGCCTGTAAGCGCGCAGCCACATCCACAGATGCACAGCTTCCAGTTCTCCCATCTGGCTGAGTGTAACAAAAATGAGCCTTCCTCAACACTGCACAGCTCCTCAGTGGGTCTCCTGACCTCAACAGTTGTGACCCTGCCCTACTCTACTTGAAACTCACCTGCAAGCACAAACCACTGTAGGCTCCGACCTTATCTCTTTTTTTGGCAGCTCTCCTGTCTGTATCCTTTCATATGACGACCTCCTTTGTTCCCTAGATGCACGGACTGCCCTGATTGAGAGAAAAGTCATCCACAGAGTGAGTCCTAGTTGGGCTTTGCTTTCCAGCTGAGTGCAATACTGAAAGCTTCAGCGTGGGCTTCAAGGCAGTGCAGAGGTAGAGATTCAAACCAGATAAGAAGCAGCTTGCACAAAATGTGTCGAAGTAGATGAGCCCCCAGTTGGAATGGAGTGCTGTTACATCTTACCCAAGCCAGGGCTTTACAAGCTGTCTTCCATGCATCCTGACTCTCCTTCTCAGGAGGCGCTGAGGACTTCTCCCTTTGCTAGGTGATGACGGTGTATCTACACTATGCATGGAATAATGCCTCTGCATGACACAAACCACAGCGACACACAACTCTGCAAAGCAGCAAGCACAATGACAGATTTATTTTATCATGTGGTGACAGCTCATCAGAGTAGCCCTGAGATGACGGCATACACGGCAGTACTTACAAAACGACAACAGCAGCAAGAGCTCTGCATAGTGATTTGGAAATACCACAGAAAGCATGAGTTYGGAAAAATATGAGAAGTGCTGATTTTCCCTGTCACATCAGTCTCTCTGGTACTACTGTTCCCCATGTTCCTGGGCTACAGAAGGTAAAAAGCACGTGCTTCAATCCTTTGGACCCACCCCCAGTGCATGGTCCTCTGTCAGGATCCACAGACCTCCTTGCTCCAATGGAGGGAGGAGGTTGGACACAGCTGAGGATATACTACCCTGCCCAGTTCTGCTGATCGAGAAACACGTGGGCTGAAATAACCCCGTCCCACAGTGCTACCTCCCCGAGCCCCTCCTGCTTCCCAGTTTATTTCTGCCCTTTGAGTGCAACGTGAGGCGGTGATTTGGTGGATGCTGTCAGCCCGGATATGCTGAGGCGATCCATGTGACTCATGCTCCCCGCAGGCTCTGCAGCAAGCACTCGCATCCCTCAGCCTTCAGAGCCAAATGACCCTGTGTGTTTCTTTGCATGTTCCCAAAGTCTAGAAGGGGAAAAGCTGTGCACTTCAGCCTCTTCTAATTTCTTTTTATCTTGGGGATGGGAAGGGGGGGGAGGGGAGAGGAAGGACAATATTCGTCGTCCGTTTGAATGGCCCATCAGCCTAATGCAGCTGCAGAGGAAGAGGAGCTTCCATCCACCCTTCTCAAAGGTGAGGGTACAGTTGGAGTACGAGACTCTTCCAAGATGCTCAGCTCCAAACTGGTTCCTTTCTGAGAGTTTTTCCAAGTGTGTATTTACTAGGAGGAAGSCCGGGGTTTCTTAGTGCACTCACCTCTGAGCAATACCTCCAAACCACAGTCTTTGACTCATGCATGACAGCATCCTTCCCCGGCATCCCCTCTGAAGAAGCCTTTGGCTCTCCTTCTGCTTATTTTCCAGCCAGCTTGGCCAAGTCTTAGAGGTGCTTCCAGATTTGGAGAACTAAAGAACAGCAGAATAAGAGGTGGTGGCAGAGACTGCCTCGCTGGCAAGGAATCAAAAGGGAAGAAAGGAGAAACCCCAGCTCCTCAATGCTTCAGCACCAGCTGGGTCGTGTCAAGGTGCCTGTTTCAGGCTCCGGTGCAGGGAAGTCCCTTCTCTGAACTTGTCTGTGTGCTGTGTGGAGATGAGGTTCTGGAGATGAACAGCAGTAACAGTGATGCTGGCTGTGTGAGGACCATGGCTCTGGAGAGGCCAGCACACCACCTGAAACAACGAGGGGAGCCAGAGAGCTTCCTTGGCAAGGGCCAGCTGCATCCAGTGTGTCAGCAGCACTTCTGAAAGCCCAGTCTATTTTTGAATTAAATGATTGCTCTGGCCTTGGGAAACCTCAAACATACCTAGGGAAGCTAGAGGTAAAATGAAAATTGCAATTCAGTGTTACGAATTTAAAGCAAAGAAATCATTTCAGCTCCTTCCAGATATTGTGGGTTCCCAGATTAATGATTCAAGAGCTCCTAATTATCTTCTCTGTGTATGAGAACAAACAAGTAAGTGTTCAGTAATTTTGGAAAGTAGCATAATTAAATTCTGAAATGACAGTTTTACATCCTTTACAGACTGGAATTCACTGTGCTGGGATATCAGTGATGCCACAAGAGCAGGAGGGATGAAAAAGGGATCTTTAACATTCAGAAGAGAAGAACACACAAAGCATTATGTTGGATGGGTAGGGGGATGGGGGGAAGCAGGAGGATATATACACCTCTGTAAAATGGCACGCAGTACCACAACAATCATATATTTGACAAGCCTACCCTGGTAATTCCTTTTCTTGATGTAAATATCATACACAAAGATTTATGTATGTGACAGAGGAAAAAAAAGTCTTTTAGAAGGTGCCCAGCTGTGTAAGGAAAAACATTCAGTGGTAAATGGGCATCCACAAGTTCAAATCCTAGTTTATATCTTGCAAGCCCTTAATATTTCTGTGTAGCTCATAACCAGCGCTAGTCATCTGTCCCCTGATGAGAGCTATTATCAATTACCTATTTTGCAGATGAAATATCCAAGAAATCTCACTAAATCTTTCTGTACAGCACTAGAAATAGAACCTAAGGTTTGGATATGACAAATCTACATTGCAGTCGCTGTCACTGAAGGGAGATGCTTGGCTGGATTCTTGTTAGCCATTAACCACACCCTGCTCAGAGAGCCAGGAAGGATGCCAGGAAACCTACTTGCAAACACACCAATGTAGCCTCACAGGAGGCTGTATAAGCCATGTTGGGGCTCTGAGGGTGGATTTAATTTCATCCATGATCTGTGAGAAACATATGAAACCTCCCATGGTCACTATCAAAGTCCTGAGTAATAGCTGCAAACCATCAAAACCCTGTGAAGTGCATTCGGCTGTCCTGTTAATGCTTCTGCTTTTAGGATTCTGCTGTTTGTTTCTTGGTTAATGAGCTCTGTTCCTTTAAGGATCCAAGGCACCTCTGGGAAGAGCATTTCCCTGGACCTGCAGAGCTCCTATCCAGAAATTACTGATCTTTATGCAGTGAACTTTTCGAGAAACCGTTTCGTACTCCAACATTGGAACAGTGGTGTTTCTTCAGGCCTGGATGCCTTAGACTATTTTAGTGAGCTGAGACTTTAGACAGCAGGTTTCTGGTCAGAGTACAGCCTGACTCTGTAGGAATTAAAAATCGCTCCCAGCTGTGTGAGTCCTTCTAAGAGATGAATCTTGGGCAGGGGGGAGGGCACACTTCCAGCCTGGTCTTCCTAGATACACAGGTAACCCTCCACTGAGGGGCTTCAGGATTTCCAGATCCGAGCATTGGTGCTCCTTTGCATGTGCATTGTCAATATGCAGCATATACACAGTCGCAAACCACCTTTTATGAAAACCAGTGTGTCTGTAAATCTTTGAAATCCATTTAGATGAGATGGATAGACAAGCATCTGCTTGGGAGTGTAACAGCCCTAGGGTAAGAGCTCTTCTTCCCATAGAGTTCATTCCACTTCACAGTAAATCTTCAATTTTTTGCTTTCATTAAACTAATAACCCGGACACATTTGCAAACACAAGAAGCCTCCTTGAGATAGGAGGACCTGTCCCTACCCAGCTCTGCTCACCAATCTCTGTCAGGTGTAGCCTAAGCCAAGAAGAGATGCTGGGCTACAGGTTGTCCCTACCTGAGTGGAGCTGAGGCAGGCAGACAGTACAGAAAGTGCTGGAAGCTTTATTTGCTRTTTCCCTGAGAGAACATGAGGATTTATTCACCCACGCAGGCAGGCTAACAACTCATGCTAAGGAGACTCAACTTCTGAATCAGAAGAGGATGGTGATGTGGAAGCTATCACATTAAGCAATTCATACAAATGGCACAACTGAAGCTGCACAAATGTTTACATTTGTGGATACAGACCTTCTCAGTCTAAGGTATAAACCTCCTGCAAATGACACGGGTGGAAAAGAAGTGATGAAGGAGGGCCATAACTGTCCCATCTCATATCTTTGGCTCCTGCTGTTTCTGGACTGGCCACTGAACTGAACCACTTCAGGACTGTTCCTCTGTGGGAGTCTCTCATGCCAAAGAATAGCCAGAGCATGGCAGCATCATCACAACCCATCTGCCCCAAAAATATCTCTTATCACCTACCTGGCACAAAGCTGGATCTATTCCAGTGGTTCCTCATTCTACTGTCTCTAAAGGAGGCCCCACTCACAACAGCCACTGCAATGCAAATCTCTTTTACACCTCTGGAACTGCCTTCGCTGATGACCCTGGGCCCAAGAACCAGCAGTAGTACCTTCAGCTTTCTTCCTCAGGAGCCTCTCCCTCTGCTGATCACACAAAGCTCAGATGAATTCCTTGGAATCTATGGCACTTGGGATCACCTCAGCCAATACTGAGAACGATGTATGAAACCTGCCCTGTCAGACAGGGGTAATAAAAATGAGCAGACCCTGAATCCGTAGGTCCACTTTAGCAAACAGGGTGATGCAGCAGGAGCAGACTTGTAGAGGAAAAAAGCTGACAAGAGGACTTTGTGGCCACACTGTGAATGTCTGGGGACTTACTTTAGACTAGTCCCAGCCCAAAGCAAAGCTGAATTCTCATAGTCCTCAGGGCACATTTGCGGCACATCTTGCACGTCCTTTCACCTAAATTGTTCGCGTTGTCCTGATCCAAACTGAGGTGCTAATGCAGCTGCACCCTAACTGTCCAGAAACACGGACTCCTATCCCAATTCTGATGGAGGAAAAGAGCAGAGATTTTGGCAGGCATCAGGTCCTAAAATGAATGAAGACAAGGAAGGTGTTGGTGCCTTCACTTCAGCAGCAAAACGGTAACAGGAAAATGAGATGTCCCATTGTCTTGTGAAGACACTCTAGCCGGGACTGCCCTCACTGAGGTGACACAGCTGGAGAGGGAGCTTTACCCCTCTGACATGACCACACCATTCCTCTGAGCACTACTCCCACTCTATCTCTTGCCCTCTCTTCCCCTTTTCCCGTTTGTAGGACCACGCTGCTGGTTGGTGACGAAGAGGCCACCACAGACCTGTGCAAACTGAGGCACCCTGGGCAGCCCGTGCCCCGKGCACCCAGCCCTCCAAGCACTCGTTGCAGGCACCGCTGTGGGTACCAGCTCTTTGCCTTTCGCCTCACTTCGCACCCATCCTCCCCACATCTCCTACGGCCTGAGCGCCTCCTCATATCCCTCTTCGGGAATGGGAGCCCGGCAACTTCTTCTGCGAGTGGCACTGCGGGGCGGCCCGTCTCGCCCCGTGGGGCAGGAGGGCTGCACATGAAGAGAGCCGCCGTGGCTGCGCCATGTCCAAGAGCGGCTCCGGGAGCACAGTCGGGCGCAGCCCGCCCCGTCGCCGCGGCCCGTCGGGAGTAGCGGAGGGGCCGGTGCCGGGGCGGGGGCCGGTGCCGGGGCGGTGGCTCCCGCGCCCGTCCGCCCGTCCCGCCCCCTGGCTGCTCGGCCCGGCGGTGCTCCCGCCGCCGTCCCCCGCCGGCGCTCCCCGCCCCTCGCCCCTCGCCGAGCCCCGCCCGGCGGTGGCCGGAGCGCGGGGCCGGGGCGGCTGCCTGCGGCGGCCGGAGCTGCGGCGGCGGCCGGGGCCGGGGGCCGGCACAGGCGGGCTGAGGCGCGCACAGCCGCGCGGGGCGCCCGTCGCCATGGCAGCGCTTGCTCCGGCGAGAGGTAAGATGGGTCCCCCCGGCCCCCGCCGCCGCCGCCGCCGCGATCGGCCCCCGCTCCGCCGCCGGCGGCCCCCGCTCCGCCGGGCGCGGGGCGCCGCCGCCGCCGTCGCCGCCGCCGGGCACGGGCGCGCCGCGGGGCGCCCGGCGGGCTCCGCGGCCCCCGCCCAGCCCAGCCCAGCCCAGCCCCGGCCGCACCGCCGCGCTCCGCCGCCGCCGGGCGAGGCTCGGGGCGGCCGGGCCCCCGCCGCGCCCGAGCTGCCGAGCGGGGGGCGAAGGGAGGGGGCGAAGGGAGGGGGCGGCGGGGCAGCAGCGCACCTCGGCCCGGCCGGCCGCGTCGCCCGGCACCCCGGCTTTCTCCGCGCTCCCTTGCAATCATTCTGGGTCACCTTCCCCTCCGAGCCCCCTCCCTCGCCTCCCCCTGCATCAGCAGCCCCGGGAGTGTCTCCTGCGCTCTCCCCCGGTGGTGGGATGGGCGGTGGGGTGCAGGCAGGGAGCATGGCCAGGTGAGGACGGGTTTCCCCGACCTGGGCATCCTTCGTTAGCTCTGGGGCGCTCTGGTCTCCAGGAGCGGGAGGACCACAGCTTGAAGCAGAATTGGGCCCCAAAGCCAGCAGAGGCGGGAGGATTCCAGCCTCGTAGAGAGAACAGTGTGGGCCACCAGAACAAGCCGGGTGGGAAGGACGGCAGAAGGAGATGCTGCAAGGAAATTCGTTCCCCTGGGATTATCAGAGCCGGGTAGTTCTGTAACTGTCTCCAGAGGCCACAGGCCTAACTGCAAGAGTGGTGGTACTGGGGGGAAAAAGAAGAAACAGGGCAGAATGGGGACATTGCCAATCCAGTCATGGCAAACTGCTCCAAGCAGGTAGGAAAGAAGGAAAAGCCTCAGGTGGTCACAGAGAGGGTGAGAAAATACGGAGAAGCAGAAGGAATGGGAGGGGTGGAAACTGAGCCACTAGCTCAGACTTGGGTACTGAGCCATCCACATAAAGATTAAGTTTATGTCTGCTCTGGTCAAGGCACGGAGCAGGCCTGTACCTTCCTGGAATATACTGCTTGGGTGTCCCCTATGGATGAAGACAGGGAACGGGTCTGAGCTGGTAGGACCAGGGAAGGCAAAGGTGACTAGTCTAAAGACTAGGTTAGCAGTCCTGTTCCCTGTGTTTGTGACTGTGGAGGGTCTGAAGACCAGAACTGCTCTAGCAGAAACATGTGGCCGAAAGACTTGTGTGTCAAGACTGGGGGATGGCATGGTACTGTTGGAACGCACCCATGGGTAGTACAGGATGGGAGCAGTACGTTAAAAACCAGATTACTGGCAGAGAGAAGCTAAGGTCCAGACTGTTGGAGCTGTGGGACCTGTACAGCTGAAAGAAGGGGTGTAACAGTCCGTGCATGGGGATGGCAGGACTGGAATGGCAAGGGATGATGCAGATCGGGCCTTCCACGTCAGAAATGGCATTAGTAACACTTTGGGTAGGGAGCCTAGGACTGGAAGGGCAGGGAGTGTCTCAGGGGCATGGTGTGTCTCAGCAGCACTGGATTGAGTCGTTGGGGGCCGGACTCTGGCCTGAGCTGTGCAGGGACTGGTGCAAATTTGGTTCTTCTGTTCCCTGAAAGACACAAGGAATGCTCTGCACTGTCTAAATCATGACAAGGTGTCAGTGTGGGCAAGGAGAGAGGGAGAGGGAGAGAGAGATCTGGGAAGATAGAATGATCTTAAATTACTTTTTCTCTTTTCTCTCTTCTACAGTGAGACTCATGCCCTGAATCTCCAAGGGAACCTTTGAAAAGGATCTTCCCCTCCCTGCCATCTCCTTATTGTTTGCCAGCTGTGCCCTGTACAGGAAAGCTTTAAAGACCAGACTGAGCCCTGGAAAACAGCAAAAGGGACAATGTAGTGAGGGTGCCGTGAGGTCTTGGGTAGGGAGCCCTCTGAATCTTGTTCCTCACCCTTTCCTCTTTGTTGATAGCTCTCTGACAGTCTTGGCAGGAACCTCTACTTGGCCACGAGCGTGGTGGCATTTGGTGAGAGGGGAATTACACACAGTGTATGTGCCACCCTCACTATTTCCACGAGACCTTTGTTCTTTTTCCTGTTATCTCAGAAACTCTTGGCTAGCTCCTCATTCCCTAGGATACTGGGCAGTAGGCACTTGCTTCTGCCAAGCTCTTTGGAGTCCCTAGAGGTCCCTGTTTGTGTGTGGTCTTCACCAGTCCCAGCAGAAGGTGGTCTCTGAGTCAGAAGGTGTGTAGTGGGCACATGAAGTAAAGAGAATTTTTTCTCTGGGGGAAGAGTAGAGGAGGGAGATGCAATAGATGGGGAGGAAAAAAAAAAGTGAGCCCAAGCGAGTGAGGAAAGAAGCACTGGCAAGTGTTCATGAGAGAGAAAAAAGGTGGAAGAAAGAAAAAGAAGGAGAACAAGGGGAAAAACAGATGGAAAAGTTAGAACGAGGGGGAGAAATATAATCAAATAGGAGGGAAAGGGAGGACTGGAAGCAAGGCAGAGTTGACGGCTGTTCTGCCTGGCACCTGGTGGCAATGCCTTGAGGAACCCTTCCAGCGTGCATACAACTCACATTGCAGCAGCAGATGAGGAGGGACGTGGCGCCCCCAGTGCAGAGTCCCACTCACCCTCTTAAGAAATCCCAGCAGCAGGGACAGGGTGCCGTCTAGCAGGGGTGGCAGCATGGGGGACTCTGAATCAGAGTCAACCTTGCACAACAACTCACTGTGGTGGCTGGCATGTGGGATGTTGGCTCTGTTGGCCAACTCTTGGATTATCCTCAGCATCACGGCCAAACAACAGAAACACAAGCCTCTGGAGCTGCTGCTGTGCTTCCTTGCTGGCACGCACATCCTCATGGCAGCAGTACCCCTCACCACCTATGCCGTGGTGCAGCTGCGGCGCGAGTCCTCCGACTACGACTGGAACGAAAGCATCTGCAAGGTCTTTGTCTCCACATACTACACCCTGGCGCTGGCCACCTGCTTCACAGTGGCCTCCCTTTCCTACCACCGGATGTGGATGGTGAGGTGGCCGGTCAACTACCGCCTGAGCAATGCCAAGAAGCAGGCTCTGCATGCAGTCATGGGCATCTGGATGGTGTCATTCATCCTCTCCACCCTGCCCTCCATCGGCTGGCACAACAACGGCGAGCGCTACTATGCCCGTGGCTGCCAGTTCATTGTCAGCAAAATAGGGCTGGGCTTCGGTGTCTGCTTTAGCCTCCTGCTGCTCGGAGGAATCGTCATGGGCTTGGTGTGTGTGGGTATCACTTTCTACCAAACCCTGTGGGCACACAGAAGACGCCGGCGGTGCCGCCATCAGAGAGCAGAAGAAGCATCATCCTGCTCTTCATCAGCACACACCACTTTCAATGTGCCAGCCATTGTGGTGGAGGATGTACGAGGCAAAAGGAGGTCTTCACTGGATGGCTCTGAGTCAGCCAAGACCTCCCTGCAGATGACCAACCTCATAAGCGCTATTGTCTTCCTGTACGACACGCTCACTGGGGTGCCTATCTTGGTAAGCAGCGAGTTCTCCCTTTCCCTTCAGAGTCTGCAGCTAAACCAGATTTCGTTTTCTCTCAAGTTTTAGAGAAGGATCTCTCCTGTCCCACCAGCCGCAGAGCTGCCGCATCTGAATCTGTGTTATTCTGAGCGGTGGTTTTAAAAAGATTGCAGTAATTCTCTCATCCTTCCGCAGCAGCATTTTCTTAAGTCTAAGCCTGGGGAATAAACACCGCACAGCTAAAACCACTGTGGAAGTTTTAAGTGGATAAGAGGAGAGGAAATTATTCTGCAAACTTACTTGTAAAAACAATGAGATTTCTATTTCTCCAATTTGCTTCTGGAGAACTGATACACCAGCTTTAAAAGTTGATGCATCCAGTTATCTTTTTCCTTCTGCTTGTATGGTTGTAGGCAGCATTCAGATTTTGGCTGCCCGGTTTATTCTGTGCAAAATTGGAGAGCTGGAGAAGTTCTCTAAGGGAACCCTTAAGAGAACAGAGGTTTAGTCACAGATGGTTTTTTTCCAGTGGCTGTCTCCTTTGCTAGCACCTATTTAGCTCCAGCTGGTAATGAGCACAGGGAAGAAGGGATGCTAGCACCAGGTCTCACATTAGTGATATGACAGCTCGGAATATGGTCCAGCAAACCTGGGGCAAGACCCTAGGAGCAGTTTTTCAAAGGAACACAGGATAATTATTTGATTAATCCTTTAGAGACAGATTATGTTCTACTACAGCATTGATTCCTGTTATCTTTCTCCCTTGATCCCCACTTCTGTCTCCTTTCTTGGTGTTGCTGCTTTTTCTTACCTTGAAGGTCGTGAGCTTTTTCAGCCTCCGCTATGATACAGCCCCCACCTGGATGGTCCTGGCTGTGCTCTGGTGTTCCATGGTGCAGACCTTGCTGCTCCCCTCTTTCATCTGGTCCTGTGAGCGCTACCGAGCAGATCTCCGCACCGTGTGGGAGCAGTGTGTGGCTATCATGTCTGAGGAGGACACAGATGATGGTAAGCTCCTCACCAAACCACGCTCACCTTTCTTCACTAACCACCTCCCTGAAAGACTACAGAGGAAAGAGGGGGTTTGCCTTGGGAAAAAAAAAAAAAAAAAAAATCTGGTGGTGGTGTTGTGGGTGACTAGGTGAGATTCATGTTATAGCTTGGAGTCAGCAACCATGAGAAAGTTTATTCTGTGGAAGGCTCTGCCTCTCACTTGCTGCCTTAGGACTAGCATCCAGGAAGAATTAGTGCAACATCCTCCTCACTAGTTGCAAGCATAGAGACATTGTGTGTGGCTGCCAAACCACAGCCAAAGTGACATGCTGGGCCTCAGCCAAACTCTCTGATCCAAAGGTCTGCGATCTGGCAGTGAGCGATTCAAAGGTGAGACCGAAGAAACAGGCCAGTGTCTGGGTGCTTTAGTGCTGCTGCAAGGTGAGCCCGGAGAGCTGCAAGTAGGGCAGCAGAAGTCAGACAAGCATTAGAATGGTGTCCAGGTGCCCTGATAACGCTCCTCTTCTGACTGAAAAGTGTTGACTGCCGTTCTCGTCTCTGCCAACAGATGGTGTGTGTGATGATTATGGTGATGGCAGGATCTGCAAAGTGAGATTTGATGCGAACGGTGCTGCAGCTGCAAAGCGGGACTCCCGGGACATCAAGCTGCTGCCCATGCACCACATGTTGTTGCCCCAGGACAAGGTGCACTACCTGCAGGTGAGCCGAGAGCTAGCAGGGGCAGCCCCACAACCCACTTCCTTCTCTGTCAGTTTCCCACGCCTTTGTGTCCTCTTGTCTCTCTTCTCTGAGAAAGCCTCAGCTACTCTCTTCCTGTTACGACTCTCTTCAAGTCTTCCATCACCTGCCCCTTCTCTGTTTTCCAGGTCCCTATCTCACGGAGAATGTCACATGATGAGACTAACATCTTCTCCGCCCACCGCTCTGCTCCATCCTTCCTACACAAGTGGTCTTCATCTGACGACATCCGCATTTCCACCCCCCGCAAGCCTGGGGGCCCTGGTTTCTTGCCTCCCCAGCTGCATGACTATCAGCACCGCCGGCGGCCCCCAGAAGATGAGCTGACGACTCTACGGCAATTTTTGGAGGGAGGGCTGATGCCCCGGGGCTCCAGCTCTAGCGCCTGCTTCTTCCGAGATGAGATCACCACGTTCATTGACGAGACACCACAACCCACCCCAGCCTGCAGCCCACGGCACTCCCGTCTCCTGCTCGCTTCTCGCCGTGACCGCCGCCTCTCCCTCGGCAGCAGAGAGGAGGAGAATCCCGACCGGCCACGGCGCTGCTCCGTGGTTGGCAACGAAGTCTGGCACCTGCAGGACGGAGAGCAGGCGCCATGTGAAAGGACCCTTGAGGCCTGCGAGCCACAGACCTTCCAGGACCCCAAACTATGAGAGACAGCATCAAAAACATTCAGTGCCATCACAGTTTTTAAATGAAACTTCAAGTGTTCCCTTTGTCCCGGGACCCAATCGCTAATTTGCATTCTCATCTTTCTCGCCAGCAGGCAGAAAACACGGCACCCCATGCTGGTGGGGGCAAATGAAGTGGGACAGATCCGCAGAAGGGAACACAACGGATGGACAGACAGCCTGTGCCTGCTCTCAGGTTACAAACACATCCACCGCTGCCACCGCCACTTGGCACCCTTGCCAGTCCTGTCCCTTTGTGAACTCCACCCTCGCATCCGCTCTGCCCTAAGAGACAAGACAGGCGCAGAATGGTATTAAAATTCTATATTTGGAGTGTCAATCGTGTGTCTGTTTTTAAAATACTATATTAGTAATAATTTTGTTTCCATAGAAACAAAATGACTGGCCTGATGTTTAATGAAGCTTCACAGGCTTCTGGAAGGGAAATGCAGAACGTGCGAGGCTCCTTTCCTCCCTCTTCATCCTTTCTTGTCAGTTCATCTGAAAGGCAGCAGATGCTTAGCAGCCCAGCAAAGGGAACGATGCCCGTAGAGGAGTTGTCATGGGAGACTGGGTGAAAGGTCTTCTGTCTCTTTCAGGCTTATGGTGCTAAGCAGGAGTGGCCTCGGGTTTCTAACATTGCTCAGCAAAAGGTTTTGCTTTCAGGCAACCGCAGACTTGGAAAGAATTAAATTCTCTCCAAAAAGACCCTGACCCATAACATCTCATTTCACCAGTGGAAACTTGATTCTAGTGCAAACTTTGTGTGAAACTTCAGATGGCCCAAACTTCTCGCAAACAGGAAAGCTGACAGAGCTTGCTGGGGAAAGGCCCCCCCAACTGCCCACGCCATCAAACCTGGAAGCAGTGAGGTCTGGAGCAGGCTCCTACCCCATACAAAACTCTTGGGAGGGAGGTGCAGGAGTGGTGTGTGGGAGATGGACCTTCTGGCCTGTGCTGGCTGTAGTTGCAGCCGTGGGCAAAGCTTTGGCAGTGTCAGAGGGGCTGTGGGAGATAGGTAGCCCTTCACCTCCAAAGCAGTTCTCCATGGGATGGGAGTGTGAAGTGTCCAAGCGTTGACTCCTGATACATTAACCGGAACCTCTGAGGAGACGCCTCATTGGAGGGGTTTGGGTGACCCACACCAAAGGGAGGGTTCGCGCTGGGGTGGCCGCCCAGACTAGGGACCACGTCAGACAAAGACGGAGCAGCACCGATCGCTCCCGAGGCAGCGGCGGGCGCAGCAGGACCTGGGCCGAGCCTGCCCGCCCACCGCGGCTCCGGACCGGCGCCGCCCCCGGGGTGGGCCTAGCTCGGGGCCCGCCAGGACGCCCGCCCGCCCCGGACCCCTTCTCGTCCTCCTCCGCCTTCTCCTCCTGGAGCCATGGCCTCGCTGCTGTGCCTCAGCCTCCTCGCCGCCGCCGCGGCCGCCACGTCGCCGGGCCGGCTGGTGCCTTTCGACCTGCTGTACGCGGACGGGGTGCGGGCGTACCTGGCGCGGGACTGGGCGCGGGCGGCCGAGCTGCTGCAGCGAGCCCTGCACAGCTACGCGGGGCTGCGGGCGGCCCGCCGCGCCTGCCGCGCCGCCTGCGCCCGCGAGGAGCCGTTCCCCGGCGGGCCCGGGCGCTGGGAGGCCGCGCTGCTCGGGCCGGTGCTGCAGCGCGCTGGGTGCCTGCAGCGCTGCCTGGGGCGGCGGCTGCGCCCCGCGCCCTCCGCGCACCGCGCCAGCCGCGCCGTGCGCCGCGACTTCGAGCGCAGGGAGCCCTACAACTACCTCCAGGTGGCCTTCTTCCAGGTGGGCACCGGCCCCCGGCGGCGGGCTCGCCCCAGCGCGGGGGGAGTCGCCACCTCCGGGGGTGCTGTCATGCAGGGCAGGGGGCCGCCGGGCAGCCGAGGGGGTGGTGGGCGAGGGTGAACCTCTTGCCCTCGGCTTCGGTAAGAGACAACCGAGAGGGAACCTTACCGATGCATATAAATATGTAAAGGGGGGTTGCCAAGTGAATGGAGCCAGGCTCTTCTCGTCGGTGCCTGCTACTAGGACACAAGGCAACAGGCAGAAATCGATGTGCAGGAACTTCCACCTGAATATGGGGTAGAACTTCTTTGCTGGGAGGGTGACCATGCACTGGAACAGATTGCCCAGAACAGTTGTGGAGTTTTCCTCACCGGAGACATTCCAGAACCATCTGGATGCAATCTGGTGCCATGTGCTCTAGTATGACCCTGCTTGATCAGGGAAGTTGGATCAGATGACCCACTGTGGTCTCTTCCAACCTGACCCATTCTGTAATTCTGTGATTCTGTGAACCCAGGGAGCAGCTGGGGTGAGGGGTGGATGTGAACAGCAGAGGCCCACAGGACCGTGACATGCGCTGCTGCCTTTTCTCCACAGCTGAAGAAGCTGGATCAGGCTGTGTCTGCTGCTCACACCTTCTTCGTCGCTAACCCCCAGCACCTCCAAATGCGGGAGGACATAGAGAAGTACCGGCGTATGTCGGGGGTGAAGTCAGACARCTTCCGGGACCTGGAGGCCACACCGCACTGGGTGAGGGCTCGGTGCGGAGCCAGGCATTAGCAGCTCTTATTCCGTTCTAGGGACCGGTCTGGATCCCGGATCTGTTCGCACACAAAGGCCAGGGCTTGAGACAGGGCCCCCATACACAGAATCATAGAGAGATTTAGCCTGAAATGGATCCTTAAAGATCACCTAGTCCAAGCGCCCTGCCATGCGCAGAGACACCTTCAACTAGACCAGGTTGCTCGAAGCCCCATCCAGCCTATCCTTGAACACTTCTAGGGATGGGGCATCCACAGCTTCTCTGGGCAGTCTGCTCCAGTGTCTCACTACATTGATCATAACAAGCATCTTATCTCCAAACCAACAAGTATCTTATTTTGTCTCCAGTCAAAACCCTTTCTCAGTTTAAAACTGTTGCTCCTTGTCCTGTCACTACAGGCCTTGGTCAGAAGTCTTACTCAGACCCCTTTGTGTCTGAAAGACTGCAGGAAGATCTCCCTGGAGCCTTCGCTTCAAGGCGAAGACAAACCACTGCAAGTGTGACACAGAGACTTTTTGGTGACAGTTATTTGACTTAAGTCTGTAAGATTTGCTGTCACTGTGTGGTTGACTGTGCATGAGCAGGCAGGCCCCTATGTATCAGCACCACCCTGTGAGCAATTCACAAGTTTCAGGGCATCCTTTGGTGTCACCCACACTGATGAAGGGACCTGGATCTGTCCTTCACAGGAAGCGTATGAGGCTGGTGTGCAGCACTACGATGCAGATGAGTACCTGCGGGCCGTGGTCAGGCTGGAGGAGTCACTCTCAGAGGCTCTGTCAGCACTGGAAGAGTGTCGTGCCCTSTGTGAAGGGCCTTGGGAGGATGAGGATGAGGAGGAGGACATGCAGCCTGGCCTGTACGAAGCCATTGCAGGTAGTGTTAGAGGCACAGAGGGTTGGGTAGGAAGGCTGTGCTCTCCACACTGGATATACCCCATCTCCCAGCACTCCTGTCTGGAAGAAGTGTGGGCTACTGCCTTTCTTGCTTGTCTCTCTTGCAGCCCATTATATTCAGGTTTTGAAGTGCAGGCAGCAGTGCGTCCTGGAAATTGCCACAAAGCCAGGGAGGATTTCTGCCACGGAAGATTTCATACCCTCTCATCTTGATTTACTGCAGTTTGCATACAGCCAAGGTGAGCAGAGCCACAACCCAGCAGGTTATGGTGTGGCACCTCTATGCTTGCCCTTTGCCTCTGGTCCTAGAGGGCATAGCTAGTCATGGGGAAAAGTGGCACACTGGCCTGAGCTCTACTTCTATTTGCCCCCTTACTCTTTCCAAAACCTCTATTCAAGCCTTTGGCTGCCATGAGAGAGGTCCCTTGTGGTCTGCTTCAGTCTCCTTGCGCAGCTTCTGTAATCTGGGCTGTTCCCACTTCTTCCCTCCAGCACACTTTCTCAAGTCCTTGTTTCAGCTATTTGCTGTGTGTTCKATACCCTCCTTTTCAGTACGTGACTCCAGACCAGGCTCCCACTTCTTATCTAGAGCCTGCTTGTGCATCTCACCTCAGCAGTGGTGTTCCTTCTGAGTCAGCCCTACCTGCCCTCGCTGAACTGATGGCCTGTGGCATTGGTCATCCTGTCATTCTGTCACTTTCACACGTCCCTCAGCCCTTCTTTGGCATACCTCTGCTCCTTCCCATGCTGACCCAACTGTCTCTTATCTCCTCTGTCAGACCACTGGTGAAACTTGTATCTCAAAGAAGCCTCCAGATCCCTCATTATGTCTGTTGCATGAGGAAGGTGGGACCATCTCTCTTTCAAAATATATTTATTTTTTCTCTGTGTCTTCTGAACAAGCTCCCAATAAGTATTAAAGGCAGGTCGATCCTGTTCCAGATTCATTCCCTGTATTCTCTGCCCATGTTGGGTAGGGGCCCAACTTGGCAGGGGGTTGATGTGTACTCGCTGTAAGGCCAGCCGCTAAAACCTGACTGGAACACTGGGTGCTGCTGGCCTAAACGCATTTGCTGCTCAAGTCAAGTCTTTCAGAGACATGTGTGTTTGTTCTCTTCTGTCCCTGCCCAAGTTGGGAACCAGACATTAGCTGCTGAATGTGCTGCTTCCTACTTGCTCTTCTACCCCACGGATGAGCCCATGTTGGAGAAAATGAAACAGTATCGCACAGAACTGGGAGAGGACGTAGCTGCCACAGCGAGACAGGTAGTTACAACTCCAGAGCTGTACTTTTTGGCCTTCCCCTGTCCCATAGGACAGGATCACAGTCCAGGAGACAAAAAGGGAAACGTGTTTCGCTGCAGACCCAAGCCCAGGACTGAAGAAACTGGAGCCTGAGTTTTCTTACAGTCTGTCGCAGTCAGTGTCCCTTCAGGACAAAACCAGACTTTAATAGTGCACAGCAGKGTGTTGGGGCAGGTGTCTGCCCTGGATGGGGATAGGGTTGTCTTTTGTGAGGTGGTTGATTGACAGTCTCTTTGCTCCCTTAGAGTATTCAACATTATGTGCAGAGATCTTTGATGGAGAAGAAGTTGATTTATTATGCGGTGGAGAATTTAGGCGAAACTTTTAACGACCCTGTAAGTAACAGTATCATCTTAATCTTCCTGCCATGGTTTCACCAAGACAGTTGTCAGAATTCCCTTTAGTAGTCCATGATCCACAAAGGATCAGATGCTGAAGAGAAGAACCCCCAAGTCCTTATGAGGTGAATCTTTAAGGCCTTTCTGCCGCTCTAGGACTGAAGTTAATTTGAAATTGGTGCTGTAACCATATGCATTGGCTCAATCTGTCTGTCCTGAGAAGTGGGCCGGAACCGTTGGTCTGATATTCACTGGAGAAGCAGGGCAAGGTTTGTTGCGTACTGAACCACCTGCATTTGTTCCTACAGGATCTTTGGACTCCAGACGAGCTGATTCCTGAAAACTTAAAGGAGAAATACAGGTAAGATCGAGCAAGTCAACCAGGACTGAAATATAAGTAGGGGATGGTACAAGGAACAATAATACGTTGAGAAATTAGCACAACAGAAACAGGAAGGGTGTGAAATGCTACCACAGAGGAAGATTAGGCATAGATCTGTGTACTGACAGCCCTGGTCTCTGTTTTTTCCCTTGCTCCCGAGAGAGAATCAAGAGAAGCAAAAGCAGGAAACTCTGGATGTGGAAGAGAGGGAGAAGAGGGGTGAGTAAAGGAGGTCTTGGATGCAGTTAGTCAGGCTAAGTGCTGTCTATTTTTCCATCCTCAGACATTTGAATGCTAGCATAGATGCAGACTGACTTGAATGGCTCAGCAAGTCTTCTCATTGTTTCTTTTCTCCCTCTTTGATGCATGTGTAATCTTGCAAAATCTCACTGTGTACATTTCTGGCATGGGAACTCAAAGAGCGCTGTGGCTGGAGAAGCTGAGAGCAGCCTGAATATGTGGCAAGCCTGTGGACGTGCAGATCCATGTCCAGTGTGCCAGGAGTGTCCACACCAAACCTGATTCAACTCCACCAGCTTAACTTCAAACAACATTTTTCTGAAAGGGACATGGAGGGAGGGGCCGGGAAATGGAAACTGGAAAGGGACAATTCAGCTCAGGCAAGTCTTTCCCTGGAAAACAGAAGCCAAAGGGTTTGTGGCTGAATGATACAGACTGCAGTGCAGAGTCTCGTGTTTGCTGGTCCCCTATTATTGTATGTGGACACAGAGCCTCTTGTGGGGCTCTGTCCTGGAGTCTTCCTTCAAATGACCCCAAGTGGTCCTCTGCTGTGGCACACGTGAGAGCAGATCCTTCTGAGGGCCTGAGTGCCTTGGCATTCCTAGCCATCCAGAGGTCAGAGGGGCTGGAAAAAAAGGCCAAAGATCAAAAAAGTGAATCACCAACTAATATCCAGTGCTTCTTGGGGATGAAGGAAGTAGAAAGATTCACTGGAGATAATTCTGGGATAAGATGTGTGATTGAAAGGAGGGTTGATGGAGGTGTTTACCTGCTTCTTTTCTCCAGAGCCTCACTCCAGTAGGCTGGACCTGTTCTGCTGCTGCAATCCACAGTGCACTCAACTTCTCCCAGCTCCCTGCTGCTCTCCCAGCAAGTCCCAAGTTTCTGCTGTCTCCTGAAGCACGCGCTGTAGGCCGGCTTCCCCACCTGGTGCTCTGGTTCCCCTGAAGCATGTGAGGGGTGCGAGTGGCCTGGGTCTGCGAGGAATGGGCACTTCTGGGGAACTGTCCTGTCTTCTCAGAGAATGTATAGTGTCTCTCCACTTCTTTATCCAGGCTGGGGKTTGGTGTCTGCAGGATTGTTGTCCAAAGCTTGCTCATGCCTACCTGTGCTTGCATCTCAACAGGTCCTTTGCCTTTTGAAGGTATTGCTGTCACAATGGATTCCCAGCAGATGAATGGAACCCAGAGAGTTGTGTTTGACAGAGTGCTGACGGAGTCTGAGTGTAAGGACCTTCTCCGACTGACAAAGGTGAGGTCGGGATCCTGTAAGAGCTCCTGTATGTGTACTTTCCTCCTCAACAGGCAGGGCAGTAGGGTGGAGGAGAGGTGGCAGCCTAATGCATGTCATCTGTATCCTATTCCAGGCAGCAGGAGAAGCAGGAGATGGATACCGGGCAAGACGGTCGCCTCACACCCCACATGAGAGATTTGAAGGGTTAACTGTTTTGAAGGCCATGCAGGTGAAATGGATCTGTGGGTCTGCCACTTACTTGGTTGTCGAGAAAGAGAGTTTGCTACCTGAGCGTTTTCCTCTGTGAATTGCATTCTGGGTGGTGTCGTGGGTGTGCTGTCTTCCTCACAACGCTTGTGTGTTCTTCTTTGACCTGCTTCTCCATAGCGACATCCAGGGATGTTGTACATAGAGGGCTTGACAAGTGCTTTCTCACCTGTGAGGCAGGGTTTCGGGACTGCTACTTGTCCCTGTGAGGTGGCCTTACAGACATGCTTAATTTAGAATTGGAGAATAAATTAAGGTAGAAGGAGCCTTTGGAGATCTCTAATCTGAACCCCAGCTCGCAGCATGTCTAATTCCAAAGCTAGATGAGATCCCTCAAAACTTTGCATAAGCGAGTCCTGAACATTTCCAAGGGCAGAGATTCTCCAGCCTCTCTGGGCACCTTTTTTGGTGCTGTACCAGTCTTGTGAGGGTGAAATTTTTCTTTACACCTAGCCAAAATTTCCCTTGCTGTGGCTTTTGTCTGTTGCTTCTTGTTTTTCAGTGTGTTTCTCTGAGGAGAGACTGTCTCCATCTCCTCTGTAACCTACTTTTAGGTGACAGGAGGCTGCATTTAGATGTTTCTTTGGCCTTCTCTAGACTGAAGAAAGCCAGATCCTTAAGCCTCTTTTACACTCCTGCCATGTTAAGACCCTTCACTCAAGACTCATTCCAGTCTGCTAGTATCCCTTGTGTAGTGGGAGACCCAAAATGATGCAGCATTCCAGATGTGGCTCCATGGGCCAAGTAGAAGGAAATAATTGCTGTGCTGTACAGTTGTACTCCTGAGTTATGTTTAAATGAGGAAATGTGTTCTTTTCTTACCTGAGTGACCACAGGACTTGACACAGGTCTCTTCTTCTGTACTGTGTACGTGTATYATTTCTTAGAGTGTCTTTGTAAGTATTGTAACAGACTTGTTTTTGACTTGTAGCTGGCCCAAAATGGGGACGTGGAATGGAGAGACGCCAAATTGCTTCTGCAGGCTAGTGAGAAATCTCGGAAAATCATAGAGTCCTATTTTACTCCTGGAAAGAAACTCCATTTTTCATTCACACACCTTGTGTGTCGCACAGCTGTAGATGGTAAAGAATCTTTCATCCTGTTAGTCCCTGTCTCCTGGAAAGTCTCCTCAGTCCCAGCCATGTGCTCTTGGGYGACTCTCCTTCCTTTATTCTTCCTGTACCCCTTTGTCTGTGCTTTATTCTTTCTTGAAACTGAAAATGCCCATATTCCTTTTTGTAACTTTTCAGGGGAGCAGGAAGGTCGCATGGATCTTAGTCATCCTGTCCATGCTGATAATTGTCTCTTGGATCCTGAGGGGCAAGAGTGCTGGAAAGAACCTCCTGCCTATGTGTACAGAGACTACAGGTAAGAGCATCTGCATTAGATCGTATGAAGATCTCCCTGGCCCCATCAGAGGATGAGCTTAGCTTACAGAAACCAGGTGATGGGTTGTTGGCTCAAAGCCATCCAGGACTGTAGCATCAGGCAGAAGGCTGTGTGAGTGGATTCAGAACGAGGTGTGAAACACCTTCCCTAGGCTGGGAAGAACACCTGCCCTTTTTCCCTCCATACTTCTCACAGCCAGCCTTAACAGAGAGCGGAATGAGGCTGGGAGGCTGCACAGCTTAGAACCGTGATCTCAGACTGCTGTGGGTCTACCACAGTACTGCAGTCCACTGCCAGCCCTTTTGACAGGCTGCTGCTTCTAGTCTTTTACAGTCTTCTTTACAGTCTTCCTGTGCRTTACAGGAGAGGGATAATCAAGCTCCCTGGATTTCCCTTGTTTGAGCAGTCAGTGTACTTTGGTGACTATTCTCTGTTCACTTCTCTCAAGATTCACTGCCAATACTTTGTGTTGGGTATTTCCATTCCACGTGAGAGTTTAAGTTTTTTCCAGCCTGTGGCAGGTTTTGTTACTCCTCTGTGAAAGAATCTGGAATATATTTTAATGGTGATGCCAGTTGTTGCACACTGCAGCCAGATGAGGTCAGGTCACTACAGCTGATTCCTCCTACTTGCCATCCAATCTCTGAGCATCCAGAAATCTTACTTGTCTTGTCTTTGAATAATAACTRTATCCAGAGCAGAAATCTCTAAGCAGCTCTGATGACAATGTGGGACCTAGAGGGAATTCGAGTATCACTGAGTTGTTTCCCTTTGGATACAGGCATTGACTTGGTATAACCAGATCGTGAAGTTACCAGGCTTTGTCGTGTAACTGGTTAGATCTCTCTCCCTCCTGTGAGAAAGCCATCCTTTAATTTCACTCCTCCATGGGTTCTCTGACTTCCACCTGAATGGATGGTAAAATACATTCCTGGAATCTATGCCACTGAGCTATTTTGAGGAGTATCCCTGCCCTCTTGCAGTTTGAGTTGTGATGGCCCAACCAGCTCACAAGGGCTAAGCTCCTTTTGAATTAAGTCCCTGTGTTCCAAACTTCCTGGATCTTTTCTGTGCATTTGTGCAATGGGCATTAAGGATACTATTGAACAGGATTGGACCCAAGGCCCCACGACTTCCAGCGATGCTGCTCCAGGTGCACAGTGCTCCTTTGGGTGCTGGCAGTGCTCTAGTCTCTGTACTGTTCACACACTCATCTTCGCCTTCTCTTTTCATTAGAAATTTCCCCCATGGCACCATTCTGGGTCCTTTTACCAGAGTCCAAACTTCTGAGATCAAGCATGTAGTGTTTCCTTGGAAAATCCACTATTTTTTCAAACATTGTGTGGGTAGCGCAATCTGCTTCTAGTACCCCTATGTTACATTTTAAGACCGTTTTCCATTTACCTCTTGTCCTCCAATTACCCTTCTCCTCAGAAATGGAGCCTAAAGCCCTGCAGACTATTGAGGTCAGGATAACAGGTCTGTTTATGCTTCAACCATTATCCCTACTTTCCTGTCCCTTTGGATGTGTGAGAGCTATCCTTGCTTTTCTCCGCTCATATTACCACCCTGTTACAGCCTTATTAAAACCCTATGGCAGAAGAGCTATAACTTCCTGGGTTTCAGGGTTGGTAATCCTCTCACTGCCCTTGTGTCCTTAACATTGCTTCAGCAGCCGTGACAATTTATATTTCTTTCTCCCGGTCCCATTAATTAAGAGCCTTTGTTGTTCCTCTGATGTTTTCTATCAGCTTAGTTGAATACCAACAGGAACTCAGGTAGTTTGTGGTCCATTCTTTCACCTAGTTGACTGTGGTCTCACCTGTGCTGTACAGTGGCCTCACTACTTCTCTTTTTGTATGACTTTAGTAAAGAAATTTCTTGTTTTATTTTTGTTTTCTGCATGCAACAAGCCTCTTTTTGGTGATTCTAATGTTAACCTGGAATTCCTTGACTGTTAAGACACGGCTTTCTTTGTTGATCAGCCTCCTCTTCCAGGTGTTGGGTTTTTCCCAACCTTGAAACACAAACAACGCCATGCCAGGTCAGAAGCAAGGTCTGTCAAGCGCAGGGCATTGTCACAACAGTGCCACAGATGCCTGCTACAGGAGATTAAGAACAAACCAAAACAAAACTGGACAAGCGCGTTGAGTTAATTCCCTGGCATACTCTCCCTGCCTCGTGTGGCTTGCAGCTCAGGGACTCCCCCAAGCTGGGCACTGCTGTATTTAACACCCTCAGATGAATTCTCCTGCTAACTGGTCTACTCACTTTTTGAACCTCCTGTGACAAGGAGTGTGGGGAAGCACCCGGGAGCAATAAGCTTCACCATCCATATGTACTCTTTCTTTTCATCCACAGTGGCATTCTCTACCTCAATGATGACTTCCAAGGTGGGGGCCTTTTCTTCACTGAAATGGACACTGTGACTGTCACAGTAAGTCTGGGACTTGCCAAAAGAAGGAGAGGACAGAGGGTGAGACAGTCTGGACGGGAAGAAACTATTTGGTTATTGGATCCCACCACTCCAAAAGCGATTCAGTGCTGGTGCAGTGGCAGATTCAAATAGGGGCAGCTAAAGGCAAATTGAGGCAAATCTCAGACAGAGGAGAGGTTGACTCTTTCCTAGCTGAGATTTTCCAGGCTCTTCCAGTCTGTGGGTGTCTGTGACCTTTGTTGTCCCTTTGATTCTCTCTGTCCCTCTCCAGGCTGTATCTTGCTCATAGACTGGCTTTGGATGCCTAGCAACTCTCTGCTCTTCCACATTCCCATAGGCAGCATCACCTCTGCAGAAGGACTGTGTACTCCAGAGAGGGGGCTGCTGGCTTCACAGTCTCTTCACTCTCTCTTGGCAGGCTGAGGTGCATCCCAAGTGTGGAAGGCTCGTAGCCTTCAGCTCTGGCAAGGAGAACCCCCACGGCGTGTGGGCCGTGAGCCGTGGAAGGCGCTGCGCCATTGCTCTCTGGTACACACATTCCCAGGAGCATGCTGAGCAGGTGAAGGGCCATGCTGAAGAAATGAATACAAGTACCTCCAAGTGGGATCAAATCCCACTGAGGAACAGCTTTTGGGCTTTCCCTTGGGGCAGGGCCTAGTGCAGCTGCTGGGGATTTCCTTCTGACAAGGTGTCTGGTGGAGGGGGCAGCCTGTGATGGGTGCTGCAAGAGAGAATGGGCTCTGGGGCAGTGGGGTGGATGTGGCAAAGACAAGGTGTGTCTTGTCAGTCCCTGCGAGCAGGGCCGAGACCCCAACAGGGAGGGTTCACATCATTTCTGTCTCCATGGCTGCAGGAACGAGTGAAGGCAGAGGAGCTGATGGAGCAGAGGGCTGTAGAGCAGGACCAGCCTGATGGAGACAAACTTCGGGGGACTGATCACAGCAGCAGATCTTCCTCAGATCCTTTTCCCAACCGTGGAACCAAGCCTGCAGGTTGGAGGCAGAAGCCTGGCTCAGACAGGAGGCAGCACCCCAAGGTGCTGCGGGCCAGAGATGAGTTCTGAGTGCACGGGGCCCTGGGGCARGACTGTCATGCACCATGGCCTTGCATGTCACGAGAGGACTGGGACCACGGAGGCCTGGAGCAGTGTATTAGTGTGCTAGAGCCATAGTGATGGGGAGGGGGGCAGCTTTCTTCTCTGTGGTGTCCCAGCAGCTGAAAAATGGGAGAAGGACAGAGTGTGGAAGTCAGTGACACCAGGAACTTTCTTCATTGCCTCACCGTGTTTGTGTCACTCAGAAGTAAGAAAACAAGGTCTTCTCACCCCACTCCTCTCAGCGCCAACTTCTTGGTCATCCAGGGCTACATCTGAGAGGGGGAGGAGGAGCCTGGAGTCTTTCAGCAAGGGCTGTCTCACATTCAGGAACTCAGAACTGAAGCCTTAGAACTTCCTAAGCGCCTGCAAACTCTGGAACCTGGCAAATGGTCTGAGACAGGGAAGGTGAGGGACTGTGAATTTATGGAATAAAAGCAAAATGCTGGACACAGATATTGGTGGGAGCTTGAGTCTGTACACCAGGGAGACATGCACACTTTTTTCTGATTGAAATTTAATTAACAAATGATGGAAGGGGATTGAGCCCTCGGTGAAAGAAAACAGTATTTGCCCAGATGCCAGCTACTTCCAGTAAGGGAGAACAAGAAAGTCATCTCTGCCATGACTAACAAGGAAAGGGTGAGGAGTGCCTTTAAGAAAAAGCACTGTACACTCACATTTCCCTGCAGCAAGGCCTCTCTTTTTTTTGTTTTGATTTTTTTTTCCCCTCCCCATGCACTTAATTGTCCCTGAAAGCAGAAGAGAGATTTTGTTTATCATTTTCCACCCTGATAGAAAGACAATCTGCTGTCACTGCCCAGGGGATTAGTGTCCCGAGATGGGATTATATTGTAGCCAAATAGGAATTGAATGGGGTGGATATGGAGTATCAAAAAGAGCAGTGACCCTTTTCCTGGGAAGCATTAGAGCAAGAGATCAGTCTGTGGTCATGACATACTCAAGCCTTGATGAGTTGCGCGTGGAGACCCCAACTGCAGTTCAAGTGGAAGAAATCTGTAGGAYGAGGGCCAGTGGAGTAAGAGGTGGGTGGGTGATCCCCTCGTCACTGTTGGCACAGGGCCCCTCCTCCATGGAAAGGGAAGTCTTTCCTCAATCTTGGGTCCTGACACTTCTTTACATACGAGCTTTGGAAACCTGTGTTGGCAACCCTTTTTGCTTCCCCTCCTCCCCAGGGTCACAGGAAAAAGACAGTTTGATGTGTGCACAAATTCCCTCTCCCTGGCAATGGGTCCGTCACATCCTAACCCTCACATGTCCGTCCCGATGAGTTGTGTGGGGCGGTAGGGTGGTTCCTGCTTGGCGAGGACATGTTGGGGGGTGAGGGGCTGGTGTCCACATCTCTGGCTTGCTTTGCCCAGAGGTGGCCTGGGTGATTAGACTGATGGCCTCCTGACGTCAGATGAGATCCGTTAAAAGGTATTTATCTCAGGCTTGGGCCAAAGCCGTGGGAGAGATTAAAAGAGATTGAGGCCAAGATAATCCCCTCGCAGCATCCCACTAAAGTGGCTGCCAAAAGGCATGCCACCAAATCTTTTGCCACCCCTGGCCCCTGTGCCCAGTTCTGTTTTCCCCATCCAGAGCCCCGTTTGCTGCCCAGAGAGGCTGTGGTGGCCCTGCCATTGGTTTTCCCTTTGCAGGCACTGTGTGGGTGGCATCATCCCTCTTTCCACCCTGCCCGGGACATGAGTGGCATGCTGTCCCCGAGAAAACAGGAATTCCTGTGGACTGTGAGGTACAGCAAGCCCTGCCCTGAAGGCTGATAATCCTAGCCTGTTCTGGCTAATCTTCACTTTATTAGTTTGTTGCTGATATAAACAGAGGGAGTCAAATCCGCCTGGGATAGTTTCTTTCCCTTCAGGAGCAGTGTGCTACTCTCTCTTTTCACCCCTCCCCATCCACCTGCTTTGCATTACGTCCCAATCCGATTTCCCCAAGTCTCTGGTGTCTGATTTAATTTGCCTGACGCTGCTCCTGGAATCAGCCCTCCCCCAACCCCTCCCGTCCACAGCCTTCCAGCTCCCCATGGGGAGATCAGTCCTGGGAGAGGCTGAGGAGCAGAGAGGGAGCAAGGGACTTGCTGGGTGGACGAACGGGACTGACTGGAGACTGCATAGGGACAAGAGGCTTCTGGGCGGTGAGGAGCCATTCTCAGCAAGGGAGGCAGGCCGTGAGGGTCCCATTCAGAGGGAACTGCAACCCATCTCGCTCTACAGATCCCGGTAAGTATGCTGCCTTGTGATGCCTGAGGTCACCTTGGTGAATCTGGCATTTGGGACCCTGAGTTTCTTGGAGTGATTCTGTGGGGAGTCTTTGTACAAGGGCTCATCTTGTCAGAGGATATGGGAGGGTAAGATCATGGTGGGGAAGTGGTTGGGGTTAGCACCAAGATGTCTTTTCAGTGATGAGGGGTTTTGCGCTGGGATGGGGTTACTCCTTGGTGGGTAAACCTCACCAATTTCCAGACTGGAGTGGGAGGGTGACACCTGCCCTGAGGGACCTGGCACTCACTGCCCGTACGCAGCCCTGCACGCCCAGTGCGCCCTGTGCACACCTCTTCGCAGCTGGCTGCTGTTCCGGACGGAGAAGGAGCCCTCAGAAAGCAAGGAGCACAGCAGGGTAATTTTACCCTGACCTTTGATCTCCATCACAGGAGAGAGGGATCATCTCTGTATCCGGCTCTGAAAGGAGCCCAGGGTCACCAGGGCAAGCCTGCGAAGCTAGTCAGGGATTACACAGGGACCCAGGGATGCTGCCTATTAATACTGAGTCCTTCTTGCACCTTTCCCTTTTCCATTCACAGCCCTCTCCCAAAATTCCACAGAGGAACCACTCCCTCCCTGGCATGGGGGAAGCTACACAGAGAATAGATAAAAAGGGAGTTCACCTCTGCTTTTTTTCCCCAGCTATCACTTGTGCCCTGATCCCCGCCAGGGAGTSATGCAGGTGACTTGGAGGGACAGCCCCTGTGGTGCAGGCTGGGCCCCCTCCATGGCATGATGCAAGGGATATGGCCACTGCCCTGAAAAGTCAGGGTGTGGCAGCAAAAGGCAGAAGATGGATGATTCCAGATCCCACTCCATCCCGCACCAGGGTAGTCATTTGATCTGCTATGAGCAGACACCCAAGGACTCAGGATGTGTTTGGTTGCCCACAGACAGGAGTGCTACAGCAGGAAATTTGTTGGAAAAGGCAGGACGGGAAAGAACTGTCATGTTGGAGAGCAGAAGAAATGAAATGTGATTTCAAAAGCCAAGAGCTGTGCACTGGATGAGCGCAGAGCTCAGAACAGGGCTTGCAGGAACCGATGGAGCTCAGGCTTTGTTTGTGCTGTGCTCCTCGGTGATGCTTGTAGGTGGCACAACCCTGGAACAGTGCTGGTGCCAAGGTTCTCCTGTGCTGAGGGTGGTGAATTGCTTTTCTCAAAAGTACCTAAGCACTTGGTTTCCTCTACTGCTTAGCATTCACCTGAAAGAGTCCTTACTTCCAGAAAGCACCAAGTGTGCACCATTTTGAAGCCTTTCCCATTAAAATCAGCCTGGGCAGCTGCCATGAGGAACTGTGAGCTGATCTTTAGATCCACAAGAAATGTGTATCCCTAAGGTCCTGCTGGTCAAGGCAGGAGCATGCCTTGGCCAAACTCCAAACTCCATTCCCCTTTCCTCTGTTCTTCCCCCATTTGGTTCCTCCCATTTCCTGCCCTAAATTTACATGACCATGATGAGCTGCTCTTTTGCACACCTGCCCTGGTCCTCCTGGGAGGCAGCTGCACTACACTGGGGACCAGGTAACTCACTCTCCACAAATTGCACTGGGATGTGACGGATGGAGGCGACAGGCAAAGATGGAGCTATTATTATCACTCATCTGTGGCTCCTTGTCCTTCTGAGGCTGAGAACAATTCCCAGCTTCATTTAGAGCGTTCCCTCAAAGGGATTTAAAGGTTCGGACAGAGTCCTGAGCTGCACCTTCTCTATATTTAGCCCTTTTTATCCGTCCTCGACATCCTGCCCCTGCCGTTTGATCTGCCTGCGGCTCCAAAAGCCCCTCATCTGGTTGTGCAGCTTTGCAGAGCAGCGAACTGGCATTCCCATGTTAGGGTCAGAGTTGAGAAACACCCGGAGAAGGGAAGAGAGTGGTGAAAAAGCAGGAGCAATGCAAGGAAACCTGGYGTCCGATGGGTAATGAGGAGGACATGTACAGCCAGCTTCACCTGGAGCAGAAATTGGAAGGAAGGGAGAACAAGGTTCCTGTCTCCATGCAGGTCTGGGTGGGCAAACGCAGAAGTCGACAAAGACAAATTAGGGCAGGTAGATGGACAATGATTTCAGATAGCCAAAGCTGTGGGAAATAACAGCCTGAAGAACTTGGGAACCAAACAGAGGAGGCTTAGAAGGAAATAATCAAAGTGAAGAAGTTACCTAGCAGGAAAAGGCAATCCAATTCTTAGGGTTGATGGATCAGTTTTAAGGAATGCTGGGAAAGAGCAAGGTGTGGGCCGCAATGGTAGGGCTGGTCTCCAAGRGTGGCTGGAAGTTCAGGTGTGCCACTTGGTGTCCAGAGCTCGATGGAGTCTTGCAGCCTGACTGTACCCTGAAACTGAGGGGCAAATGCCACAGGAAAAGGAGGATGTGCAGACTCTGACTGAAAGCTGCAAGGCCTTGCCCAGCCTCTCCCCACTGTCAGTCAGCTGAGAAGGTGGAGTGGGATACCAGCCCTTTTCTAAAGGAGGAGAAGTGCATGAAGGTGGGCTCTCATGGCTGGGGTCACTCAATAAGGTGCAGCTGTGCATTCTTGCTGGGAGGATGCCCCTCATCACTGCTCTGTCAGAACGAGAGAAGAAAAAGAATTGGAAGGGGCCCAGCTCAGGTGTTGGTCTGTTCCCATCCTTCAGTGTAGCTGAGGCTGGCAGCCTGGCTGTGGCATGTGCCTCTGGGCCCTGACAGTGCAGCCCTGGGCTCCCCTCCCACTCCCTCACTGTGTGCTGGGGCCAGCAGCCACGTCCAGCACATGGACAGGGAGCAGGGGAGAATCAGCAGTGCTGTGGCTCTGTCCAGCCTTGCAGGCAGCAGGCACAAGTCTCTTTCTGCAAAGTATATCCTGGAATAGACTCCTGTTGGGATAGCCTCCTAGGAACTAGGGGAAACCTGTATTTCCTTGTCTGTCCTACACTCAAAGCCATGCTGCAGGAATCATTGAACAAGCAAAACCACTGTGCCTGAGGGATCAAAGGAAAGCCATAGAGACGTTCAGGGGAGTGAATTAGTAACGGAAACTCAAAGAGCTCTATCAAGCAGCGAGCAAAGATGGGACTTGGGAGCTGTCTGGATGTGCTTGTCCACAGCAAGAGAGAGCTTGGCATGGAAAGACCCAAAGCCTCACTGGCCAGAGGAAATGAGGCCTTCAGGCAGCAGACCAGAGAGGGATGGAGGTGATGTGGCCCATAGGGTCTAAGAGAAATTCTGCAGATTCTACTGGAACATTTCTTGGCCTGGGAACAAAGCACTGTTCGAATGATGGACAACACCTGGAGTGCATCTGGACACTCACATCTATCCAGGAGAAATATTGAAGCTATTAAAGGCCACGTTTGTCTACAGAACTTCGAGATGCTAGAACCACTGGTGAAGTTTTAAGTGCACATAACAAGAGAGAGAAAATAAAACAGATGTTGTATAATGATACAGTACACCTGCACCTTGAATATGGAGTACAGCTCTGGTTCCCTGCTCTCCCTGCAGAACAAATCATCTCTACTCTGTAAACAACTGAAAAGAGTTCAGAGAACAACAAAAGTAATAGGATGAAACAGCTTACACGGGAGGAATGACTGCTCTGCAGTCTGGAAAAGGGATGGATATTACAAAGATGTATAAAATACCGAGTGATGCAGAGGTGAACAGTGACCAGTTATTTGCTGATTCTTCCAACTCAAAGTATAGGTACTGTCAAGGGGAACTAGTGCCATAGGGGAGCAATGGAAGCAGGAACTTCTTTGCACAGTCTGCCACCCAGCTGTGAGAGTCATGACTGTGGGCTACTGAGGATGCTAAACTTTGGTGTGGACACAAAAATTGTGTGGACAAATACATAGAAGAAAAGTCCATCAAGGACTTGCGTACAGTAATGCTGCTCTAGCTTTGGACATCAGTGAAATGCTGGAGCTGGGCAAGTAGGAGAAATGCCAATATCAGCTTATGTTATTCTTAGATCCTTCTCTAGGCATCCACATTTTTTTTATTTTTTTGTTTGCTTTTTATTTTTGATGGGAAACTAGAATGGAACCCTGACAGAGCACCTCAACAGTCCCACACATTTCCTTGGTGGTCAAAGAGTTGGTGGTTCCTGCCTGGTGATGCTTTGCCTAGGACAAACACTAGGAAGTAGCCACCGGACTCCACCCCTCAAGTTTCCTCCTACTGGAGCCGAAATGAACAGCTTGGCTGTGAACAGAGAGAAGCTGATGAAGAGGACCCAGGCCTTGCTAGGGCTTGGAATGGAGAGGTTATTAATGAGGGGACAAGTGTGGCCAGAACCTCAGCAAGAGGCTCTGGAGTTCTTCAGCTTCCCAGTGTGTACGTGTAAGCAGGGTCCAAGACCAAATGGACCTTTGACCAGGCCCAGTACAATCTTCCCAAATGTTAAGGGCTGTGGCCAGATTCAGCACGACATTACCAAGCATTCAGCCAAGAAATGTTCACTAATCCTTTTTCAGAGATACCTGCATTTGCGTACCTGAGCAGTCACACTAGTGCCCTACCTGACTCACACCTCTCTCCTTTGATTTGTCTCCCCAGAATCAAGGCTGCCCCTCGTGGAGGAGCCACCCCTAGGTCAGAAAGATGGGGGAAATGGAACAGATGAAGCAGGAGGCTGAGCAGCTGAAGAAGCAGATTGCGGTAATGCTGGCAACACTCATGAAACTGCTGAGAGAGTGTCTACCCCTCCACTGCATGCCCAAACTTTCCTCCTCAGCCACAAGTTGGAGTTGGGCTTTTTCCATCTACATACTTGGAGCCTTCTCCAGTTCTCCACAACCCTTTAAACACTAACAGAGATCTTCATAGCATGGTGGAGGGAGGAGTAGGAGGGGAAGGGGGAGAAGTGGGGACAGGGGTCCCAAGAGTGTAGTGAATCCCCAGGTTCTCCTCTGTCTGTGAGACAGCTGGTGTTCTGTCTGGTGGGAGGATCCCTGGACAGGTTGTAGCATGGGGAACTGGATGCTGTGCAGCTTTTGGCTCACCCTCCTGACACCTGACTGGTGTTGAGGTGCCCTAAGCACAGACCAGGATCCCCCTGGGTTGGCCACAATCCAAACACAGCAAAGCCACATTTCCTGCTTCTGGTAGGTCCCTGGTTATGCCCCCAAATTTCACTTGCCATTGCCTTCATTCTATGTTTTTAATTTGTCTCATCTGCTCTTGTCTCTTCTCCAGGATGCCCGGAAAGCCTGTGCAGACACAACGCTTGCTCAGGTAAGGGACAGGGCTGGCTGGGCAGGTGACGGTGTAGGCTCTGCTAACACCACTCTGAGGGGGCTTCTCTCCAGTTGGGAAGCAGGGGTAGGAGGCAGAGATGTGGAAAGCAGTAAAGCTCCTGATAGAATTAATCTTGGACTTTCTCTCCCACCACTCTTCCTTCAGATTGTGTCTGGAGTGGAGGTTGTTGGACGCATCCAGATGAGGACCCGAAGGACCCTGCGGGGACACCTGGCCAAGATCTACGCCTTGCACTGGTCCACAGACTCCAAGTGAGAGCGCTGCTGCTGATCTGCTGCATGCAGGGATGCACATGGGTGTGACAGGCAGGAAGGCTCTGATGGCAAGAGAGCTACTAACATGATCTTGTTCCTTTCTCACAGACTTATGGTCAGTGCCTCACAAGATGGGAAACTGATTGTGTGGGACACATACACAACTAACAAGGTAGGAGTCAGGTGGCTGCAAACCGAGATGCTAGAGTGGGTCCTCTTGGAGCTGGTGTCCTTGACTTGTTCTCTCTACTGCCAAGAGTCCTGACACGGTTTCCCGTCCTGACACGGTTTCCTGTCCTCCCAGGTTCATGCCATCCCTTTGCGTTCTTCCTGGGTCATGACCTGTGCCTATGCCCCCTCTGGCAATTTTGTGGCCTGTGGGGGCCTTGACAATGTGTGCTCCATCTACAGCCTCAAGTCTCGTGAAGGCAACGTCAAAGTGAGCAGGGAGCTCTCAGCCCATACAGGTGTGTGCACTGCCTGCCTGCAACTACGTGCCCCTGCTTCCAAATTTCACCTTTCTATCCCTGCCCCTTTTCTCATATTTGCTTGTTCCCACTTCCCAGGATACCTCTCCTGCTGCCGATTTCTTGATGACAACAGTATTGTGACTAGCTCTGGAGATACCACATGGTGAGTGCTATCTCCTGCATCCTAATGACACGACCTCTGGCTCTTAGCACATCAACAAGTGCAGTCCTTTTGCTCTGCAGCAGTCCACTATCTAAGGAAGATATGCTCCTACATGGGGAGGCCACATGGACCACCTTAGGAAGACAAATCCATTCTTCCTACCTTGGCAGAACAGGTGCTCCTTCTCCCAGTTAAGGCCAGGTCAAGTAGTAGGAACCACATCATCAGTTCTCACAAAGCAGTGTCATTTATACCAGGACAGAAAGTATTTTAAATTTGTGTGGAGTCCACATACCTGCTCAACAGAAAACATTTCAAATTTATGTGGTTCTCCACTTCTCAAGTCTTGGCTGCTGTGCAAGGGACACCTGCAGAGCTAGAGCCTGGATCCGTTGATTCCTGGTTCTCAGGGCTTGCGRTGCTGTGATTCTCAGCAGTGCTGAGTCTTTATTCAGCCCATCCCAACACCTGCTTTGGAAGAATCTCTTGACCAAGGACAAGTCAGGATGTGGCATTTCCATCAGAGATCGTGGTTACACAGGGCTTGTGTTCACCTGGCTGTGGCATGGGATCCCACTGAACAAGGGTTGTACATCTTAGAAGCATGGACACGGCAGACCTTTTTCAGCTATTTTTCAGCTATGTTTGCTATTTTTTGCAGTCTGTGTCCCTCTTACCTCCTCTCGGTATTCCCTTCAACTGTTGCACTTATGGAAATATGCCAAACCTCACACACCCCCAGCCTTAGTCTAACTCTGCTTTGGCAAAGGGATTGCCAGAAATAGCTGTGAAGATATCTCCTGTTGTATACAGCTGACTCCAGGGATGCTCTCACCTGTTTTCCCATGCTGTAGCCATGGATTCCCTCCTTTTATTTGTGAGTGGGACAGATTTTCAGCCCAGCTGTAGGTCTGTTCTGCCTGGGTTGGCTCTGAGACATTCTCTCCTCCTCTCCTGCAGCGCGCTCTGGGACATCGAGACAGGGCAGCAGAAGACTGTGTTCCTGGGTCATACTGGAGACTGTATGAGCTTGGCCGTCTCCCCAGACTTCAAACTGTTCATCTCTGGGGCTTGTGATGCTACTGCCAAACTGTGGGACGTGCGGGAGGGCTCCTGCCGTCAGACCTTCTCAGGACATGAGTCTGACATCAATGCCATCTCCGTACGTATGCTGTGTGCACAGTGGTGGGGAGGCATGGAAAACAGAGGGTGGACCAGCTCCAAAACAGTCTTGGGACAGGGTTGAAAGCTGTCACAGTCATGTGAGTAACAAGGGTCTCAGACCGTAGCCCCACGATCCAGCCTGAAGCAGGGAGAGCCCAAGTTCCCTGAAGTTTGGAGGCTGGCCCTTCCCAGGCACCGAAGAATCTAAGTCTTGTACAAGCAGCATGCCATGGTCTGTGGAGCTCAGCACCCTAACACGTGTTGGGAAGTGTGGTTCAGGCATGCTCCAGCAGCCCTGGCACAAGACACAAGTGAGGCAGCAGGAATACCTAACTCAGCTGAAGTTAGCTCCAGACAGAAGAGATGGGGACTTGGGATCACAGGGAGATCTTCTGAAGATTAAATTTTCATGGGAGGCAGCACAGACATTGGGAGGAAGCATCCCCTTCAGCGTCCTAGAGATGGTAGGACAAGAAAGATGCCAGACTAATCCTTGTAGGTAACCAAATGAGCCTGCCAGCTTCCTGCAGTCTGCTGCTTGAACCACCCTCCACTGACTTCAGTTAGTAAAACCTTTCTCACTCGTCCCATGGCTACCTTGCCAGCCACATAGGTTTTTGCCCTACCTGCTCCTGAGGAGCCCTTTTTCGGCTCCTTGGAGCAAGGCCACAGAAAAGGAGTGGGTATGAGGAGGCTGGGATACGAGGATCAGGCAGAGGAAGGATCTTGTAGCTCTGAACCATGCCAGACCTCAGCTGGGGGTTAATGCGTGGACACTTGTCAAGCCCCAACTTAACAACTGGGGTTTTATAATCCTTCCTCAAACACTGAGATGTCTTGCAATAGGTCTAGCCCCTAGGCCATTTGTTTTCTTGGGATGGAAAGGGTTTATTAGACCTTAAGAGAAGCATCAGTCTTCCCCTTCAGCTGACACAATCGCAGCTGTCACGATCCTGTGTCTGGTCCCACCCGGTTTTCCTACCACTGTGTCTTCCTGGTGGTTAGCAGGGAGAGGAAGTGTTGAGGAATTCTGTCAGGATCTGAGGAAAACCTCATTAAAATGTGGTGTGTGCCCTCCCCAGTTCTTCCCGAACGGCGAAGCCATCTGCACTGGCTCTGACGATGCCACCTGCCGCCTCTTCGACCTGCGGGCGGACCAGGAGCTCATCGTGTACTCCCACGAGAGCATCATCTGCGGGATCACCTCAGTTGCCCTCTCCCGCAGCGGGCGGCTCTTGCTTGCTGGCTATGATGACTTCAACTGCAACATCTGGGACTCCCTGAAAGGAGAGCGTGTGGGTGAGTGGCTTCTGGAGGTCCCTCCTTCATTCCCTGCAAGGTCTTCTGTCCCTAGGCAAGGAAAAGGCACTTAATTTTTCTAAAAGGAGCACACCTTGCACTGACTGAAACCCACCAAAGCTCCCTTGCATTTGGGGAGCTCACCATAACTAGTACAACTCTCATTGGTGTAAAAGAGCTGTTGTATTTAATGTTAAGGAAGTCAAGCCTTTAAATAACATAGTTGCAAGGAGGACTGGAAGGTTCCTATTAGCTAAAACTGTTCACAACAACCAGAATTTCCTACTTTCTCCCAGCCTCTGTCATTTGCCAGTTCCAGGTACTCACAGTGCCACTTGGTGGCCAGGCACCAAGCCAAGCACGTACCTGGGCTTCCGTCCAACATCTTTGAATACTCTGTGATGCTCATACACAGAGTACACCTCCTTTTTCTTTCAAATGTGGCCCCTATGCTCTGAAAATTTATGAAACACAGTCCACCAACAGCATTGCTGTTTCTCAGCCTTATCAAAGATGCTGCCCTATCTTAGCCCTACCATTACTCCAGGGTGAAAGCACTTGTATGAGGATTCACCTGGCCATACCTTCCCAGGAACACTGGTCTTTGGTCAGTCCCGTGGGTGGTGGCTGCACACCATCACACAAGTTCTTCTGCATGTTTGCTSCTATTAGCCATGTACTGATTGTAACAGGTTGTGCAGGAACAGACAGGACAATACACAGGGTGTAGGTACAGCCTGCAGCGTGTCCTCAGTGGGGTCAACCCCAGCATCTCGCCCAGCCATCGCTTCACTCCCTGACCTCTCTTCTTTCCCACCACAGGAATCCTTTCTGGTCATGACAACAGAGTGAGCTGCCTGGGGGTGACAGCGGATGGCATGGCTGTTGCCACTGGCTCCTGGGACAGCTTCCTCAAGATTTGGAACTGAGGACAGCAGCAGAGAGGGGAAGAGCAGCAGAAGCACGGCCCACAGCCAGAGCCCATGCAAACAGCATCATCAGATGAGCGCAACAGAAACGCCTACCTACCACTCCCGCTTGTCTCTAGACACAGGTCACTTGTAGGAGTCTCCCAGAGTGAAAGGGAAAGGAGAGGTTGGGGAGGAGAAGCAGGGGGAGCTGGGGAGCAGGAGCAAACACACTGGCCCTTCTCTCCACCTCTAAACAGCCCCAGCAGTTTCCAGCCTTGTGCAGGCTTCAAGACCTGCAAAACACTGTTCTCTACGTCTCAGGACTTTACAGTATGATTCAGAGACCCTGCACCTTCCTTCAAACACCTCTACCCATGCTGAAGCCCATCCTCCTCTTTCAGAGGACCCCTCATCCAACACCCACCCCAGGCTAAGCTCTCTCCCTGATTTAACTCAGCCTAGCTTCTCTGTGCAGCTGTCCTATATCCCTGCAGACAGCCCCAGAGACACACTGGGTTTGAAATTTCTATGGCACCACCTCACACAAAAAGCTAGTGTAAATTTGGCTTGTTTCCATTGGGGAAGACTTAGCTCAAGTCTTATCTATGCATAAATGGGGGAAAGGTAGCCTTCAGACCTGCCAGAATACCGGGGAATATTATTCTTAGTTCAAGTCTTATCTATGCATAAATGGCAGAAAGGTAGCCCTCAGACCTGCCAGAATATCAGGGAATATTATATTTATTCTTATTTATTGTCTGCTTCTTGCTGTTCCTTCCCTCTTTGCCTCACTCCTGCATTGTGTGGTGACCCTATCTAACCCATAGCAATCAGCCCATGTTTTCAAGTCTGTTTAGATCTTCATAGCCCAGGCAAATAAAGAAAGCTCACAGAAGCATTGCAGGCTGTGTTCTTTCCAGCATTGCAATGAGCTACTGCAAACATATCTCCTTTCCTGTGAATATTGCCTGCTGATCCCATCCAGACAACAGCGCATCCACAGACCTTGCTTCAGCTCACAGGCCCCAGGGGCGTGTTCCTCACATGTTTTAGTTGAGAAGAGGCTGGAGTTGGGATAGCGAGCTGAAAATGCATCCCTGCAGGCCTTGGATATTTTAGCTCAGTTACAGGACACAGCCATTTCATTTAGCCCCTATTCCACTTGTTGGCTCATAGCAACATCCTGGGGTTCCCAAAGCTCTGCTAGGGAGAGCTGGAGATCAACAAGGTTTAGTAACTTATCAACAGCAGGTCAGTACTAATGCGCAATACTGTCTCGTTATTTTGGATCTCGCCCTCATGACAGACCCATGCAATAGGCTACAGGCCTTTGCATATCTCAGTTTCAGGTCAGTGTAGGAGTAGTACAACTCCAGAAGTGACACTTGATATACATCAGGCTCCTGCACAGAGCTGCAGCTTTCCAGCCCATGCTGCAGTACCTGGGTTCAACGCCATACCCTTCACCATGCTACAGACAGGGGACAGAGCATGTTTAAGGCTAATGGAATGCTGAACTATTTGTTCCTGATCCCTTGTCTGAAAGAAAATATTGTACTGAGCAAACAGGGGACTCCTGCTGTCCTACCAGGACATACAGTCAGCAAAGGTCAAACACACATTTATTCGCTACAGATAAAACTCCACAGCTGATATACAATAGAAGAGACAAAGTCTGTTCTGTACATGAGACATGACAAGCTAGGAAGGGGAGAGAGCGATCTTTCCCCGGCAGGGATAGGTGAGAAATGTAACCACTGCTCTGGAGCTTCAGTCTATTGCAGGATCTCTCCCTGCTAGAAAATTGTCAAAACACGGGATCAAATTACAGCAAGATCCTGAAAAAGGAAACCTCTAGTTCTCCACAAAAGGACACTGTTGATTCTCTTTGTTCAAGTCACTCCAAGCACAGTTTCCAGATTTAAGGCTCCTGCTGGGATCCACTGTCACTTCCTTCTTCTCCCCAAGGTTCTCTCCCAACACATGCCTCTTGCCCTAGAGAAATAAAAAACCCAGACACAAAGTGTAAAACACAAGTTAATTGAGGGTTAGGTAATTCTCAGTGGAACACGTAGCCTATTTTCAGGCCATTCACCTTGGGCTCTCTTGTGACCATGTACAAGAGTGATGGGACTTTTTTCTACAGTCTAAAGAGAAAGAATGCACTGAAATGGGCAATATTATGGTAAGGCCAAAGACAGACATTGAACAAGACTTGAAGGCGTCTAAGAACAGGACTGATCCACAGAAAAGTATTTATGAAGTCACTAGGCTCTACAGGCATAGGAGGCCCCAGTTTGAAACAGTTCCAAGTTTACAGAAATTGAAAGATGTGGGGTTTTTTCTAGCTCAATCTCCCTCCCTCAGTGTGACCCATGAAGCTTTACCTGGCGAGGGGCAGGAGCACTGGGAGAATTATCATCTCGTAGAACACTGAGGGGAGAGCGTCCAGTTCCTCCAGTTGCTGCCATGAATTTGTTGTTGGGCTTGTGTCTTACAGGCTTGCTCACTAGTTGACAGAAGGAAACACATCAGTGCATCACAACATGGCAAGAAGGTCCTGGATTTTAAATGCCTCTTGGCCTTTATGATCCAGCTTGCTTGTCTGTGGAGCAGAGACTTACCTGAGGGCTTCAAGGCAAAAGGATCACAAAAAGGTTGATGTTGGCAGGGAACTCTAGAGGACCTGCTCCAACAGGATCACCTAGAACCCATTGCCCAGGACCATGTCCGGGTGTCTCTTGAGTATCTCAAAGAATAGAGATTCTGCAACCTCTCTGAGCAACCTGCTTCAGTGCTCGGTCACTCCCACAATGGAAAAAAAATTGTTTCCTCATGTTCAGGAGCTTCCTGGGTTCCATTTTGTCCCCATCACCAGGCACCACTGAAAAGAGCGGGGCTCTGCCTTCAGGTATTTACACCTGTTAATAAGATACCCCCTGAGCCTTTTCCTCTCCCAGATGAACAGTCCCAGCCCTCAGCCTCTCCTTCTAGGAGAGATGCTCAGCACAGAGCTTTCTGAAGCACTGTCTGTATCAAAGACTCTCAGCAACACTCAGCCAGACCACAGAGATGTGCTTTCCATCCTTGCTTCCTAGCTCTTCCCAAGGAGAAATTGAAAGGTCTCTCTGAACAGGACCCCACAGTCACAAACCTATCTCAGAAAGTGGAAGAGTTGTCATATACCTCGTGATTTTGCCTACAGGCGGAAAACAATTTCTCAACTCCCGATAGAAATCAGTTCGATAACACAACAGTTCCCAAAGGGGTCTTCCGGCTGCAGAGCCCCCAGGCCAGGCTGCCCCGGGTGGTGAGACACAGCCGAACTGTGGGACAGGGACAAGGTCTCTGTCAGGAAGCAACCCTGGAGAAGGCACCCGAACCAGAGGGTGTCGCGAGCCCAGACTTGCTCACGCCCCGGCCCGCGCAGCTCTGCGGGCACACGGAGCCCCGTCCCCCCCGCGCCGAGCACTTACCCGAGGAGCAGCCGTGCCCAGCAGGGCGGGCGGGCCGGGTCGGGGCCGTGCTGGGAGAGGGCGGCCTCTCCGCCTGTCCGCCCGCGGGCGGGGAGCTCCGCCGGGCCGGCTCCTCGGCGGGGCCGGCCGCTCCCGGCGGCGCCGGCTCCTGGGGCACGGCCTCGGCCCCGAAGGCCTCGCTGAGCTGCTTTACCAGGCGGTCCACGCTGTCTGCCGGGGACGGAGGGGGACGGGGTGAGCCTCCGGGCCTGGCAGCACCCCATCCCACCGGCCCTCGCCCCCACGACGGCCACACTCACCACTCGACACGGCTCTCATGGGCGTACGGGAGATGCCGGGCGTTGGCGAGCGCGGGTCCCGCTCCTGGTCGGTGCCCGCCGGCGGCTCGGCGGGGCTGGGCTGCGGGCTGCCCGCCGGGGAGCTCACCACCTGCGGAGAGGGCAGCCGTGGGGGCGGCGGGCCGCGGCCGCTCAGAGGGGAGCAGCGGCAGCGGGAGGGCGCCTACCTCGATAGGGGTGCGCAGGATGCCGGCGGTAGGGGAGCGGGGGTCGCTGACATGCGCCAGGTGCTTGTTACGGGGCGCGGCCGGGGTGGCGGGGGCGCTGCCGGAGGCCCCCATGGCGGCGGTGGCCGCACTACGCCCCTGGCCCGCTGGACGCGCAGTTCGAATCTCCCGCGCGCCAGGCGGTGCCGACGCCCATTGGTCGCCCTGAGGGGGCGGGGCTCGCTGTACCACGCCCATCTCCCCTCCCCGCCAGCCCGCCGGCTCCGCAGTCCCCGCCCGTCACGTCCCTCTTCGCCCCGTTGTCAATCTTTAGGGACAGACCCGCCCCCTTGCCCCGATGTACGTTGCTATTGGTCAAAAAGTCAGGCACCGCCTCCTGGGATGGCCAAAGGGCGGCTGCGATTGGGCGAGCCGGAGGGTCGGCACCGCGAGCGCGGCCCTCAGCCTCGCTAACGATTGGCTGGAACCCGCCTGACCGCCCTGGGTTGCGATTGGGCGGGGCGGGGCTGTGGGCGGTGCCGCGGTGAGCCGCTGTCATGGCGGAGCTGAGCGAGGCGCTGCTGTCGGTGTTGCCGTCCATCCGGGTGCCCAAGGCTGGCGACCGCGTCCACAAGGACGAGTGCGCCTTCTCCTTCGACACGCCGGTAAGCGCGCTCCGCCGCCGGCCCGCCCGCCCGCCCGGGCTGCTCCCGCCGCGGCCGGCTCCCACCCCGGCCGGCTCCCACCCCGCCGCCCGCCGGGGCGCCGCCCGCGCGGGGCCTCACGGGATTTGTGGTTCCTCGGCGGCCCCGGCGGCCGCTCCCGGGCGGCGCGCGGGGCCTTCGCGGACTACAGCGCCCGGCGTGCCCTGCGGCGCGCCCCGCCCGCCTGCGGCGTGCTGGGGGCTGTAGTTCTGGGGTMGAGGCGGGCGTGGGCAGGGCGCTCGCCCCGATCAGCGGCGGCCCGGCCCGCCCGGCAGCCCCCTGGAGAGCGGGTGCCCCCGGCCCGAACCCTCCGCCGCGGGGGTTCCCCAGGACTTGCAGTCCAACGGGGGCCGGGGGATCAGGGCGCATCCCGGGCCCGCCCTCGGCGGCGGGGGGCGGGCCGGGGGTCCCGCCCTGCCCGGGTGTGAGCCTCCTTGCCGGCCTCGCCGCGCGGCGTGGCCCGGCAGGCGAGGGGCGAGGCGGTGCTGTGTCATTAAGATGGCAGTGGTCCCTTCTCCAGCCGTTTCCACCCCGGCGGCATCCCTGCGCTTCCTGCGCTACCCCTGCCCGGCCTAAGTGGACCTGGGGAGGTGAAGGCGGCAGGAGGGCGAGGTCCCCCCTTGGGTTTCTCCGCGGGCGCCCGTCCGGGCTGAGCCCCAGCCCACCAGAAATGGGCTGCAGCTGGAAAATACGGGTCCTTCGAGGAAGCGGCACATGGCATCCTGGCCCTCTTTCCGTCCCCGAGCTCCACAGTGGTGCCTGACCATGCACTGCTCGCTCTGACTCTGTCTCAGCCGCTTCTGAGAGCTTCTTAGTGGTTTCCCTCCTTTCCAGCCTCTGCATTTGGGTCTCGTGCCCCTTCAGTTTGGAAAGGGTATCCCTGCTGAGTGAGCATGGTGTTTCCCAGCTGCCGGTGGGATGGTGGGGGCACATTCTGTATCCGTTTCTGAGCTGCTCACAAGCTTTTGAACGCAATAACAAAAGTAAACAGTGGTGTGTTAACCTTCCTCACACTATAGCTTGGCAGCATTCCCTATGGCACTGGAGCCATGCTTTTAGACAGGGTGCCACAGTTTTGCTCGTAATGATTGTACCATGCTCTAGACTTGTGAACTGTTCCTACTAAGGGCCTTTTACAAGATAATCTCCTGTGGAAGCTCAAGCTTTTCCTGATTTGGTAGCATCCTGCCATAAATGAACAAGCAAATAGCTTTTTTACTACATCATCATGACAGGAGTACCTGTTCTTCTGGGGCAGCCAGGCTGGGGCTTGCCATCCTATTTCTTACTAGCTCCTAATGGCTGGTATGTAGGAATGAGCTGTTGCCATCATTTAATGAATAATGACTAGTCTTCCATGCCTATCCCAGCAGATGGAATGGCATTCTTTACCACCTTCCTTCAGTTTTGTTCCTCCTTCCTTCCAGGAGTCAGATGGCGGCTTGTATATCTGCATGAACACATTCCTGGGTTTTGGGAAGCAGTATGTGGAAAAGCACTATCAGAAAACAGGCCAGCGGGTCTACCTGCACCTCAAAAGAACACGTAAACCGGTAAAAAATAAAAATAAAAATACATAAGCTCAAATTGATTCTGAAATGGGGAGCTGGGCTGTCTCTCTGTATTTGATCAGATACAGAGTTTTCTCTCCTCCCATACAACTGATGTTTTTCCTGGTGAATTGAGGGACACCAGTGCTTCGGCTGTGCTTATGTGGAATTGTTGTATGGATTGCCCATGCTATTTCTGCCCAGTTTCCATCTGTTTTCAGAGTAGCTTGATTTCAATCCTTAAAGTTTGCCACAGTGTGCCTGTCCCCCTAACTCCTATTTTGTTATTTCTTCTCAATGCCATAGAAGGAAGAAGACACCAACTCCAGTGCTGGGGACCCCCCGAGGAAGAAACCAACTCGCTTGGCTATTGGTAAGGAAGCACCTGTGTACTCTTTGGTTCATGTTGTTTTGAGCCAGTCCTCTAGAGCTGCCTGGCTCATCTCTTTTGCCTTTACTCTTTTGGGCTAGTATCCCTGGCCAAGTTCAGACTTCGTGTTTTCCTGTGTGTCTCGGGTCAGCAGTTTCTGTAGTTGTGTTCCATGTCCAAAGTTGCCTCTTGTTTTCCGTGTATAAATATGTTKTGTATCCTCTGCCATGGCTCTGCATGCCTGGCTCAGCTTGGTGTGGGGATAACCAGAGTGGGACTGTTGCTCAAACACAATGTGCCCAGTGTGGGGCTGAAGTAAGTTTGAGAAAACATAGAATTCTATGAGAAAAGTAAGTTTGAAGCTTCTGACAGATAAACTATTGTTTAAACTTTTCAGGTATTGAACCAGTGTTATTGATATAGATGGGGAAGAAATTAATAGGAAATGCTGCATTAACATTTTTGGCTCAATAGGTCTTATAAGGCTGATACTGGAGGAAATACATGTGAACATTAAAATACTAAAAATATTTAAAATCATCCTTTTTTGGAAGAACAGGGCTGGTGTTCCATTACTGTCTTTCACTGACTGAAAAGGCTGTCATGGCAATCAATGGAGATGCTGCTTATTTGGAGCAGTCTCGGCTGGTGATTTCTGGGCCATTATGGAGACGCATAAAGCAAAGGACAGGAACATTTGTAGCAGTAACAGGTTCTTGGCTTGCTGGAAGCTGACCACTAGAGGGAAATCCAGAACCTGGATCGTGAACATCTTGGTTTTGGCTCACTTTTACCCTGGTGTAGAAGCCTGGTGAGTCCACTGCTGCCACAGCACAAACACCACTATTAAGATGGTCAGCTGCTCCCTGTTTTGCTGGGGAGCTGAATGGGGTCTCAGATATCACTTCTAGCAAAACTGAGACTGGAATCTATGTTTTTTCAGATAACCAGTGCTTTTAATTTTTATGATTATGCTGCTTTGGGAGAGATGAGGCCCTGTCCGCCTTAGGAGTTATTTCTGCATCCTGAATTCTACAAAAGTCTTGCAACAAGTGGTGTCATTGGCAAGTATCTGCCTGTGATAACAGCTTAGTGGAATGAATGAAGCAGGAGAGAGAGAATAAAAGAAAGTATTAGCCCTGTGAGACAATGGTTTTAAATTCAGGAGAAGGGTTTTTTTAATCTTTATTTTAGCTGAACTGTTGTGATTTAGCTGATCCTGACATGGGAGATTTTTTTTAAGCACTAGAAATATTTGGGAGCAAAATGTCATTGGCTGCAAAACATAGCCCTTGATCTCTCTGTACCTCACTTTCCCCTTTCTGTGGGGAAGAAAACATCTACAGTGTTTGCCTGCTGCATGTTGGTTGATTGACTTTAGTAGTGTGTAGTGCTTAGATACCACCATGGGAAGGGCACTGTACCTCGGGGCAAGCTGATAGCTATAGACCCTCTTCCTCATCTCGGGCCTCAGAAGGTTCACATAACTACCTGAGCATACCTCAGCAGTCTGGTTCGGTTTGTTTAGGGTTCAGGAATTGTGTAATGCCCTGGGGGGATTGTGTATTGCTTTACTCTATGAAGTGGTGACAGGAAATCTCTCTGGGCTGTGCTGAAGAGGCACAGAAGAGGATTATCTAGGTATGTTGTTGCATGATGCTGGTGACTCTTTTCTAATGTCGCTGTATTCGTACATAGCAGTTGGTGCATAGTGTAAAAATTGTAGGTATCTGAGGAGAGAGTTGCAGGAGGTATCATGGGACTGGGTATTTTTGACAATAATGTTCTAAGGAAATGCAGTAGTGGTTATCAGAACTGTATTGCACACAGGATTCTTGAGGCAGAAGCGCTGAACAGCAAAAGCTTTTATTCCCTTCAGAGATTTCTTGCAGCCGCAGATGGTCAGAGATTTGTTGCAGAGATTATTGCAGTCACAGCATGCAGTTTTTCCAGAAATAAAGGAAATTCAGTTTAAAAAACCAGGGGGTTTAGGCTTTTGCCTGTGTGTGTCTTTTGCCTGTTTCCTTCTGGGATGTAGGGTGTGAATGCCTGGAGAACAGGGAAGGGCAAGGTTTTCCCCTGAGTACCTAAATAGTTCAGAAACTGTTCCCTGCTGGAGATGGGGGAATCTGCAGAAACTGCAGGTGTTTTAGGTGAGCATCCATGATGACTCTTGACAACTGGCAAATAACCTTTTATTTATGGATCTCCCATTTCTGCAGCAACTTCTGGAAAGCACAGCTAGGTGGGCATGGAAACTACTAGCACTATATTTTTAATGCAATTCTGAATGTTCTAGTTCCAAAGGAGCTCCTGCTTTTTGCTTCAGTGCAGGACTCTAAACTATCCTTTCTGGAAAAGGCAAGAAAGAGAGGCAGGCTTCTAAAGATGCTGGTAGACCTGACCTTTGCATTGGGTTACGAGGTGATCTCTTCATGCACGTCTCCATTCATTGTCTTGAGTATTCTGGTGAAGGATGAACACCAGTGCTTTATCTTGGCTCTGTCTTGGCAAGTGTCTCTCTAGAGCAGGTTTGGTTTTCTTCCTGGTTGTAGTCAGGGTCTGGAGATTGTTTTTAAGCTTCTGTAAAAAGAGCTGGAAAAAATAAACTTACTGTCACTAGGGTTATAATTGTTCTTCTGAAGTCCACCTGCCAGCAGAAACTTTGAGATCCAGAAGTGGAAGAAAGATTGTGGATCACTGATTTAGAGCTTTGTCTTAGTCATGGTGCCTTATTTCATGTAAGCTCTGGGCAAAGAAGCTTTGCAAGCTCTTTGGCTTTACCTGTTACCACAGTGTTTTTTTCTTCTTGTAGGTGTAGAAGGTGGATTTGACATCACAGAAGAAAAGTTTGAATATGATGAAGATGTAAAAATAGTAATTTTCCCAGACCATTTGGATATTCCTCGTGATGGGCTGGAGGGACTACCAGACATGGTCAGAGACAGGGTATGTTTGGGTGAAGGGCTGTGTTTACTATTGATGAGGAAATGCACTGTTACAGAGAAGGAAACACTGCCATATAAAAGGGATCCTGCAGAGCTGCTGTGAAGTCTCAGCTGGCAGTAAGCAGGATTGTTCTTCACTTACACAGTGCTATATATTACAGGGTCCTGGCGTGTGTGTGACTGAGGTTCCCAAATGCTGCCCTAGCTCAACTGACCTGCCTAAATGTGGAGTGCTGTGGCTCTGGAAGCTTCTTTCCTTGTGCCCTTCATGTTTTTTCCTGCTGTCCTAATTCTAGATTGCCAGTGCGATTGAGGCCATCCTGACAGCAGATTCAGCCTCACGGAAGCAGGAGGTGCAGGCTTGGGATGGGGAGGTCCGACGTGTTTCCAAACACGCTTTTTCCCTGCACCAGCTTCAGAACGATGTCCGCATCCCGCCGTGGTGAGCATAGTACTGAAACTACCTGTGTCCCTCTGTGTCCCAGGCCCGCCCTTCTTCTCCTGTGCTGGCCTGCAGCAGCAGATGAGACTTCTTTTGTGAGTCTCTGACTGTGCCTTGTCATAGTAAATTCGGGGAGACGGCACACGAAGGTATTTCAGGATGCTCAGTGTTCTCAAGTAAAGGAAGAATGACATCATTTATACTACGGATACGGCGGTGGGCAGTAATGGAGAGGGCTTGGGAGGCAGAACCCAGAGGTTCTCACTCTAATCTTTTTCTCTGTTCCTTGTCAATAGTGGCTGGAAGTGCAGCAAGTGTGACATGAAGGAGAACCTGTGGCTGAACATGACCGACGGAGCCATCCTCTGTGGTCGCCGCTACTTTGATGGCAGTGGTGGCAACAATCACGCAGTTGAGCACTACCGAGAAACTGGCTACCCGCTGGCTGTGAAACTGGGAACAATTACTCCTGATGGTGCTGGTGAGAAGGGGATCCTCCCAGGGTTAGGGATGCGAGGCACTACTCAGGCTGATGTGGGTCTCATCCAGGTATCAGGCTGATGCTGGCCATCTTGTGATCTGGAATGTGCAGTGTCATCCTACTGTGAACTTTTCCACTCTGATCTGCTGCTTGTGTGAGGCAAAGAATGAGCTGATAAAACCTTGCCTTCCTCCGCCCCTCCCTTGTAGTTGGAAGGTTTTAGAATAGTTATCCAGGTTGCCATCCCATATGGTGGGATGTTTATAAAAGAATTTTGTGTCCAAATCCTGAGTGGAGAGTATATGGCACAGTAACCCGTTTTCCTCACTCCAGCCATAAGTGTACCTCTGTACCCTGACCAGGTTTGTCTTGTCACGTCTTTTGGAGGAATCTCAATATTCTGGCTGTCACTTTACTCTGCTGAGAAAGGACAGAAACCCCAACTGCTCAGTTTGTCAAAACTCCCAATTCTGAGCACTCTGTTCTCTTCATCCAGCTGTGAATTTGAGATCACAGGCCATTATAAGTTTCTCTTTTTTCTCTGTTTTTTTGCATAGATGTCTACTCCTATGATGAGGATGACATGGTGTTGGATCCCAACCTGGCAGAACACCTGGCACACTTTGGGATTGACATGCTCAAGATGCAGAAGGTGAGGAGGAAGTGGTGTCTTCCATAGGCCCAGAGGGAGAGAGAAGCAACTCTGAGGTGTCTTAGCTGGATTCCAATTTTCTGTGGCTATGCAGAACCATTCCAGGTCAAGAAACCCTGGGCTTTTTTGTCACACAGAGAGTTGTCTCCTCTGCCTCTCTTCTTTGATTGCCTTTTTTGCCTTTCTTTCATGTCCTTCAGGTTTATTTCCTTGGGGTTATGTGTTGGTATTGTGGGCAGGGAGGCTCCCAGGTGCTGAGCTTTGTTCCCTAGATTCAGTGTTAGTGTGTGATTTCCATGCCTCTTTACAGGGAATGGTTCAGATTTCTCCCATGTTTCTTATCCTTCCTCTTTGTGTGCCAGGTATTCACACATGGAAACAATTCTTATCTCTTCCTCCTATTCTAATAGAATAAAACAGAATGGATTTGACTCTGTTTCTCTACAGCATTGCACTTTTCATACCTCTAATGTTTGCTTGAGTCTTCTTTGAGGACTTTTCCTGTTTCTTCCCTCCACAGACAGACAAGACAATGACAGAACTGGAAATAGACATGAACCAGCGCATCGGGGAGTGGGAGCTCATCCAGGAGTCTGGTGTTCAGCTCAAGCCCCTCTATGGGCCTGGGTACACTGGTATCCGTAACCTGGGCAACAGTTGCTACCTCAATTCTGTGATGCAGGTGCTGTTCAGTATCCCAGACTTCCAGAGAAAGTAAGTGAGCTCAATCACTCCTTTCCACTAGTCTGGGATCAGTACAAAGGTCTCCTGGAGCGGGGAGCTTCTGTTGCAGTAATCATGCTCAGAACTGCATTTTTAGTAGATCAACCTGCATATCCCTTAGATTGATCGATTTTGCTCTGCAGGTATGTGGACAAGCTGGAGAAGATATTCCAAAGTGCACCTTCGGACCCCACCCAGGACTTCAGCACACAAGTGTACGTAGAGTTTTGGTGAGAGAAGGAAGGCTGAGGTTGCCTGAATGCATCCCCTCTATGCTGCTTTGCTCCAGGTTTCTCCCTCTTTCCTCACCTCTCTTTCCTTGCCCATTACCAGAGACACTGATCCTCAATGATCAATAAGGATCTAAACCAAGAAAGTTCAGCTGAATGCTGTGGGTGGAGAGGACAGAGTGCATGCACTGTTCATGAGGGGCTCTGAAATGCATTATGTGTATTATGCCTGTTAAACTGGGGGAATTTCTGGTAGGCAGCTTCTGTCTGCATAACAGCAAAAGGGGCTTGCTGTCTGCACTGGAGGGAGATGGTGAAGAGCGAAGGGATACGTAGATTTAGGCAGCTTTATTCTCAGTGGATAATTTAGATGTGCTTAAAGAGGCTTCCCTCAAGTAGTACTGTGCAGGAGAATATGCAGAAGGAGGAACACAAGATTTGGGAGGGTTTTGCATTTTAAATACCTGAAGTCTGTGCTCCAGCTGCTCTCAAGCAGCAAAGCAGCATGTGGAAGTTTGGGGTGGACGAATGGAAGGTAGCATTTGTGGAAAGGGAGTTCAGCGGTAGGGGGGGGATTCTAAATTTGAACAGCCTGCAGTGAGGTGTTCACTGAGAGGGGATTAAGGTGAGACAGCCAGAAAGATTTTTGCCTGGGCAAAAAGAAAAGTTGGTAAGGCTTGATTCCAGATAAATGGCAATAATGATGGGGAAGGACTGGAGTGAAATAAAACAGTAGGAGTCTGAGCATAGGAGGAAATCGCTGAACGCATACTGTTGTCCATCAAGTGCCTAATGCAGTCAATCTTTCCTCTGTAAAAACGTGATCAGTCTGCTCACAGCAATGCTATTTCTGGCTCAGACAATTTTCCTGTGCCCTGTTGTCTCCTGCACAGTCAGATACTGCTCTGTTCCCCACGTCAGGCTGCAGCTCAGCTTGGCTGTTGCGCAGCTGCTGTGTGGCTCAGCACCAGCTGTTCCTTCATGTTCTACTCAATGTGCAAGCAGTGCTTGAGATTGGCACCCAAAAATCATGGTAACTTTGAAGTCAGTGATGTCTCCTGGGGCCAGAGAGCAGACCACAAGAAGATTATCTTGTCTGGTGCAGCAGAGAAAGCTGTTATCTGTGAGACTAACAGCCCATAGCAGTGTTAAAGCTGGATGGGTTGATACGGTTACTGGAGTGTGTGAGATTGAACAAACCTTCATGCTAACAGTGACTTCATCATTCCAGAGCCAAACTGGGCCATGGACTGCTTTCTGGGGAGTATTCAAGGCCAGCTTCTGCWGATGGGGAACAGCAACCCGATCAGAAGGTGAGACTTGGATGCAGTATCCTCTTGATGTGTGTGTTATGTGGCCTTTCTGAAGATATGTGCAGGGGCTTGTTCCAAGGCCTCTCACCTGAAGAAAAGCATGGCTATGAGTAGAGTGCTACATGCCAGGACACATGGTTGGGAAAATACGACCACCTTCCTCTTCAACCTTGTTATTTGCAGGGTATGCAAAATGGCATTGCTCCACGCATGTTTAAGTCGCTCATCGGGAAGGGGCACCCAGAATTTTCCACTAACCGACAGCAGGATGCCCAGGAATTCTTTCTGCACTTCATCAACATGGTGGAGGTAATGGTTGAGTCTATTTGTCAAATCATGGAGAAGTCCAGCTTGATTTTCTTCCCACAGCAAGGGGTGAGGAGTGGAGGTGAGAAGCTGGCAATCAGAGCAGAGAGAGGGAGAGAACACAGGGAAATGGGCCAGCTAGCACCAGGGTGGAGGAGAGGTGCTTGGCCATGTTTTCAGGGCTGATTCATTGGAGAAGTCTTTTTTGGGAAACAGCACAGCTGGAGATGTAAATTTTCTTCTTTAGGAGAAGGAATGCCATGGCTTTCTGGGATAGAGAAACTGGCTTTAGTTTCCTATTTGCTGTGTTTTCCAGAGGACTGGGTACAGAAGTGAATACTCATCAGCCATGTCCTGTGTGGCACCACTGTTACTGCAGATAGTTGTTTCTGCCCCTCTGATGTTACATCTGTCCTTCTAATCTGTCCTACTTCAGAGGAATTGCCGCAGCTCGGAGAACCCTAACGAGGTCTTCCGCTTTCTGGTGGAGGAGAAGCTGAAGTGCCTGGCCACAGAAAAGGTGAAATATACCCAGCGCGTGGACTATATTATGCAGCTGCCTGTGCCCATGGATGCTGCACTCAACAAAGGTCAGTAATGAGCCAAGACCAGAACAGTAGCAAACCCTATGTTTGTATATTGTACTATTCTTACAGAACTCCTTAAATGAGAAAGGGACTTCTTTGCCACTTCTGAGGCCAGATCCTTCTCCTGCTTTTGTGGGATCGGGCTGATTTCTTCAGAGGTGGTGTGACACGGTGATGTCCCTCTAGAGCCTTTCCCTCGGACACCACAAGCTGGGCTGTGATTCAGCAGCAAAACAGGAATGACTGCAGTAGCAGAACAGTGCTCTGGAACTTGTGCTCCGTTCTTGATGGCGTGTATCTATAGGCCTGTTCTGCCTCTGGGTGTAGCTTACACCAGCTGCTTTGTAGGTACCTAGAGGTGGTCCTTGACTCCTCTGCTTTATTCTCTAGATGAACTACTGGAATATGAGGAGAAGAAGAGGCAAGCAGAGGAGGAGAAGCAGCCACTGCCTGAGCTGGTGCGAGCCAAGGTGCCTTTCAGCTCCTGCCTAGAGGCCTATGGAGCTCCAGAGCAGGTGGATGATTTCTGGAGCACAGCCTTGCAGGCCAAGTCTGTGGCTCTCAAGTAAGTGTGTGTCAGCTAGGTTGTGATGAACTGGCCATAGCTGCATCTTTGGGAACTTCTTGTAGTGGACTGGGGGGAAGAAGCATTACTGAAGCTTTGTAGTCCTCCACAGCTTGGACCCACAGAATGCTGAAGCAGAGAGGGAACCATTTCATCAGTACTGAAGTGGTTGCCTTCAGTGAGCACAACAGCAGTGCTAGTGAAGTCCTGACCATCAGATTTCAGTTACTGAGGGGCTATGAAAATACAGTGATATTCCAGAAAATTAGTAGCTTTTACTGTAAATTTAAAATTTAGCTTTAGAATCAGTACTGACAGTATGACAACACTGGTTTTACATGGTCTCTGAAATTTCTTCAAGCTTTTTAATTGTTAACACTTGAGCAAAACACTTGAGTGTAACAGGTGCATGAGTTATTTTAAAGAATGCTAACTTAAAGGCTAGTGGCAGGGTTTAAAAAACAGCTTTAATTTTTCTCACTGCCTGTAGCACATGCAACAGTGCAAAGTTGCAGTGAGAAGATTACAAATGTAAGCAGCTTTCTGCTGTGATACTACTGAGTATTCTTTTGCAATGAAAGTCCTCAGAGTTGGAAGGGTTTTTCTAAAAAATATTCTATTATTAAGCTACTATAAACAAACAGATTGCATTGAAAAGTCATGTTTTGTTTTGCTTTTTAGTGAGTTGTATTCAAACACTTTACTGTTGCTTAATTTAGTTCTACAGCATGTTGCAGTTATCCCCTGCTAATAAGTATCTCTCTTACTTATAGGTGCTTCTCCCCTCACAAATATTCCCTTTTGTTTCATAGATTCCAGACACTCTTTCCCTCAAATTGTCTAACTAAATAATGTTAAATCAAATTCAGTTAACTTAGAATTCACTGCTTCTGCTTTGTATCCAAACAAGTGCTCCTATGCTTGAAAGCTTGTCAGTTCCTGCAGGTGTATCTGTTGGTCTAATAAAAGATGTTATTTCCTCTGCATTCCTTAAGAGTTAGACTTTTAACTAAACAAAATCTGACCAGGCCTGTAAAATACAGGATTGGAAGGTAGAGAATATGTACTATTTTTTCTCATCCCGAAGATTTTGTAAATGTTGCATTCCATCTTGTCAGGGCTTCTGCCTTAGAAATGGTTCTGTGTTTAAGGAGCTTTAAGCTCAGCACAGGAGAGCTGCACAGATAGGTGTATCCCCCCGAGCTCAGGACATGGCTCTGCCCTACTCATTTCTTGAATCAGCTAGATTGATGACAAAGTATTAAAAATATTATGTGTCTCTTTCAGAACGACACGGTTCGCCTCTTTCCCAGATTATCTGGTCATCCAGATCAAGAAGTTCACTTTCGGTCTGGACTGGGTGCCCAAAAAGCTTGGTAAGGAGGATGAGAAGTACAGAACATTATAGGTACTGGGAGTCACGTGTGGATATTGTGATCATTACTGCGAAGAGGAAAGTAACTATCCCAAAAGTTGCTGCAGGCATCCCCAGGGACTTACCCTTCTAGATCTCCCAGCTGAGTCCTTTGTTTCTACCCCTGTATGGAGGCTGAGCAAGACCATATCTTGCAGATGTTTCCATTGAAATGCCAGAGGAGCTGGATATCTCTGCGCTGCAGGGAACAGGGCTGCAAGATGGAGAAGAAGAAATGCCAGACATCGCACCCCCACTGGTGACACCAGATGAGCCCAAAGGTAGCCTGGGGTTCTATGGCAACGAGGACGACGACTCCTTCTGCTCCCCTCACTTCTCCTCTCCAACATGTTAGTGATTCTCCTCCTCTCTTCCTGATGCCTGACTCATTTCCTTGCTCTCCTTGCCTTGTGTCCCATGCTAGCAGTTTCCCACTTGCTCAGACTTTCCCTGTCCCTCTGTCAGCTATTGCCAGCTGCCTCCCTTGCATGCCTGTTATGCAAGGGTGTTATGCAAGGGGGTTTGTTGATTCCTGTTCTGTGCAAGGTGGGGGGGTGGCATGTCCAGTGCATTCAGAGGAGGCCAAGCCGGGATTTATACAGAATTTAACTGGTAGGGGTGTTGAATTTTCACAAACCACAGTGGGAGGTTGGGTTTGGAGCCTAGGCAAGAGCCAGCGCTCCCGAGTTCGTGGGTTGAATCATTTTGTTCTTTGCCTGTGTGTGTGAGACTGCTCTTCTGAAGAAGAAAGGTGGTAAAGGATGAGAAAAGCGGAGAGATGGAACTTGGCGTGAAACAAAGCCAGGACATGGTGGCTTTGGAGGCTGTGTGACACTACACAAAATGGAGCCAACAGGGATGGGTGGGAGTGGGTGGCTCTAACTTCTGTCTTCCCACAGCACCCATGTTGGATGAGTCGGTGATTATCCAGCTAGTGGAGATGGGCTTTCCCATGGACGCCTGCCGCAAAGCCGTGTATTACACAGGGAATAGTGGGGTTGAGGCGGCCATGAACTGGGTCATGTCACATATGGATGATCCAGGTATGAGGCCACATGGCCACAGTGAAGCCTAGTGCTTCTGGGCTGTTGTACTTCTGTCCCACTACCACAGTGGAAAACTGAAGTAGTTTGGACTTGGACTGTATCCCTCTTGGAGAGATCTAACTACTCTGAGCTGTGTTCTGTTTCCTGCTGCAGACTTTGCTAACCCATTAGTTCTCCCTGGATCCAGTGGGCCAGGGTCAACTATTGCCTGCCCAGACCCTCCTTCAGAAGACAGTGTGGCCACCATTGTCTCCATGGGCTTCTCCCGGGACCAGGCTATGAAAGCGCTTAGAGCCACGGTGAGAGGCACGAGGGACAGCAGAGTGCAAGGATATTCTCAGGAACAGGCATTCCCAAGTTCACTGTCTTCCCTTCTTCCTTCCAGAACAACAGTCTGGAGCGTGCTGTRGATTGGATCTTCAGTCACATCGATGACCTGGATGCAGAAGCTGCTATGGATATCTCAGAGGGGCGCTCGGCAGCCGAGTCCATCTCTGAATCTGTTCCTGTGGGTCCTAAAGTGCGCGATGGGCCTGGAAGTGAGTTCCAAGCCATAGAATGTAAATTTTGGGGTGCAAATTCACCATGGCTTTGTTGTTCCTGATCCGTGCAGTACTACAGGTTTTAGCAGCAGCGGCTATCACAAAGCTGGTCTGGTTGTAGAGATGGAAGCAGGGAGGAAGAGGGCAGGAATGACAAAGTAGTCTAGACCCTTCAGGCTGGGTGAGGATTACCTGAAAGCCAGTAAGAGAGAGGCAGGGGAAGTGCCATCAAGTGAAAGACAGGATGGGCTGTGCTGCTTTTATCCAGTGGTTCTGGGAGGCTTTTTTGCCCTTTTGGCTCCCAGTGAAAAACCAGTTCCAGTCTCCGCACAGAATTGATGCCAGTGCTTCTCAGCTGCTGGGTGCCATAGGGAGGGGAAATCCCTGCCTTACCCATCCAGCAGCCATGGGCCAAATAAAAAGTTGGAAAAGAGAAGGCTAAATGGAAGTTCCCATCTGCCATTTCCCTCCATGTTTGGCCTTAAGACCACTCACAGTCACATTTGATAGGGATCCAGTTCTAAATTATTACCCATTGGAGCTTCTTTCAGGGACCTTTCTCTAGAGAGGGCCTTGCACAGGGTGTTGGGGAGTAAGGTGTCTTGTCTCTTTCTCTGACAATCCTCTCTTCCCTCCTTTCAAGAATATCAGCTGTTTGCCTTCATCAGCCACATGGGCACTTCAACTATGTGTGGGCACTATGTTTGTCACATCAAGAAAGATGGCAGGTAAGGGATTTCCACAGTGTAAGGGAACTCTGAGGTACTACTTTGAATGCCCATCCTCCCCTGTTTCTTCAGAGGTCTTGGGAGGTTGGGGATGAGAGCAGGTGAGTGGAATCAAGTTGTGTCTTAACCACGGAATGGAATCTGAGCTCTTCTTGTGCCTGTTGCAGGTGGGTGATCTACAATGACCAGAAAGTCTGTGCTTCTGAGAAGCCCCCCAAGGACCTGGGCTACATCTACTTCTATCAACGGATTCCCAGCTAGAACATCCTCTTGCTGTGTGTGGTGGGGGGAGAGTGGGCTGAAGGTGTGGGGGGGGGGAGGGGAGGGGGCAGTGAGGGTGGGAGCAGGGTCCTTCTCTTCCCTGCTCCTCTTTCCCCAGTCATCCCTTCACGGCCTTTCTGTGGAGACACAGGGGGAGACAAGAGTTCACTGACTAAATCGACTTGGGGCTGGAGCCCCCATGGACATGAGTGAAGGGGGTTCGGGGGGTTGGGAATATCYGTTTCTATAGGAAATGTCCTCACTGTCCCCACCCCCGTGACGCACAGCCCTAGTGCTTTGCTGCTTGGTGGGATGATGCTACCTCCTTGCTGTCCAGGAGAGGAGGGGGCTTGTGTGTACGTGTGGCTTGTGAATGGGGGGGCTCCTCCTGCCCGCCCTGCCGGGCGGGTGTGTAGGTCGGGCAGCAAGGCGAGCCACGAGCAGCGCTTCCCCTTGTGTGCCCTTGACATGCCAAAATACACGAGGGACAAATAAAAGTCGAAATACCCGCCTGGCTGCTGTGTGACGCCCGCCTCGCCGGGGAGAACGCGGGTGGGGCGGGGGCGGGGCTAGGGGGCGGGGCGGGGTCAGTGGGGGCGGGGCCTCGGGCGCCGCCGTGCTATAAAAGGGGGCGCCGGTCTGCCCGCGCGCTGCCGCCGCTGACCTTCGCGTCTCCTCCGGTGTCGGCCCTGCTCCCGCTCGTTTCGCACCATGGCGCCCAGGAAGTTCTTCGTGGGGGGCAACTGGAAGATGAACGGCGACAAGAAGAGCCTGGGCGAGCTCATCCACACGCTGAACGGCGCCAAGCTCTCCGCCGACACCGGTGAGGGCGCGGCCCGCACGTAGCGCACGTCCCACACGGCCCTGCGGAGCCGGGGCCCGGGCCCGGGCCCGGGCGGGGGAGCGGCAAATGTCAGAGGGCGGCGGGGGCCTAAATATAACGCGGCGGCAGCGGCGCTAAATATACCCGCGACACCGGATCCGGGTTCCCGCGGGCCCGGCGGACACGTGCGGCCGACCCCCGGGGCGCCCCCGGCCGACCCCCGGAGACCCCGCGGGAGCGGGCGGCCGACAGTCCTGGGACCCCGCGGGAGCGGGCGGCCGACAGTCCTGGGACCCCGCGCCTCCCCTCGGCTTGGCCCCCACCCCGCTGGGAGCGGGGATCTCGGAGCACCGCGCTACAGCCGAGCTGCGCTGCCCCTGCCCTGCCGTTCTGCCCGGTTGCAGTCCGGTGCGGCTCTCCCCGGTTCGGCCAGGCCAAGCCCAGGCTGCAGGGTGGGATTCTCGCCCGGTGTAATATCTGGGCTCTTTCCAAGGGGACCCCTGTGACCTGGCCGTCGGCCTGGTGGTGCCTGTCAGCCCACTGAAAAGGGCTTTCTTCCCTGCTGTTGAGTCATCGGATAGCTGGGATTGTCCTGTGGCAGAGGGCCCCCCCAAATGTCAGTGAGGAGGGGCAGGCTGTGCCTTCCTGGGAGAGAGGAATGACCTCTCTGATTTGGGATCAGTGGCTGGATATGGTTTCTGCCCTTTGCCTGTCTTAAGAGTGACCCTGTGCTTTGCCTTGCAGAGGTGGTTTGTGGAGCCCCCGCCATCTACCTTGACTTTGCCCGTCAGAAGCTGGATGCAAAGATTGGAGTTGCAGCACAGAACTGTTACAAGGTACCAAAGGGTGCTTTCACAGGAGAGATCAGGTGAGCCCTGGAGAAAGAGTAAAAGTCAGGGTGCCTCTGGGATGTGAATTTTCTCCAAAAGTGTGAGTCATCTCCTTTCTCCCCAGCCCAGCAATGATCAAAGATATTGGAGCTGCATGGGTGATCCTGGGCCACTCGGAGCGAAGGCATGTTTTTGGAGAGTCTGATGAGGTGAGCGACCTCATGCAATGGAGAGATGGTCTACCTCAGATGGGCCTGCAAAGACTGGAAGAGTGAGCAGTTAAACCAGACCTACTCCTGTAGTCCTATTTTATCGGGTGCCATTTTTCTTTTCCCTTCCCAGTTGATTGGGCAGAAGGTGGCTCATGCTCTGGCTGAGGGCCTCGGAGTCATTGCCTGCATTGGAGAGAAGCTGGATGAGAGAGAAGCTGGCATAACAGAGAAGGTGGTTTTTGAACAGACCAAGGCTATTGCTGGTAAGGGAGGAAAAGAAAAACAAGATTGGGGTGGGTTGGTTGGTTTGTTTGTTTTTGAGCAGTTTTCCAGCTCTGCTCTTCCCGGCATGGGGGTATTGTGCTTACCCATACCTTCTCCCTCCTCCCTAGATAATGTGAAGGACTGGAGTAAAGTGGTTCTTGCCTATGAGCCAGTTTGGGCTATTGGAACTGGTAAAACTGCAACTCCCCAACAGGTATGAGCAGAGAAAAAGCGGCTGACTAAATGGCCAGCTGACCCTTCCCATTCAGGAAACCTTCCTGAAGATTCTTACTGAGAATCTCCTGGAGGTTCTTAGTGACTTAGAGAATCTTAGACCTAAAGATTTAGAGAATATCTAAGTGTTCTCTTGTCTTTGGAAAGGAATTGTGTGCAGAGTGGCTCAGGCCTCAGTGGGACTCTTGTGTTCTATTGCAGGCTCAGGAAGTTCACGAGAAGCTGCGGGGGTGGCTGAAAAGCCACGTGTCTGATGCTGTTGCTCAGTCAACTAGGATTATCTATGGAGGTGAGTCTGAAGCGACTTTCCAGGGCAGGAATGCTTACTTTCTCTACCTGTTGCTGTAATTGCACATCATTCTCTACCTGGCAAGAAACTTGTGACTTTCAGAGCATGAAGAACCACCTACTAGCTTGTTTGGGTAACTTACTTGCATAAATGGGAGACGGCCTTGCCGTCTGCAAGGCGGCTGGTACCTTGCCAGTCTTGCCTTTGCCGTGGCCCTGTTTTCCTAGAGCTGGCACATCTGACCTTAAAACACTGCTCCCTCCTTAGGTTCTGTCACTGGCAGCAACTGTAAGGAGCTGGCCTCTCAGCATGATGTGGATGGCTTCCTTGTTGGTGGAGCTTCTCTCAAGCCAGAGTTTGTGGATATTATCAATGCCAAACACTGAAGCACCCCATGAGGAGCCGTCCCTTGTGGTTAAGAAATGGAAGCAAGAAGGGACCTTTCGTTGCACACGTCTCAGTACGGAGGCCTCCCCCGAGGCTTTCCCCCTCCACGGTCATTGTTCTAGTTGTTCTGCTAACTACCCCCACCATGTTGGAGTCCTGTTAGCAGGAGTCTGTCTCAGCAGTCTTGACAGTCTCCTCTCTGAGTTGAATCCTCAGTTAAAAGCAGAATCCTCAGTTGCCTGTTAAGAGCCCACAGCCCACCTGGCTAGAGTATCTCTTTCCCTGCAGCACTGCAGGGAGAGGGGGCCACTGGTGCTGGGGGAAGGAAAAAGGAACCACAGTCTCTTGCATCCTTCAGCTCCGTCAGCAAGGAGCCTGTCAGCTTAGACCCTTGTGAGATGTCTTACCTCACCTGTGTCCCGTACTGAACAATAAATGAAAAACAAAAAGCAAAGGTGTGTCCTGGATCTTATTTGGAAGCATCTGGGGACAAGCAGCATAGAGAACTTACTGCTTTTGAAGGTGGCTGGTTGCAGAGAGGGTGTTGTGGGGTTTGTAGGCCCTCGAGTGCCCACCATTATCCCAGTAGGCATTACACAGGTTCAGCCTGCATCTTGCTTCTGTCATATAAATATTCTTCAGACCTATGGTGATTTGATTGTATCTTTTCCATCTGTGTCTCTATTCCAGTAGCTGCTGGAGTACCTGGCTGTTCACCAGTGAGCTAGTCATTCCAGGCAGGCTCAGGAATGTGCTCATCCCTTCTCTTTGCCTGTAAGGCCTGGTAATTGTCTTTGCTCATTAGATGTGGAGCAGAGCAGCTCCCTCTCCGTGCAGGGAAGGATTTTATTTAGGCTGTGTGTTGAGGCAGTGCTTGCTGCCTGCTTTCAGGCGTGTGCTGGTGGGTGAGGAAGCAAGCCTGGGTGTGTTACTTCGCAGCTGCTGATTTTTTTGGTAGTACTGAGGGTGATGAAAAAGGAAGTGCCTCACAAGGAGGAGCTTGGCTGTGAGGCAGTACATCCTTGGGAGCCTATGGGCAGATGCTAGTACCAGATCACCTGAGGGATGAGAGGCAGGAGCTGAGGACCAAGGAGGGAAAAGCCTAATGCTATAGGGGCTCCTACCCTACTGCTGCTGGGAGAGCTTCCTGCTAGAAGGGGAAGGGAAGAGCCCCTCAGAGACATCTTACTAGCTGGGAGTAGAGCAGAGCCCTTTGCTGCCACAGCCTCTGGTGGGAGGAGGGCAGGCTAAAATGGTGCTGAAACCAGTGGGATAAGCACTGTTGGGAAGTGTGGTGGGAGCAAGGCCATCTTACAAGCTACGATATCAGGTAGTCTGAGAAGGAAAAGCCCAACAGCAGCAGGGAGGTGGCAGCTCCCAGCTCCGCGTGTGTGTTGCATGATGTGGAAAGGAGAAGGATAATTCAAAGGCAAAAAAAAAAACAACCCTGAAAACTGTTTTATACAACCAGCGAATGTTTCTGAGAGGCTGCTGGGCCATGGCTGTAGTTGGTGCCGCAGTGCATTGTGTCAGCATGGCCAGAGCAGTGGTGATGCAGCAGGGGCACACCAGGGCCCTAAGGCTGCTGGGAGTGGGTAGAACCACTCACAGGAATTGTCCACTGGCTGCAGCTCCACTGTCAGCTCCTGCCCAGCCCTGCCCACAGCACAAGAGCCCAGGAGAGTGACCTACATAGAAAAAAACAGATGCGAGCTGAGCATTGATCTTGCTACTTCGAGGGGAACACAGAGGCATGAAAGCATTCATTTAATGAGGAATAAACTCATGGAAAATCATTTCTGTATCAGCAGGAGTGCCAGATCTTGTTTCTCTTCTCTTTGTCTGCTTTCTGGCAGGACTGCAGCTCTGTGGAATGGAAATACTGCCGGATTCTCACTGCAAACTGTAGTGGTTGGATTTAAACAGGTTGCTGTTGGGGAAAAATGCATTGTGCCAGATGTGACAGCCTGGGAGAGGCTGCGATGGCTCCACACCCTCARCCCCAAACAATTGCCGGGCTGAACTTGTATTCCCAGTAGGCACCACATACACACATTGGACTCAATGATCCTTGTGGGTCCCTGTCAACTCAGAATAGTCTCTGATTCTGAATGTATGCCACTTAAACATAACTGCGTAACCATGGCTGGCCACACAGATTACACATCCAGCCACACAGAGCACTCCCACACAGCACCAGCAAACTCATCCCACCTCCTGCTCCAGCTGAGCAGGATGGAGGTGCACTAGTGAGCATCTGTGTATATATGTGTATTTATGTAAGTATTCACACACATGTACAGTGTATCTCCCTCCAGCAGTTGGACTCAGCCAGTGCCCAGCAGCTGCCCCTCAATCCCAAACTCTCCAGTCCCTCCAGTAGCCAGCTTTCTGTGGTGGTCTGGCCACAAGTCACTCACCCAGGGCAAAGTGTGAAAGGAGGTTAGTGAGAAGACAGGAAAAGCTGCACTGATCAGGTGCAGGGCATGGCCAGACAATCACAAACCATTTACATGCCACTGGCCCATTTTATTCCCCTTTCCCACACTTGTTTCTCTAGAAGTCACCTAGATCCCTCCCTTTTCTGCCTATGGTTCCTGCCCTAAACATCCCCTAATGAGTCTCGTGCAATCCCCAAGCGTTCTTCCCCTGCATCCTGTTCTGTGTCCCACACCCCTGAACTCAGGGACAACCCCAATACTAAAGGTGCTCTAGGAGTGAGGATCCCTCGGGACAGCCCTGGGAGGGGGTCAGACAGGGTGTCCCTTTCTCTGAGCCCTTAATTTGGGTTCCCAGCTGTCATTGTGCCCCTGTGCTCCTTGAGATGGGCCCTTGGTGGGCTGATGGCTCCTGGGATGGGTCTGGGAGCAGCCTGGCAGGTGCTGCTTGGATTCCCCCTCCTCCCACCCTGTTCTCTGTGGGTGTGCAGGCCAGCTTTTAACACATAACCTCCTTAATTATCAGTGTGGTTAGGTTTGGGATACTTTTTTCATATGTATATATATAATCTAAATAAAATTTCTCTAGTTTAAAGATTTGGGTTTCATTCTCTAATTACAAGATGTTTAGGGCAGGAAGCAAAGGCAGGAAAGGAAGGGTTCATATACAGATTAATTCTTTAAGGGTGGTGAGGCACTGGAACAGGTTGCTCAGAGAAGCTGTGGGTGCCCTATCCCTGGAGGTGTTCAAGGCCAGGTTGGATGGAGCCCTCAGCAACCTGGTTTAGTGGGTAGCATCCCTGCTCATGGCAGGGGGTTTGAAACTAGATGATCTTTAGGGTTCCTTCCAATCCAAACCATTCTGTGATTGTATGATAATGAGCAGGGAGTGAATTCAGATGTGTAGCACAGGAGCAGAGGTTGGCAACAGGGAGTCCAGCGGGATGAGGCAGAGGACACAGACGGCAGCTTGATGTGCAGCCCTGAGCACAGGGGTGCTCTGCAGGAGGGGTGATGGCTGATGGTTGTGTGTCCAGCTCTGCTTGGAGCGGCTTATCTAACACTAGCGTTACCCAGGCACTGCGAAGGAGCAAAGTGCGCCGGAGGGAAAGGGAGCAGAGCCTTGGACTTTGTATTAACTGCAAATCACTGGTGACCCTCAGCTCTGAGTAGCGTTCCCAGCTCGTAAACACCTGGTGCTGTTGGCATCGGCTGGGCACAGCAGACTCAGCCTTTCCACAGCCTGAAGGAGAGGGCTGGAGCAGTGTACTCCAGAAACCCCTTCCTGGCATCCCGGTGGTCATGTTGGGGGAGGCTTCATGCAGAGCCCAAGGCTAGTTCTGCTCAACATGTTAATTAAAAATTTACCGGAGGGTAAATTAAGGGTTAATTAAACATTCACCGCCTGAGTGACCACCACCCTGCGCAGCCCAACCCGACTTTGAACCGGCTCCGTTTTGAGCCGGGGGGCGCACAGGAGTCCCTTTGCACCGAAATAATCCTTCGTGTCTCTGGTTACGCTAATAATTCCAGATGTCACCCAGCTGGGAAGGTGGAGCGGAATCGCAAAGTGCTTCTGGTGCAGGCGAGACACGCTCTGAGCTTTCCCCGTAGGGGTGAGCGCCTTCAGGACGCGGCGCTGGGCGCCGCGGAGGGCCCACCCCGGCGGTGGCTCCGCGCCGCGCCCGGGCAGCCGGGCCCGCCCCCGTTCCCATGGCAGCGGCCGGGCCTCAGGGAGCCGCCGCCGCCGGGAGCGGGCCGCGGGGCCGGCCTCGAGAGGATGGAGGACGAGGAGCTGGAGGGAGAGGAGGAAAAGGAAGAGGAGGAGGAGGAGAAAGAGAAGGAGGAGGAGGAGGAGAAAGAGAAGGAGGAGAAGGAGGAGAAGGAGGAGAAGGAGGAGGAAGAGAAGAAGGAGGAGGAAGAAGAGGTGAGGGGGAGGCCCTCAGCACCGCCTGGCTGTGGTTGGGCCAGAGCTGGCGTTGTGCTCTCTCCTTCTCTCCCAGGAGCCGGCTCCCTGTCCCCTGACGGAGGAACTCCTCAAGGAGGGGCTCTCTCTCCTCAGTAAGACCGGCAATGGGCTGGCCCACGCCTATGTGAAGTTTGAAGCCAAAGAAAAGTGAGTGTGCAATGCCTGACTTGGCAGAAGCCCCCTGCTCCACGGCCATGGAGCCACAAGCTGGTGACCAGCCATGCCGGGTAGGAGTGTATCCAGGCCCTGCTTTCCAGCCGCCTGGATTCCAGTCTGTGCCTCAGCACAGCCTGTCCATCCTCAGCCCTGGGCTAGGCACTACCTCCATCACAGCCAGATGCACTGATGGGGACATCAGTGTTCCCTGAGCCTGAGGGGAGCCTGCCCATTGCTCTGGACTGTGGTCTCCTAGAGGCACCTGAACAGAGCAACCTTCCTACAGGCACTTTGAGAAATACCCATTGACATCTGTCCTGCTAACTGCTAACCTTTAAGGCAGGCAGCTGTAAGTACAGTGCCACAATAGCCTTGGGGCGGTTTGGAGCCTCAGCCCCCGCCCAGCACACCCATATAACCCTGGACCTAACCAAGGCCCCAGTAGGACTGTTTCTTTCAGCAGTCTCATAGGGTATCTCAACCACCATTTTTCCCACTAGGAAAGTCCTTCCACACAGTTCTTGGTGTTGACGCTACTGTCTAACAGACCCCTCCCGAAAACTTACTCTCTTTTCTGCTCTGGTTCTGCTCTCTCCTGACAGATACAATTCAATGGGAATAAGTACTCCCTCTGCCAGGAAAGCAGGTCAAATTTCACCATTCATCGTGTTTACAGRCAGTTTGGCCTGTCCCTATCACCTGCCTTTTTCTTCCTTCTCTCCAGCAAGGATTTCTAGAACAGTAGGGAAGTGGGAGAGGAGGTTACTCTCCCTCTGGTAGTGCAATGAGCAAACCAAAAGCTGGTAGTGGGGAAATATGAGAGACATTTTATTCACATTCTCCCTCAGGGGCCTGACAGACATCAGCCTCCTCGAACGCTTCATTCACCTGCGATATGTGGATTTGTCAAAGAACAAGCTGCAGGATTTGTCCCCACTGTACAGCCTCACCCACCTCCTCTGGCTGAAGGTGGATGGGAATCTGCTCACCAGTGCCCGCATGCAGGAGCTGCCCTACCTCCAGTTCATCAGCTTCGATCGCAACCGCATCAAGGATATGGAGGGCATTACTCACCCCCTCTTAGCCAACCTCAGCCTGAAAGGTGAYACAGACCACCTCTCTTCATTTTCGTGAGGACACTGTTTGGGTGAGATTAACTCTCTTGTTTCTTCTTCCTCTGGCACTCAGAAAATAAAATCCAGACAATGCTGGGCCTGAGTCAAGACCARTTGTTCAGCCTGCAAGTCCTGGAGCTGCGAGGAAACAAGCTAAAGAGCACAGCAGGGCTCAGTCTTCCCAAGATCAAGAAGCTCTATCTGGTAAGGGATCAGCCAGCCTGGGGAGTGGGACAGAGCTGCTGCAGAGGCCGGCACCTCCAGCCCAGATAGCAGGAAGGGTACTCCACAAACCACAAATTGCAGAAGAGTCAATGTTCAGTGCATCAGGTTCTTCCCTCACGGCCTCCTGCGGGAGAGCACTTTTCCCTTCAGGCAGTGTTAGGCAAACTTGTATTCGGTGTGCCCTGGGATCACTGGATCCAGCTTTGCTCTTTGGGTGACAAGGGGAGGTGATGCTTCTTTATCCTCTCTGATGGGCCTAATCAAATACTGGTTTAAAGCCAGCACAACTATATGAGTCACACCTCCAGCTGCCAAAAAAAAATTGATTCAACATTGCAGTGAAACTAAGATAGGAGAAGCAATTTCTTAATACCGTAAACAGTTGCTTCAAGGAAACATTTACTCCTAGAGATGCAAGTGAAGAGAGTATGTATGGCTTAGCCCCATGCATCACACAGAGCTACAGCTTGCAAAGACTAAACAGATGTCCTGAGTCACTACCTCTTAACAAGCAATTAAATATGACAAAGGCTTTGAAAAACTATGTGTCTTCTTTTCATCAAGATTCCCTGGCAGAAAACACTGAGGAGGTTGCTTGCTGAGATTGCCATGCCACTTGGATGAAGTGGATAAGTCACTAGATACAATACAGCATTTCAAAGCATACCCAGTCACCTTAGTGAGTTATTGCAGGGAAGCAAACACAGCATCTCTATTTAAAGAAGGCTCCTGACATGACTGAGGGGTTTCTGAGCTGCCCACGTGAGGCAGGAAAATTGCAAGCGGTGATTATTAAAACTAGAACAACCGACTCTGAAGAATCTTTGGGGCTTCAGTTTGTCTCCTACTCATTAAATCATTTTGCAGGGAAATCTCTCCCAGTAATGCTTTGCTTTCTGTCYAAAGACTTTGCTGTTACTTCAGCCTTGGGTAGGTGCAGCTGATGCCTCCTAAGAGACAAAGGGTTCAATTCAAGGAATTGAACCACATTTGGTTAATGTATGACATAGCTGCAGATGAAAGTTAGTATGTAAAAAGTGATATGTACTAGCAGGAGAACTACAAGCTGGCTCTGTACCATGTGGCACTGGCATCGGTTTGAGGGTCACAGTAGGGCTGTGTTAGCTCCTGGTCATGGTGCAGCAGTGGTAACAAAGGCTAACCAGAGGAAGGTGAARTGTGCGGGAAGGGGAGAGGAAATCATGGGCAACATATGGTAACTTTCCATAAGAAACAGTGGCATCACGTCTGTGTGAAGAACTGGTATCTAAGGTGATGGCATGTCAGACAGAATGTTATTTGATTTAGGGGAATTAAATAAAGCAACTCTAAAAAATACCCATTCTGCATTGTCCTGCTAGTGCTTGTGAGGCCAGAGCTGGTAAAACTATTCACACTGAAGTGATGAAGAAAGTGAGAGTGACGGGAGGTTACTATTCCATTTATAAACCAGTGATCAGTGAGCTCCCCACCCACACCAGCTCACGATTTTCTCCAAGGCACAATGTCCTAATCCTTCCTGACTGTTAAATCTGCTCACATGGCCTTCACTAAATATCCAACTTTCCTCTTTTTGTCCTGGTGTTACTCTTTTTACTTGGCCCAGCTGGTCCAGATTCTCCTTTGTCCAGTTTCTATTAAAATCCTCCTTTTCTACAAAATGTCCTTTTCTTGAGTGATTCAGCCCTGAAGTGTTCTCCTATCCCACCAGTTCAGCCTGTGCCCCGTTTTTAGTCTCAGGTATTGCCCACGTCACTGCCTGGGTACCCATGAGGAAGAGAGCACAACAGCATCTCACCCCATTTTTCATTCAGGTCTCAGCATCCTTAGGGACTGCAGCCCCGAGCCACATCAGCGAGGGAAGCCCTGCTCAGCTCCAGGCTGGAGAAGGTGGCGGGGAGATGATAATTACCAGGGATGCTCCAAACTTGGTCGCACRAGGCGGTGAGCAGCCTGACGGAGCGTAGGTGCTGGCGCTGCGGGGAGCCCGCGCTTGGGCAGGAGACCTCTAGTGGTCTTTTCCAGCCGAGATCCTGCTGTGAAACTAGTCCTGAAATTCAGAGCTTCGTATTTCCCTGCTTCATGAGCCCACATCACAGTGAAGTGAATGAAATTCAGTGATGGGGAATTTTAAACTTCCTGAAGGAAGACACAGCCCAGAGGAGTAGAAGAGATTTCTTGGTAGCAGATTTCCCCCCCAAGAGAAGCAGCTGATGGAAGATGCCCAGGCTACATGGACTGTGTGACTGAGAGGGACTGGTTACTCGCCCTTTAAACACACTCATTTTAGGCTCAGGTGCTTTTCTCTCCACGCTGTTGCTCTCTGAGGCCCAGATTCGGCACTGCCATGGAAGGGGGTGCTTTGCTGGCAGTGGGGTGGTTTTGTCTCGGACACCAAGTGGTGCTCCAGGAAACACTTTTTCAGCAAACTTTTGGTCCTTGAATCTGAATCCATAGAACCCACTTGGCCAAGACCCTGAACTACCTGATCTAGCTTCAGAGCCTGTTATGAGTGGTAGGGAGTCTGAAAGGTAGAAAGAGCTTTAAAGGCCAGAAATAAYTGCTGTTCCCTTTCCTGTGTGTCACCTTTTTCCCTCTCTCTTCCTGCCTCCCTGGTGCTCAGGCCCAGAATACCATTTCCAGCCTTGACGGCCTCGAGGAGCTTGAGCAGCTGGAGACTCTGCACCTGCGTGACAACAAGCTTGAGGCCCTGGATGGATTCTCTGGTAGCTTGAAGTGCCTGCAGTACCTCAATCTACGGTGGGTCCTCTCTGCTCTGTGTTGGGAACAGAGATCCCTTCATTAGATTGTACTCCCATTTAGATCTTTAGGATTTGCTYGTTTCTTTGGAAGTTGAAGACCTGGTAGGGATGGGTTGATTTTTACTGTCCTTAACTGGTGTTCAGCAATCAGCTGTCTAGGTGTGTAACAGCCAGGGCCTTTCCTGGGCTACTCAGAAAATATCTGTCACTCTCATACCCYACCTCATGCTTTTTATTCCTTGCCATAACTCAGCTGGATCCCTCAAACTGTSTTCTCTATATTCTGTCTGAACGTGCCCTTTAGTTCTCAGCATTTGCCATACAGGGCCATGGTGATATCACACGATTCAAATCTCCCTGTCTGAGCACGGAGAAATCCAGAGGAGATATCCTTTTTGTCCCTCAGTCTGGGGAGCTGCAGACAGATCTAGATCTTAGATGACAGATCTGTGGTCTAAGGTCTATGGTCCATCATGCTGCTAAGTTTCATTTTGTCTCTTTTGTCCACTTACTGTTCCAAAGGGATCTCACTACTTACACAGGTCTCCTTCCCCTGCTCTCTGTGCTTCCTTTTCTTCAGGAGCAACGGGATCAGAAGCTTACAGGAGGTGGAAAAACTGCAGGTTCTCCCCATGCTGCAGGCACTGGTGCTATCGGACAATCCCTGCGCTGATGAGCCCGACTACCGGCTGGAGGTCCTGATCCGGCTGCCACACCTGCAGCGCCTCGACAAGGAATTAATTGAGGAAGAAGAGCAGGAAGAGGCGGCAAACATCCGTCAGACAAGGCAGGAGAAAAAAAAGGTGAGAACAACACACCTGTGAGAACAACAGGTGAGGGGAGAAGAAAGAGGTGAAGAGAAAGAAAAAGGATCAAACATGCTGATAAAGCCTCTCCTCCTCTATATTACATGAGGAGAAGGGTGAGGGATGTCAGCCTCAAGAGCAGAAGAGCCTGAGAAAGAGGCCAGGCTTTGCAACCTGGTTGTGATGGCCACTATGCAAACCCTGCTGCCATTGCTGACCCCATAGCAGAAGAGGGTGGTGAAAGGGGAAGAGATGTCAGGCATGGAGTCATTAGCTTCTCCCTCTTCCCTTCTTCTTCCTTCCTTCTCTCAAGGATGATGCGACTCTTCAGGAGGAGGAAGAATCTCTTGAGGTGACTGAGTGACCCCTGTTTTTAATACCTCTTCCCAGAGGCTGTCAAGATGTGGAGATGCCTTCCCCCATATGTGAGCCTGGGAAAGTGAGAGCTGTAGGTACCAGCTTCACCTCATTTTACCTCTAGAGAAAAGAGGAGGGCTACCCACCCTGGTCCTGGAAGCTGCCCTGAGGCACTGCAGTGTTTTTTGCAGTCACTGCACTGATATGTTCTATTCTCAGTAGGCCTGAGAGGGGAAAGGGGAGAGTTACAGGTTCTGTGGTTCGATTTATGACTCCCAAAAATCCTGCAAGATTTTCTGATTTGAATAAAAATAATTAATGAGCTTGGAGTGACTGGGATTGTTTATCCTGCACACCCACTCCTATTCCCTGGCTCTCTCACCCTCATCTGTCTACGTCTATCCCTTGCTGCCTGCCTCTCTCTCTCTCTCCATCCTCTACGTGCTGTTTGCAAAGCTTTGCTAAATCCTGACTCATCGCAGCTCTGGGTCACATGCTGCTGTCCCGGCCCTATCAGGGGCGTCTCCATCCTGCTGCTGCCGCCACCGTTGGCTTAGAGGACACATCATCTCCCCTTGAGGTCCTGCATCCCTCCTCAGCTTCGTCCTCTCTCCTTTCTACCAGCACTTTCTCAATCTCTCGTCCACCCCTGCCCTAGGAAGGTAAGTGTCTCCCATGGCCAGCATCCCCCTCGCCGCATGCATGTTTCTGCTGCCCACCTTGAGCCCTCCAAACCCCACACGCACTTTGGGGTCCCTGTGAAGAAGGACCACGGTGAGCGGCATTAACAACTAAACTACCCTCACTTCCTCCCCCTGCTCCTCCCACCTCTCTCTCCTCACCTCCATCCTTCTCACTTTTCTTTCATATTTTAATTTCAGGTACTCCCTCCTTGCCTAGCCCCCCCTCTTTCCCCTGTCGGCAATCATCATTTCAGACGTGAACCCAGGGAATTGCGGCGGGGGGGGCAACCAACGAGAATAGGTGGTGCTCCCAAGGGCATTGCCGGGAGGTGCTGCGGGATGGAGCTTTCCCTGAGGGAGGGGGTGGTAGTGGGGAGGAGGCAAAGCTCAGTCTGGGCACTGCTGGGGAAAGGATCCAGCCTCAGAGCAGACAAGCCCCTCCAGTCTCCTGAGGTGTTGGCATAAACACGGGCKCTCAGGGAGAGGGAGGGAGGAGAGGGGATGTTTTCCTATTTGCACAGCCCCACACCACAAGGGAGGGGGAGAGCAGGGAGAGGAGGTGACAGTCAGGCAAGCAATAGCTGCATCAGCCACGACACTGCAGCAGTGCGGGCTTCCTGGGAGCAGTGCCCAGCCCGGGGGAATCGCAGCAGCACACGGGACTGGTGGCGGTGCCCTGGGGGAACGGTCTTCACTGTGCTGGCCTGGCGGGGACAGGGAATTGCTGCCAGCGCCAGCTCCCACAGAAAGGCTCTGCAAGCAGGACCAGCCTCCCGGGCAGTTTGCTCACGGGGGGCTGCACAGCCTCCTCTCTCTCCCTGGCTGTGGTCTATGGCCCCCCAGCTATGGCTCCATCCCAATCCCTTATCCCCGCTTATCCGCCTCTGACCTCCTTTTAGGACAGTGCATCTGATGCCAGGGATTTCAGGGTGGTTCTTGGCACTGTTCAAAAGAGAGCAAACACAGGGGACAGGGGGCAGCTACACAAGTGGAGAAAAGGGTTTAAAGGACTACAGGGGAAAGGAGATCATGTAAGTGATGGGGTGGGGMAGGCAAGGCTGGATTTGGGCTTGTCATTTGGCTTCCTTGGAGCTGGCTCCAACAGGGGCAGGTGGATGTGACCACAGGGATGTGACCAGGGGCAACGTGACCACATAAGCAGAGAGGCACAGCATCTGGCACGGGTCTTGCTGTCAAAGATGACTTTAAGCGGGGTCCTGTCCCTCTCTACCCCGTGGAGGCTGTTGAGGCATGGCCAGGGCACTGCTGCAAAGGAAGCTYGCGGCTGGCTGCCCAGGCACGGCTCTGGAGGAAGTTCCTGTGGTGTGTGCCAGATGGCGTGAGGAGCACTGCCAAAGCGGCTGATGGGGGATGCCAGCCCAGATGGACATGGTGGAGGGCCCTGTGCAGGCTCCAGAGAACCCTGGAGTCGCTGACTGAAACTCCCCACTACGAGAAGCTCTGGCTGGAACTTCAGAGCAGCAGCACAATTTCCTCACACCCCTGTGATCTCCACCCACCTGGGGCATTGGGGTCAAGTGCTGACTCTGGCTCCCCCATCCTGCTTCTTAGCTCCCCTCAGTGCTGTGATGTGCTGGTTCCAGCTCATTCCCCCCTCTCCCTGTGCTGGCCATACCCCTGCTCACACACACCGTGGGGAGGTCCTGCCTGGGGCTCCGTGGCTACTCCAGCCTCTACCACCCCTGCTCAGGGTTGAGTGAATCATCTGTGGGAGCCAGGGGATGAAAACCTGGCAGGGCTGGGAGCATGGGGGGACATGCACCTCACTGCAGCACCCCGGCATCACTCAGCCCCACAGATGGGGGAATGACAAGGTGGGATGGGGGGAATGAGCTGTCTTGGACCCCTTAGGCAGGAAACTGCAGCAAGAGAAGCTCTTTCAAACAGCTATCATCACCCACCAGCCTGTATTCTACTTCAGATTTAACCAGGTGTCCCAAAAGACCTGGCTTCCTCATCCTCCTCATCCAACAGAGTTACAGCCCAGTCTCATCTGCTTCCCCATCTCAGGAGTGGAGCAAAYGATTGGCAGCTGGGCCAGGTCCCCCCTCCCTCCAGAACCCTCTCTCCCATGTCCGAGGCACCGTGGCCTTCAGCAAGATGGCTCCTCAGGCAGCCGGCCTCCACGCTCCCGCCACCTCAGCACAGCCTGACCCTGCAGCTCATGGGGACACAGGGAGGCTGAGCTGGGCGCTCGGTGTGGGGGACATGGCTGGGGGCTGGGACAGCCAGGCTGGGGCGGCTCCCCCACGGTGAGCTGGAGAGGTGCTGGGGGTCCCCACGGGCCGGCTGCCCCCCTGCCCTGCCCTGCCCTGCCCATCATGCTTGGCTGGCTCCCTGCTCGCCGCACAGGGACACAGCAGCCGCTTGCTGCCTGGCCTGGCAGGCGCCGTTCTCGCCTCCCGGCAAGGGGACAGGAGATGCCACGAGCTGGTGCCCCGTCCTTGACGCCAGAGCCGGGGGCACCTCCCTGCTGCGCCAGCTGATCCCTCCCTCTCTGCTGCCCGCGGATGCTGTGGCACCCTCCCCATCCCTGCCATCCAGGCTTGTATCGGGTGCTCTGCTGTGATGCAGGGAGAGAGGGAGAGAGTGCTCCCAGTTTGTCATCTGCAGCAGAGSGACAGACTAAATTCAAATAAATAACCAGTTCCTGGGAAAATGTAGGTAGATTCCCATAGTCTGGGTGAATTTCAGAATTTCCTGGGGCCAATTGTTTTAGCTCCAACTCATAAGGTCACTTTTTCTTGAGCTCCCTTCTCTCTGTTAGTGTCTTGTCTAGACACAGAAGGGTGAGCACCACATCCTGGGGCCTCTCAGAGCTGAACGTGTCCTATTCTCTCCTCTCCACAGACTCACCATGGCAGTCGAGAGGATCCATGCACGTGAGATCCTGGACTCCCGTGGGAACCCCACCGTTGAGGTGGACCTGTACACACACAAAGGTATGTGGGTGAGGATAAGAGATGGAGGGAGAGCTCTGCCCACCCCGGCAGAGCTGGAGCTGTGCAGCAGCTCTGCACGCCAAGAGCACTGAGGGTCTTCACTGGTGAACCCCCTGCAGACAACAAGCCAGGGGAAGAGGCAGAGACCAAAACTCTGCTTGTGCTCAGCAGCTCTGCACATGTGCCGGGCAAATCATGACAAGACAGCTGGCTGTGCTGTATGTGACTTGAGCCACGTGCCTGCTCGTAGCAGGGACGGAAGGTTTTGTTAACATAAACATGTGCACCTTCTCGTCATCCCCCTATGCTTTTAGTCCTGGGACACAGTACAAGTTTGGTAACAAGTCTGTGGCCATGCTCRTGGCGGGATTGTCCCTGAGATCTCTGTGCAGGCATGTCCATGGATGGGTCTCAACTGGAAGAGCTGCATTTGTGCTGGGCCCAAAACTAGGTGGGCTGAGGGGTGAGGAGCAGTGAGAGCAGGCATCCGACCATTGTCTTCCTTCTTCAGTGAGGCAGAAACCTCAGTCTGAGGGGGAGGAGCTGAGGGTGGCTGTGAGTCAGGCTCCCTCTGGAACCAGGAGGAGGGCTGAGGAACCAGACTTCCACCCATCATACACAGTTCTGGTATCAGTGTGGATCTCTGTGTGCCTGAGATCCAGGTTCCTCAGTCTGGAAGCCCTGGGTACAGTTATTTCTAGCACCAAGGTGCTCCACCTCTGAGAAGACCAGCCATGAGCAGCCAGCCAGCAGGGCCATCCATTTGCACAAGCGGTTGCTACATCCTTTCCCACCAAAGCAGGGCAGAAGCAGGTGCATGAGGGTTTTTCCACTTCACCCTCTGCCCATCTCACATGCCTGTTTTGCTCCTTCCCAGGCATGTTTCGAGCAGCCGTCCCCAGTGGAGCATCCACTGGTATCTACGAAGCACTGGAGCTGCGAGACAATGACAAGTCACGTTTCCTTGGAAAAGGTGGGGAGATGCCAGCTCCACACCTCATCCTTGGGGCTGCCTGTGCACAGGGCTCTGCCAGAGGGTACTGCTCATCCGCTGGTGTGACGCGGATGTGTCCCACTGCCCCCAGGGAGACCACAGAGGCACAGACCTAGTGTAAAGTGAAAGATCAGGCCTCGATCTTCCCTCGCTGTCTCCCTCTCTCAGTCTCTCTATTGGTCCTCTCCCTCCCTCTTTCCATTCTCCTCTTTGCCTCACTCTCTCTCTCTTTCTCTCTCTTTCTTTCTCTGCCTCTTCCCTTCTTTAGGGGTCCTGCAGGCCGTGGATCATATCAACAGCACTGTCGCCCCAGCTCTCGTGGGCTCTGTAAGGATTTCTCTTTGTTCTCCCTTGTCCAAYGCTTACTCTGGTCCGTCTCTGTCCCTGATCTCTGTCTCTGCCTCTCTTCATCTCACTGGGTTAACAGACATAGCGATGCTCTCTGTGAACCTGGGCACACCCCTCCTGCCTTCCATGCCTGTATGTGTCCACAGCGATCTTTTCTATGGGAGGAAAGGATTTAACGCTTCCTGGTCCACCACAGCATCCGTACAGCCTAACTAGTTCCCTTGGTGCTCCCTGTAGAGCTTGCTCCCTCTTTCAGCTGTGCTCCTCCTCAAGCACTGAATCTCATCCACATGTCTGTGGCCTCATCCTGGTGTGATGAGCAATGGTTGTATCATGCAGGGTCTGGCACAGCCGTGCAGAGCAGTGGTGTCACATCTGCAGCCTGTTTACACCTGAAGACCTGGAGCCTGTGCCAAGGAGAGCTGAGCTGAAGCCACATATTACATGCCATGTAGCCCATGGCAGGGTCTGGCTGAGAGCCCAGCACTCTCCATCCCTGAAAAATACCTGTCCAGGTGGAGGGCTGCCTGTGTTGGGTCTAATTCTGCTCTCCACCTCACTCCTGGGGATGGCTCCGTCAGGTCTACATTTGCTTGCTTGAGGTTGAGCATGTACTGTTGTTCTGCCTAGCTTCTGTGTGGCCACAGCACCACAAAGCTCCCTGGAAGCTGCCAAAAGGCTGGGTAAATCCCTGAGGGAGTCCTGTGTCCCCAGCAATGCGTGGCCTTGCCTGGGCTGCAGCTGACCCCCTCTCCAGTGTGGGTACTTCTACACTGCACTGCAGCAATACCATCGTGGTTACTAACCTGACTAAATACCAAGGCACCGGTTTCCAGAGCTTTGTGTGTAAATGTTCCTCCACGAGCTGAAAAGGTCCCTGTACCCCCAGCTTCTCCATCAATGCCTCCTTTCCCACACACCAGAGCCAGCAGCTCTTCCAGTCCTCCCCTTCTGAGGAGCTGTTTCTTTCTTGCAGGGCCTCTCTGTCGTGGATCAAGAGAAGATAGACAATCTGATGCTTGAGATGGATGGCACAGAGAACAAATGTAATTCATTCCTCTTTTTTGGCCTGGGAAGTAAAAAGCATGGGAGGCTGCAGGGCTGGAGTGGGGGGCACCGTCAGAGCTGTGGTGAGCCCGAGGCTGGGCTGGCCAGGGCACATGCTGGGCAGGATGTCGCCACTTGAAAAGCCTAACTCCTCCTTTGCCCACAGCCAAGTTTGGTGCCAATGCTATCCTGGGAGTTTCACTGGCTGTGTGCAAGGCGGGAGCTGCGGAGAAGGATGTGCCCCTGTACCGGCACATCGCTGACCTGGCCGGCAACTCTGACCTCATCCTTCCTGTGCCAGTAAGACTCCTCTGTCCTTGACATTCACTTTCAGAAATTCCAAAAGAGTGATGTTTCCAAAAGAAACTTGAAAGCATCTTGGGAAATAGATAAGGAAGGGATATGGGACTGAAACATCAGCTGAGTGCACCGCTTGTTGGGGAAGCAAACCAAGGCCAGAGATTTGTCAGATTTCAATTGGAAAAAGGGAGCCTGAGGAGGATACAGCAGAGGTAGTGGTGGGGGGCTGACTGAGGATGCCACTCTGAGCACAAGGACCAGAGAGCATTATGTGAACCCTCTGGGGCATGGTTCAAAACAAGGGCATATAGGTCTTCACACCAGGGGAAGCTGCCTTGAGAAACTCATTCACAAAGGGTGTTGTGGGTGCTAAAATTTTCTCAGGGTCAAGGAAAAATGTCCTGGAAAAGAGATTGGCAGCATTGCTGATAAACACATACAGAGAAACACAGCACAGATGAACACACATAGCTTGGGAGACGTGTGAGAGGCAAACAGGTGGGAAAATCATCTCCAGCCCTGTGCTTTGAGCCACTACTGGAAAGAAGACTTCAGGCTTCTGTGCCTTTGGTTTGATGGTTGTAGCTGTGGGATGTGGCAGGAGTGGGCATGGTGACTCATCTGAGAGCCACCTCTCCGTGGTGCCAAGACGGTTCCTTCAGTTATGACTCTCATCGACTCTTCCAGGCTTTCAATGTGATCAACGGAGGTTCCCACGCAGGCAACAAACTGGCCATGCAGGAGTTCATGATCCTGCCTGTGGGAGCTGAAAGCTTCCGCGATGCCATGCGCATCGGGGCCGAAGTCTACCACAACCTCAAGAGCGTCATCAAGGAGAAGTATGGCAAAGATGCTACTAATGTGGGTGATGAGGGAGGCTTTGCCCCCAACATCCTGGAAAACAGTGAAGGTGAGAGCCCTACAGAGATGGGGTACTCCTGCTTGCAATGCTGTGAGTTCCTATGCTCACAGCATTTCCCAAAGACTGATTCAAAAGATGATGCCTCAGTGTCATTGACCTCCTGTGTTAGGGAGTGGTTTATAAGCTCCTTCTCCTTGGGGTGGCCTTGATCTGTCACAGCCTCTCTGTACAAATCTTTCATACATGTGCACACTTTTACAAGGCCTTCTGCAAACCTGTCTCTGAGCTGTGGGGCTGCATTTTAATTCCTCCTTGTCCCTTTGGACACAGCCTCTACAGCTCCTTGGCATGTGTCTATTGTGCTCTGGGCTCCCTTCTACTTCTCCATCACACCACCAGACTCTTAGTGGCTCTAGGGACCCTCCCGGGGAGGTTTCCACCAAAAGGCAGAGCTATCTGCATGGGCTGACTCTCCTGACTGCAATTCTCCTCTCAGCTCTGGAGCTGCTCAAGGAAGCTATCGACAAGGCAGGCTACACGGACAAGATTGTCATCGGTATGGATGTGGCTGCCTCCGAGTTCTACCGTGATGGCAAATATGACCTGGACTTCAAGTCCCCAGATGACCCAAGCCGCTACATTTCTGGAGATGAGCTGGGTGACCTCTACCAAAGCTTTGTACGTGATTATCCAGGTGAGCTGCTGTGCTCAGCAGGAGGGAACCAGCACTGGTGCCAAACACTGAAGAGGCACAAACCCTCTGTGTTTTTGGGGTTGGAAGGGAGGCAGCTTTGACTCGTGCCTCTTTTGTTGTCCTTTCAGTGGTCTCCATTGAGGATCCCTTTGACCAAGATGACTGGGAGGCCTGGACTAAGTTCACCGCCAATGTGGGGATTCAGATAGTGGGAGATGACCTGACAGTGACAAACCCCAAGCGCATCGAGAGAGCTGTTGAAGAGAAAGCCTGCAACTGCCTCCTGCTCAAAGTCAACCAGATTGGATCCGTCACAGAGGCCATCCAAGCGTAAGTCCAGCCCACTGCCCTTGTTGTCCTGTGAAGGGGTTGGTGATGAACCACAGCAAGGCGTCACACCATGCACTGGGTGAACAGACTTGTGTCTCTACCGGAGTGTAGGATGCTGAGAGTGGGAGCAGAGGGTGCCTGGATCTCACCCTGTGCAGGTGGTGGTTATAGGAGTAGGAGCTACTGACTGGCGTTTGTCACTCCTTGCAGCTGCAAGCTGGCCCAGGAGAATGGCTGGGGTGTGATGGTGAGCCACCGATCTGGGGAGACTGAAGACACCTTCATTGCTGATCTGGTTGTAGGACTGTGCACTGGGCAGGTAGGTGAAATCCAGGCCATGCACAGGCCTGGAGGAAAGCAAAGGGGTTTGAAGACAGGATCCCCTGCCCTGCCATGGGAAACTGGTACAAGTCATAACAGTGTCTTACAGTGTTTGCTTTGGGGAATGCTTTACAGATAAAGACGGGTGCTCCCTGCAGGTCTGAACGCCTGGCTAAATACAACCAGCTCATGAGGTAAGGGGCTCCAGGGATGGGAATGCAGAAGAGAGAATGGGGGAATGACGAATTGGGGTGGGAGAAGCTGAAAGCCCAAGGGTAGGTGGGGCTCATGGGTGAAATGTTATGAAGACAAGTCACAAAGATGACAGTAGGATCCCGGGGAGGCCTCTGGGGCAGACTCCTTTCCTCCTCCTTGGCGTGAGGGTGCAGCCCTGCAYGCACAGCAGCTGGCAGGAGCTGAGGTCGTCCAGCCCATGTCAGCTTCCTGCTGATGAACTGCTCCTCCGGCACCTCCAATGCTCCCTCACCACAAGGGCCTGWTGTGTGCTGTCTCTCTCTCCTGCAGGATTGAAGAAGAGCTTGGCGATGAAGCACGCTTTGCTGGACACAACTTTCGCAACCCAAGTGTTCTTTGAACATTGTCCCCAGGGCACAGCCACCCTGCTGCTCTTTCCCACCTCACAGACTCTGAACCCCCCTTCCCTCCACTGCTCCCTTTTTTGCTCTTTCTCCCCACTCTGTCACCTGGTTCTCTCTCACCTCAAACCCCCTCGAGTTCAAATGTCCCCGCCTAGATGTACCCAGGTGAAGGATGAGAGAGCGGCCTACACCCTGTCCTTTGCTGTGGGGTCATAAGCATTCCTGGATCTAGGCATTGTGTGTCTCTGTTGTTTGTGCAGGGCCGCGCCTGGGCCACTGTGCTCCCGTGTCAGACCACGGGAGCGTGCCCGGCGTGTTCCCCCGTGTGCCGAAGCATGTGCGGTGACCATCTGTGCGCCGGCCGGTGTGCTCGGACACGGGCTGCCCCTGTAGCTGTGTCCAGCCGAGTGTTGCCAGTGGCTCGCTCTCGTTGTGCATGTGTGTAGGTGTGTGTACGTGTCCTGGCCTACGGCGTCCCTGTGCCCCGGGCGTGTGTCTGCACGGAGCCCTGGTGGGACCCGCGTGTCCCTCGCCTCCACCCCGGCAGTGTCGTGTTGGGCTGTGCTGTGTTGGGCTGTGCTTGCCGGCAGCTTAGCGTTGAAGTGCAGTGCTGTCCCACTCTGGGTGTGCGTGTGTGTGCGTGTGTGTGCTGGCAGTCTCTGGCTCAGCACATAGTACCGCGGGGCGATATATTAAAACACATCCGGAAACAAACCCATGCTCTCATTCGCTTCTCGTGACCTTTTTCTCTCTGTTCCCTTCCCTCTTGCACTCCTTCACCCTCCCCTCCACCCATGTCTGCTTCACCTTCTGGACAGCCCATGCTCAGCTGAGCAACAGACAAACTACAGATCCCTAAACTCTATTAAAATGTATTTCACACCTGAGTTGCCTGACTTGGCCTGATGTTTATCTCTAGATGCCAATGTTTGGGGAATGAGGACGTTTTTCCATCAGAGCAGGAGAGGTTCAAACAGAAAGGTAACAAAAAAAAAAGCAGTGGGGACTGGCAAGAGGAAGAAAAGGCCCAGGTACCCTCACCTGCTTTCACAGCCTTACCCCACAGCCAGACTGCTCTGTTGGCCACCAGCTGGGAAACACCAAAGGGAAGGCATGTGGGATGACTTGCCCCTGTCATCTCCACCAAACCATGTTGCATGAAGATCTGCTGTGCAGGGATCTTAATCGTGCCCTCCACTGATATAAAGACCTAAGGGAGGGCCCCCAGCTGTCTGCCCGGCGGACTCAAGTGATGGTAAACCAGAACGGCAAGTCTTTGAGAGAGAAAAAGCTGACTGTCCTCCCCCAAAAGGGGCTGTAGAGCAGTGACTGGAGGGGTAGGTGGGATGTTAGTCTCTCAGCTCCATCTGGTTTCACAGGGGCAACTCAGCAGTACTTGGGGAAAGTTGCTCGTGTTCCAGCTGGTGCCCCAGCAAGGCTGAGTGCCAGCAAACCCCAGCGCTTGCTCAACAAACAGCTTTGTTCTGGACTGACTCCAAGGAAGACAGGAGGCTGGGGGTGCTACTCTGAGAAATCCAACTGGAGAATGATAAAACCACCTTGCCCACCATTATCAGTTCACATCAGTAGCCCCACTATGTTCTTGGGCACACTCAGCTCCCGCCCCGCTTCACTACAGAAAGTTTCCAGACCCTCACTTAACTCTTGTCTTTCACGATGAGCAATGACGAGGGTAAAGATTAAGGTTGCTCAGCAAGTCCCAATCCCCCTTGACTATGTTCTAATGCAGACTTTAAAACCAAAAGACAAAACTTTAAAACACTGGTATTTCACTGCTGATTCTTTACTAAACAGCATAGATTAAGGACTAAGTCCAAGAAGGGAAGACAAAGACTTCGGCACACATGCCCAGAACTGAAAAGGGGGTGGGAGGGAGAATGTGAGGGTAGAGACAGGATTGGTTTCCAGGGCATCACCAGTGCACACAACACACATCTCAGTGGCAGGGAAGAGCTTGTGCCCCGGCTGCAGGCCGGCTCTCGCCCATGCTCTCTGGGATCTGTAGTCCGGGCGCCGTGGAGGGACCGCTCCGCTCCATCTTCCCCCGCCTCCGTGTCCCCCTCGGCGGCACCCGGCACCCCGCGGGGTCCTGTCGGCCCCTCCAGCCCTCCCCCACAGTCACGTCTCCCGCAAAAGCGGTTGTGTGCCTGACAGAGCTGTTTTCCAGAAAGAATGTGTATTTTGGGTACAGGCAGTGGGCTGTCTTTTCCCGTTGTACACCTCACTGCTCCTTTGTTTTAGATACTGGGATTTTGCGAACAGTATGGCTACTGCTTAGCAATCAGGGCATTTTTTATTTTTGGAAAAATACTTTCTTACCTTTCATATTCCCAAGAGCATCTCCCCTTCCCCCCAGCCCCTCCCATTTGTTTTTTTTCTGTGCAAGGAAGGCAATTAAGTGCCCAAGGTAGTTGGCATTGCCCATTTAAATGCAGCAAGGCTGTAACAGCAGGGAACTAGTATATATGTCCCTACACTGTGGGAAGAATTTTTCAGGGAAGAGTTGCTGCCAGTGAGGCATCACCACATCCCTGTGTCAGGAAAGGTGCGTGAAAGTCCAGACAGGATGGGAACATATCGTGGAAGCCCTGAGGGGATGGGAACACATCTCTCCATAGCACCTTGGTGCCTTCTCTAAATCAAAAGAGTTCGTCATTGATGGCACAATATATAGAAGGAATACATGATGCTGGCATGTTTGCTTGGGTCACTGCAAATACTTGTCCTTAGCCAGTGCATCCTAAGATGCATTTGCTGCTTTCCCTTTGGCTCAGTGGCAGAGATTTGGTTTTAGTTTCTTTGTGATAGAAATGTCCAAGCACTTGGCTATTCCCGCTCCTGAGGACTCCTGTTGTATAAGCTGATGTCTCCATCAGATTGCTGTGCTGTAACGTGAATGCAGTCAGAGGATGAGTAACAGCTCGGGGATGGGCTGGCAATGTGACGCTATCTGTGAATGGAAACATTTGTTGGATTTGCTTTCTTTTACCTCTCAAATAATACTCTGTTTAGATCACATTTTCAGAGCAATGTTCAGCTGTTAAAGGAATAATTTAACATTAGCAGCTCCCTCTCCCCCCTGAAGCCTGCAGAATTTTTTTTTTTTTCCTAAATAGGTGTGTGCACCCATAAATGAGCTGGAAGGGGAGATGTCACCAAATTAGGCTTGTAGAGTGCAGAGAAAAGCCTTAATGATGAAAAGCTACTGAATTTCTGCAGTATGTTCTTGTGTCTCTCAAGAACAATGGGGTGTTGTCCAGCCTTGGGAAACCAATATCTTTAATATAGGAGACTGTCGGGGACACTGTTTTGATGAACATCTGACAAGAAGTTCAGAAATTTGGGAACTGGGTAATTCCTATGAGGTGCTGAGCAACTTAATCAAAAGAAGAGTATTTGGCTCCATTGCTGGAAGACTAAATACAGACAGCTTGGACAGGTTGTCAGGAGGACCTTACAAAGCTCTCTCTCTAGGCAAACATCAGCTTACTAGAGCATTGCATGTCTCACTGTGGAAGCAGCTATAACTTGCTTCCTTATTCCTTCCATCAAGGAGACTACTACATGCTGTGGGTCAAAAGGGAAATGGGGCTCTGTGTATTTTTAGAGTCAAGAGTTTCACAGGCAGATTGAGATGACATGTCTGGAGGACTCCAAACCCTTACTAGCAGCAGGGCTAAGCCCCAGACCTAGATCAGGCTGCTCAGGGCCTTGGCCAGGCAGTTTCTGACCATCTCCAAGGTGAGGAGATTCCCCAGCCCCTGCTGAAACCTGTGTCAGTGCTGAACTACTTTTAGGGAGGAGGTCTTCCCTTTATCTTGTCACAATTTTCCTTCTTGCAAATTTCATAGGCATTTCACTGTGTATCTGGCTCTGACTCCTCTGTACCCCTCCACACCAAAAAAAAAAAAAATAGCTGAAGAGTGTAATTGGTTACCTCCTAACCTTTCTCTACTCCAGGCTGAAAGAAACAACTCCTTCAGCCTCCCCTTGTATGCCACGAGCTCCAGCACCTCACTTATCTCATTCCCTCCCCCACAGGACTATCAGCACCTCTCTTGTGCTGGATTTCTCTAAGAAGGCTACATCCCAGCCAGGGCCTCTTGTTTTGCAGGCAGCTGTCTGTCCCGTGGTAGAACTGGAAAGCAGTGGGATGATGTGGCTAGAGAGATCTTGAGGTGGCGTGTCCTATCTCCCTAATCTGAGGGAGGACCAGCTACACTCCAGCAAGTCTGGTATCCGCTCGTTGAGCCTCCTAGCTGGCCCACAGATTCCCCAGGTCATATATCCATCCTGAGGAGACACAGCTAATAATGCTCTTGGCTTGCCCAAGGTCTTCAATCTGTTGATTTCAAAGGTGAGATAATTTTATTTCCCATGTTCTGCAGCCAGTCCACCTTGGTCTCGCTGCATGAGCACACACAACCACTTGTGTTTCTCCCATCTATCTTCCACCTATGCTTACCACCCTGAAACACAGCAGAGTGTGGTTTGACCTAGCAGCAATTTGGCTATGAGCATTTCTGAGTGGGGAAAAGGAATGGTTGCCCCGGTCCTGCTTCTCTTTTGAATCATCTCCGATRTCTCTTCATAAACTAAGAGCACAGGCCACCTTTGGCTGGCTTCTTGAAATAAACTAAAACCTAGTAAGATTTTCATAACGCATTGGAGCCTCTGCCTCTTCACGTATGGAAACAACAAATGACACAAAAATCTTGATAATAAATTTAAACAAAATTTTTGAACTGAAGCAACTGACCTGGTTATGGGAGATGACATGAAAGCCATTTGGGGCTTGACATTGTGGTTAAATAAACTTGGTGTCACACATTACTCATCCAGAAGACCTTGGGACTGAAGCAATACCAACCACTGTAGCTGCCACAGAGGCTTTTCCCCAAACCACAAACCTTGGGGATCTGGATATTTTGTTCAGCATCCAGAGAACAAGGATCTTGACAAGATCTCCCTCCTTCGTGAATCATCACTTTGGCCTCTAAGGGTCACACGCACTGTGAGCTCGGGACGCAAGGCYGTCAACTGCTAAAGGCGACAGTTTGAAGCAGCCGTGACAACTGCAGACACCACCTCAGCAGCAGTAATAATATTCTGTCTTGTCTGGGGCTCAGCTTGGTGAGGCACTTTGTGAAGCAGATAATGCTTACCCCTGTGCTTGGGATCCACAGGGTGTTCTCTTCAACACTGCACCTCTGCAAAACAATATACTGAAACGTTTTGGACTGACCACACAAAAACCAGTGGGCATTTTCGCAAACATTAGCCATGGCTTTTTCAATCCCCCATGCCAGGTGTGGGAACCAGATAGTCCTAGGGAACAACAGCACCCTAGGATTACTGCTGGCAGGGTGGAGGCTCTCAGCAAGGGGCAAGACAAAGAGGTGGGTTGGGGAGAAGGGTGGACGAGAAAATGAATGAAGCCTAGAGACACAAGGCATGCTGATGTTGTGCAACGGGGTGCTGTGTGCCAGCAGGGCTGGCTTGGGAGTGAGAGGCACCAAGAGCAACTCTGCATCCAGGATAAATGGTGAGGCCCCGAAATGGCACAGTACCCCTGGGAAGTGGGTGTGGAACAATTGCACGGGGAGCCATCGGCTTAGAAGGGTGTTGCAGGGACATTGTTATTAATGTTTTTTAAAGCACTGGGGTGAATAGCACTGCTGAAACCCCCMCGAGGAGATGAATACATCTGTATTCAGTGCCAAGTTTGGACGCTGTACAGTAAATAGTGCTCAGAGCCATGTAATGGACAATGAGAATTGCTGAATAAAAGCCTGTGGAGAGCACGCCATCCAGCCTGCTCACTGAGAGGTCCTGCCGAGGAAATATTTTGGGATTATGCTTGAAGGCCATCAGAGCGCAGAGTGCAGAGTTGCCCACCCGCACACGAAGGTTCCCTTATTTAAACATGCAGCTGTGCCCGTGTCCGTGCCACACAGCCCGAGGTTTGCCCCCAGGACTGCCGTGCCTTCTGCAGCGAAACGGAGCAGGAAGGACAGCACTTGTAGCATCTCCTCAGCCCCCCGCCCCGTGCTCCCGCTGGCTRTGCTCCCGCGGCAGGCAGCGGCTGGAGCTGGATTAGCCCCTTGGCGGGCTGGCGGGGTGACAGAGCCGGCGGGCTCCCCCTTTCCTTCCCGAAGCCTTTCCTCCGACAGCAGCTTTTCCAAAATGGCCATCGACGCCATGAACTTGGCCAGCGAGGGGAGGCAGCCGCGTTTCTGAACAGCCGGGGGGATGTTTCACGTTTCCATGGCTGAGCCCCGCCGCTCCCCCGCACCGTACGGCCGCGGGAGGCGAAGGGGGGGCGATGTGGCGCCGCTCGGGCRAGGCCCGCGCCAGCCGGATCCCGCATCCCGCCGCTGCCGTGACCGCGCCGTGTGTGCGTGTGCCGGGGGGGCCCCGCAGCCCGGTGCGGGCGGTGCGGAGCGGCCCCCGCACGAGGCTCGCGCTCCCTTTGTKCCGTTGCCTGGCAACCGGGCGGGGGATGGGAAGTGGGATCGGGGGGGAGGGATGCGCGCGCGGCCGCACGCCGATGAGCGCCCGTCGGGCGGCCGCCGCCCCCGCCCCCCGGGAGGCCCCGCCGCAGCCCCGGCCGGCCGCCACCCCCCCGCATCCCTCGGTCGCCCCGGGCCCGTCCTGCCAAAAACGCCCCTGCGGGCTCTCTCCCCCCACTTTCCCCGGCCTTTGTGCCTGCGCCGGGGGCCCGGCGGTGCGGGGCGCGGCCGGGGCGGGGGCCGGGCTGGTTGCTCGCCCCGCGCCCGCTTCTCCTCCTCGCCCGTCCCACGCTGCCCACGGGTGGGTTGGGGGGGTGCGGTGTGGGGGGTGTTTCGCGGGGAGGGGCGGCGGCGAGCGCGGAGCAGAGGGGCGGGGGAGGGGGCTCGTTCTGGGCCCTTCGGAAATGGGAGGTGGCTAAGGCGGGCAGCGGTGGGAGCGATGGGAGGGCGGCGGGGCGCAGGCGGAGGCGCCTGAGCGCGGCGGGAGAGGGGGCGACAGAGCCGCGGGGCGGGGGGGCCCCGCTCCCCGCCGCACCCCCCCCCCCGCCTCCCGGAGCCGCTGCCCCCGCCACCGACCGGTTATTCCGGAGCCGCGAGAGGAAACGAGGGAGCGCGGAAAAGGAGGAGGGAGGAAAGCGGGGGGGGGGGGGGGGAAGAAGGGGGGGCAGCGTTTAAATCCCTGCCCCCCGCTCCTCGCCGCCTCCATTCCTCCCTTCATTCGACCTCCCCTCAGGAGCCGCCGGTGAGTCCCTCGCCCGCTCCCAGCCGCTCCCGCCCCGCTTGTCATTGTCGCCCACTCGCTGCATTCTTTCGCGGGTGGATTTTAGCCCTTCGGTCCGTCTGTCGGGATGGGGAGCCAGGCGGCGCGGGGGGGAGAACATCAAAGTTGGGGGGGGACCGGGAGGGGGAGAGTGCGATTAACCCCCGCGGCGCTGGGGAAGGGTCCCCGGCGGTCCCGGCCCCGGCGTGGATGCGGCGAGGGGCCGGGAGGGAGCCGGGACAGCGCCGCGGGGCACGGGGGCTCGGCGGGGCGGGGGTCCCGGCCGCGGCCGGGGGCGCTCCGACATCGCCGGGGGGCGCTGCCCGCCCGGGGCTCGCTGCCCGCCCGGGGCTCGCCTGCGCCGGACGGCGGCGGAGCGCCTTCCCTCCGGAACGGGGGGCCAGGGGCGCGCGGGGGTCTCCGCGCCCGCCGCGGGGGTCCCGGGGCGGGGACACCCCCCGCCGCGCGCCCGGCGTGACGTCAGCGCCCGCGGAGCCCCCCTTCCCTGCGGCGGGAAGTTCGGCGGGGGCAGGGGCGTGCGGGGGCCGGGGGGGCCGCGGGCGGGCGCGAGTTGCGAGTTTGCGGCCCGGCGCCGTGCTGGGAGGAAGGCGGCACAACGCTGGAGGGGGCCCGGCTCCCGCCCTGCCTGCCTTGGGGGGGGGCTCGTATTGTCCCCGCTTCCCCAGGTGCGGCCGGAGAGCGGGCGGGAGGATCTGGGAGTAACGTTTTCGTCGGGGCACCGAGAAGAGTGTCGGCTCCCCCGCCGTGTCTGCGGTGGGCACGGGTGGGATTCGCCCCCTCCCGCTGCCTCCTCTGACAGCTCAGGGTGCCGCCTGGGGACCAGGGCGCTGGCGAGACCCCGTACGGCTGGGTGGCATCAGGGTGGCGGCTGCGCTCCCGCTGAACCGGCCGAGATCCCTCGGTGTGTCCGGCTGGTTGTCCATTTGCTCTTCAGGTTTTGTGAACAAGCGGCATCTGTGTTTGCCACCCTGCCCTTCTGGCTGTGCCGTGGAGCGGTGGCGGCTCTGCCCCTCTGGCTCCTGCCGGCCCGTGGCCGGCTCGCCTGCTGTTGCCCAGCGATTTGCCGGCTGTATTTTGCCGAGTGGCCGCTGTGCTGTTGAAGTGGCAGCCATTTGGTCACTGTGGCATTACTTTGCACGCTGCCTTTGCTTGCCGAGGAGTTCTGCCTTGATAGCTATTGTACGTTCCCGAAGTTGCTTTCCAGATGGGCAGTGTCTTCCCTTGCGTTTGCCTCAGTGCTGTGGCTGCCGTGAGTTCTGCAGCAGGTTACTCAGTTGCCAGGATGGCTGCTGTAAGAATTTGTATGGCTTTTGTCTGCAGGATCTGTTTTGCGGGGCTGTGGTTCTTGAGGAGCAGCTCGGCATTCAAATCTGTGGTCATTATCTCTGGTTGTATTGGGTTTGCATGGGATTGCATGGGAGCCAGTACGCTTTCCAGCCTTAAAAAAGTGAGGAGAAAGTAGTGGGCCATCTACTAAGGTGCGTAGCAGGAGAGTGGAGGAGGAGAAGGAGTTGGAAATGTCAYTGTATTGTGTCATGTATGCCATATATGGCATGTAAATGCCATATATTTGTGTCCACCTGAGTGGTGGAGGACGGTTACACACCCTTCAGGTGTATGCTGCCTAAAGCTGCAGAGTTCAGCCCTGACTTCCCACTACAGAATTCCACAGTTGTCAGAGTTGAAAGCTAGACTCTGGTTTCTTCTAMGCCCGAGGGTGTTGTGCATCACTGCTGTGCTGCACGCACATTCCCGAGGGGTTGGAGCTCCATGGTCATTACCTGTGAATGGGATGCTTRTAAATGTGAATGGTCAAATGGTTCATTGGAATGGTTTTTATTCTTTTTTCCTCTGTTTCTCGGCCAAGTTCTTAATTTTATTTTGTTTTATTTTGTGTCTGTTATTGGTGATGACACAACCAATCATTTTTGTATTTCCCCAGTTTCTTGGGAATGACCTGGTCTTTCAAACCAGACTTTTCCAGTCATGATTCATGATGGAGCTTTTCAAGCATGGCCAAGGAGTGAACTTGAAGTACCATGGTTCCTGCTGGAAATTATAAAAACCCTCCAAACATTTGAAAACTAAATGTGCAGTGAATCCTAATGAACAAGATTAACAGGTTTAACCTGCTGCAGTGACCTGCCTTTACCTCTCTTCATATGCATTTACCTCTTCCCTTAGGTTTTGTACCCCTTGGATACCCCTGAAAGGTTCTTGCCTTCTCATCTGTCAGTTTGCCTGCACAGGGAATTATGATGACGTTTCTTGAGGGTGTACTTATATTCCAAAATTATAATGGTCATTCAAGGAACTATGATTCTGTAGCATGGTGGAATCACTGTACTAAAAGCAACCTGATCTGTATTGTTCTTCAAGAGGTGGAGGAGCACCGAGTCCAGTTGGACTAGATGATCATTGTAGGTCCCTTCCAACTGAARTATTTCATTCCAATTGCATTTGTGGGTGAAATGCATCAGGCAGGTTTTTCTCTTCCCAAAGTTCAGCCCCTGTCGCTCCTTGTACACCTTCAGTTTGTTCTGGGGCTCTCTCATGTTCAGTGTTTTTTTGGGGGATGGAGGTGGTGTTGAGAGGAGCAGTCCATGTGGAATACAGAGCTATGTAGGGATGGTTTATTTATTTACCAGATCTGGGGTGTAATATATTTGCAAATGCAGTCTCTGGATTTTRTCTGTGCACATGTTCAGCTGTGCCCTTCCTTAAATATCTACCTGAATGTTTAYCCATCTATTATTCGTCCTTGTGTAACTGCCTTTTCTTCTGAGAACCTGGTTTTCTCCTCTGTCAGACTGTATCTTGTCCAGTTCATTTTTTTTTCTTTCTCTCATTCTCTTTTGGACAAATAAACTACTTTCTTGCCTTCATTGGGTTTTCTGATCTCATTCTTCCTCCATTAGGAGATGCTTTGGAAGTATGAAATACATTTCTTGTGTTTATCACTTCATCTCTTCCATCTGTACTTCTTGAAGACTGTGTCTAGTGAAGTACAGAAGAGCAGTGCTTTACAAACTTCTTAAAGGCTGAAGGAGAAGGCAACACAGGTTCCAGCTGTGTTCAAAAGCGAGGGCATCTCTGAAAAAGTCATACTCTTAACCAAGTGAGCACACCTAGGATATGTATTCTCTGCAGAATTAATTCCTGTGATCCCTGCTGGAGTCTGGTCACAGTGGATGGTTTAACACGAACATGAGATGCTCCCTCTCAGTGCCTTCCCTGACCTACTGAAGCTGCAGCAGTGCCCAAGGCGTGTGTTGCCAGGCTGGCCAGGTACATGTCCCACTGCTCTTTGTGTCACATTGAGATGAGCACTGGAGAATCTTTCTGTCCTTCCAGTCATGTGTTGGGCAGTTGTGGGCCCACAGCCCGTGTGAGGTGTGTATGGAGAAAGATGAGACAGAAGGGGATGTTTCCAGTTCAAGTGTCCCGAGCTTCACCACCCTACCTCTGGTTGGCTGTTTGGGGTTTGAATGTTTGGGGGTAAGGATTTGGCCTATAAGTTTAATAGAAGTCAACTTTGTGAGAAAGCAATTCCTTCAGAAGCATTGCCTTGCTTCCAGCTCTGATAATCCTCCTGCAGAAGTTTCTGACAGTCTGTTTTCTGTGTGTGTTGTGGCAGCAAACACTGATTTGTTGTTGTCTCCTCCTGTAAAAATATCAATGTTTGATTGATTGTTGTGGCAGTATTTTCACCTACAAACCAAAGGCTAACTGCAGTATCTTCTCCAAGTAATTTCAGCCAATGATGGTCTGTCTGGGCTTTGCTGAAGAAGGGGAGCTGGTTGCTCTCAATCTTACTTCATGTCTCTTGCCCTGGTGACATTCTTCATCACAGATAGTTTAGCTGGAAAATTTTAGACTTGTACTTCCCTGCTGTACAATGCACTTGGTGATAGCCTGTTTCTTCCACAAGGTCTCTCTGTGCTATAGATCACTTAAGGGAAGGTTGCATTTGAGCAACCTTCATCTCTTTGGACAGTGAATTGGATTTACTSTGTGTGTGTATATATATTTATGTGTGTGTRTATATCACAATATATATGATAGTTTGTATAATATATCTTACATAAAATATAATGTTATATAGGTATTAAATTTTATATTGATATATATAGCAAAGTGTATTGGATATAAAGTGTATCTATAGCACAGTATTTTGGATATACTGCTGGTTTCTTTCTTTCAGGCAGTGCAACAGATGAAGTGACTTACCTCAGAATTATTCAGAGTTTTCCAGACACATAAAGAGGGCCCACCCTCCATGAGGAATGGTTTATCCAGTCATAGTTATCCATCAGGCTTTCCTCATACGTTGCTAGAATATTGCTTTCGAAGTCCATTTTCACCCAGAGCTATACCCTATCAGCTTTTGGCCAACTTCTATGACTACTGAGGAGTTTGGTATTGAAAAACCTGTTCTGATCCACTGGCTGGTCTGTGCAGAAAATATTAAGAGAATCTATTTTACAATAAAATAAAGGAAAACCCTTAAAGATTTTCAGTGATTCGCTGGCTTCCTCTGCAAGTTTTTCAAGTGATTGGTTTCTCCCACTTTTCATATTTATTCCTGTGTTTCTCCCACTTTTCATATTTATTCCTGTGTGGGATTTGTCTAGCTTGGATCTGTTGGATCCATTGAAGCTATAGGATCTGGGGGTCTTTGTCATGTAGATTAAAGACCTGTCAGAAATCTTCTCCCTTGCTAGTGCCCATAGGCCATCTTCAAGTCTCCTTTTAACATTTTCTCAGGTAAGCTCTATGTATTCAGTTTAAGGCTATAAGGGGGAGGAGTTTATCAGATTTCTCAATTTATCAGCATCCTTTCTGGAATACACAGGTAAAAACGGCATGCACCAATTCCATAAATTCCCCACCAATCCTGTGACAGGTAAAAATCACCTCTCTCAGTCGGTGCCTTCACCAGGTACTGGTGATATTCCACATTAGGCTGCCRTTGTCTCTCACTGGTGGGGGCCTTGCTTTGTGGCTATGGATCCGTGTGTGACATCTTTGTGCTGGAACAGGTCATGCTTGTGCCATACCAAGCTTTATCCCTCAGGTTGYCACGTGCTGCTTTACACATATTACCCAAGGCACTAAAAATGTGTCAGGCAGTGGTTTCACTTGCTATGGTGCCTTTTCTCCTGACAGTGCAGTCTGAGCCTAGTTCGGGCTCTGTCTCTGGGCTGTTGAGTGGGTGCCTACTTGAGAGGCAGAGCCTGTGTCTGTGGTTGGTAAGGCAGGTTATATATATCTATAGATGCACTCTATAGAGTGCAGTCTAGCACTTTGGCATAGATTGCTTGCTTTGAATTCTCTTGGGATGAGGGAGAATTTTGAATACTTGTGACTTCTAATCCTTCACTGTATCATGACCAGGAAGACCTTGATTTAGCCATAAACCTCTTTTTTCTCATTTCATAAAATCATAAGGGCTAAAATCACCGTGAACTTGGTGAACTATGTAAGACAAAAGCTCTCCTTCCTCCCAAGGGTGGTTCAGCACTGGCATGGGTTCCCAGGGAGGCTGGAGACACTCAGTTCCCTGAGGTGTTTGTGGCAACCTCATCTAGCTTTGCAGTTTACTGTGAACAGGGCATTTGAGTGGAGACCTCCAGCAACCTCTTCCAAGGTAAATCTTCCTGGGAACACTGCTGGGTTTTCGTTCCTTCAACCCCAGCGGTGAGAGCAGGATCATCCCACTTGGCCAGGCCTGTAGACAAAAGAAAAGCTGTGGGATCCCAAGCCCAGGAGTGACTCCAATTTACCAGTGTCTCAGGTCTGCTGTATGGTTGTTCCTGTGCCCATGTCCCTGGCCCCAGTTCACTCATTTCGTTCTGAATGTGTCTGTCCATCTTCATCCTGCTCAGATGTTTGCCCTTGACACACGTGGCTCTCGTGTTGCTTTTGCTGTCAGACATGAATCCCTAGAAAAAGGGAATCTAAAGGGTGTCCCTTGGGTCAGTGGCTGCAAAGTCATGGAATTGTTTAGGTTGGAAAAGACCTCCAAGATCATTGAGTCCAACCATTAATCTAATCCTGTCATTTTCTAATCTAATCTAATCTAATCTAATCTAATCTAATCTAATCTAATCTAATCCTGTGCCATTTTCCTGGGATACTCCTACAGTTTCTAGCTGTTTTCAGCAGAGTGCCTGCCATAGCCAGATGTGGTTTCTAGCTATCCAGAAAGTGCCAGTTATTCTCTCTTGAATGAAACTCTTCATGAAAGTCTCCCATCAAATCCACAGAAACTTCTAGCACTCATAGTGTCCTTTGATTGGAAATTCAGCAGCCAGCTGTTTCAAGAACTACTCTTCCTTTTCAGTTAGTTTTGAACATTTTCTTTGTAGTGTAATTTGATGGTCATCAGTTTTTGTACTGGAAAAGACAGTGTAAAATTATTTCCTACCCACCCTCTACTTTTCATGTATGGCTTTATGGTCCTCAGCCATATCCTCACTTCAATAACTTTTTCTCTGAACAGAGATGTCTAACCCACTCAGTCATGCCTCTTCTTGCCCCTTCTAGTTCCTGTGGAAGGAGCAGAATTGCACACACATTTCAAGAAATGGGAAAGCCATAGGTTTGTGCATGGACATAATGACGTTCTCCTCAGGAAATTCTAGCATGTGGTTTACTTTCTTGATGGCTGCTGAATGCCAGGGTCCCATTGTCATGGATCTGCCTCTTGATACCAAAGGGTATCACTCTTGAGTTGCACTGGTCAGCTCGGAGTCCACATCCCTTCCAGCTGACATCCTCCTTTGAGTCTCTGGGCAACCATAAAAGTAATTTACTTTGCATTCTTAGTGAAGGATATCTCTGTATCCAAAGAGGGGTGTGAAGTATTACAGTAGACCTTTAGCCCTTAACAGCTCCACAGGTAAGCTGTGCTCAGGTGTTGMAAATATAGAAGATGCTGCACTTGATAAAATAGTGAGTGTGGAGAGTGTAATTTGTACTTCTCTGGATCGTGCATCCGTAAGCCTCCATCCCACTCGCGGCGGGTAGAGCTCAGTGTGTTCTGTTTTGTGATCCACTACTGGGCTCTGCCAGCCTGTATCTCCAAGAGATCTGGAAGCCCTGCTCTGGGGAGACAGAATGATTCTTCTGGGATTTTTAAGTAAATCTGTTACATACTTAACAGTCATTTTACTGTGCCCTCCGGAATTGTTTTATGATTAACATAACCTTCTTTAGTACATCTAACCTTCATTTAGTGAATCAAACTTTATTTTCAGTTGCTTTTGCAAAAATTAGTATCTTCTTCTATGGTAAATTAAGCTATTGTTAAATGCATGGATGTTTTTATTATTTATTACCTTGCTTTAGCTCTGTTTTTTATTTCACTCGTCAGAATTTTTTTTTTCTCGGATACATTTTTATTTGAATGGAGGTTCCAGAATTAGAGCTTTCATACTCAAAATAACATTCTTGCTCCTCGTGGTTGTGCAAAATTAAGAAAACAAAACATTAATATAGGCTTAATAAAATGTAAACTGGCTTTATCTCCTAAGGCTGCCAGCGCTCTACATGTTTATTTTTAGTACTCTTATTTGGCACCCTTTCCTGAAGCATGAGGATTTTAATTTTATCATTTTACAGCAGAGAAGGAGCACCTAGGTATCCTTACAAGTGGACTTGTCAACAAGTAGATAAAAGAAAAGCATGGAAGTTGTTGGCTCACGATGAGTCTCTTTTTTGCATGGGAGGTGTTATTTTAGATTTATATTAGAATATTTTATAGAGCCATAGACTGATGTGGGTTGGAAGGGGCCTTAAAGATCATCTAGTTCCAATCCTTCTGCCATGAGCAGGGACACATTCCACCGGATCAGGTTGCTCCTGGTCTCATCCAGCCTGGGCTTGAACACTTCCAGGGATGGGGCATCCACAACTTCTCTGGGCAAGCTGTTCCAGTGCCTCACCACCCTCAGAGTAAAGAATTTCTTCCTTATGTCCAATTTAAACCTGCCCTTTTTCAGTTGACAGCCATTGCCCCTTGTTCTGTCACTGCAGGCCCAGGTAAAAACTGTCTCTCCACCTTTCTTACAAGCTGCCTTTAGATACTTAGAATCTCAGACTCATAGAATCACTAAGGCTGGAAAAGACTTGGAAGATCATGGAGTCCAACCTTTTCGTGAACACCATCTTGTCAACTAGACCATAGTGCTGAGTGCCACATCCAGTCATTTCTTGAACGCTTCTCGGGACAGTGATTCCACTGCATCCTGGGCAGCCCATTCCAATGCTTAACCACCCTTTAAGCAGTGTAGCAATTCTTCCTGGTGTCCAACCTGAACCTTCCCGGGCACTGCTTAAGGCCATTTCCTCTCATCGCATTATTTGTTGCCTGGGAGAAGAGGCTGATCCCTACCTTGCTACAACATCCTTTCAGCGAGTTGTAGAGAGTAATAAGGTCTCCCCTGAGCCTCCTTCTCTCCCGGCTAAACAACTCCAGCTCCCTCAGCTGCTCTTCATAGGGCTTGTGCTCCAAACCCTTTGCCAGCTCCATTGCCCTTCTCTGGACACACTCTGGCACCTCAATGTCTTTCCTGTGRTGCGGAGTCCAGAGCTGGACACAGTACTCGAGGTGTGACCTCACCAGTGCCGAGTACAGGGGGATGRTGACTGCCCTGGTCCTGCTGGACACGCTGTTGCTGATCCAACACCCAGAGCCTTTCCCCCATTTGCTAGGTGGGTCACCTGGTCATAAAAGGAGATCAGGTTGGTCAAGCAGGACCTGCTTTTATGAACCCATCCTGGCTGGGACTGATCTCCTGGTTGTCTTGTAGGTGCTGTGTGATCACACTGAGGATAATCTGTTTTATAACCTTTCCTGGCACCGAGGTCAGGTCAACAGGCCCGTAGTTCCCCGAATCCTCCTTCAGACCTTTCTTGTAGATGGCCATCACATTGTCCAGCCTCCAGTCACCTGGAACCTCTCTGCTTCACCAGGGCTGATTATAGATGATGCAGAGTGGCTTGACGAGCTCTTCCACCAGCTCTGTCAGTACCCTGAGGTTAAAAGCTACAAGAAGGGCTTTCTGGAGCCTTTTCCGGGCTGAACAACCACGGCTGTCTCAGCCTATCTTTGTGGGAGAGGTACTTCATCCCTTTGATTATCTTTGTAGCCTCCTCTGGACCCCCTCCAACAGGTCAATGTCCTTTCTGTGCTGGGGACCCCAGAGCTGGATGGAGCACTCCAGGTGGGGTGTCACCAGAGCAAAGGGGCAGAATCTCCTCCTCGCCCTGCTTGCTGCCCACGCTGCTTTTGGTGCAGCCCAGGACACAGYTGGCTTTCGGGGCTGCAAGTGCACATTGCCAGCTCATGTCCAATTTTTTGTCCACCAGTATCCCCAAGATCTTTGCCACAGGGCTGTTCTCAGTCTCTTCTTTCCCCAGCCTGTACTGATTCTGGTGATTGCCCTGATCCATGTGTAGGACCTGCACTTGATCTTGTTGAATTTCATGAATTTCACGTGGTTCCATGCCTCAAACCTGCCAAGGTCCTTCTGGATGGCATCCCTTCCCTCCAGCCTGTCAGCCACTCAACTTGGTGTCATCTGCAAACTTGCAGAGAGTGCACTCGATCCCACCATCTGTGTCGTTGATGAAAATATTAAATAGTACTGGTCCCAGTAGAGATCCTTGAGGGACACCATTAGTTAAAGGTTTCCACTTTGACATTGAACTGTTGACTGTAACTCTTTGGGTGGGGCCATCCATCCAATTATCAAATACCATGGAAGGTGGTTTGGCAGCTATGTCAGCCAATTCCCTCAAGACCCTGGGATGCATCTCATTGGGTCCCATGCACTTRTGCATGTTCGGTTTCCTCAGGTGGTCTCAAAGCTGATCTCTTAGGATGGGATTGTGAGTCTGCTCTTATATACATACATAGATCTAAATCAAGACAGTGTCTTCAGCTTGTATATTGAAGTGTGTGTAATTTGCCCTCTGGCACAGAGGAAAGTTTCTGAAAGCATACGTTTACATTTATTGTTTAAGTTTATTTTAACACATTTCATAGTGACCCATTCTATGCCATGTTTTGAAAACAGAAGAGTCCAATGAAATTTCAGTACACTGCCAATATGAAATCAATGTCTTTATAGAAAATACTAAAAATTGGCAGCTGTCACTGTTTTTATACTGGATTTATATTTTGACCTCTGAGCAGTAGTCACAGTTTCCACTTGGGTTGCAGGCATTTCTGTGAGAGTCTGGCAGGTAACACTGAGCTGCCAAGCCTCCCTAGCAGGGCAGGTCTCAGCCCTTCCTGGCCGTGTCTGACGGCTGCTGGTGGTTGGATGTGCCTGTCCCAGGCCCTGCGGAGGAGTCTGCAGAGGACTGGAAGATGTGTGCTCTGATCCTGGGGTCTCTGTGTGCAGTGACCTGCACAGAAGTGACCTGCAGGAGCAGGGTGGGCAGGTGGAGAAAGCTGCCCACAGCAGTCTGGGCTCATGAGTGTTTCAGCTGGAGATCCTCCAGCTTCACATTAGCATTGCAGGAAGGGTGTAGCTAAACTTCATCCACTGGTAGGCGAGAGTTTTAGCTGGACTGTGATTATTTGCCCAGGTTTACAGTCTTGTTCCTTGATTAATCCACTTTYCAGCCTGAGTTCACAGCCCCTGCATCCACACAGCATTGTAGTTCTTTTGTAGGAGACAGAAAAATCACTTGTTTCAATACCACCTTTCATTTGGTCATTCCCATAAATACATGTATTCTTAACAAGATTTACTGAATAAAAGGAATTTGCCAGTCATGACAATGCTCACACCCAACACAATATTGGCCACAAAGGTTTGCCATCTTGGTATTCAACCCTTTTGGCATTCTAATCCYTTTGCTCGCAGAGTCATTTTCCCTTTTACAGTAATGTCACGCTCCAGGTATGTATCAAAAGACTGTGACGTGCAACCTGAACCCTGACCTGTTTGTTCATTGCTGTCCAACACTGGACACCCTTCCCCTTCCTTCCCTCCCTTTCTCCACCGTGCCCYGTAGTAAAATGCCAGGGTTCAAGCATGAGATTAGGTAATTGTCCATTGGGAAATGCAGTATTTCAGGTTGTCTGATTGCAGTATTTGGGACAAAACTTAGTGTTTTCAAGATACTACGGAGTTGTTAAAGCCAATTACATTTCTGGAAATTTTCCTTTCATTTTATAAAATGAGGGAAATTGAAACAGGAATTAAAAATGCAGGACCATCATTCACTGGACAGTCATATATATAAAAAAATATATATATACACAGACACATGTATATAAATACATACACACACTGCTTCCGTGGGCACTCCTTTCTGAGTGATCTTTACCCATCAAGAGAGATCCAGTGCTTATCATCCCAGCTTATTTTCAGGACACTTTCCAGCATCTGCAATGTGTTAGAAGGCAGCTGTGTTCATTTTGCCACCCTGATTCCTCCCTCCAGTGCTAATCCATCCCTTTGTAGAAGTGGGAAGAGAAAAAAGAGGATGGGAACACAGAGCTATTGAATTGCAGAGAACCAGACTCAGTTTAACTCTCACATCTGACTTCTGAGTCCCTGCCTTTGCATACCAAATGCCTTTGATTTCACGTAGGATTTTGGATGTGGTTCCTACATTTAAAAAAATTACTTAAAGAGTGGTCACTGTGTACTTTAAACAGTTCCCAGCTGAAGAAAACAAGAGGTTTGCACTTTAGAACATCTATACTTAGGATAAAGCAGGCTGACTCCTTACTCCAGATTTACTTTCCATGGACTAGCATCTGGTGGAAGATGGCTATGTCTGTAGTAAACAAACCAAAGAGGCCTCAGCCTGACAGGGGATAATGTTAGCTCTTTTTCTTAAATTACATGTATTCTCGGAGGCTTCAGCTCTCACTTCTCCTGGCACTGGCCCCTGGGAGGGCTGTCTGGACTGTAGCTGGCATTTGACCTTCTCAAGCAGACTGGAGCCTGGGACTTGAGCTGGCCATCTTGGGGCTTGCTCTGCCATCGAGCACCAGCTGAAGTGTCAAAATCCTCCATGGATTTGGCAGCATCTCCCAGTCTTGCTTGTCTCAGTGGAAATGGGCTCCCTGCTACTGGGACATGTGCTGGGTGTGCCCGTGTGTGCAGGCCCAGCATGTGCAGTGCTTTAGGCACATGACTCATTTGTCATTTACAATCCTGGCCAAGCCCCCAAACACCATCCCAGAAACTTGGTTCCCATTTCCTCTGCTTCCGTTGCCATCTAGGAAAGTTTATTTCCTCAAACCCACAGTCTAACGTGTAAATGCTATCCCGAGCCAAGGACAAACATTCAGCCTGCTTTGTAAGAGAGGTAAAACCTGAGTGCTTCTCATTTGAGATGGACTTGATTCCAGTTTAGTTACCTGTGAGAATTGCTCCATATTACAGCCTGGGAAGGAGAGAGCTATCTGCATCCCACAGTAGAAGAGGAACCGGACCTCATGAGCCGCTGGCTGCCAGTGCAGGACAGTCCAGCTTTGGCAAGCAGATTTACTTGGAGCTGGGGAGGAGAGGAGCGGGATCCATTTTGAATCCCACGTGGAGGTTGCCTGTTGAGTGTGTGTTGCTTGCAGGAGACTGCACCAGGGCTTACAGAAGAATATGGAGGGATTTGGGCAGTAAGCCAAGCCAAGCTGGGTTGTATGAAACTCAAAGACAAAATAGCAATTTGCAATGTCTCTAATTCAGTCAAATGTGTAAAGGGCTTCACAGGGCCAGGGATAGGTTAAACCTTCCACAGCAGCCCTGTCACATCTTGCCTCCTGACCAAAACCACAGAGCCCCAAGAACTCTTCAGAGACATTTGCTGGGATCTTCGGTGATGGGAAGGGTTAGGTGTAACTTTGCTAGTTGTCCAGGCTCACATTGCAAGCTTTTATTTCATAGCTGTTAAAATTAGAATTGTATTGTGAGCCTCTCATCTGGCCGTAACAGTTGGTGTACCGAGCCTGTGCATCAATTCTCCTACAGATTTTAGAAAAAGTCTTCACTGTCTAAGTGACAGAAGCTTCTGCCTCAGTCAGTGGTTGATTATGTCTCTTGAAACATCCCTATTAGTTTCTGGCTTTGTTACTGCATATTCAGTGGTTGGAATATGTACTGAGGGGGTATCCCTTTTACAAAGGGAAGTTTCGGTCTGTGGTTGGCTACATATTGTTTCCCTGACTGACTTGGTAATTGTCATTACAGGGTTGCTGGAAAGCTGAAGTGAGACCTGTGTGCTGCATTATCACTCTGGGTTCTTTGGTGTGGGAGGTGTGGGTGATATCCCTGTGGAATGTAGGGGGCAGTGACATTGGAAGAATGCTGCTGCTGTGCCTTCACAGCTGAGCTAATACCTGTAGGTTGCCAACACGGTGAGAGTCAAAGTTGAGTTAAATTAGGGTCACCTTTCTTAAAATGTTTGTTTCACGTAAGAAATGTTGATTCTGGATGCTTATCTAGAATAGCATCAGTGTAACTGAATGAATTAGCGACCAGAGGCCGGAGCGTGACACAAATATAAGGCTGTAAAACAAGTCAGCTGGTAGGGATTGGGGGCAGGCTCTGTCTCCATTAGGTCAGTTAGAAACCATCATCAGCTATTTTTCTATTAAAGAAGAGGTCTCAGTTAATGAATTGATGTGTGTGGGAATTAATGCTGGATGAGTCCCCTGTGGCTTTTGTGATGAGGGTCAAATAAAATATTAATGGAATTAAAACAAACAATCCCCTGCTCTTCCTAAGTACCTTCCGGATCGGTTTCTCTAAGCATTGGTCAGGGAAGATGTGGAGCCCCTGGAGAGATAGCCTGGTGTCATTACTCGCTTTTCATGGTCAGGGAGATGAAGGCAGTGGAAAGCAGTGACCCTGAGGCCACACAGTCCAGCAGCAGGGCTGCACAGGAGACCTGTGCTTTTGTTCTGATTCCTGTTTTCAGCTCCCTTCTCAGAGAAATGGAAGTCATCCAAATTGCTGCTGCACTGCTTGGCTGGAAGCTGATCTTTGCAGGTCTGGGGTGGTCTTCAGGAGTCCCAAATCCATAGTCTTCTTACTTACAAAACTTCTCTGTGCTTCCAGATGAGAGAATAAAACCCAGTAGATGTGGCTCTTTTCTCCTGATGCCTCATCCACAGGACACATTCCCTTGTCTTGCAGATTGTCCATTCCAGAGGCAGAGTATAGCAGCTCGAATGACAGGCTGGGGAAGGATAAAGTCTTTTTGATTATGTCTGTGGAGTGCAGTGCAGTGCAAAAGATCTTTAGCTTGATGGATTCAAGCAAATGGCTTCAGGAGCAGCATCCCTGAATCATTTCCCCTGGTTCCCAGGCTAACACAATCACAATGCTTTCATGCTCCAAAGTAGGAACTGTGTGATGTAACAGGGTGTTAAATACCTGTGGTGCTTTTGGACATGGCACAAAGCTGTAAACTGTTCCAGAGGGATCTCAGAAATCTTCCCACTCCTGCAAAGTGTAAGGATGTACTCTGCATCTCTGGGCATGACTGGTATGGTGAGGAACATTGGTGTATGGAGGAGAAGGAGACCCTGGCAGGCACTCCAAGATAAACAGAGCTGCTGATGATGATTGTGTCATGCAAAAGCAAAGCTAAATGCATTTTTTCACACCTATTTGCCTACCTTGGGCATGGAACAGCCCAAGCAAGACTTGTCACATTTTCTGTCACCTTTTTTTTCATTTCACCATTCATGATGGTACATGAGTGCTTGTGGATGTGCTCTGGAGAGGGCAGGGCTGGACAGTGCCCCTTCAGCAAAGSCCACTGGGGCTCATGACACAGGGCTAGTGAGTGGCAGCACATGGCTAGGTAAGGGTGTAACTTTCTGCGCTGGCAGCAAGTGCAAAGAGGAACTTACAAAGTCAGAAAAACTGCAATTCAGAATATTTTGAAGCACATTCCTGTTATTTTTTCCTGAGAAAATGAAAATAATAAAATTATTTCGGAAGACACTCAATGTCCTGATAACCATTCCACTGGCAATTCCATTCCCTGCTTCCTCCAAAGCATCATTATTGGGCCCTGAATCATAGAATTAGATAATCACAGAAYGGTTTGGTTTGGAAGGAACCTTAAAGATCATCTACTTCCAACACCCCTGCCATGGTCAGGGACACCTTCCAGTAGACCAGGTTGCTCAAAACCCCATCCAGCCTGGCCTTGAAGACTTCCAGAGATGGGGCATCCACAGCTTCTCTGGGCAGACTGTTCCAGTGCCTCATCACCCTCAGCGTAGAGTTCCTCCCTAATATCTAACCTAAATCTGCCCTCTTTTGGTTTGAAGCCATTAGGAGTGAGTACCTTGCATCACGTGCATGTCACTCCTAGAAATTGGAAATCAGATATGGCAGTGGGCAAATCTGTTCTGCCACTGATTGGAAAGTTTATTGCATTCTTGGTAAACATCCTTGAGTCTCTAAATAAGGAAACAATAATTTTTCCATATTTCTATAGCAAACCATGAAAGGATGTTCTATAGTCCCCTCAAGTCTTTCTCCTCCCTCATCTGCTTGTCTGCCTTTCAGGATTCAGYGGGACCTTGTTTTGTGGCTGGTGCAAGCCCACCTTCCAGAAGAACTGCCTGTCTCCATCTTCATCTCCTCGGAAACAGCCGAAGGGGGTTGCGGAGTCATAAAAATTTATGTTTTCATCAAACCGGGCCAAGGAGAATGGGGGTCCCACACCCAAAAGAATGAAGACACGACAGAACAAGGACTCAGTACGTGAGGTGGGAGAGGTGGGTGGGACACGAGAGCCAAGCTGGAGCTGTGGGTTGGGACTGAGGCTCCCTGCAAAGCCAGTGGGGATGAGTTTGGCACAGTGGAGTGCAAGGGGTTCAGGGGCTTTGGGAGTCTGGGCACAGGGCAGGAGTGGAGGGACATGCAAAGCTGCGCTGACAGAGTGATCCCTCTCTTAGATGTCAATGCGGAGTGGACGGAAGAAGGAGACTCCGGGGCCCCGAGAGGAGCTCAGGTCACGGGGTCGAGCTTCCCCTGGCGGCGTCAGCACCTCCAGCAGTGATGGCAAGGCTGAGAAATCCCGACAAGCAACAAAGGTAGTATAAGCTAGCACACAAGTGTGGGGTGGCCAAGGACTGCCCAGACTGGGTAGGATCCATTTGAGGGGACGCAGACCAGATGAGATCCACCAAGGAACCCATGCTGGGTTCACTCCCTGAAATGGGGCAGGGTCCCTCTTTGACTCATGCTCACCATCTTGCTCTTGCCATCTTCTAAGAACTGTTGTCCAGTCTTACCAGCCCCTTTTAGTGCTAATTTTTGCCTTATTTTGGCTCCATGTTTCTCTGCTGGTGTCATCAACACATGTGCCATGGTGGCTGTGTCTCACCTGCTGCAGTCTGTGAAGGCCTGTCAGGTTGGAAAATTTCCCTGTAACCCTCCACCTCCTTCTCCTCTCCCTTGCAGAAAGGCCGGGTGGAGGAATCCTGCACCCCCAAGAGCAGCAAGCAGGGCCGGACAGAAGAGATCTCGGAGAGTGAAGGGGAAGACACCAATGCTCCCAAAAAAACCAAAACCGAGGTGAGTTCTCCCTGCTGTGATTGCTGGCATGTCCCAAGTCCAGAGCAAAGGAGCCCCTAGTTCCCTACTTGTGCTGCTCACGCCCGCCCAGCTCAAGGTTCCGGCTGCTTGGGAGCCCCGGCACATTGGGTTTTCCACTGCGGCTCTTCCAACCTAAATGGCATCTGCCTGGCTACAAAAATGCCACTAGGAGTGATGACTGAGCAGATGGAGGCTCTCTGAATCTTTTGCCTTGTCTTCAGGGGACTGCCGTGCTCTCGGAGCTGGGCACGTGCCCTGCCTTTCCCAGCTTAGCAGCAAGAGCCTGGCTCCGTGGGCAGCCACAGGCTGGGTCAGAGTCAGCCTCTTCTGATCTCCCAGCGCAGTGTGAAATGGAGGTGCTTAAGTCATGGTGGGTTCCAGGTGGCAGTTGTGCAAAACCTGCTCATGCACACACACAGCTTATGGCAGGGCTTTCCTGGAACACTGACAGCACCAGGCTGGATTGGTGGTTGGATGCTTGGAAGAAGACTCAGCTCTTGTGCCTCTCCATTCCCTGTTAGCCTGCTCAGGGAACTGGCCTTAAAGGCCTGCAAACATGGGGATATTTGCTCAYGTTAAGAGGTCATTGTAATTAAACCACTGTGGCTAAGCCTTTGTAATTTTTCCACATGGACTGTCCGTTCAGCTCAACAATGATACTYTCTCAGCTGCGCCTCTCTTGCAAGAGTGGCACTTGTTAATTACCCATGGTGACTGCTTAATCACCAGTGCACTTTTCCTGAGCTGGCAGGTGGTAGGGAGGTTCAGGGTTTGGGAAGCAAAGGGAAAACTCCTGGTGGTAAGGAGTGKTGCAGTAAGAGGTCAGAAAGCAAGTTCTCTGGGAGTTTCAAATGTGTTACGTGTGGTCTGGGAGGCCTCATAAGGCCCCCTCATAAGGCCCCCRTAAGAAAAGGCCCCTTTCCTCTGCCTTCCTACTTCAGGAGTTGCCCTGTCCTCCATCTCCGTCCGATGTTGACAGCCTTGATGGCCACAGCTTCAACGATGAGATGAGCAGTGACCCACGGGACATTGACCAGGACAACAGGAGCACCTCGCCCAGTGTCTACAGCCCTGGGAGCGTGGAGAACGACTCCGACTCCTCCTCTGTGCTGTCTCAGGGGCCGTCTCACTCCTACCACCACCCTCCGCTCTTCCCCCAGAGCCCGCCGGTAGCTCCCCCTCCCGACAGCCTGGCACGTCCACCAGAGCCCAGCTTTGGGCTCCCAGGCGAGGTGCATCCCCAAGGACCCCCTGCAGGAAGTTACCATTCCCCGCTGGAGGGCCAGGCCTCCCGCATTTTCCAGGCTCAAGCCCCACAGACACCTGCCTCCTCCTCCTCCTCCTCCTCCTCGTCTGCTGTTGCTGCCCCTTCTGCTCCCCCTTCCTCCTCCTCGTCTTCTTCCTCCTCCTCCTCCTCCTCTTCCCACACTCCCCTTTACCCTACAACCAATGTGGTCCAGGTTGGGGCCAAAATTGCCAGTGGAGTGGGGGGGCTCCCAGCACCGGGGGCTCGTGAGCAGACCCTCAGCGCCAAGCACAATCCACCACCCACCACCCCAATCTCATTGGCATCAGTAGGAGGAGGGCTCCCCCCTCAAAAGACGCCCCCAGCCAACCCTCCTGCTGCCCCCCCAGCCTCGGCCCCTTCCTTTCCCCACGTCTCCTCCAACCTGCCTCCCCCGCCGGCCTTGCGCCCCCTCAACAACGTGGTGGCCGCCTCCAGCTCCCCGGGGATGGTGGGGCAGGCCCTGAGCGGCCACCTGCCCTCGCCCCACAGCATGGGGCAGGACAAGGCACCGGCCCTGGCCCCCTCCCGCTACCCCTACGCCCCGCCGCCGCTGCCGCCCTCCAGCTCCTCTGCCCAGTACCCCCAGCCCTCCCCGGGCCAGCCCCTGCCCAGCTACAGTGCTTCTTACGGGCACTCCTTCCCCCCGCCCAGCGGCCTCTCTGTCTCCAGCCAGCCCCCCAAGTACACCCAGCCCTCCCTSCCCTCACAGCCCGTCTGGAGCCAGGGGCCACCTCCTTACAGCCGCCCCCTAGGCAATGCCGGCTCCCACCCTGCTGCCCCTTTCCCTGGCCAGTCCCCCCATCACCAGCAGCCACCCCAGCAGCACCACCACGGCCACGGGAGCAGCGGGGGTGTCTCCCCGGCAGCTGCAGCTCCTCCCCAGCCCCCCGGGGGCTACCCCCACAGCCTGGAGTCCAACAGCCATCACCCTTCCCATCCCACCTACGGGCTGCGCCTCTACCCTCCACACAGCCAGGCTGCCTACAGCCAGGCTCCCTCCGCCACTGYGGCCGCTGCCCCCTCTTCCTCCTCCTCGTCTTCCTCCTCTTCCTCTTCCTCCTCCTCCTCCTCAGCTGCCTCTTCGCAGGGAAGCTACGCCGGCATGTGCGCTCACCCGCCGGGGCAGAGTCCTGCCACCTACACCTTCCCCCCGCCGCCACCCCCGTCCCCTGCCCACGGGGCCGGCCCTCCGGTCACCTCCGCTGCCACCACCCTCTCCACCGTCATCGCCACCATGGCCTCCCCCTCTGCAGCCCCCTACAAGACTGTCTCACCCCCGGTACCGCCCTCAGCTGTGGCCCCATATGGGAAGCGGGCAGCCTCCCCTGTCCCCACCTTCCAGCCYCCAGCTCCCTACAAGCCAGGCTCGCCTCCCACTTCCTCAGCTGCCCCTTTCCGGGCAGCCACTCCTCCTGGCTACCGGGTGGCCTCCTCCCCTGTAGCAGGGGGCTACAAAGCCCCCTCCCCCGCCCCCTCTGCCGCACCATCCTTGCCAGGGAGTCTGGCTGCCCCAGCCCCGCCACCGCCCCCACTCCCCCTCAGCGCTGCACAGATTAAGCAGGAGCCGTCGGAGGAGTACGAGCCCCCTGAGAGCCCTGTGCCGCCTGCTCGCAGCCCCTCGCCGCCCCCCAAGGTGGTGGATGTGCCGAGTCATGCCAGCCAGTCAGCCAGGTGAGGCGTGGCTCCTTTGTCCGCAGGATGGGGAGGGGTGTGTGGGGCAGGGTAGAGGAAATTACCCCAAGCTGGAGGTGCAGGTGTGCCCTTTGGCTTCTTCCATGATGCTCTTCACTTTCCCACAGTGCCTTTCCCACAGTACCTGTCCCCATCCCTTTCCCTGCTCTCCGGTGCCGTCAGCACTGACAGGCTTCACCTCTCATCCCCAGATTCAATAAACACCTGGACCGTGGCTTCAACTCCTGCTCCCGCACGGACCTGTACTTTGTGCCCCTCGACGGCTCCAAGCTGGCCAAGAAAAGGGCAGACTTGGTGGAGAAAGTGCGTCGAGAGGCTGAGCAGAAGGCGCGTGAAGAGAAGGAGCGTGAACGGGAACGGGAGCGGGAGAAGGAGCGGGAGCGGGAGAAGGAACGGGAGCTGGAGAGGAGCGTGGTAGGTCTGAGGGTCCCACCGCCACAGCGCAGCCGAGGCGGGTGCTCGAGGGCCCCCTTGGCCGCTCCCTGCTGGGACTCTGAAGCCAGTCTCTCTGCTCTTTTGCAGAAGATGGCCCAGGAGGGCCGTCCGGTCGAGTGCTCGTCCCTCGGGCCAGTTCCCCACCGCCCCTCGTTCGAGCAGGGCAGTGCTGTAGCGACTGTTCCCCCATACCTGGGCCCCGACACCCCGGCTCTGCGCACCCTCAGCGAATACGCCCGGCCCCACGTCATGTCCCCCAGCAACCGCAACCACCCTTTCTACGTGCCCCTGGGCGCCGTGGACCCGGGCCTGCTGGGGTACAACGTGCCAGCGATCTACAGCAGTGATCCAGCCACGCGGGAGCGGGAGCTGAGGGAGCGGGAGGCCCGCGAACGAGACCTGAGGGACCGGGACCTGCGTGAACGTCTCAAGCCTGGCTTTGAAGTCAAACCAGCCGAGTTGGAGCAGCTGCATGCCGTGCCAGCTGCTGCCATGGATCCGTTCCCACGCCACGGCGGGCTGAGTCTGCAGACGGCCCCTGGCCTTCATCCCGCTTTTCCCTTCCACCCAGGGCTGGGCCACTTGGAGCGGGAGAGGCTGGCGCTGGCAGCTGGCCCGACCCTTCGTCCCGACATGTCCTACGCCGAGCGCTTGGCAGCTGAGCGCCAGCACGCTGAGCGGGTGGCTGCTCTCAGCAACGACCCTCTGGCCCGGCTGCAGATGCTCAATGTGACACCTCATCATCATCAGCATTCCCACATCCACTCCCACCTCCACCTGCACCAGCAGGATGCCATACACGCAGGTAAGGACCGCATGGTGGTGGTGCCCTGCACAAAGCCCTGCTCTGTCCTGCTGTGCCCTCATTGCACTCCCTCCCACTGACCCTGGGGAAGCCTAAAAGCTGCCAAGACTAACCTTTGAGGCCACAGATCTTCAGCCAGAAAAGCCCAACATCGTGGTCATTCTTCCTTGCCCTTGCTCCCATCCCACCAAAGGCACTGACACTGCTGCTTAGTGGCCAGCAGAATTGTTTGCACCAYGTCCTTTTGTTTGAGTCCTGCTGGTTGTCAGGGGGGTGCTGTGTGAGGACTGCATTCCTCAGACTGGGGTCTGCAGAGGGAGTGGAAGCCCAGCTAGAACAGTTTTGGCAGTGTCCTTAGGACTAGTGAAATGTTGGTTCTCAGGTTTGCTCCTATGGCTCTTGCTGCAGATAGTGGAATAGGATGGGAAAGGAAGTGGGCTAATTGTAAGGAACTGGAGGCTGCTGTTCTTCAGAATTGAGTGGTAGTCCCTCTCATTTCCACATCCTACAAGGAAGCAAAGTAAAAAGTCTAGGGATGAAGATCTCAGGGAAGCAAAGCCCAAGCTACAGTAGAATAGGACAAAAGTGTGGTGCCTGCTCCAGTGCTATGAGCAGTCAGTGGGATCTGGTTGTCAGTCACAGATGCTGGCTCTGAGCAGCCTCAACTGCTCAGAGATGGCATTGGGTAGAAATGAATGTCCATTTCCCCCACACTCTATAGCTGGGCACCTCACCGTGGCTGTGAGTCCAAACCACTGGAAAGAGCATCTGTCCTGGATGAGACCTGGAGATGGAAGCACGCAACACAAGTATGCACATGAATGGCTGTCAGAGTGACAGATAGGCACAATACAGGGCGCAGACCTGACTGCTGAGCAGGTCCTTGCAGGACGGACTTTTAAGGAGCATTACTTCTCCCTGAAGAGCATAGGGACAGAGCTCTGCTAGACTGGTTCATGTGAAGTTCAATGCAGGCAAAAGGAGTAACACTCAGAAGGAGATGACACTGTGTTGTCTAGCTGTGAAGTCATTCCATCCCTAACAGTCCAACCTTTTCTCTCCATATTTGTTTTGAGGCTTTGTGCCTTTTGCTATGTTACCTCTTAAAAAGCATGGGACAATTGTCTTGTGTTATCCTTTCTTCACAGCCTCAGCCTCTGTTCACCCTCTAATCGACCCCCTTGCCTCGGGATCACACCTCACCCGGATACCATACCCAGCTGGAGCCATTCCCAACCCTCTCCTGCCTCACCCTCTACATGAGAATGAAGTGCTGCGCCACCAGCTCTTTGGTAAGGAAGTTTACAGGTGCCGCTGGTCTCCTCCAAAGAGCATCAGCAGAGCTCTGAGGGGCAGGGGCATCATGAGGGGTCACAGGACCAARGTGAGGTCTGTTAAACAGAGCTCTGGCACGGCGTAGGGCAGGATGGACAGGTCCTGCACGTGGGCAGGGATGGGAATGGGAGTGCAGCAGCTCTTCACTGAGCTGTGGGGCCCTGGATGGAGCGTTAACTTGTTTCTTTGCATCACCCTCGGCTGCAGCCGCACCCTACAGGGACCTGCCGGGCTCCCTGTCCGCGCCCATGTCAGCGGCACACCAGCTGCAGGCCATGCACGCGCAGTCGGCCGAGCTGCAGCGCCTGGCTCTGGAGCAGCAGCAGTGGCTCCACGCCCACCACCCCCTGCACGGCGTGCCGCTCCCGACGCAGGAGGACTACTACAGGTGCGTGGAGCTGCTCTCTCCTCACAAAAACACCTCCAGGCCCAGCCCTGGCCTGGGGCTGGCATAGGCGCTGGGCACAGGGAAGCACAGCCCCCGGAGCGGGTGACTCTGCCCGAGCCCACACCTGGAGCAGGGATGCTTTGCCATGTGCTGGCCACCAGGAAGGTCATTCTTGGCAAGCGGCTATTCAGTGGCTAATCCCATGTGAAGTCTCAGCTCCTCCCCTCTGGGTGGGAGGATAACTTGCATGTTTCTCACATGCTAATACAGTTATGACTAAGCAATGCCCCTGCCAAAATACAAAACATTTGCAAGGGTTTGATGTTTTGGCCAAGACGAGGCATTCACAAGTACATGGGGAGGCTCACTGGGAAAGAGAGGTGCAATGTTGTACCTTTTCAATAGTATCTACTTCAAGGATTTGCAAAACTTTTCCAAGCCAGCAGTGTCACGTGGGTCTAGATGAACAAAGGCAGGGGATACAGTAAATTGCCTTTTTCCCTTTCACTATCACCTTGTTACTCTCTTTTATCCTAGCCACCTGAAGAAGGAAAGTGACAAACCCCTTTAAACGGACTTCCACTGTCAACGTGACATCATCGTGTCTTTCTCTCAAGAGGAGCAATCAATCAACCAAATCCTGGGGGAGGGGAAGCTGCGGAGTGACACATCCTGATCCCACCACACAGTAGAGTACAAGAGAAGATGCCAAAAAATACAGGATGGCATCCTGGGAACAGAAAGTGGATGAGAGAAAATGGGGAGGGACTGAAACACCACTAATGGACCTGAAACAATTGGTACGTGATTTTAGCTGAGTTCTGAAGAGAAGAGAATCAGCATTGCACAGAGCTCAGAAAGATAAAGACTGACATGAATTCGGGATGGCAGCAGCTCCATCCTTTGTTTTGGGGGAACACTTGCATTAAATAAAAAGTGCAGAGCATTGCAGGACTTCATGTACAGGATGCTCCTGCCTTTTCAGGTTGTGCGAGGAGGAGGTGCAGCCAAGAAGTAACTGCAAACCCAACAGAGCCTTTTTTCAAGATGCCTCCTCAACGCCCCACCCCCCTTTAGGTGTAAGATACTGCTTAGCGATACAGAAAAACAACGTGGAACTTTTTCAGATTAGCCAGAGCAGCTTCCCATTCTCCAACATCCCTTCAGATGCAAGCAAAGCATTACAGGCCCCTTCCTTGAGCAGCCTCTCCTGCCTGCAGAGGGTCCGGTCCCAGCCATCGGGGTGCAAAGCACCGCAGGACTGTTTGCAGGACGGTGGCTGTGCTTTCCCCAGCTGACAGGCATGGGCATGGCCACGAGGTGCAAAGCACCAGGAGACTGTTTTGGAGACTGTGATCACCACCGTGACCCCTCTGAGCCCCGCGGGGAGAGCCAGCGTGGCTGAGCAGCCACACTGCATTCTGGGACTGTCTGTAAGATGGTGGCTGCCCCTTCCCCCTCACCCCTCCTAATTGATGTACTTTAACTCATGCACATCCTATTAGACGTGGCAGTTTTATGTAGCAACTTGTGACTCCCTTGCCCCCGCGTGCGTGTTCTGATTTCACAGTTGTATCTCTCGATTGGTCCCCCATATATATATATATTTACTTAACCATTAAAAGAAAAACCAACCAACGACCCAGCTATGGAAAAGAAAAAAAAATCCGCCCAAAACGACGTTCCCCACGCACTCCCGAGCCCCGACACACATTCTAATAATTTATATATATAAATATATATATGAAGCTCTTAAAAAAGGAAAAAAAAAAAGACAAAAAAAACCCTTCCAGAAACGGGACTCCGGTGTGTTCATTTGTTTTCACTGGGACCAGGAGGGGAAGGGCAGAAACACACTTTCCCGGTCAAAACCGGGAAGGGCTGGGAGCTGGCACCGCCTCGGGAAAGGCCGTGGAGGAGCCGCTGGGCAGGAGCACCGCCCCTCCGCCGGGAGGGGCGGGGCGTGCGRCCTGCGAGCCAATGAGAAGCCATTGATTTGCATGCGACCCGGGTGGTGCGGCGGGGTCGGTTCGGGGGCGGCGGCGGGCGCCGGTGTGGGCGCGGGGCGCGACGCGCGGGGGGCGCGGGGCCGGGGACCCGTGGGGGAGGCGGCCCGAAGAAGGACTGCCTCTCGCCCTCACCTCGGGGTGAGTCGGCCCGGCGGGGGCGCTGGCGCGAGGTGTCGGTCCGCTAGTGATTTCAGCTCTTTTAGAATTTGTCCAGCAGGTTTCCCGCGCTCGCGGGAAGCCGCTCTTACGCGTCGGTGCAATGGCAGAGCGGGGCGGGGAGGCGCAGGCGCGCCTGCGGCGGGTGGGGACGGAGCCGGAGCCGGAGCCGGAGCCGCTGCCCAGGGGTGCCGGACCGGAGCCGCGGCTGCCGCGCCGCACCCCATGGCGGCCTCCGCGCAGCCACCGGTGCCGGCGGCACTGAGCGCGGAGCAAGCGAAGGGTGAGTGCGGGCGGCCGCGGCTCCCGGGCGGGCCGGTGGCGAAGTGCCCGTGTCCCGCAGCGCCGGGTGCGGGAGGATGACGGGCGGCTGAGTGCTCGTGTCCCGCAGCGGTGCTGGCAGAGGTGATCAAGGCGTTCGGGGCGCCCGAGAACGCGCAGCGCATGGAGGAGGCTCGCGACAACGCCTGCAACGACATGGGCAAGATGCTGCAGTTYCTCCTGCCCGTGGCCACCCAGATCCAGCAGGATGTGATCAAGGCCTACGGCTTCAGCAGCGACGGCGAAGGTGGGTTGTTCCCCCGCCGGGCGGGATGCGCCGGGCCCGCCGGGCAGCGGGGCTTCCTGCCTCACCCGCTTTCCTTGCAGGGGTCCTGAAGTTCGCCCGGCTGATCAAGTCCTACGAGTCGCAGGACCCGGAGATCGCCAGCATGTCGGGCAAGCTCAAGGCCATGTTCCTGCCGCCCATGACGCTGCCGCCACACGGGGCCGGCAGCGGCGGAGTTGCCGCCTCCTGAGCCCGCTGAGCTCTCCTGGTGCTCCGGCTGATGCCCTCCTTCCAAGGTGCAGGTCCTGTCAGCCCTGAGGATGGTGCGCTTGGGCAAGGGAGACGCTGACCTGGAAGGAACGGGATGCTTCGTGCTTGCTTGTGTGTCTGCTCGTGAATAAAACGTGTGTTGAAAATGCCCGTGTTTATGAATGGTCGTGAGCSCAGAGTGCTGCTCCCTGGTGCAGAGGCAGGTCCAGCAGTGCCCACTGCATGACACCTGGGATGCTGTTTTGGGAGGCCAAGTATGTACCATATTCTGCAAAAAGGTTTGTGCAGAGCCTTAGTGTGAAGCCCTAGGCCTTGATATCAGAAAGACTTCTTTTTTTGAATAAAAGAAGAGGTGCTAAGCACTTTACAAGGGCAAGCATTTTCAGAGGTGCTGTTTGAAGCATACTAGGAAATGCATCCTTCAGTATGACCAGTGCTGTTCAGCAAGTGCTGTAAATGCCAGTGAGCCCCCTGTCTCCAGTAAGGTCAGTGCTAATTTACTCCTGCCCCCAGTGTCTATGGCTGCCTTGTTTTGTGGCTGAATGTGCAATCCAGCACATTATCCTTAGTGAAGGAGGCAGCAGAGATGCAGCAGGGAGCGGCCAAGTGTGGGAGGGCTGGGCTTGCCCCATTTGGCTGCAGCCTGTACTAGGACAACATAAACAACATAAAATCATTAGCTCACATTTTTTGGACTGCAGAGGGTTCAACCTAGCAGAGCAGCCTTTCTCCAGTGCCATGTTTTCTTTCCAGTATGATTCAGAGAGACATCAGGTATGTCTGCTTCCAGCCTCCTGCCCTGTGTGCCTGTTGCCCTTGGAAGAGTCGAGGTCTTTGGGGAGGGGGACAGGGCTGGGGATGAAGGAGCCAGGCCAGGGAGAGCAGGTAGCTGCAAGCCAGGTGTGAGAAGAGCTGTGTTGGGATCTGCCTTCTGTACCTTTCAGTTACAAACCAGGCAGGAATGTAGCCAGCGAGGGCGTGAGCTCAGTGGATGGGAGGCAGGAAGAGCAGTCGGTCCCTTCCGTCTCCCATCTACCTCTCCCAGCTTGGCCTTGGCCTTCCCCCACCCCTCTGATTATTCATTAACTGCAGTCCAGGAAGTGCTTTGCAAATGGTGAAAATTAAGCCCTCTGCTTGAGGCCCGAGGTTTGCCTGACCTGGAGCTACCTTCTTCTTATTCCGCCTGGGAGCAGGCGGAGTTCGGGACTGTGCCTGTGTGGCTCAGACGCAGGTGAGTCACGGGAGGTGCTGCACCCGCCAGCACTGCCAGCTGCTGCTCCAGAAGCCCGGTGCTCACCGCCATGAGCATCCAGCCCTGTCGGGGTCCTTGATCTCTCTCCCAAATCCACCTCAAGATACTGTCTTGGTAATTCCAATATTGCTTTATTTTCTTTAGTAGGACCCCCTTGGTTGAGGGCTGTGGTACTTCCTCCATCAGCTCCTGTCAGTCCTCCATCAGTGGGGATCTGAGAGACAAGACCCTGATGCCATCCCGTGGGTGAGTGCTGTGAATGCTAGTTAGGGAACGAAAACAAGAGTAGTTGGTGAGGAAAATAAAAATGTCAGCAGGAGGAACGGGGCACACAAGGGAAAAAACCCCACTTTCTAATAGGAGCTGGAGGATTGGAGCTGGCTGTGCTTTAGATTGTTACTGCTGTTATTTTTGCTCCTCTCTGATAAAGAGCAAGCAGGGTTTGTGATGCCYGGTCTGCTGCAGTTCCTCTGCCACCCTGCAGCTGCAGCATCTCTGGATGGTTTTGCACAGAGAGAGGTTAGTTGCCTTGCCTTTTAAATCCTGTTTTTTTCTTTATTTGCTGCTGTCTTTCTAGCCCTTTATGGAACAAATATTCCTCATGAATATGAAACATATATTCCTCATGGTCAGTCCAAACGGGTGCTCTGCTCTGGAGACTGCAGTGGCAGGGTGTCAGGGACTGGGGTTCATGGTAGCATTACTCTCTGGTGAGGATTTGGGCAACCGTGGTGGTGGTCTAGCACTCTCCTGGAGCCCCAGACCTTGCCTGGCTTTGGCAAGTCACAGGAAGATGTGCCTGTTCCCCAAGCCCAGATGGCCTTTGCTCTGCACTGATGACTGAACTACAATGAAGTTCTGTACAGAACAGCAAAACCCCCTGTCTGAAATCATCTCAGTGCTGAGAGTTAGAGGCAACAAATGCAATGCTGATTCTCAAAAAGGGCTCCAAATTAGTTCCTCCAAACATGAGGGAAGCAGGGAACCATAAAGTTGTTATCTGAGCAAGAGGGTAGACAGTGTAATGGAGAAAGCAATGAATGTGATACTAAAGAAAGAGCCAGCATCTTCTTTTGTAAAGGCAAATCTGTTCCTGTAAAATTAGAGGTTTTTGAAGGACTTAGCAAGCTTGTGGATAAGGTAGGTCTGGCCGATACAGTTTGCTTGGATTTAAAGAATTTGACAAGATTTTCTCATTGAAGTCTTTAAATAAAGCTGAAGTCATGGCATTAAAAAAAAAAAAACAACAAGGTTTTCCTGGGTAAAGAATTACTAGAAAATAGTAAATGGAAGGGGGGAATTAACGTCCCATTTTTACATCAAAGGGTTACATCAGTGATCAGATCACAGGGGCCTAACCTGAAATATACACTATTCAGTATATTCCAAAGTTACCTGGGAATACAGCTTAGTAAGGTGAGAAATTATTCAGGATAATTGGGTGGGAGTTGACTGTGAATAATTTCAGAAAGACCTTATGACAGTGAATGAGTGGGCAGTAGAACAGCAGATGAAATTCCATATAGGCCTATGTAAAACAATGTTCATGCGGAAAATTAATTCAAAATTTGCATATAAAACAATGACTGTGAACTAAGGGTAACCTGTCTGGAGTGAGACTTCGATCATAACAAGTCCATGCAGTTGTTAGCTTAATGCTTGGTTGTTGATCAGAAATCATCACCGTCCGTGACTCACCAGCATCTTGAACACCACAGTTCTGTGCCCACCTTTACTCTTATCTGAAAAACAAGATGCCAGAATGGGAAATATCTCTGCGAAAGTCAGCAAAGGTGATCAGAGATGTAGAATAGTTCAGTAAAAAGAGCACCTTAGTAGGGCTGGAGTCTTCAGCCTGGCAAAGAGCTGAGGATGGATACGGATGTTACAGGTCTGTTATGGTGAGCAGCTCAGAGGTGGGGGGGACACAGGAATCGGTCACCGATTTTTCTTTCTTTACAACAACCAGGTGTTAATAAAAAAGAGGCAGGGAGCAGGTTATAAACAGGTCTAAGGAGAGGGTGCTTCTGTAGCTGAGCAGTGAAACTCCTTGCCAAAGGATGCAAAATTTGTTATGGATTTATGGTTGACTCTACAAGTAGCTGCAAATAGAAGCTTGGGAAGCACAAGGGGAGAAGAAACTCTAGACATAACCTTTCCCTCTACTCTTCCTTTGACAACTGTTTTGACCTCTGGATCACCTAGTCCAACCCCCTGCTCACAGCAGAGCCAAAGCTAGCTCAGGTTGCTCATGGCCTTGTTTAGGTGAGTCCTGAGCACCTCCCAGGGTGGAGGTTCCCCACCCGCCTGGGGACTTGTGACAAGGGCCTGAACCATGCTTGGAGGGGAGTGTGTGTGCAGTTTTTCCCGATATGTAATCAGAATTTCCCTTGCTGCAAGTGATGCCTGTTGCCTCTTGTCCTTTTGTTGTGTCCCACAAAAAAAGAATCTGGCTCATCATCTCTAAACCCCCACGGCCTCTTTTAGGTAGTCTCAGACAAGTGTTAAATCCCTCCTTAAGCATCTTTTCTCCCAAGCTGAATAAACCCAGCTTCTCTTCTCTGCTCTAGRCTCTTCACTGCCTTAGTGGCATTATGCTGGATTCTTTCCAATTTCTCAGTGCCTTTTTTTTTTACAGCAGTCCAGATGTGGGTGTCTTTTAATTAGCTATTTCATTTATCTTCTCCTGAAAACTTGTTCCTGTGCTGGTGGCCTGGTTCCATGAGGAATTTACAATATGAGGTTCTAACACCTGTGTTGTACTGAAAGCCAGACAACAATGTAAGAATAGTCTCTTTGCTGAAATCTCTTGACCTGTTAATTATTTTAAGAAAGTGTTTTAGTGGCTCAATTATAGTCTGTTGTTCCATGCTGCAGCCATTTGGAAGAGTGACCTCCAAGATACCAACTGATGGCTTCTATACGGTGGTATTTCCCTGGTAGTTTTTAATTAGACGGCCCAGACCATCACCAAGGCAGCTGCATGCATCCAGTCCTTTCCTAAACTAAAAGCCACCAGCAGCATAAACTCATCCTGTAAATTAAGTGGTATGGGATCTGTGTCCACAAAATTACAGTAATGGATTACACCGCACCCTGTGGCTTGTTCTGTGGGAGGATACTGAGTTATATGGGATAAATGCTAACTCACCCTTTCTACTCTGATCTGGGCTTTTTGCTACCTTGTACTTTCTCTGTTCCCTTGTGTCCAAGTAATATTCAGTTCCTCAGGCAAATTTTCTCCTTCAGTTGGTTCATAAGGTGTAGGGATGCCTAGGTTTTGCTTTTTGCCTGCCTTGGCTTCATATTGACCCAACATAATCTAATATTCTTTTGGTATCAGGAATTCTTTTTTGGGGCTTCTGCCATTTCTTTCTTGCCTCTAAACAACACTTGTTCCCTGTGCCAGTGCTAGACTGGCTCTTATTTAGGTACAGTCTTTCAGGTGCAACTTCTACAACTTTGTGTAGAAGTTGTTCCCTTGAGCCACAGGTCCTTGTGCTTTTAAAGTCTCCTTGGTTTTTAATATCAGTTCTAAGTCAGTACATCTGGCTCCCTGCAGCTCACCGCACCCCGGCTCACCATGTGCATAAAACCAAGAAGCATTTCTAAGGAAGCTGTTGAAGGTGCCTGGGTTGCCTTTCTAGCAATGAAGTTTAGCTTCCCACTCATCTCTCCTCTACTTCCCTTTGTTGCTAGTTTCTGTCTTGGCCAAGAGTTTTTGTCTAGGTTGTAGCTAGCAGCCTGTTCATCTTTTTGCAGAATTTCCCAGTCTAGTGGTGTGCGGGGAAGTCTACAGTTGCTGATACTTGAGACGAGCAAGGCTCTTGCTGTTCCTGCTGCCCATACCACCATACCATAGCTGAGATGGCCCCAGGGAAAAGTCAGGCTCCTTTGCCAGCTGCATTGTCTCCTTAGGCCATTGCTTAGCTCCCATTCTTTCATGGGACTTGCAGATCTTGAAACCAGTGTTGTGGACAGGGCAGTCATGGGCCACAGTTGGAAACAGTGAGGTAACTGGAATGGTTAGTTTTCCTTCTTTTTGTACCTGGTTGTCCAAGTTGTCAGTTGTATACTGTTTAGCCTCAGTATGCCATGCTGGGATCTTGAAGGTCCTTGGCTAAGCTCCCTCAGTTCTGTGTGGGCTCCCTGTCCTGGTCCCTACCTGCCTTTCTGGGTAGCCTCACCACCACCTCCCACCCTCCCCATCCCTTCTGAGCTCCCACAGCCCATGGCAGGCTGGTTTCTAGGCTCAGAGCACTGGCCTGGACCTCGAAGTCTGCCGCTCTGGGTTCGCGCGGATCCCCCTTTGTGCCTGTAGAGAGCACATAGGACATTTGGGACCACCCATGTCACTCGTTGGCCATTTGGGGAAGAAGGGGAACAGAGGACATGCAGAACTGAGTTTCGTGAGCACAGCCGAGACCCAAGATACATGCATAGAGTCAGCCCTCATGTGCAAAAAGACAGGGACCCGAAAATAATAGTGGGGGTGGGGAGGAAAGACACAAAAAGAGAAGCAGAAGTGTGTGCAAAGCAGCTTGGGGCTGGGGAGTGGATGGCTCAGAGAGCTTCCTGTTCCCGGAGCTGCGCGTGCCCGGCTGCGTACAGGCTCGCGCCTGTCTGTGCCCTGCAGCGCTGCACAGCGGGCCACAGACCAAGGCACCTATCCAGGAAAAGGCAGATGAAGAGGGTCTGAATGGACTGACACTAGACTCCGGGAGAGATACATGGCCAGCTCCCAAGAGGCGCAGGAACAGCTTGTTGTTGRGTGCTCCAGCACAGACCTCCGACTTCCCTTTTCTTACCAGTGCAAACTGATTTTTCCTCTGTGTTTTTTGAGTTGCTTTGGTGGCAGCCACTTGGCCGCCTCTTCTTTCGCCCTCCACGATGGTGAGGTAAGAGAGTCTGAGAGGTCTGTGTGTGTAAAGAGGGGGACCAGGGAAGTAGGATGGATGAGAGTGGGGACTGGCCTGGAAGCTGTATCTGTAATGGGAACCTTCCACAGGCTGGGGGAGGCACCAGGTAGGAAGGGATGCTGCTGCTGGCTCTTGCCTAGGAATGCTGACCAGGGACCATTCTTCACCCYACAAATCTCCACAATAGTGCCTGGTCTTTTTTAGTCACTTGGTCTTGCTTTTGTCTTCTCTGGTAGGTGGTTTCACCGTGACCTGACTGGGCTGGAAGCTGAAGCCTTACTGAAGGGACGAGGTGTCCATGGGAGCTTCCTGGCCAGACCCAGTCGGCAGAACCAGGGGGATTTTTCTCTTTCAGTCCGGTAAGTAACTTGGACCCCCAACTTCTGTCTTTCCAGTGTTACATACACAGATTGCCTAGATCTTCACATGCCCTGTGGCCTCTTCTTCATCCTGTCTGTATTCCTTTGAGTTCTTTCCAAGCTGTAAAAGGACCTCAGCTTCCCAGCACCTTCTAGATCCTCCCTCAAGTTGCCCAAGGAGCTTCTCTTTCCAGTCATCTCCATTCACAGGGATGGTTTGCTCTGGTTCCATGGCTGGGAGGTAGTGCGGGACCCTTTTTTGCCCCTTTTCCAACCGCCTCACTGGACTGCCCTGTGCTTCATTCCACAGCGTTGGTGACCAGGTAACCCACATCCGCATCCAGAATACTGGGGATTTCTATGACTTGTATGGAGGGGAGAAGTTTGCCACCTTGTCAGAACTGGTGGAGTACTACACACAGCAACARGGCTCTCTGCAGGACAAAGATGGAACCATCATCGATTTGCGATACCCACTCAACTGCTCTGACCCCACGACAGAGAGGTATGGGGACAGCAAAGCAGCTGCTGTGTCTGTCATGAGATGTTTCATGGCCTCCTGGTCTGCCTTGCCTGCGTCCCCAGGGCAAATCCTGCAAAAAGTGTCTCCTGCCTTCCATAGCCTCCCTTAGTGTCCAAGGGGGCAGCATCCCCAGGAATAGCTGGAAATACCTTGATCCATCACAGCAGACCTAATAGGGTTCTATTTTTACTTCTGGTTTCCGGTTGCCTTTGCTATTTATACACTGTTTCTAAGAGCAAAGGTCGTGGTGTCCACTGTGGGTCTGCAGTGGTCTGTAGAGGGACACATTGTGTGGAAGCCCTCGGTCTTGCCCCAAAACTCCTTGGTTATTCTAGGCTTGAGTGACTCACATAGCTGAGAGCGGGACCACGTTGCCCTGCTATTCCTAGCCTGCTTAGTCTCCTTCCTGTCCCCGCTTTGCATGTGTCTCTGACACCAAGTTCCTAAATCAAATCAGGTGGTTTTGCCCTTGTGTTTTGCTTTCAGGCCCTTTGATGCAGCTCAGGGAGCTGTCGTGCCCTGCTCTGGGGTGGACAAGTCCTCCTTGGACAGGTCCTCCTCGGGCACCTGGAGGCAGGGAGCAGAGATGCCCTGGGTGAAGCATCAGGGTACACCCCAGCTTGCTCTGGGGTCAGGCTGCAGAGGGGCCAGGTCTGCTGCTGGCTGTCCTCACTCCAGTTAAGGCCATTGCATCGTGGCCCTGCAGTTTCCTCCCTTCCTCTCTGCGGTTGGAAACTTACCCACCCCCCCTTCCCGGGCTCTTACGAAAGCTCCTCTCACTCTCTCCCCAAGTGATTTTCCATCACGTGGCTTTGAAGAGCTGGGCTTTGCTGGGGGAGGGAAGAATGGGACCCATTTAACCCCATCCTACCTGTGGAGGGGAGGCTGGGAGACCTCTCTGATGAGCAGGAGGGGTCAACCAATCCCCAGGTGGCATCTGAGCACATGGTGGCTGAACACTTCTTTGGGAGGAGGTTCAGAAATTAATGACTGCCATGCAGTCAGAGTCACCAGCTACTTCTTGCAGTGCGTGAGGTGAGGGTCAACAGAAGTTACCTGCTGAGGCCAATAACTCTGTGAACCTCTTGCTGTGGGTAGAGGAATGTGTTGCTCTGACCGGATGCAGGGGTGAATGAATGCCCCAGCTGCTTCTGTGACTGGGGCATGGCCTCCTGAACTCCCATCTCGGTTCTTGGGAACAAATAGTCCCCTAACAATGTGAAGTTCACCAGTACCACCCCAGGCCTTCCCTGTTAGCTGCTCTGTGGGCAGCAAATCCRCTCCCACAGCCCTAAGACACTGGCCTGGCCTTGGCAGCAGTGAGCACAGTGACACGAGGACATGACTGGGGCTTGGTGAGGTACCTGCAGTGAGTGGGAGAGCAACAGCTCCCTGCTCTTGAAGTGCTGTTCCCTAGAGGAGAACTGTGTGTCCAGCAGCTGAGGCAGGGCTGTGGCAAGGTGGAGAGCACCTCAGTCAAATGGGGATTCTCCTCTCCTTGTGCTGGGAGGAGCTGCTGAGTGTTTGCCTTGAGGACAGGAATGTGCACATGGATCAACTCCGGGTGCTCACTCCTGTGGCTGGGGTGATTGCTGCAGTGTGACATGACCAGAGAACGGGAATTATCCTTTGAGTGGTGACTGAGTTTCAGGAAAAGGAGTCACTGGAATGGCTCTTTAATGGATCTGATCTCAACCACCTGGGTGCTGCTAAATCTGATGGGAGAGTTTCTTATTTGATGGGGGTTTATTTTTGTTTCCCTGGGGTTTGAGTTTTCAGAGCCCCTTGCAGCAGTAAGGCTACAGTCCCAATAATACTGGGAGGTGCTGAAACCCACAGACTATCCTCTGCCAGCTGGTCTTCAAGGCAGAAAGTATTGCTTACCTGTGCTTGTGTGTGTCACACAATGGATCATACTTGATGTTTTCCCACTGTGTCATCTGGTACCAGCATTCTGCTCCCTGGGTCCCTTCTGCCTCCACCTTATCCCTTGCCCTTTCCTCTTCTTGCCAACTCTCTACCTTCAGTCTCATCTGCTTTTCCCAAGATCCAGCTCCTCCCTTGGTTTTCTTCCCTCTCTCATTCCTTCCCCTCTGTCTCCCCCTTCCTTTCTTTGTCCCTCACCCTTCCCCTTGCTGTCCTTCTTGCATCAGCTCAAGGGCATCCCCTTACTGCATCTTCACCCCTTTTCTGACCCTCTCTTGGTTTTTCCTAGGTGGTACCATGGGCATCTGTCAGGCCCTGCAGCTGAGTCACTTCTCCAGGCCAAAGCCACCCCTTGGACGTTCTTGGTGCGGGAGAGCCTCAGCAAACCTGGGGATTTTGTCTTGTCCGTCCTCACTGACCAGCCTAAACCTGGGTCTGATGCTCCAGCTGGGGCCACCGGTGCCCCTGGGGCCCGGCTCAAAGTCACGCACATCAAGATCATGTGTGAGGTGAGCAGCGGGAGAGCAGAAGGAGAGGCCGTGGTCTGATGGATGTTACCAACCTGGCTGTCACAATTTCTCCTATTTCTTTTGTGTGGGATGAGGAGATTCCAAGGAGAGAAAGCAACTGACCTTAAATGAGCCTGGAGGGCAATATACCTTCTCTGGGCTTCCACCCACTGAGAGCACCAGTCAGGTCACCATGCCATGCACTCCGTGTTCTCAGGGCAAACTCGCATTTGACCTCCCTGCCAGAGGAAATGCTTTCCTAGATGGTGTAGGGTTTTGCCTATGGATCTGCACCCCAGCATTGCCTTTCTCCTGAGCATTATCAGCTTTGTCTACAGGACAGCTGAAAGAGTGGGGGCTGTGCAGCCTGGAGAGAGCCCCGGGGAGATTTTACAGCACCTTCCAGTACCTAAAGGAGGCATGAGAAAGCTGGAGAGGGTCTTTTTATAAGGGCATGGAGTGATAGGGCAAGGAGGAATGGCCTTCAAACTGAAAGAGGGCAGGTTTAGATTGGGTATTAGGAAAAAATACTTTACTGTGAGGTTGGTGAGGCACTGGAACAGGTTSCCCACAGAAGCTGTGGATGCCCGATTCCTGGAAATGTTCGAGGCAGGCTGGATGGGGCTCTGGGTAACCTGGTCTAGTGGAAGGTGTCCCTGCCTATGGCAGGGGTGTTGGAAGTAGATGCCCTTTATGATACCTTCCAGCCCAAACCATTCCATGATTCCGTGAATATTATGAGTGAGACATTACACATTCTTCCTCCATTTAGAATGGACGCTACACAGTTGGAGGTGCTGAAATGTTCGACAGCTTGACAGATCTGGTGGAGCACTTCAAGAAGATTGGAATTGAGGAGATGTCTGGCTCCTTTGTGTACCTGAAGCAGGTAAACTCCGTTTCCTGGTTTTAGGGGTCCTTTGGAGGGACTGATTTGCTGTTTGTTTCTGCTTTGTGTCCCTTTCCTTCTTTTCTCCACAGTGCACAGAGGACATTTTGCTCTCCAGCAGCATCTCTCTCTCTCTTTCTCTCTCTCTCTCTCCAACCGACTGTGTTTTCCCATCCGCAGCCCTACTATGCTACGAGGGTGAATGCTGCTGACATTGAGAACAGAGTACATGAACTGAACAAGAAGACAAGTCTGTCTGAGGAGACATCCAAGGCTGGATTCTGGGAGGAATTTGATGTAAGGAACTGCTGGGGGACATTATTTGGCTTTTTGGGGATTCTGCATGCACCACCTCATGCTCCATCCTTGATTTCTTCCTGTACACAAACTTCTCATGTGTCCTGTCAATTCATCTCTGAAAGAAGTCTCTGGAACCTGTTCCCCTGGGCAGTAAGTGTCATCTTTAAATGAACCAAGTGAGGTAGAAATGTGCTTTTTCATGGTTGGGAGAATGAGTCACCAAGACAGTAAGGGCACAAACCTTGGACTTCTCAAGTCTAAGTTTGGTTTTCAGTTCTCTGCTTCCCCACAGCATGCCCGTGTGTCCCCAGAGCCACCACTGTGCCTCCAAGTGCCCACCTCCCCTGTCATACATTGTGACCTTGCCATGACTATTCTTTCTTCTGCTCTCAGAGTCTGCAAAAACAGGAAGCCAAGCACCTGTTTGACCGTCATGAGGGCCAGAGACCTGAAAACAAGAGCAAGAACCGATACAAGAACATCTTGCCCTGTGAGTCTTGCTTCTCCCTTATGAAAAAAACCTAAACAGACAGACAGGCAATGAAGAGCTATCTGAGTCATTCCTGGCCCTGCCTCAGCCTGCTCCATCCTCCAGAGCAGTTTACGAGGTGTGAGGCATTGAGGATTTAAGAGCTGATGGGAGAGGTCACAGCCTTTTCCTGTCCTTGAAGGGAGGAGGGAGGGTTGCCTCAGACTCATTGGGTTCTGTAGTCCGTTACAGAGGCAGAGGGATGGGAGGATGGAGGGAGACTGGTCTGAGCCCAGAGAGGGAGAGCTGAGGATATGAGGCATGCACTAGGAATCATGACTGAGTGGCACAGGGTAGTGAGGAAGCTTTGTGTAGCTGCGCACCGAGTATCTCATTGTGCTGTTTATTCTTTCACTGCACCCTCAGTTGATCACTCTAGAGTCATCCTCCAGGGAAGGGACCCAAATATACCTGGATCTGACTACATCAATGCCAACTATGTCAAGGTGAGACTCTTGAAAGATGGCTGTGTGCCCAAAGCAGGGGAAGGCCGGCCTGTGCCTGCAGCCCTCCTGACCTTGCCCTGTCTGCACTCAGAACACCCTGATCAGCCCAGACGAGTGCACCAAGACCTACATCGCCAGCCAGGGCTGCCTGGATGCCACAGTCAATGACTTCTGGCAAATGGTGTGGCAGGAGAACACGCGCATTATTGTGATGACAACACGGGAGGTAGAAAAAGGCCGGGTAAGTGGCAGTCTGGAGGTGTCTTGGAGCTGCCCTTTTCCCTTTCAACCACTCCTCTGCTTTTTCTCTCTCTCTCCTGCCTTCTGCCCATCCTCACCCTGCCCTGTCTGCCCATACAGAACAAATGTGTGCCTTACTGGCCAGAGTTGGGCAGCACGAAGGAGTACGGTCCCTACCTTGTGGAGAACACTGGGGAGCACGATGCGTTGGAATACAAGCTCCGGCACCTCTGTGTGTGTCCGAAGGACAATGTGAGTGTGTCTGACCAAGGGCTGTCACTGAACCTGTGGGTCTAACAGCCTCCATCCATCTAAAGCTGGGAACTGCTGGGTGCTGTGGTGATGCTGCTGTTGTATCATTCTTGGAGGCTGCTGTTGCCACCTAGTTTGGGCTGGATTCACACTGGTAGAATCACCAAGAAGTGTGCAGGGGACAGAGATTCCCTCTGGCTTCAGAGCCACCTCTCCCTGGGACAGAGGCCAGGGCCAGGGCTGGGCTGCAGTTTTACCAGTGGGATGCTTTGCTATTATCAGGGCAAGGCTGTGCGTGAGATCTGGCACTACCAGTACCTGAGCTGGCCTGACCACGGTGTACCCAGTGAGCCGGGAGGAGTCCTCAGCTTCCTCGACCAGATAAACCAGAAGCAAGAGAGCATCCCCGACGCAGGGCCTATTCTGGTACATTGCAGGTTGGTACAGAGGCTGGAGTTTGAAGCATCTTCCATCCCTTATCTAGGGTGAGATACAGAAAGTCTGTCCTGCTGCTTCCAGCTGTACCCCAGGACTTGTAAGTGAAGCATATGCCAGTCCTGATATTTGCTTTTTCCTCTTTGGTGCCCCCAAACCAAACTCTCTACCTGTTGAACCCGTGACTCTTTTGTGGCATTGCTGAACAGCTGCTACAAGAGCCACATCCTTCCCCAGAAGCAGCTGCGTTTTGTTTCAGGAGCTGTCTTGCTCTGACCTCTGCTTGTCCTCTCCTTGCAGTGCTGGGATTGGCCGCACTGGGACTATCATCGTCATTGATATGATAGTGGAAACAATCTCCACCAAGGGTAAGAGGACTCCAAAGGATCTCAAACTGGCCTATCCAGTCAGGCTGTGTCCTTAAGTTCAACTGCAAAGGGATGGAAACTATGAGGTATCAGTGGGAGGAGATCCTATCATGGCCCTGAGAAGGTTGTACTGCTGGATCTCTGTACTATAYCTACTTATTGTGGTTTCAGCCTTCCCTGAGCTTTGGCTCTTCCTGCAGGGCCAGACTTGAAAGATTGAGCAGGAGGGAGAGATAGGAGGTCTATACAGAAATAAAGAGTATGGAAGAAGGTGGAAACTTCTTGAGTGACCTTCACTGTGACTGCTTTTGGTAGAGAACTGGGAAAGGGGGCAGTGAACATGTCTGTAAGCTTTTCTGGTGCTCCTTTGCCAGGGCTGGACTGTGACATTGACATCCAGAAGACCATCCAGATGGTGAGGGCCCAGCGATCTGGGATGGTGCAGACGGAGGCCCAGTACAAGTTCATCTACATGGCCATCTGCCAGTTCATAGAGGCAACCAAGAAAAAGCTGGAAGTTATCCAGGTGAGAAAGGGGGCTCTACTGCCCTGCGATCCTAGCCCCTGCATGGGGCTGGGTCTGAGTCCAAGTGCTGTTTCACAAGATTTAAGCTAACACTGGGACCTACACAGACTACAATGGTGCACTAAGGTCTGAGTCCCTGTTCAGGGGACAACATTAGCAGTTCAAGGACCAACCAGTTCTGAACTGCTAGGCAGCAGAAAGTTTACCTCAACTATGTTCTAAATAACATCACCAAGTGCTGTTTTGTTACAAACTCAGTTTAGGACAAGCAAGGACTTTGCCTTCTCCTTTCCTTTTTCTCTTTCACATCCCCGTTCTGCAGCTGCAGGATCTTTTCCTGCTATCTAATAAGTGGCATCTTTTATCTCTCCTTGTAGCCTCTGGCAGCATCCAGTAGCTTCTGCTGTTTTAAGATTCTTTAGCTGAAATTTGACACTCTCAGGCATTTCAATGCGTCCAGAGATTTGTTGTTGCCTCCTGTGCAAGGCTGCATTTGCAGCTGTGCTCACCTCTGGCAGTGGTGGATGGTGTGCTGAGCCTGGGGACATCAGCAATCCAYCAGTCTCCACTGACGTCCTGGCACAAAGCAGGGTTTAACAGCCAAAACTCTTCCACGGTGCCTCACATGCATCTCCCGGACCACACTCTTCTAGGCCTGTTTTTTCTCTCCTGCAGTCTCAGAAAGGCAAGCCAAACGAGTGTGAGTATGGGAACATCGCCTACCCCCCTGCAGTGAGGAATGCACACGCTAAGGTTTCACGAAAACCCTCCAAGTAAGAGCTCACCTAAACCAGAGGCCCAGCTCTGCCTGTCTCTGGCAAGCCTGCCTGCTAGCTTGGTTGACTTTTTCCTCTTCTTCACTTTTCCCCTTGTTTTTCCCTGGTCTTACAGGCAGAAAGAGGAGGCAACAGTGTATGAGAACTTGGGGAAAAAGGAGGATAAGGTGCGGAAACAGCGCTCCTCAGAGAAGAAGCTGAAAGGCTCACTAAAGAAGAAATAATCATACGTTGCAGGTAGCCCCATGGGGCATGGGGGTTTCGAACCTGAGATGCAGGACTGGAGCTCACATCCTGACTGGCCTGTCGCACTCCTTGCTCTTGGACTGGAACTGAGCCTCCCCCTTCTCTTCTGCACCAGCTTTCAGTGCCCTGAACCAGAGCGCTTTCCAGCTCAGCTGACCGACTTCACGGTCCCTTGCCTGCGCAGGCGAGCGAAGTCCCTCACTGCCCCCTCATCACTCATTAGCARGACAAAGTCATGCCCCTCCTTTCCTTGTTCCCTCAGCACTGGGGCCCAAACTCGCCTCTGCTGTGTCAGCTCAGCAGAATTCTCCGGGAAGAGCTAAGGGAGGTCATCCCTGGAGCTGCATCTCTGCCCACCGCTGTGAGTCAGAGTTTAGCCAGGYTGTGTTCCCTGAAGCCTCAGCTTTTCAAGTATGGAGCTTTTGGCCTGTTTCAGCTCAGCTCCTCTGCAATTCAACAGGGAACTTCCTCTTTCCTTAATACCAACCCTGTGCCCTGTGAGCCTTTTACTATCTCATCCTTCCCCTGGATGCTGTAAATATACCAGAATTTGATGTGATGGCCATGTTTCCTTCTTTGTTTGTAAATAAACTTGTATTTGTTTGACTACTGAGTCCCAAAAGGTTTTTTCTTTAATTTGAGTATAGCTTACTCCTGATTTCACCTGCAGCCCTGCTAAGACTTACAGGATGGCTCTAGCTTTGTTTTCCTGACTTCTGCAGCCTCCGGGCTCCTGAACAGAAGCTGTGAGCAGTTACGGTGGCTCTTTGCTGTGAAGCTGTGAGTGTTGGTGGTTGTCAGAGAGCATGGAAAATCAGCTGTGACAAACTCTTGACACAGCTTTTGCACCCAAATTTCACACGTGGCGTTTCAATATTTCAGTGGACAAAGCCTAGGCTGCTCCGACCTTGTGCTGGCAACAGTGCCACTTGAAGCAGCACCCTGGACCCACCACGAGTTATACACAATATATTGGGAGGAAGGACACTGCTTGCTGTCATTTCATATGTCAAGAAACTTGGTTGGAAGCATTTGGAAGACAGAAGACACTTTGTGAGCTGACCTCTTCCCTTGTGCCGGACTTTAGCTTCCCTTAGCCTGTGAATCAACAGGCCTGTGCATTTCCCAGCTGGTTTTGCAATTCCACTGCCACTAGAGGAAGAAGCAGGAAAGGGACAGTGGGAAAAACAAGGGGCAGAAGTAAAACTGGTTGGAGGGAAGCATACCGTGTTTCACTTCTGACCAATGCCAGATACCCTCTTCTAAGCTATGGGGAAGGGGCTAAAGTCCTACTCTAAGGAACCACCTACCTTTGCTTAAGACTACTGGGTAGCTTCAAAGGACAGGATCCAATTCTCCTCCTTCTTAAAAAGCTGCCACAGCCTAAAGCAAGGCCTACCAAGGCTTAGGTTAAACTCTACCCGAAGCTTGAAAATGAAGACAACCTGTGGAGCAAGCTCGGGTTACTGAGAACCTCATTTGTGTTCAAATCCCTGACCTTAATGTGTCCATAATGCCCAGTCTACAGAAAATTTTGACTGGACAAGAACTTGCCTGATTGCGTTATCAAGAAATACAGCACTGAAATAAGCAGTCTACTCTTCTTTACATAGACTCTATTACACAGAATTACTTTGGGGTGGCTACTTGAGAATACATTTTCAAAGCTGGTTCAGAAACATCTGTGCTTCCTTGATGATGCAAGTCAAAACATATGGGTATTAGTTATGGCTGTGATTGTCAGCAAGTTTTAAACCAGGAATCCACAGATTATACCTGATCCTTTAAACATCTTGTGCTTTCCTTCACTAAAGGAAGAGGTCCCTAAAGGCCTCTCTTCTTCACTGGAGAGCCCAAGTTGGAGTTGTTTGTAAGAGAGGGTTGGTTGAAAGAGATGGTTGGTTGTAAATAGAGGTGGTGTCATGGGTGCCTGTCTTGACCATCATGATCACGAAATAGCCAAGCTTAAAATCTTTGGTGATACGAGAAAAACTATAAATTAAGCTGCTTCCCTGGGCCTCGGGAGAGCGGACTTTAGGCTGCTCAGGGAAGCAGTTAATAAGGTCCCCTGGGGATCTGCTTTTGAGGATAGTGGGGTACATAAAAGCTGCTCACTTTTTAAGGGCCCCCTTTCAAGAGCACAGGAGCAGGCAACAACAACACGTCAGAAGCCAGAGAGGGTTGACTGCCAGTGAGGCAGAGGGCTGGCTTGGGTGAGCAGGGATCTCCTGCAACTTAGCAGGAAGTGTATGGACTTTGGAAACAAAGACAGGYTATGCAGGCTGACACTTATGCTCTTTGCCACTATAGGGAAAAAAATCTCTATGGCACAAGCTCAAGTTGAAGCTGGCTGGTACCATGGTGGGTAACAAGAGCCTTTTTAAAGTAAGTTAAAGTATGTTTTTAAAGTATGTCAGCAGACAGAAGACTAAAGGAAACACTAGTCTGTGACGTGAGGAGGTGGGTCACCTCACTCTTGAATAGTGATCATGCAGAGACRTTTAATGCCACCTTTGCTTCTTTCTTTGACACTGATGATGGGCCTTTGATTGTCTGGAGCCTTGGGCTAGAGGCCACATCTTGGGGCGTGATAAACTCATGGCTGACTGAACTTCTATGGGATTTGGTGCTGCAACTGAATGCACACAGTGGGGCCCAATGGGATTCATCCCATGGTTACCAAAGAGTTGGCTGATGTTACTGCAAGACCTCTCTCAGTTATTTATCAACAGTCTTGGGAATCTGGAGAAGTCCCAGGCAACTAGGAGCTGGCAAATGTTGTCCCAGTTTTCAGTAAGGGCAAGAAAAAAGACCTTGGTAATTACAGGCCAATCATTCTCACTCTGGTGCCTGGTAAAACTATGGAGAAAATTATTCTGGGAGCTATCAAGAAAAATACTTGAAAGACAATGCAGTTGTTGATCAAAGCGTGCACAAGTTCTTGAAGGGAAAGTCATGCCCTACCAACTTAATAACCTTTCACAACAAGGTTACCCAGCTAGTAGTCAAAGGGAAGGCAGATGTGGGGGTTTTGGATTTTGGCAAAGCTCTCACCGATATTCTCACTGTATCCCTTGTGCTCAGCATACAGCCAGATGTGTACACAATTTCATCCATATGAAATGTAACAAGAACAAATGCCAGGTTCTGGGCCTGGGATGTTGTCATCCTGGATGTAAATACAGACTGAAGGACAAGAGTCGAGTGCAGCCCTGCAGAAAAGGATCTGGGCATTTTGACTGATGGCAGGCCCTGCCAGGCAAAAGGGCCAATGTTCTGCTGGGGTGCACTAGGCACAGAATAGTTAACTGGCCAAAGGAAGGGATGGTCCCACTGCACTCAGCACTGCTCCAGCCTCACCCCCAGTATTGTGTGTAGCTTCAGACTCCACAATACAAGGAGGATATAAAAATATTAGAATGTGTCCAAAGGAGGGCAACAAAGCAAGAAAAGGTATGACTTACAAGGAGCAGCTGAGGATACCAGGTTAGTTCAGCTTAGAGGAGACCGAAGGCTGACCTCAGTGCTGCCTACGGCCTCCTCATCAGGGGCAGCAGAGAGGGAGGTGCTGATATTTTCTCTTTGGTGTCCAGCAACAGGACACAAGGAAATGGCTTAAAGCTGCATCAGGGGAAGTTCAGATTGGATATTAGCAAAAAGATCTTCACTTACAGGGTGGTCAAGCTCCCCAGGGGAGCAGTCCTGACCCCGATACTGTCTSTGTTCAAGGTGTGTTTAGACAACGCTTTCACCTATGGTTTAAATTTTAGGTTGCCCCGTGTGCAGCGAGAAGTTGGACTTGATGATCCTTGTAAGTCCCATCCAACTCAGGATATTCTATGATTCTATGACTCTGTGATATCTCCAAGTCCTAGATCTTAGTACAAGGCAGCCCAGTGAAACAGGGAAGAAACTACCCCTGAAGCACACAAGATGTTGCTGCTGAAACCCAAGCAAAGGAGTGAGTTTAGTCAGCGGAGGAAGGTTTCTCCTACAATTTCGGCCAGGAAAGCAGAAAGGGGAAAAAGTCCAAGGTGTAACAATGGAGATCAGGACACAGTATATGGATGCTTCTGTGACCTGGAAAAGCAGGTAAACCTACCCTCATCTCTAGCCCTTATAGGGAGCTAAGGAACCTGCCCTGGTCACCCTCACAGCTGTGTGAGCATCCAAACCTCCTCCTTCTCTCCCCACCCTGTGATCTGCTGGTGAACACGAGCATGTTTCTTTCTTTTGTTCCTGTCCCTTCATCATCCTCATTCTGTTTTCAACCGAATAAAATCTCCATTCCACTTCCCTCTACACAAAATAACCTTTTTTTTTTTTCATGCACTAAGCACACTTAGACACAATATAAATTTGGTTGGTTTTTTTTATTTTTACAAATGTTTGAAAGCATCACTGAGCAGACAGTGACACAAGTAAGATATTCCAGCAGTGACAGGCACCCAATGAATGGCATTGTCCTGAATTCAGTCCCAGGTTCTCTTGGGATCAAGAGTGAAAGAGAAACAAAATTTACTACAAAAAAAAGCCTGCTGCTGATGGCAGCAGAACTCCCTCACTTGGCCAAAAAAGAATTTTGATACCCTACAAAAATCTAAATATTAATGAAGATTAGAGGCAAATTACTATATCCACATGGGTTAATACCAGTAAGCCCCTTTGTCCCCTCTCCAAAATTTATTGGTGGGATGAGGAAGGAATTACAGCTGCCTAGAGGCAGAGCCCATTCCTGTAACTGGATCACCACAGATGGAGCAGGGGCATGGGGACCAAATCTGGCTACTGGATTAAAAACTTCATCGTGAGGGCAAACAATACTAGTGGAGGGAGTTCAAAGATCCTCACTTATCTTCTGCTGGTCAGCCACGCTGGTTCTAGGAATCTTCAGCTTCTTTCATTTCTTCCCTTTGAGTAGGAGACTGTCACTGAAAGGGAGACAAAAGGGAGTCACCAGTCCAAAATGCACAAGCAAAGTTGTATCAGCCCCTCAATATGGATTCTGAGGTATGGAGTGTCACACCCAAAGGATCTGGACTTCCAAGTCCTTCCTATCAGGCATTTATTTCAAAGCCCCTTAAGTCTTCTGGAACAAATATGACTGAATCTGGTCAGAGGTGAGGAAGAAGGATGTTATAATCAAAGATCCCACAGAAAAGAAATCAGCTCTGGTTTCCCTTGTCAATTCTAAGAAATCTATGCTTTTAGCTGCATCTTCTTAGCTCAGCTGGCACTGCCTTTTTCAGCAAACACTAGACAGATTAGGCAGACACCAAACTCCTGATAGCTCTGAAAGCAGGAAATGGGGTTTTTCTAGCATGAACTGGAAAGCTTCCGGAGAATAACAAAAGCATCTTTCCTACAGATAGTTACCCCAAACCAATACAAATTCCTATGATCATCTGCCTGCCTCCTTACAGCCCTCTTTGGGTTTTGCCCCYCATAACTGCGGGATGCCCTGTATAGGTGTGATGGATCAGAGAACACTCCACAGTTACTCCTGCCTTTCCCATGCAAGGCTCCTTAGAGGACACACATGGAGCTCCAGTTACTGCATACTCCATGTAGATGTTTGTGTGGTCCCTGCAAGGAAAGCTTCAAGCTTCACACCACAAATGGAAACTGAGGCAGAGATCGGAATAAACTTCCTAGGGCCAAAAAGGCCCAAGCCAGAAGCATCCTGGGCACCAGGAAACACTACTTGTTCTAACAAAAGGATCAAAATGTGCCTTACCTTCCTCTGTGTCAGCAGAYGCAGTAAGGGGTGGAGCACGGAGAAGAAAACAAAACAAGAGTAAATTGATTAGATTTAACAAAAATCCCCATTTCCACAATAAGAGAGGCTGCTCCCTACTTTGCTGTGCCCTCTGCCATCAGGCTCCTCCCACAGCAAAGATCCTGAGAGGTCCAGGAAGAGGAGCAGCTTCCCAGGTAGGGACAGACAAACCCAGTCAGCTGGTGCCTTTACCTGGTGAAGCCCTCATCCTGCAGGTTCAGTACCAAGTTATCTGCTGTGAGATACACGCGGTTTTGTGAGGCAGCAATCTGCAAGAGGAATCCATYACAGACATGGCATCAAGGACTATAAATGCACACAGCAGCATAGCACTAGGAACCTATCTCCCCATGCAGATATAGCCCTCTCCTTTTATTAAGATCTCGGTTAAACCAATGCAATTCCCCAAAACAACTCTGTAACTTCCCAACTTCCCATCCCAGAGCCATCAGACTTTCTGAAAGAAGTGCTCATTCTGTCTCTCTGTCACAAAGACCTTTGATCCCACATTTATCTGTCCCCCTTTCTCAGCCTGCAGGGAACCAGGAGCTTTTGGCAGCCGCAGCTGAGGGTGGGTGATGGAATCTGATGTGGATCTGGCCTCATCATATGAAGGGCATGAACTCTGAGCCTCACATCTAATTGCAGATCATTGCTAAGTCTTAAGCTCTACTTGAGCAGAGAAGGGCTGGGCAGGAACAAAGATCAGGACAGGGCAGATCACATTCGCCTTAAATTCATCATGTGGCCACTGGGCGGGGGGGACAGCATAAGGACTGCAAAAGGACAAAGGGAATTCTGTGCCCCAATGCTCACCGTTTTTGAGATGTTTTGAGCAGCTCGGATCTTACGTAGCTTGATGTAGCCTGGATTCCTGCTGAGAGCTTCCCCAAGGTACAGGGGAACAAAAGTTAAGGAAAAACCTGCTAACAGAAGCTGCCTACTCTCAAGGAATTCTTCCTAAGCCGTATTAAAAAACATCTAAGGGGGTAAAAAACAATCTCTATCCCAGTAACATGGGCCTTTGGGTAGGCATATTTTTACGTTCTCAGATCAGTAACATTACGGATGATGGTCCCACAGAGCCAATAAAAGTTAAACCTTAAAACAGGGAGTGCAGGTCCACGGCCTTCTCTGCTCTGACCTGTAACCTCAGATGAACCTCACTCCAGCCAACTGCAGAAGGGGGGAATAAAGAACAGTGACCTATTTGAAGCTATCATCCGATCAGAGTCTCCTGAGCATGAGCCCAATGTGACAGATTCTCAAGACTGTCAAGCTCCAAAGCCACATCCCACAAAATCTCCTGAAGCAGGATATCATCTTGGCAGCTGTCGCTTCCCCCTCGGCCTGAACAATCTTCTGCTTCTGCTCCTGCTTCGCCTTCTCCACCAGGAACTGGGCACGCTGTGCCTCCTGCTGGGCTACAGGGAGAAGGGACACAGGCATTGGAAGCACATCTTCTCTTCCATCAGAACCCGACAGCTGAGGCCTAGGGGCTCTGCTTCTCACACGACCAGTAACATTCTGAGATCACATCCAAGTACAAAATGTATCTGAGCGCACTTTACTTTCTCTTGAGTAAATCCCACAGCATCCAGACCCTCCACATGTAATCCCCACAGTGAGTGACAGAGTCCCAGTCTCCTAGCCTTGGGACCTCAGTCTATCCCATTAGTTATGGTTTGCAAAATAAACCTGTTCAGCTCCGTTACTCAGGAGGCTGAGATTTGTAACACTGTCCCTCTACTGATACAAAGCAGTGACACGTTAGCCCAAATTCTACTTCCTTGTTTAATAATTCAGTGAAAAGGCAAAGGCAATCCATCCTTGTCAGGCACCAATGGAACTCACCCACTTGCTTAGCCTCCACAGCTGCTGTGTATTCACGACTGAAACTAAGCTCTGTGATAGCCACATCATCCAGGATGAGGCTGAAATCCTTGGCTCTCTCTGTCAATTCTCGCCTAATGAGCAGAGACACCTGAAACACAAACACAACAAGAAGAGTAGTACCAAGCATGGGGTGTTCCTCACTTCCTGTGCACTCCAAAAGCGAAGCACGGCTGCTCTTCACAGCGTCAGGAGAGACATTGCCTAAACCAAGCTCCAAACTATGGACATCAACACCACCTCTGAGTACACTGCATATCCACAGCCACATATGGCATTTTCAAAACTCTATCACAGGTCATTTGTAGTTACTACTTAACAGTACCATGCAAGTAACACTGCGAAAGTAAAAAGCCTTGAAAGCATCTTTTGCTTTCACATCCTACCACATCTAGTTCCACAGTTCCCACAGTTTTAGCAATAACCATTTCCTTCTCCACCTTGGATTTGCCACTGTTTGCAGGCTGGCTGTCTCCTCATAACTGTATTCCAACACAGAAAAAAAAAAAGACCACATCATTTCTTTTAACCAGTATCACATTTCTTAATTACAGTACCTACTTGCCTAGTGTGGCTACTCCACTTTTTTTAGCCACTTTGGATGGCTGTTGCTGCTAGATACTTCGACTTATTCTACATTTACCTGCCAGCACCTTTTTCAGGCAGGCTGACAAGTCCTGCACCAACTATTGACTTAAACAGAAACTATTGCTACAGTATCACATGCTTGGCCAGTCGAGCGTTTACTTCTACTTTTACTGCAGCTGTTTCTGAGCACAACTCTAAAATTATGACACAAACCTTTACTGTGTGAACTGTGAGCACATAACTACATAAAGTCACTTCATTTTCTTCTGATTATCAATCCCTTCAATATACATCAATTTATAGTAACAAGCACTGGATGGATACATGACAAGAAGGCAAATGCAATTCAGTTTGTTCAAAAATTTCAGAGATCATAAAATGATTCTTATTTGAGACCACAGATGCTTAACAGCCTTTGCTTTCAATAAAGCTGAACCCCTCAGATTTTCTTTCCTGTCACATCCTTTCCACACATTCTCTTTCTACATGAAGACTAACAAATCCCTCCAGTGCACACACCAGGTCGATGAACACAAAACCCCGAAGCCCCAGTCAGGGGGATACGGAGCAGTTCTCATAACAAAACCTGATCAGTTCTCGTAACAAAATCTGGACGTTTAGTTCTGCTCTTCACATCTTTTGTCATGGGTCAGAAACTAGTTAAGAGATGCTTCATCTGACAACTTTTCTTCTTCAGCAGCCTCCTGATCCTGCAGGAGCTGCTCTAAAACCTTTTAAAAGAAGACCAGCACCTCCTCTCTCCCTCAGTTGCCAAGGTGATGAGCAGGCTCAGAATCCCTGGCAATCAAATCATCAGAACACAAACTTTCAGACACAAGTGTTTTTAAACTAAAGATTTCTACCATTTTGTAACACTTTCCCAGATGACTCTCTAATCTTTTTCTAATCGGTGTCTGCAGGGAGAGTGCCAAGATGACTGAGCCAGRCTCTTCTCAGTGATGCCAAACAATAGGACACACGGCAATGGGCAGAAACTGGAACACAGGAAGTTCCACCTGAAAATAGGGAAGAACTTCTTTGCTGTGCGGGTGCACTGAACAGACTGCCCAGAGAGGTTGTGGAGTCGCCCTCACTGGAGGTATTCTAAAACCATCCAGATGCAATCCWGGGCCATGTGCTCTAGGATGACCCTGACGGGCAGGGAGGTTGGATCAGATAACCCACTGTTGCCCCTTCCAACCTGACCCATTCTGTGACTGTAAACAAAAGTATCTGCTACCCTCTTGTAGCATCCACCACTGACAAATTAGTGCTTTGTTAACTGCTCATTCCCTTAGTTTTTCAGATCCTCCAAAATCGTTTAATTTGCTCCAACAGCCATTCTGAGATCAGTATTTTTAAAGCCAGTTCCACTGTCACCCGTGGACTGTGATGTAAATCAAGTGTCCCTCCCCCAGTGTTACATTTTGGTGCAGTTTTGTACCAATTGATACAGTTTTCTCCTCAGAATCTAACAATACAGCCTTAGTATTTGCAGCTGTATTGGAATCAGTAAGTGGGACACACTTCCCATGTGGATGCACTATCCACCAGCCAAATCCAGTTATCCTTCCTTCACCTGTCACAACACTCCCCAGACCCACAGTTCAGCCATTTCTTTGTCACCTGAGTGGAGCTTGCCCCGGGGCAGGGCTTACCTGTGCTCTCTGTGTGATGAGCTGTGAGGCGTTGAACTTGGCCACGACGCTCTTGAGCACCTCGTTGACGATGGAGGGCAGGACCCTCTCCTCGTAGTCCAGCCCCAGGCGCTGGTACATGCTGGGCAGCTCGGCCGCGTTGGGCCGCGTCAGCACACGCAGGGAGATGTTCACCATCTGCAGGTCTGAGGGGACAGGGAGGAGGGCATCAGGGGGCTACGGGAAAGCTGAAGGAGGACTCTTCATCAGGAACTGTAGCTATGGGACAAGGAGTAATGGGTACAAATTGGGAGAAGGGAAATTTTGGTTGGAAATTAGGAAAAAATCCTTTACAGTGAGGGTGGTGAGGCACTGGCACAGGCTGCCCAGGGAAGCTGTGGGTGCCTCAGCCCTGGAGGTGTTCAAGGCCAGGTTGGATGGGRCTCTGAGCAACCTGCTCTAGTGAAAGGTATCACTGTCCATGGCGCGGAATTAGGACTACACAATCTTTAAGACCCATTTCAAACCCTTAACATTCCATAACTGTATAAGGAGCGCCAGCACTGCAGCCAAATCTCCSGTCCCTCCCACCATGTGGGCCTTCTCTCTTACCTTTGGACCCAGTGGGGGAGGAGATTTTCCGCGGTCGCGCTCGGATGTCGTAGATGATGGGATACTGGAACCAGGGGATCCTGCATGGGGCGGAGGCGCATTAGGGGCGCGGGCCCCCGCCGGGCCACGGGGGCCGGGCGGGGGCCGGGCGGGGGCCGGGGGGGCCGGGCGGACCGGGCCCTACCTGAAGTGCAGCCCCTCGGCCAGGATGGTGTCCTGCTGCACGCCGCCGATACGGTTGAAGAAGATGGCGCGCTGGCCGCCCTCCACTGCGGGGAGAGAGCGGGGACTCAGGGCGGGCGGCGGGCGCGGAGGGSTCCGAGGGTTTGGGGGGGACTACACTCACCAATGAAGACGGACTCTCGCACGCCGTAGGCCAGGGCTCCGGCACCCAGCAACAGCTTGAGCGCGGTGCCGACGCCGCGGGGCCCGGTCGGCAGCCGCCCCGCCAGGTCCTTCAGGTTCTGCGCCATGGCCGCCCCGCCACCGCCCCCGCCGGGAAGGACACCGGAAGGAGCGACCACCGTGGCGCTCCGGCGGGAAACCGCGGCGCCGGGGGGGCCGCCGCCGTCCCTTCCCGCCCCCAGCACTCGCCTTCCGGCGCGGTCGCCGCGGCGCTCCGGAAGCAGGTCCGGCCGGAGCTAGATAGAGGGCGCGCCCCGAGCGCCATCTTGGGTGGCCGCGGCAGGCGGGGCGGGGCCGGGGCGGGGCGGTGGGGCCGCGTGACAAAATGGCGGCGCCCAGGCGGCCACGTGGGGACGCGCAGGAGGAGGAAGATGAAGGGCGCTCGACGGAGGCAAAGCGGCCCCGTGGGCAGCGGCGGCTCCTGGTGGTGTTGGAGGGGGCGAGTCTGGAGACCGTGAAGGTGCGGGGGATGGTCTGGCCGTGCCGCGGGAGCCCTCGCTCCCCGCTCACCCTCGCTCCCCGCTCACCTGTCCGTGTTTTGGTCGTAGGTGGGGAAGACSTTCGAGCTGCTCAACTGCGACAAACACAAGGCGCTGCTGCTGCGGAACGGCCGGGACCCTGGGGAGGTGCGGCCCGACATCACCCACCAGGTACCTGTTGGGCCCGGCGGCGCCTGTGGCGGCCTGGGCCGCTCGGGGAGATTGACCCTCGGGTCTGCGGGTCCGCTTGTGCCCCTTGAACTCAGGAGGCGAGTTTGGCCTCYCCCTCTATGCTCGTGGCTTTTAGGTTTAGTCAGTATTTGGGTTTGGGCTTGGTTTCTCAGCATTACAGTAGAACCCCCGTAGTCGGACGCGTTTTCGGCCTCAACATCGGTCCCTTCTGCATTTGTGGGGGCTAACCCTCAATTTTCCCCAGAATTTTCTCTCTCGTGYCTTTCTATTTCCACTATTGTGTGCTTTTTCAATTTCAGAGCCTCCTGATGCTTATGGACAGCCCCTTGAATCGGGCTGGTCTCCTGCAGGTTTATATTCATACCCAGAAGAATGTTCTAATTGAAGTCAATCCCCAAACCAGAATCCCAAGAACTTTTGATCGATTCTGTGGTCTTATGGGTAAGTGATTCAAACTTTACACCAGCTACAGAATAATGCAGGAAGGTGGTCAGGAGTGGAGGAACTTTAGGAAGAGTCAAAAACTGGCACCAAYCTTAAAATGTGAAAGTGAGAGAAGAGCAGAGAAATGAAAGCACCCGTCTGATATTCCAGGATTCATACTCCAGCTGTGTGTTCATTAGCACAGTGGGTAGTGCCTGCAAGAGGTTGTGCTATCAGCAAAATATCTTCCTTCTGACAGTGCTGGGAACTCTAAAGGTGGGCTTTTTGTGTACCTCAGCTCTGATCACCAGGCAGAGCATGGGATTCCTCCAGCAAAAGAACAGACAGCTTCAATAATTTTCTTCTCGTTTTCCCTTTGTCAGTTCAGCTGCTGCATAAGCTCAGCGTTCGAGCAGCTGATGGGCCTCAGAAACTGCTGAAGGTAAATATTCTGTTACTATTAGCAGCTAATGTTGCAACATTCTAACGGCGCTGTAGGAGGGATTTTTTTGGGGGGGAGGTGTTTTTTTGGTTGGGGGTCCTGGTTGTGGGCATGGTTGCTATTCTATCCCATCACATCATTGCTGGGGGCCCTGGTTTCAGGGGGGCTCTCCCACATTCTGCCAGGCTGGCATGTGATGTGGGAGCTGTTGCTGTGGGAAAGAAACTCCAACACAACTATCCTTGGAGCTGAGGGATCAGTTTCCTCACCTGAGCCTGACTGCTGTGCCTGAGCATTGATGCTTTTCAGGTACAGCTGTTTAAAGTGGCAGAGAGAGGTGGAAGYGAAGGCATGATTCCACAGTTGGAAGGAAAGACTAGATAAACTGCAGGGACGAAGGGCTTATCACGGTATCGGATTCCTTGGATGAAGAACTACCTTTGTTGCTGGAAATGCCAGAAAAGCAGCAGTCTGGGGAAGGTGATGGTGATGTCACCTTGGCAGAGAGCGCTTGGCCCCAGGCAGCGCATCTGCCGAGCACACGGGTCAGCAGGCAGGGAGAGACCAGGAACAGCCTTTCCTGCACAGGGCTTTCATGAACCTGGCTCGAGTARTGTGCCAGAACAAGGAGCTACTGGGCTGCAGCAGGAGCTGCTTGCGCTGCTCCTCAGACAGAAGCAAGATTCCCATATGTGAAGAATTATTAATCATCAAGAACTGATCAAGAGTTAAATGTGCTCTGTAACCTTCTTCTGGAAAATCCAGATTCCCCAAAGAAGGAAAGCAGAGTGGTTTTAAATCCCAGCAGCAGCCTGCTTGCCAGCTAAGACAAGACAAAGGTGCCTAAAGGGGGCTACAGGTGCCCCATGCCCTATTTCAAGAGCGTCTTCTGGATACACACTGAGTGGGAACATCTGGACACACTTGCTGAGGTTTGTTCTGTCCCTCTGCCTGGGGATCCTGACCATGCTGCAGCCCAACACATCCTTCATGGCTCCTCTCCAGGAGAAGGTGGTGTTTGGGATGCTCCTTCTGGGAGCAGTGCTGTGCCTCAGCTTTTCCTGGCTATTCCACACTGTCTGCTCTCGCTCGGAGAAGGCCTTGTGGACTTTTTCAAATCTGGATTATTCAGGAATTGCACTGCTGGGGAATTATTCAGGAATTGTACCATGGGGAGCTCTGCTACTCATTCTACTGCTCCCCACAGCCAAAACTCATCTACCTCTCCATCACCTGTATCCTGGGCATCTCTGCCATCGCTGTGGCCTCAGCAAAGGCCAACCCATCTCTGGGATTGTTTTTCCTTAAGGACCTGGGTGTACTTGGTGGGTGACGCAGAGGGACAGGGAAACAGGATGTATACCTCAAGGGGATTTGATTTTTGGGTGAGGACGGGCTGTAATGTTGACCTGTGTGTGTAATGTTGGTTGTGGAATGACAGTGCCACTGTATTTTGTAAATATACCACGGACAATGAGGATGGATTGCTCCAGATACACCAGTCATGAGCTCTTGATGCAGCCTGCAACCAGCTGATGAATTGGGTTTTTTGTTCGTTTAACAAACAAAGRACCTAGCTATGTGTCAGGGTCTGTTACCTCTACACCCCTATTAACTTTCTGCTTTCTGTAGGTGATCAAGAATCCGGTCAGCGACCACCTCCCCGTGGGCTGTATGAAGATTGGTACCTCTTTCGCAGCGTCGCAGGTGTCGGATCTGCGTGAGCTGGTTCCTGCAGCGGACCCAGTTGTCRTCGTGGTGGGAGCTTTTGCCCACGGGTCGGTAAGTGCGCGTATCCCTCAGTTGGAGGTGTAAAAATCTTTATCAGCACAGATTTCAGTCTTGTTCTGAGTATAGAGGTTTTATCTGCCCTCTTTTTGGCTTGGTCCCCCCCCGCCAAGCCCCCTGTTTTTTCCCCCCAGGTAGGTTTGTTAAAAAAAGGCCCAATACTACAACACTTGGGATTGTTCTCCCTCCCGAGAGGGCACTAGTGAGGGCTAGCAGTTGTCCTGCTGGAGAAATACAGTGCCTCTCCAACTAATGGAATCACAGAATTGTTAGGGTTGGAAGGGATCTCTGGAGATCATCCAGTCCAACCCAATTGCCAAGGCAGGATCACCTGGAGCAGGTGACACAGGAACATGTCCAGATGGGTTTTGAATGTCCATAGAGGAGACTCCACAGCCTCCTTGGGCAGCCTGTTCCAGTGCTCTGCCACCCCTCAGAGTAAAGTTCTTCCTCCTGTTGAGGTGAAACTTCTTGTGTTTTAGTTTATGGCCATTGCTCCTTGCCCTGTTGCCAGGCACCAGTGAAGAGTCTGGCACCATCCCCATGGCACCCACCCTTGAGATATTTATATGCATTAATGAGATCCCCTCTTAGTCTTCTCTTCTCTAGACTAAGCAGGTCCAGCTCCCACAGTCTCTCCTCATAAGAGAGATGCTCCAGTCCTCTCATTGTCTTTCTGGCCTCTGCTGGACCCTCTCCAGTAGCTCCTTGTCTTTTTTGTTCTAATGGAAATGGATGGGGCTTAGTGAAAACTTTTTGAAGCTTGATTATTTTTTTTCTATTTTTTTCCCCCTCCCTTCTCCCAGGTCAATGTTGACTATACAGAAAAGATGGTCTCCATCAGCAACTACCCCCTCTCTGCAGCCCTGACGTGTGCTAAAATTACTACTGCCTTTGAGGAAGTCTGGGGAGTAGTATGAGCTTCTGCTGCTACTGCTGTTATGCTGGACTTTCATGCAGTGACTCCACATTCTGGAAAGGGTTTTTTACTTGAGTGTGAACCTGGTGCAACTCTGGGCTCTTGGAAGGGAAAAGGCTTCAACTTTGTCCTTGTAGCTTCTGGAGCAATGAGACTTTAAGTGGAGTGCCCCACTGACCCTTTTTGCTCCTATTAAAGGTATCTTTTTTGATTAAAAGGTGCTTGTGAATTTTACTTTCTCACATTTCATATGTGGGCAGGCTGGTTCCCTTTATARCAGGGACTTGGCCCAAATTTGTCATGGAACTGGAATTCTCAGCTGTGCCCTGCTCACCCTGGTGTTGCTCGGTCCTGTAGAATCGCCTTGCTCGGTGGCATGTGGCAGTTCACACTCCCACACCGAGGCGCCTGAGAGGAAAGGAGCTGAAGCCGGTGTGAAAAAGACCAGGAGCAATTTTTATCTTAGATGACAAACGTAGAAAAGTCAGAAGGTGGCTCCAATCCAACGCAGCCCCTGCCGTKAGTGTGGTACAATCATCTGGTATCAGCGGAGACACGAGTGCCRGCCGCAGGGCGGCAGAGATAAGGCAACAGACAGAAGGTGGAGGGTCTCAAGGAGGCTCACTCGGATCCCCTCCTTTTGGGTCTCTGACCCTGTGCTTTCTCCTTCCCCCTCCTCGCRTTGAATAAAAGTCATACTTCAACACAGCAAACTTGGCAGGTGATGCTTTGCTTCCGGAGTGTTAAATCGACTCCTGCAAATGCACAGGTGGTACAATCTGAAAAAGAGAGGAGTGCTRTATTTGCTTCGGTTGGTTTGATGTTTGCCTTTCACCTTGGGCTGTAACATCGCTGCCCCACTTCACCTCCTAGTCTCTACCTAGTACAGCCCTACCTTTTGGCTGTTATTCTGCTCTYTTTAGCTTTTCTTTTCGTGGCACAATTAATCTGCGAATGTAAGGCAACACCAGCAGTAAGGTGAAGAACAACACGTGGCCGAAGAAATAAATAGACCTGTACACCTGTAAAGAGAAAGGCAGGGTTGAGGATCAGCAAGCAGCTTTGAGCCAAGAACACAGGAGAGGGGATGGAGGGAAAAGGGTTGACTACGTGGCTTTGTCTGTGGCTACTACATACCTTCATCCATTTGTCCCAGGTGAAAAGGCAGAATGGCACCAGAGAGTAACCCATAAACATCCAGTGATTAGTCTGCTGGAGCACATAGAAGATGGGCCGCAAGACAGTGATGGAGGCCAAAGTGCTTAGGAGAGGACTGTCCCGAACAAGGTTCATGACCTAATTTAAAGAAAAACAATTCTCATCAGTTGGGTGTCCTGTGGCTGTACATGCGTGCTTTGGGGCCAAAATTCTTTATCCAGCTGTGTAAAATGAATTTTAGTAAGCAGCTAGTTTAAAAAAATAGCTAAATACTATGTTCTGGCCAAAGTTTTAATTAAGAAAATAAATTTTAATAAGGAATATTTTTCTCCCAGTACTGGGAGATTAGCAGAGGCATTCAGCTCATGTGCTTGTCCTCCAATTTTTCCAGCTGCCAAGCACTTCAGCTGCCCTCTGCTCATATGCCAAGTTTTCCACTTTTCTCCCTGTCAGCTTCTGCAATGTATTTATGGTTTGCCCTCACAGAAGGCAGCAACCTACTGAACTCCTTTAAGAACAAACCCCTGCCATGTTTGAAAACCAATTCCAAAGCAAGCAGCTATTTTTCACATTTAATTCCAGTAAAGCCTTCAGCATGGCAGTTTCCAGACTCGGGGGRGAAAGGCTAACACAGGCCCCCCGTTCTGGTAAGTCAGACAAAGCGCACCTGTCTTTCAACGATGACTATAAGCAACTCCATCTGAAAGCACACCAGGTAGCCAGAGTGCAGCCCGTGCCAGATGGCCAGGAAGAACAGGGCCAGTGCCTGTGACAGCAGTTTGTTGCCCAGGAACTTCAGGCGCTTGAAGATGTAGCTAGAGCAGAAAAGAAACAAAGTGCTTCCAGGTTATCGTCTGCCCTCCCATGGCTGTGTCAGATGCAGGGCCCAGGGGACCATATGCCTTTGCATGCCCTGTGGTGACAGGAACAGCAAGAACAGAGGAAAACATACGTCAGCCCTGTCTTAAAGAAATCCCAGCTATGAGGGGGAGAAGGCGCTCATTACATACAATTTAGCTGTGTGTCCAAGCAAGTGCTGAACCAAAACCTGGTTCAGTTTGGCATGGGGAGCACCAAGAGCCATGACGCAGGAAGCAGCTGTTAGAGTGCGTCTGGCAGGCTGAGCAGGCAGGCAGCCCCAAGGGCTCGCTGTAGTCCCATTCTAGTCTCTGCTGCCATCAGCTGCTTGTCTTTATTAATGAACTGCCCTTCCAGGTGAATTGAAAGATCTCTCTAACCCAGTAACCCAATAACCTGTTTCTAATGGCAAAGCAGCAAAACATGGAAGAAAGTGCACAAACTGAAAACTGGCAGATTCTTCCTCTGATGCTCCCGCTCAGCCTAGGATCTTGGTTCTGCTGACAGAACACAACTGACACATTACAGAAGGGGAATTCTGTCCTGCTCACCGGGCTACCCAAGCATTGGTGTTGATGTTGAAAGAAGCAATGGTCCCTGTGAACAAAGGTGTTGTCTCATACAGCCAGACCTTCATGTTGGCACAGGCATTCCACAAAGGCTTTCCATTCTGGTCTTTCCCATTGTACCCCAGACCAACAAGGATGCAGACACCTTCCTATCAAAAAATGCACAAGAAAGATAAGAGGAAAATAGTGCCCTTTTTTGTTGGAAAGGCAGAGCTGAGGAAGCTCTGACTCTCACTGTGTTGAGAGCACCACTGCAGACGGAACAAATGGATTAAAAACTGCCAGCTTTTTAGTTAGCTAGCCTTTGCTAACTGAGAGCAAGCTGAACTGACCTGCACTGATCTCCAGATATTTGGATGTCTTCCATTTAGTACTAAGTCCAAGAGCCTTGGACCTTTATTCATTTGTCTTTTGCTTCTGGAACGACACCTAGACTCACCGTAACAAGCCAGCAAGTTACGTATTTGTAGAGTATAATTTTTCCCCAGATCAATATGTAACCACAACGGAACCAGAACGGCTTCTCCTGCAGAGACAAGAGTGAAACAGAATAAAAATAAAACCTGGAGTTGAGTGGCCATAATGAGAAGGTAAATGGGATCTTATCACTGCCTTTTGTTTAAATCTGATGTATGTGTTGAGACTGCTATATGGACTGGGCTGCCAGGCTTATGCAAACTTACACATCATTCTCCTTCCTTTGGTAATATTTGGATGTACTGAAATAGATGAAGTTTGGGAAGACTCTGAGATTAGCATAATCATTGTGGAATTTACACTTTCATTTATTCATACTGTCACAGAAATGCTGATAATCTGCAGGTAGGATCTGTTAGGAGTTTTCCAAGAACCTCAGAGATTCTGGTGAGCCTTGCAAGTTACTCTAGTGAAGTTCTTTGCACATAATGATTAAATGGAAGGTCATTAGAAGGTCATAAAATATATATGCTAAGTTTCCGAAAACAACAGTGGCATCTAAGATTAATTATCTATTTATAAAACTTTTCATCTGATTCAGTTCTGCTAACATATTCCTATTCTGCATCAAATGGAATCCACAGGACAAGCAGTAAAGTCAAATGAGTTGTGGAAAGGCCTAATACTAGTTGCTGACTGATTTTTAAATTGAGGCAAAAAAAAAAAAGAAATAAAAAAACAATTCCACTCTTGTAGATCCAGTGCCCACCAGAGAAGTGGAATTCCTCCACACCCCACATGGCCAAGTGGATACATACCATATAGTCGTCTGAGGTGAGGTATTCATCAGAGACGTACAGGCTTGACAAGGTATAAGTTACTAGAAACAAGAGACCCAAACTCAGGCGCTTGAGAGCAGGCACGAAACTGAGAAAGAAAAATACAAAGGTCAACAAAATGCCTTGGAAAGAGATCATCAAATTCAGAGTTTTAAAAACAGAGGTGGAGAGGAGGAGGTAGGGGAGACAGCGATAGGGAGTCACCACATTCCACTGTAGCAGCTGCCTCCGTTTGGAAGCTGGGATGCAAACGTTACCAGGTTGGAACTGAGTCTGTACTGAAGATGTCAAATGGTTGTTGATGTTCATGCCCTGGAACAATGCTGGGACATTAAGCAGAGTTACTAGCAACTTTGGAAAGACTGCCTTGTCTCATAAATCCCTTCTGGTCACAGTACTTCTGTGTCCAGATAAGAAGGCAGTCTGCTGCAGGGAACGTGGAGGATTCAGCATTCTAGGATCGTAGGAAGGGGAGAAGCTAAGCAGCTTTATATTACCTATTGGGTCTCTGGCCTGGAACGTCAGTCATCTCACCCCTTGCCAGTTTCTGATAGTCTGTCATGGAGAACTGAGGCCCAACCATGAAGGCACCATAGAAATAGGAGAATCCTGAGACCTCCAGCAAGGTAGGAACTCCCCGGACAGCAAATCGCCGCTGCTCAGGGGTCAGGAACTCCTGCATCAAAGGGAGTGGCATTAACATCATCCCAGGGGATTCATGCTAGCTTTGGATGTTATGCTTTTAGTCTGCCTCCTTACTGGTCTCAGTTTTTGTTCTCCAAGTACATGGAACTTTACACTCTGTACTTCATGTCCATTCTTCTCCCCAGGCCTCTCTATCCCCACCCCCTCTAAACAGCAACAAGATCCAGTGGTTGAGACCAGTTGCAGAGATCTCTATTCCCAAATAAGCTCCAAACATGGAAGGGATCTACTGACATGCATCCCTGCCAGCAGAGTAGGCATAGTAAAAGCACTGTATCTGACCTATTCCGGTCCCTCACTGCAATTTCAGGTACTCTCCCAAGACCATATCATGCTACAATTCCTACTTCTTGATGCAAAAATTGTCTTTAAGTACTTGAAGCTTCAGCTTACGAAGTTTCAGCTTGTTTTCTTGCAGTCAGTAGTGATTCCAAGGATGCTACAGACTCAGGCCTCAAACAGGAGATGGGGAATGTAGGCACTTGAAGCAGGATTGAGAGACTGTAGCAAGCATAGTGCCCTCTCCCACATGTTGTACTGTGCAACTTCTCCCAGTCTCATCTGCTCTAAAAACAGGGCCCTAACAAATGGTAAAGGGCAACCATTGACAAGGATATGGTAAGAMTAATCAAAGGTAAAGAAGATGGGAACTGAGATCCAGTAATGATGGTCTGCAAGTTAAAGGTACGCTACCCACGAGACACAGAGCATCAGGGATTGGGAATCTAAAGCAATACATTTGAGGGAGGAGATGGTGGAGAATTTGGGAGGGGGCAGAGTAATATTCTGACATAACTGAAACAATTTTTGTCCATCTCTAATCACTACTGTTTCTGTTCCAAATTATTTTGTTCCACTCCAGAATTCAGTGCCCTCAGACACTCACAGAGGCTCCCCTCTCAGCTATGGCTTTTACCAAACAATGCAGCTTGCTAACTCACATCCTTTGAACTTGATTTTCTGATCTCTACCTCACTGGGACAGCATGGAATGACGGAGAAATGGTGTCTAACTCACCGGATCTTTTCCTCCATCATAGTAATCGATGGCCAGACCTAGAGGTGAGAAACAGTGACTTGAAGACCTGGGATGGGCTAAACAAGCAGTCCYCTCTTCCCTGAGGCACAGCTTGCAGAGTGCAAGAGATAGAAGAGAGGTGTCACTCACCAATCAACTTCAGTGTCAAGACACAATGTGGCATTGTCCACTTGATGTCATAATGCTCTGTGGCTGTGAAGTAATATCCAGCCATAAGGTATGTCTGAAAGAAACCATTGTTTGGGTTATTCAAACTAATTCCCCCAGCTGGTTTTGATCTGCCTCCACTTTTCCACCCACAGTTGCTACTGAAGTGCAAAACTGAACAGAGGCCTCCCTGCTACAAACCCAGGGAGTAGGAAAGAGAGTTTACCATCTGAAAGAAGAACGTGGTGACGACGGCAGTGATTGTGCGACCCATTAGTCTCAGTATGAGGAACTGGATCAGGACGCATATCAGAGAATGAAAAAACTGCATCCCTGTAGATGGGAAAAAAAGAGAGAGAAATAAGAAATAGAAATTACATTTATAGGTCCTTCCAAATCGCAGCATGCCCTGGGCCAGACAGCTCTCTCTTCCCAAACTCATCTTACCAAAATTGAAGTAAGCAATTGAGAGTCCTGTGAACACATTGTAGAGATGAATGAGGTAGGTCTCCTTCTGGAAGAGGAAATAGCGCTGGAACAAGGCAAAAGGATATCCTGAGTAGAGAAGAAAAAAAAAAAAAAGGAAGAGTTGTAAATAAGTTTAGAGAAGTATTTATAATGAACCAAACTATAGCCTTCTTGAATGTGTTATTAGGAACGTGTACTTTACATGGATAAATTATCAACACAGGCCATGGTGTTAATTCCTGATACTGCATTTGCATCTTGGGAGACAGATTCCAGATGAATTACTATGTACAGAAGAAAATACTTTAACAGGAACATAATTATAGCAAAACTGACATTGAAGTGCAAAAAATTACAGGATTACAGTTTCTGGCCTCATTCGATATATGAGATGGGTAATACTGAAATACATGAATCAGACTTTAGTCTCTGATTCTTTTCCAAATTCTGTGACAAATACAGTGAACACGGCAAGAAGCTAGATTTAAAAAAAGGGGGGCAGGGGAAACTTTATGGTTAATACCATTAAAATGTCCTAAAAAATTCAGTCCCACTCCCACCTCAATGAGTTCTTTCAGCTTTAATTTCAGAGCTCCTCAGGTGACCTCCAGTAGGATAGTCTTGCTTTTCTAACTCTGCAACTTCAGATTTGCATCTGATTTGTGAACTACTGGGTACACAAAGCTGTAACTAAAATCCACTGGTACTACGCATGTAGTATTTTTGGAAAAAAAAAATCAGTCAGAAGCATTTCATGTGGAGCAGCTAAGAGTTTTTCCTTGCATTTTCTGCGAGGTAACTCCTAGTCTAAATTAGGAATGCCTCCAGATTATTCATCTGTGGCTCAAGTGAGAAGCAAACATTTGTAAAGCACTCTGGTAGTACAGTGAGAAAAGTCATACAGAACACCATGATTCAATTAAATTATGTTGTCTAGGTGAGGTTCAAAAAGCATGCAATAAACATTGCCACATGTTAGACAACAAATATATTATGTCTTAATACACAGTGGCACAGGAAGCGTTGCCTGTCTCACGTCCATACACGCAATTAGGGTTTCTAAAGGCATGTGCACAAGGTGCTGAATTGAATAGCCACTTTAATTCTGGCATTTTGTAACTTTATTGCTTTACTTTGCAAGCCTATGTTCTTTTATCCTGCTCAAAAAAAAAAGGAAATTCATCACACACCACAATACTGGCATCCACGCTACCTATCATCCTAGCTGAAATCGGGAGCAGTGGATAGAGCTCTGCTACCTGCACTAATGGAGTACTACTAGCAGGAGGTGGTCATGTTTTATATGGAGCAGTAATAAAAGGTGATGAAATGCACATTCTGCCAAGAAGTGTATGATGGATGGAAGGTTTCCAATAAGCAAGGCCAAGTCTAGTCACTACTGTGAGAGGAAATGAGAAACTCTGTCACGTTATGTAAAATACATGTCTGGCAGTCTGGCAGTGCCAACAGGCTGGAGCCATTTTAAGGCCCTCTCCATCCCTGCAAATCCCTTGGGAGGGAGCCCTGGCATTTGGGACTTATGGGCTCCTTTCTAGATCCTGGATGGCGGCATGTTCTGCTGAGTCCAGATATGTACCTGCTGCCTCCTGAAACTGAGCTGCTGCTCCCCATTTCCTCAGCCTCCTGCCACCCCTCTTTCGGTTTTCCCTGCCTCCTTGTTGCTGTTCCTTCCTCCTTTTGTGTCCCACACCGGTTTCCACGCCACAGGCTGCTTTCTGGCCAGCACCACATACCATGGCCCTTCGCTCCCAGAGCCTGGCAACCTCCCTCCTGCACATCCAGCCTGCTCTTCCATTCCACAACAGTGGCTCCAAACTCCCCTGCAAAATGCCTTACCCAAGCTATCCCTCTCCCTTCTTGCTCTTCCATGCTTTTTACACAGCGCACTTCTGTCCCATTCCCCCCCACTGCTGCCCTGAACACCAGCTGAGGGGGAAAGTAGGAATTGGCAATGAGACTTCATCACATGGGCTCTCTGGGGATACAGGAGTAACTCAAAGAATTAGAGCAATTCACATGATTTAAAAAAAAAAGTAGTATTTTCTACCAGCCTTTTACTCAGAAACATACAGACGGGGATTCTTTGTTCATGAGCCAATTTTCCTGCTGAAGTTTAATAAACATAGGAACAACTGGCTTTGAGAAATGGAAACTGGTAAAAAAATAGGAAGTTTTACTATCAGATTAGATCAAAAGTTAAAATGCTGAGGAACAATGTTTTCCCCTTTTGAGCAAAGGGGAGACAGATCAGCAAAAGCAGGCAAAGCACAATTTATTGCTGTTCATCAACATGTATGGTTTTAAAACCACATTTTCAAGGGTTTCCCACTCTCTCAAAAATCAGTGATACCTTGCAAAACAGTCAATTTTGATCAAAATTTTTTCCTCTAGCCACTTCTATGGACATAATTAAAGTATGACTGAATACTATAACCTAACTAGTGTTCCTACTCTTTCAGAGACCTGTCTCACTTGTCAGCCATACTCCTTTTTAGCTCTACACAGGAGATCACGTCATGGTTTGGGTAATGCTGCTCTGAAGGAAAAAGAATTATGAATGCTTGCAAATAGAGAGCTACTAATACACACTGCATGTGTGTTTTCAGAAAGCCACAAACTTATAGCCTGATCTTGCTCTACATGGGTGCTGTTGCAGTTCAAAAGTCACAACATCAGCCTAAATTCTTCTGATATCCAGAGTAACTTGTTAGTACTCTGGACTGCAATTTACCTACAGTTTTCTGCTGCATGAGATAATTTTCTCAGTTTCACAACTGGGCCAGCTCCACGCTGCAGATACAAACTTTAACCCCCACATGGCAGTGGATACCAAGTATCAATGGTCATTCTGATGTGACCTGCGCCCTTCTGAACACCCATAAACGATCAAATAATGAGCAATTTCTACTGATAACAACGGCAGTACTCCTGCCCCACTGCTGTGTTCCTGAATTAGCACAGCACCTTTTGGAGTTATCGTTGCCCTCTGGCAAGCTGGATGACACCTTTGGGTATGTCAGCAGCAGGACGCTGCGCTGCTTTGCTTCTGCCATTCAGAGCAAAAGGACAAGAGTCCCTGCTCCCTTCTGCCAAGAGGCTCTGCCCAACAGCTCCCACTCTGCCAAACTCCTCTTTCACAGCTCCCTCGGGCAGAGCAGGAAAGCAGCTGTAATACTCCTGGAGAAAACAGAAGGGAACCTCTGATTGATCCAAAGTAATTCTTCCCTACTGAGATGAAAAACAGTCTGCACACAGAGTTGGATTTTGCCTCTAGACAGACTTTCTATAGAATGGAATTAGCAATTGATATAATTTTTTTTTTACTTCACAGAAATAAGAGGATGATCTCTGGTTAGGAGAACCACAGTGATGGAAGGACAAGCTCAGCTTCTTGGCCACAACCATTTGTGAAAGTAATGGGCCACTGCACCAAGCCCAGGCTGTCCACAGATACAAGAAACCAATTGAGCAAAAGAAGTTAAATCATCAAGAAGGTGGACTAGGCAGGAGGAAGGTTCTACTAATCCCAAGCAAAAATAGTGCTGTCAAGTTTGCCATCATCTGGAATGGGTGATTAAGATGCCTGTCTTTTCCCAGAGATAAAGCTGCAAGTAAGAACACCAGAAACATTCTTTTCATCTCTGCTCTCTTTATTTCCCCTTTTATATGCATTAGCTCTGTTTCATCTTCAAGCCAGTACATCTATTTTTCCTCTTCTCCCTTTTGCTGATCAGTTAATTCTTCCTTTGTTAACATCCAGCAGGTCAATTGTCACCATTTTTTAAGAAGAATGCTAAAACTAAAAGGAAGGGGACAACAGGAAAAAAATGTGTTCAAGTATCAGCCTTCCCTAATATTTTGACCTCAAAGTAATTGCTTTCTGTCTCTAACACTGCAGAAGTGCCACACCTTGTTTAACTCTGGGTGCATAAAAATGAGTATTTTAATTCAGCTCAGGAGTTTACTTTGAGAGTCCACTTATGGTGCTTTAGTTTGCATAATAGAACTGTCTCAAAGCATGTGAACAGGGCTCTCTTCACACGAAACTGAACTGAAAATACACTCCAATCAATGGGTGCTCAGTGCATATGACCTGACTGAGGCAAATCCAAAGTAAATGCTCACAACCCACAGACAAGTCTGCTCTATAGATCTGCTCCTACTGTACCACTTTTCTTGCTAAAGTAGACACAGACAGTGTGTAGCATTATGCAACTCCCCCTGGTTTTTTATTATTTAAGGAAGAAGATGTATTTGAAGTTAGGAGTTTAAACAAGGCAGCACAAGAGTGCTCTGTGACAGGGCTTGTTTTAGCCCCCGTGACAGGACAGTGCTGCCCCCTTACAACTTCTCCCACCTCTTACCCATCAGAATCAGTTGTTCACCTGCCCTGCAGTAAGGTTCTTGCTTGGCTGACCAGCTGGGAACTTGATTTGGGGTAAGCCAGCAGCTTTGGGTCACCACAGGGAGAATTTCACTGAGTCTAAAAGTCTTCAGGATGCAGAGCATGAAGAAGCAGAGCATGTAAAAAACTGATGAGAGGTAAAAGAGGAGGAGATAAGACAAACTGCGAGTGAAGCAATAGGTTCCTGGCACCTATTGAGTATGAATGTGTTACTTTCTGCAGGTCCCTSCTATGTCTCTGGATGAGGGAACACTTCCCCAGTGCTTTTCCTGGCAGGTCTGGGCAAACCAGCAGGGTCATTTCTGGCTCAGGGATGTAAACAGCATGTTGGCTACCCTCCATATTATGCAGGTAGCTCATAAGGCGCTGTGTAATATTATGGTCAGATAAATAGCTTTAATTCTTTGGGATGATACAGCCATGCAAGAAACAAGATCAACACAAAGTCCTAAATACACAGTGCCATAAGGCCTCCTGTATCCTGGCTTATGCTTTGAGAGGTGACAGCAAGAAAGAAATCTGTCCCTTCTCATGTGAGGACAGCAGCAGCAGCACAGAAACCTGTTCTCTCCTTCAGACCACCACAGAGGCTCAGTCCTTTTCCCCCTTTCTAGCCAAGGCGCTAGGACAGCATTGGTTCAGGCTGCTTATTCCAACAACTGGAAARTAACTCTGTAGGGACAGACCTGAGGCCACTGCTGTCTTCCATGCTGACCTAAAGACAGAGTTTCGCCTGTGGGAACACTGGGCCCTGGACCTACTGAAGAATGCAAGGTAGAGTTCATCTCTCAAAGACATTTTCATATGATTGACAGACATTAGTGTACTGACATACCACAATTTTTACAGTGACAGGATCCAGAACTGTGCTTCAGGTATTCCTGCTGGTGATATTGCTGCCAAATTGCAGACTAATTTCTTCAAAGGTTCTCTATGCAAATTTTTACGTAGGGGAGGTCTGCAGTAAGTTTTTTATCTTGTACAGTCTGGGTAAGGGACTTTAGTTATACTCTAGTTGTATTCTCTGCTTCAATATTGCAGCATGTATAAACCTGTCTCTGATTTAAATACAAAGCTGTGACTAAAATCCCCATAATTTACTCAGTAATGTGCCATTACTTGTTCACTGAAAGAATGCAGTGCCCTTTAGGACTACTGCAGTTTTAGTTCTTGGATGTTCTTCCTTCCTCTTTTCTCATTCTCTTGTTCTCTCCTGTATTTAATTTTTTTTTCAGTCATGTCAGAATGCTAACAGTTTTACATGACCTCTTTTGGTTATTTCAGATCATTACTAAGTGAACACTTACTCTGAATCAAGAGAGTAAATTCAGACTACTTTTTCAACAATAATTCAGCTTTCTCCAGAAACTAATATAAGAAGTTGCAAGTCCTTTGTGATTCTTCCTCTTTTTCAGGAAGACTATTTTTATCAGTTTCTGGTGATCTTCTGAAAGTGAAACCCTAGAAACTGTTGTCACAGTAAAACTGCACAGTGTAGATGGGAAACCGCATCACTGAAGAAGAAATAAGCCAYGACTTTTCAGTCCATCTTTGCAACAGAGATCTTTGGAACATCTTTGGCACCATGCTTCATCCTCATGGTCTTGTTCTGAAATAATTCAGCAGTATTAGCTGCAGCCAACAAAAATAGTTTTCTTCCTGAATCTATGCAAACACCTGAACTGGAGGAAGTGGAGGAAAAGCCATACTTTGTCTGTCCTAATGCCATTACCAGCTTTTAGAAATGCCTTTCATTTATACCCCATGCCATCCTAAGAAGTAGTCATCAGCACTAGTTGCATTACCAATGAGCTTAAAAGGATTGTAAACTAAGCTGCAATTAAATGAACATTTCTTTGTGCTGGGCTAAGGAACTTCTCTCACTCTCCTCTAATATTGCTCTAGAGTAGTGTTTGGCCCTTCCTTTTAATGTAATGATATAATGCTTTACCACCCATCCATTAAGCAGGAGAGCTGGAGTCAATCCCCTCTGCCGGAGTGGTTCAACCTGCAGGACCTTCAAGAGTGCCAAACTACAGGCAAGGCTGTTTTGCATGCCCTGAAGCCTTCTGTCTAAAGTTATGCCTTCCACTGCATGTAATTACAAGATACTGAGCTAGGGAGGAAGGACAGGGAACTGTGTGGCTCTGGCTTCMTGGTTTGGTATATCCATTTTAGGTATGCAGGGGAGAGATGTGAGTGGTTTTCTAGACCCTGATCCCCAGAATTTTAATACAAATTGTAAAGATCCATTGAGACTATGCAAAACAGATAGTGGCCCACCTCAGGAAGGGACACTGTGCCATCTCAGTGGCTTATTGTGAACACTGCACGTGGAACATTTGTAACGGCACACAGGAATCTCACGCTTCCTTAATCTCCTGACTGCAGTGGGCAGCTCTTATCATCATTAGGACAGTAATTATCTGCTCTTCATTTCAAAGAAGTGCTGTTGTTCACCCAGAAGACACTGAGCAGGAAACACCCTTCCAATGTCGTGTCCCAGCTTACTGCTGCCTCCACACACGCTTTCTAGGACCTCTTCTGCATCAGCACTTGTTAGACTAGTCCATTGGTTGATTCAGTTGACTAACCTTGGAGTGAACTATCTGCTTTTTCTGGTTTAGGTTTCTGCCAGGCAAGTAAATTCAATTAGATCGCAATTAAAGAACCAGAGACAGACGTGGAAGAAAGGAAAGCAGGACTTTTCCCATTCAGCAGTGGGGAGCTGCCAGACTAATTAACGCTGACTTGTGTGCATGTCCTGTGGTTTGGTTTAACTAACTACTACGTTGAGTTCAAAATCACAGTCAGTTCAGTCTCCTGTATCTAACCTTCACGGGAAGAATGTTTTGCTCAGTTTGATCTCACACATCATAAACTAAATCAGGCAAAAATAAGTCTGGTGCAGACCATGGTTATGAAGTGACACAGTTTTTCTTGCTTGCATCTCTTTTAAAAATATTATACTTCTAGCTAGCCAAAGCAACTTCATTTTGACAGATCACACAGCAGTGGCTGCATCACTTCAAATATACTTTCAGGATCAAAGGAAAGCTTGTATTTCCTTTCTCTAGGTGACTACACCACCAAATACTTTCACAACCCAAAGTGTCCCTGGGCATCTGCAGAGATTTACGCAGATAGCATGTATACATACACTTGAATTAATGTTTTGGGAGCTATATCCTCCCCCTCAACCGCCAGCCCACATCACAACTCTAGCCCTGCCTTAATCATTCCGCATGGCACTTAAGTATCTCATGTTTACATAAGCCCAGGCACCGTGTGTTTTGCAACACGCTTCGCGCTGCAGGTGGAGCGCAGGACACCATCTCAGCTCTCCTGCCACTGAGCTGGCAGGTTCTGCTCACCCTACCTGGTAGTGCCCGTGGTGACACGCCACTCCCTCACAGGGCCATTCCTGCCGCAGACACGGGGGATGTCCCCGGGCACGGACGTCCCTGCCCTCGGACGGGGCGACACCTGAGGGGCTGTGGGGATTCCCGAGCGGAGACGCTTCCGGACACGCGCTCACGGGGCACTGGATGCACACGCAGCACCGGGCACTCACGGGACCGTTGCGAACAAAGTTCCTGTGCTCGGGTCATGGACCCAAAGAGGTGTCTTTCGCAGGCACCCCGCGCTCCTCCTTGCCCCGCTTCCACAGGCGGCCTGCCAGGACCGCACCTCGACCTCCTGCGGGGAAACCGAGCGGGCTCCCCTCTGCACCGGGACGGCCGGGGGCTCGCCCCGGACGGCTGCTGCGGGACACTTCTCGAGCTGTCCGGCCGGGGCGGGCGGTGCCGGTGTCGGCGGGATCTCGCCCGCCGGCTCGGCGCGCACACGTGGCCTGGCGCGGCGGCGCTGGCACAGGTGCGGCTCGGCGCCGGCGAGGCGATGCCCGGCCCCGACCCCCCGCCCAGCGCAGCGCGGCTCGGCGGCGGAGCGGCGGGGTCGCCCGTCCSCACGGCGGGCGCGGAGCCCCGCCCGGGGCGCCAGCCCCGTCGCCCCCCGCCCTGCCTTACCCATGAGGATGGACAGGATGAGGCGCAGCGCCTGCTCCGACGAGCCCAGGGCCTCGGCCAGCCGCGCCAGGCTCCAGCCGGACCCCGCCACCGCCATCTTCGCCGCCGGCCGCCCCGCCGGCCGGTCGCGCCCCGAACCCGGCAGCGGCACCAGCCACCGCGGCCCCCGCACCGCGCGCGGCCCCCTGCGCGCCCATTGGCTGCGGCGCGGCCGGCCCCGCCCCGCGGCGCCTGCGATTGGGCAGCGGTGGCAGCGGGGCAGGGCCCTGCGCGCACTAAGGCAAAGGTTACCCGCGAGTGGGCGGCGACGCGGGCTGGCCCCGCCGGCCAATGATTGGGGGAGCCGCTGCCGGGGGCGGGGCGCGGGCCCAGTGGGGGGCGGGGCCGGTGGGGCGGGGCGGAGCGCGGCTTCCGATTGGCTGCGGCGGGACAGGAGAGCGCCGGGGCGGGACGGGGGTTATTCGCGGACACGAGGCGCGCGCGGGGAGGGCGGGAGCGGGCGGCGCCTGGGCCGCGCTCCGGGGCCGCGGCCAAGGGCTAGGGCTAGGGCTGGGTCTGGGTCTGGGTCTGGGTCTGGGTCTGGTTCCGGTTCCGGTTCCTGGCTCTGGGTCCGGGTCCGGGTCCTAGATACTGGCTATGGCTTTGGCCTTGACCTCAGTAGTGGCCTCAGCCGCAGCCCTGTCCCTGGTCTTGGCCTCAGCCTCAGCTTCAGCTTAGAGCACTGCTTGAGCTTCCCCAACACTGCCATGTCCCACCACCCCAGTGGCTCCTGGAGGATAGAACGCCAGTGCTTGGCTCATGTGGCCCAGAGGGATCTGCTTCCCATACCAGCATTGGGGCAGCACCTGTCCCGTGCCCTTCTCCTCTGGCACCCGATTCGGTGTGCCACAGGGGCGGGCACAGTTTCAGTGGTGCCCAGGGACAGGGCGAGGAGCAATGGCCATGAATTGAAACACAAGAAGTTCCACCTCCACATGAGGAAGAAGTGCTTTACACTGAGGGTGGCAGAGCACTGGAACAGGCTGTCCAGGGAGATTGTGGAGTCTCTCTCTGGAGAGGTTCAAAACGCACCTGTATGCATTCCTTTGTAACCTGCTCTAGGTGACCCTCTTTTGGCAKGGGGGTTGGACTGGATGATCTCCAGAGGTCCCTTCCAACCCTGACAATTCTGGGATTCAGTGACTCCCTCATCACTCAGTAGCTCTACCCACATACTCCTCTTAAGTCATCTGCTGGTGATGTATTCTCTTAGGTATGTCTCTTCATGCAGTTGTCCATGAGTACACCCCAAGTTCTCCTCAGCTGAAGCTTCAAGTGCAAGGGATGTGATCCTCTTCCCTTGTTTGCGTTTCCATTTTCCTGCTGGGTCACTCGTGTGGGCAGACTTAGCTGAAGAAGCAAACACAGGCTCACACAAAGGTTCACATGAAAAGAGACCTCTGGAGTGCTCTGATCCAAACTGCATCTCACAAGCAGAACTCCAGGCTGGAGCCGTTTTCTTCAGGGCATCGCCTGGGCAATTGCTGCACATTTTCATGAATGGAGAGCTCCCAGCCTGCCTGGGCTCCTGAACCAGTGCTGAATCATCCTCTTTATTCTGCTCCATCCTCTTTATCACCACCCTTTAGGCAGCAGCACCAGCACYTATCAGATCCAATTTCTTGTCAAATCTAACTGGGAGAGGGACTGACTGGCAGCATGGCCACATAGACCTCATTTACTTAGGAGACCAGGCTAAAGATCTTGTCTCTCCTTGCCATTCTCTTTTCCAGACTAAACAAATCCAGATTCCTCGGTATCAGAGCTCTAGTCACCTATCCACTGGGCCCTTTCCAGTTGGTTCACACCTCTCGTGCGCTGGGGAGTAAGGAAGTGCACGAAGAAGGGGAGATCTTGGCCTTCTCCAGAATTCCCCTGAGGAGGTGTAAGATGCAGAGTGGCAGGCCAAGATGTATAGTAAGGGTTTAAAAACCATCCTGGATAGCTGACTCCATCAGGTTAGACTTTACAAAGAGATTACTGCATTTGTCCACTCTAATTAGTGGACAAATCTGCCAAATTTTTTTGCAAAGTCCAAGGATTGACTTTCCAAGGAATATCTATCAATATCTTCCATGTTCAATTGTGTGTTTACAGTGTTAAGGCCACTTTCCTAAATAAAAGAGTTCTACATGAGCATGATGACTGTCTGTCCCTCCTCGAGTCATGTTTGACAAGGAATGATCCATTTAATTSTGTAATTTACTGTTGTCAGAGAAGGGTTTCAGAAGCAGCATCTGCTCCTGAGATTGCCTAAGAGTTTCCATTGCGAGATTGTTTCCAGTTGCTTGAAATGTTGCTATATTTGACCTGTTTAGATTAAACGCTAGATAGCCACTTCAAGTCAGAGCATAGTAGCTCTGAGAGCAGTTTTTGAGACTCAGATCATGGCGAGTTTAATAATCAGGGCAGTGTTATGCTTGAGAGGAGGGGGTGTAGCAAAAGATCTTGATTTACTGTCCTCTAGATAAACCGTGGTTTCGTAACATTACTTAGCTACTAATGCGAAACTTGAGGTTCACATGAGCTTGGTGTGGCAAGATGGGAATGCAGCTTCTGAAGCTTCTGCAAATTCATTTCCATTGACTGTGTTCCAGTGGTTCATGCAACTTTCCCACAGACCACAGCTGCACAAGACCCTAGATGCTTCTTCAAGAGCTCCCGCAGGCCTTTCCTTCCAGGACCATTTCTTGTATGCTGAGGAACTGAATCAGGAATGTTGTGCCCTGCCTCCTCAGTGCCTCTTCTCTCAGTAAGACACAGGAGCCTATCCTGATTGAAATGGCCATGGGAGAGGAGCTGGCTACTTGGGGCAAGGCGACTGTCTGGTCAGTGGGTTTAGGGTTAAACATTGATGGGGACGAGGAAGATACTGGAAAAGCCAGAGTCAGAATAAAATTAAATACCACAGAAGTCTGCCATCAATCACCATGTCAAGAGAAAAGCACAGAGAGGGTGGCAAAGAGAAACAAACACTAGCAAGACATGGAGTATAGAGGGAGAACGGTGATTGCTTGGGATAACAGGCAGAGGAACACATGAAAATAAGTTTTCCTGAGGGGCAAATAGTACGCCTTGGAACCGGTACGAAAAAAACTCCAGGACTGGGTGAATGACAAACCAGAGAGAGAGAGAAACTGGGATTTGGTGGATATTGGAGGTGGGGAGGGAATAGTATGCTTGACATCATATCACTTTTTCAGTGTGGAGATTATTGCACAAATAAATCATAGAATCATTAAGGCTGGAAAAGGCCTCTAAGATCATCGAGTCCAACTGTTAACCCTGCTGGGTCCACTGCTGAACCATGTCCCTAAGCATCACATCTATCACATTTTCTGAACACTTCCAGGGATGGTGATCCCACCATTTCCCAGGGCAGCCTGTTCCAATGCTTGACCACTTTTTCGGAGAAGAAATTTTTCTTGCTATCCMACCAAAACCTTGGCAGCTTGAGGCCATCTCCTCTTGCCCTGTGCGATGTCAGATCCCGTTTCTCAGGCGGGCTCCGTTCCCCCACGCCCCTCCACGAAGCGGGGGAACTGCAGTTCGTGGTCCCCCGTCACGGTGGGTGCGCTCGGACGCTCCGTGCCGGGCACAGGAGGTGTCACCCACGGCGGGTCAGGGCAGTCACCCCCCGACAKCCATTCTGGGGCAGCCTGGGACTCCGCGGGACCCGCCGGTCTCTGCTGCCGCCTCCCGGTGCCGCCGGGACCGGCGAGCGGAGCTCCGCCCGCGGCTTCAGACATCTGCCGCARGAATGTCACCCCGGCAGTTTACAGCCGTGTGGTTTAAAGCCTGAGAGAGCTGGGGTTGCCTAGCCTGGAGAAGAGACGGCTCCTTACTTATTATAGCACCTTCCAGTACCCGAAGGGGCTACAAGAGAGCTGGAGTGGGACTTCTTACAAGGGCAAATAGTGATAGGATGAGGTGGAATGGCCTTAACCTGAAGAAACGTAGCTTTAGAATGAATATTAGGGAAAAATTCTTAATAGTGAAGGTGGTGAGGCACTGGCACAGGTTGCTTAGAGAAGCCGTGGATGCCCCATCCCTGGAAGTGTTCAAGCCCAGGCTGGATGGGGCTTTTGAGCACCCTGGTCTAGTGGAAAGTGTCCCTGACCATGGCAGGGGTGTTGGAACTAGATGGTCTTTAAGGTCCCCTGCAACCCAAAACATTCCATAACTGAAAGTGAAAGTAAGCCCAAGTATTTAGTAATATTTTACTATAATAAATGAAACACCCAGGGGTGTAGGAGAAGGAAGTCAGAAGGCAGCAGACATCTCAGTGTGGTACACTGCACTGAGCAGAGTGTTCCCAAGTTCCAGGTTTTACTGGGAGGCAGTGGAAGCTCTGCATTGCAGCCTAGTGATTGAGGGAGTAAAAGAGGTGAACTGACTCTGGTGAAAATGTCCCTGGTACGGTATGCAGAGGTGGAAATCAGCGAGTTATATTGAATGGTGCTGAGCCAGAACACACCTGCACTGCCAGGTTTTTCTGAGGCTTACCAAAGTCTCCAAATTTAATGACTGGCAACAAAACCGGTCTGGGTCACAAGAGGGAAGTGAGAAGTGCAGTGTGCAAGAAACCCACTGAATCCYCTTATTGCCGCAATGGGAAACAGGCAAATTACTGCCAGGGTCTTGGTAGGTTGAGGATATTTTACTTCTTACTTATATATCCTCAATTCCCTGCTACTTGTATTCCCTTGATTCACTTAGTTAATGTTGTTTTTTCTTTTGATATTTCCTCCCTTTGTTTTATGCACTGACTCAGTGTTTCCAGATGGGGATGTGTGTGGCTTTTCTTAAGAACTTGGGAAAAGCTTTTTTCCCCCCAGCTTCCTGGGGGAAGACAAGCCAGTCAAGCCTGTTTTAGATGGTAATTTTATGAAACCTGGAGCACTACTGCGCTTCATAACATCTGGCAGAAAGGTTACAGCTACGCAACTCTGAGTCATCTTAAGAAAAGATTTGTCTTATGCAATTTGGGAAAAGTAGTACGTTCTCATGTAATTTAGGAATTTAAGAGAATGTGTGTCTCTGAGCAGAATGATATTGCATTGGCAAACTTAATGTTATCACTTAATGGCATGATTTTGCCTCTTTTAAATTGTTATCTGACATAGTTGCAGTGAATTGTGAAATATATTAGCTAGATGTTTCATCTTATGAGTTGTAAAAACAATACAGATCCAAGCAAATGCAATCAAATGCTGTATTATATTCAGTGTAAAAATATACATCAATATAAACATATACACCAGTCTTCTGCATAAATAGTTAGCATTATGCAGATATGCGACCAGATAAAATGCAGCTACTTTTTTATTTAACAGTCTTCAGCAATCTTTTTCTTAATTAATAGGTATGTGCCTTCTAAAGAATTATCAATATTCATACACATATTCATCTACCACTGTTACAGATTAGTTGAGTCAGGTTTATATGAAAATATACAATTCCCTTGTGAAAAAATGACATGCATAATATATCAGTTCACACTCATTTTAAAATATGGTTGTGGCTTGAAGAGTCACTGACAGGACTTTTACTTTGCACAGCTCAAAGGAGAAAATATCTCCCTGTGATTTGCTGTGTATCTTTCATCATTGTTTTCCTGGTTCTCAAAATTCCAGTTCAAAACATCAAGCTGTGCTCCCAAGAGACATCAGAAGTGAGATGACACTCTGTTTTCTTTCTCTTCCCATTCTCAGTTCGACAAAGAAAACAGACTAAGCATGTTCTTCAAGCAAAGCCTTTATCCCGACTACAATGAAGACAGTTATGATTCATCCGGAGGTGTTTCTCTCCCTTGGCGACATAAAGAACTCTTTCAGATGGGCTTTGCTAATGCACTTTGCCTATGGCCTGCTGAAACTTGAAGCCCTTTTTTTCCTGTCTAAAACAAGCTCTGGAGTGTGCTGTGCTGGCTGTAAAGGGTAGAGGCTGTAATGGAGTTTTACATTTTCATCTATAGTCCAGTCCCAGTGCAGCTGGTTTGTGAGGAGGAGGGGGTTTCTAGAGGATTAGTGACAGATATTTCAGCCTGTATTTTGGTCTTGGCTTGTGGGCATTGGCTGGTTTAAGGGTCCTACCTGATGTAAGTCTTTAAACTCCTTTCTGTAAGGGTCTTAGATCTAACTTGCTGCAGGGCTAAGTGTGATGGACACGAACATGATGAACACACTCTTACGTGAAGTTCACTTGGTAAATAAAAAGGCAGTTATGCATTCCTAGTCCTAAGCATGTCCCCATACTAAACCAGCAACACTGCTTGAGTACTCTTACTCCTGCTGGTAGCCTTAGAGAGGCACAACATTGAAGAGGCCACTATTTTTTCTTTTATTTTTTTGCCTTAACAAGTGTCTCTCAAGCATCCAATGAGGAGCAGTGGCAGCAGCCCTGTGGCCATCAGGTTGCAGTAAGACTGAACTTCAACAAAGTGATCTCTGGACACTGTGATGAAACAGGTTTTTCTATGCAGAAGCATTGGACTCTCCCTTTTCTACACCCTTTGGATGTTGTTCCAAACTTTTAAAAGGGAGGGGAAAGAACAGAAGAGGGAAGGCAGCCGAAAATTCTATTCCACTCCCTTTTCCCCAAAGTCATCTGATTTCCCGAAAATAAAACCAGACCTGTGCGCTCCCCAGGGCAGCCTCAGCCAACAGGATTGTGCAACTCTTTCTGGGAATTCCCCTTCCTGCCAAGAGCTTTCAAGGCCAGCATCTCACGCTCTCGGGAAAGCTGGGAAGCCGCATCCCACAGATAGAGGGTGCTGCGATATTGCGAATTAGAGCTCCCTTCCCCAGACACCAGCTTTGGGTGCGTTTGGAGCAGGGTGTGCACAGGAAGAAAAAGAGAAAGAAAAGAGAAGGGAAGAGAGAAGAAAACCAGGCGCGAACTATGGACAGAAGGTAAGTATTGCAAGCATTAGAAACGAGAAAGGAAAATATTCCCAAGTGTCTCTGTCTGACAGCTAGAAAAGCCAGGTCAAGCTGCTCCCCAGCTCTGGGGTCTTAGCATGATTTTTGAGGTGCTGGGAAGAATGGATTGGATACCCTGTGGGGGAAGTGTTTTCTGTCTAATTTGCTGTGCACCAACAGCGTGTCTGAATACACTGATGGTCATAAGTGGAGAGTGTGGGTACAGGTGAGTACCAAGACAGAGATTTTGTCCATATGAATCTTGGCATCCCTTCTTGATGCTTGGGTTTGCTCTAGGCAGGAAGGGACAGAGATATGAACTTGCTTTCCAAGCAAGACCTTGACCTAGTCTCCACAAGCTGGGGTTTTAGGGTCTTTGACCTGCTTAGCAGACACGCAGAAGCACAGGCAACATTAACCAATCACACTGGTTTTTGTCCCAGATCATAACTCCAAAGTCCAGTTCCTGAAGGTTTTCAGAAAAGAAGAACTGCTTTTTCCAGATGTGGTGAGTTATTAAATCTCCAGGTTTATTAGTAATCRCATTTTATAAATTAGGTGTTTTTCTTGTAATACTGTACTGATTTTCAAATCCGAATGTATCTATAGCCCAAGTAGCCTCCAGAACAGGGCTGTGAAGTAGGGAAGAGCACTTAAGACCCTTGTGTTCAGCTCCTGCAGCTTTACCAGCTCTTACAGAGATTGAGAGAAGCAGAGAGCATGATGGAGGTTGTACTACTGTGTGAAAAGATACAGGAGAAAGACAAGCCCCACACAGCCACAGCGCTGGCCATTAAAACTCCAGAGCCAGGAGCTTTGCTGCATGCTAAGTGCAGCCAGAGAGTAGCTTTGTCACTGGGAACTGTGCATGTATGTGGATGCAGAAGATGTCACTTTCTGCAATGTCGTCTTCCCTCCTCTTTTCTCAGGTGCCTTATCTTCCTCTGTCTCCCTGTCTGGGCTGATGCAGCCTCCATGTATGGACAGGTCTTGTCACCCAATTATCCTCAGGGGTATCCCAATGATGTGAAGGAATCTTGGGAAATCCAGGTCCCTCCAGGATATGGTATTCACCTTTATTTCACACATCTGGACCTTGAACCATCGCAGGACTGCGAGTATGACTTTGTGAAGGTATTGTCCATGTCCTCGAGTGAGAAAAAGTCAGGAAAGTGGGTTAGAGCACAGAACAGCAAATCTGTGCACAAAGTTTTGTAGGTAGGAGGTAGGCACAGCCTTCCTGTCCTGAGCTCCAAGAAGCCCAAATGACTGGATGTATCTCTGCTAGCAGTCACTAAATTGATTTGAATTTGCTTTATAACCACGTGAACATTGTCTGCCAACTGAGTGCCCCATCTATGTCCTCCTCCCCGTGTTTCCCCTATATTCTTAGGAAAAGCTTTCTTAGCCATCACTGACACCTCCCTATTGCAAGGCGTACTCTCAGGCAGTGAAGTGTAGGTGTGAAAGGACCATTTTCTTAGGGCAATTGTTGTCTGTGCCTGAAATTATTCAGAATTCATCCATGAGTGGACATAGATGATTTAGTGCAATCAGAAATTGATTGGAAAGGATGGAGGTTGAAAACAATCCATCTGTGTAGGGATAGTGGCCACTCAGATAAAGTGCTGTGGTCCCTTGCACCACAGTTTTTTATGATCTATGCACCACAGATTTCATAAAACTAGCTTTGCTCCATGTTGTCCCACAAGGCACAAAAGATCAAGCATTTCCACACAAACAGACAGAAAAAAGACCACCCTATCCTGTCATATCTCTGTGTGTAATGAGGCAGTAAGATCAAGTGGTGCACCAGGAGACCTTTAAGGAGGACCAAGGTGGGACAGAAGGATGAGTGTGCTCTGTAATAACGTGTCCTTTTGCAACAAACCAGTGAGCCTGTTAGGCTGCTCTGTGGACTGTCAGTGGTTGGTTTTGCTGTTTTGAATCACAGTGTTGTTTTTTTGTACAAGTGGACCTGAAGAAAGGATGTTAACAGCAAACTGTCTGGATTCATTTGTATCTGAGAAATTAAGACAAGTATTTCACAGCTRGGAAGTCAGTAGGAGAGAGCACTCCTCAGGTGTCTTACGAATATGACGAAATTGTTTGTCTAGAGGCTTCATTCAGCTGCACCTGAGCACCTATAAGCTGAAAGTCTCAAGTGTTGGTAATTACACGTTGCAGGAGCGAGGTGAGGTGTCTCTGAACTCTTCTGCAGATCGTGTCTGGTGGCTATGTTGAAGGCGTGCTTTGTGGGCAGAAGAAACCTCGTGCCCCTGGCTCCTCGATTGTGGAGGAATTTCGTGTCCCTTTCAACACCCTCACTATGAGCTTCCAATCAGACTTTTCCAATGAGCAGCGTTTCACTGGTTTTGCAGCCTACTATGTTGCAGTGGGTAAGGTTCCAATATGGCCTGTATAGATACTGTCTTAGAGATACCTTTTCCTTGTTGTCCACTAGCGTCTGCTTCACTTTCTCCTGCCCTCAGGGCTCTCTCCTAATTTTGGCTGATTCATCTTTTCACACTTGCAGACCTGGATGAGTGCATGGATTTTGTGGAGGAACCTTGCAGTCATTACTGCAATAATTATATTGGAGGTTACTTCTGTAGCTGTCCTCCAGATTATTTTCTCTATGAAGACAACAAAACTTGTGGAGGTAAGAGATGTACGAGAGCTGTGGTCAACAGCAAGAGTTAATTTAGGMCAAGTGAGATACTGTACTTGGAAGACTTTATCAACTCTCTTGGCCATTTGTGACAGGTATATTTTTTGGGGAAAGAAAACCATCCCAGAGCAAATCTGAACTGCAGTAGACCATGATTTGGGGAGTTTCTATTAACATATTCTTAACATTTTTATTTTTATTTTTGTGTCAAGAGAATTAAGAAACTACTAAATGACATTCTCTAAAGGCTGTGATAGAGACCCTTCTTAGCATACTGATATCTGTGAATCTTTAAATCTCTGACAAAACAAGGCAGTTTCATAAAGACACAAAAAATGGCCAAGGGCCTGCTTGGCTTGAATCAAAAAGTTGCAAGGTCACAAATGGTGCACGTTGAAAGGAGGACCTGAGCAGGAGGAAAGGGAGCCTAAATCACAGGTGAAGTGTAAAAAGGAGTTAAAGTCCCTGRCTAACTGGATAGAGAATGATCCTGGCTTCAGTTTCTTGGAAAGATGCAACGTTGTGACATGGTTACTGTAGGTAGCTGGGCAGACTGGGAGATGTGGTGGAAGAGGGAAAGCTTGTCAGGTGCACACGTGGAACATTTCCTTTCTGAATCCTACCCGTGTTCCTTCCTTAATGCTAGTGAACTGCAGTGGAAATGTCTTCACCGAGCCAACAGGGGAGATTGCCAGCCCCAACTATCCCAACCAGTACCCAGAGAACTCTCGGTGTGACTACCGAGTGGCTCTGAGCCCAGGCTACTTCGTGGTGCTGACCATACGCAGCGGGGACTTCGACGTGGAACCAGCCGACCCAAACGGGACCTGCCACGACAGCTTAACAGTAGGTGTGCGGCTTAGGGTGCTCCGAATCTCCCATCAATCTCCTCATATTCAGAAGACTCTGGCACTGCTTAACTTTATTTTCAATTATGTTGCCTTTTGGCATTTGTGGGGATGTATTTAAATATRTATATATTGAATGTGTATTTTAATATCTCTCTCAATACATTTGGTATTTCTCATTTATTCTTGTTTGTTATTTTCCCAGATTGTCTCTGGAAAGCAGCATTTCGGTCCCTACTGTGGCAGCAAATTCCTAGGTCCTCCTGAAATCAAAACCAGAAACAACATTCTTGACATAATCTTCCAGACAGACCACGGCATACAACACAAAGGCTGGAAAATACGCTACTATGGGGATCGTGAGTAAACACTTGGGAATGTGTTCACTCTGCTGCTGAGTTAGGGAGAGGGTTTGTCCCAGGTCACATTCATGGCACAACAACACCTTAACGTGTTCACAGCTGCTGGTATTGAGTAAAAAGAGGATGCCTGCTTACTGGGGGAAAAAATCACTGGAGGGAAAGAAGTTGGGAGCTGGAAGAAGAGTAAATCTTGAACCAGTTAATCACTGATTTCCACCTGTCTTTTCAAAGCTGTAACCTGTCCCACAAGTGTCATTCCCAACTCTGTTCTTGATCCAAGGAAGGACAGATATATCATAAAGGACATTGTGAAGGTGACCTGTGTGGAAGGCTACGAAATTGTGAGGGTAAGTTAAATAAAAAAGCATATGTCTCCTTTGGCCCACTCAGCAACATCTTGAGGCCATTCCCATCAGGTGTCCTGAGTACCTCTGGGGACTCAGTTTTCAACACAGCAGTAGTAAGTGGAAACCTCTTCCAGCCACTGCAGTATTTTGAGGCCCCTCCATTGGAGCAGCCGTGTCAGATATATTTCATATCCAGAGACTTACATGGATCATGCGTTCTTTTTCCTAGGAACGAGATAGCATCACGAGTTTTCTCTCCAGCTGTCAGGAAAATGGCAAATGGAGCAACTCCCATTTGAGCTGTGTTCGTAAGTGACCCATGTCTGTGTTGTGGGAAGGGAACTGGAATGGAGTGTTTAGGCTCTAGATCCACTGTATCTTCAGATTAGGAGAATACTGAAAGACTGGGATGTAAGCATGCTGAAACGACAGACAAAGTGAGCCTCCATGACTGCACAGGGATCAGAGAAGCTGAATGGTTCCCCATCATACAGAATAATCGTACTGTTGAGTGAGGGTGCCCCTTTGATTATATTTGATCCTTTTTGTTTGTTCTCTACAGCTGTGAACTGTGGTGATCCCCCTGCTGTTGACAATGCCCAAGCCTCATACGTGTCCGAGCTCCACGAGCCTCTGTACACGGCTGCTGTCCGGTATCGGTGTGATGCACCCTACTATACCCTAGAAAACAAAGGGGATGGTGAGCACTGCCTCTGCTACACAATCATATTCCTTTGGTCAAAGGCCCAAGAAATGGTTCTGGTGCTGTTGTGGGGCTGGGATTATATCCCATCAGGTCAAGACCGGGAAAAAGTTCTTATTGGTGTGGGGTTGCAGGCAGTAGTTTTGTGTTGCCTCTGTGTTTAATACACTCTACCAATGTCTGTGCTTGGGCTGTTGACCTTAAATGCATTAGCAAGTCCTCCTTCCATTTGCCTTGTGAGTGAACCATGGAGGTTTTTGTCACACATAGCACAGAGTTCTGGTGGAAAAGTAAAGAGCTCAAGAAATCTATTAGATGAGTTTTCTCTGAAAAAGGCGTAGAAGCACCCTGCTAGTGAGATAACAGCAATGTTTACCAAGCTGTGCTTGCTTTGGAAATGAGAAGGTTGARACATCGTGTACAGTAATGCTACTTACCCTGTGTTCATTTTGATTGTATCCTTATGGAACTCTTTTTTTCTCGTGTTTTCCAAGTGATATATCAGTGCTCAGCCAGTGGAGAATGGGTCAATGAAGAGATGGGAACAAAGCTACCAAAATGTGTYCCAGGTACTACCCAAAACTGTGTGTATGTACACGCAGCATATGAAGAGCACTGCTTCTTTCATCTCTGTTTTTTTTTCCCCTTAACTTCCAGCTTATAGAGAGAATGTTAAAACCTATGTATTCTGCACACTGTCCAKCTTACCCTTCCTAGAGGAGTCAGCATGACTAGGCCTAGGTGTACATGATGCCTGCTCACTACTTCAAACCCCCAGACCCTCACTGGCAAAGTGCAAGRTCCAGATGAAGATGTTTCAACCCTCTTAGGGGCCAGCTTAGCCAGTGACTTGGACTGCACATTGCACAGTGCARAAGGCAAATTGCAAGATAAAGCTCAGGGAATTTACTAACCAAGAGGAGGTTACAAATAATACGAAGCCAGACTCTTCTCAGTGGGACACAGCAATAAAAGGCAATGACAGGCTCATGTTGCAACAAAGGAAATTCTGATTGTATTTAAGCAAAAATGCTCCCCCAGAGCACTAGAACTGCTGTCCAGAGAGGCTGGCTAGTCACYGCCCTGGGGGATGATCAAAAGTCAAAGCTGTCAAAGCCCCTGAGCAACCTGACTTTGAGATAGGAGGGCAGGGGGGAGGGCAGTTAGGGAGAAACAGGTCGAACTAGAGGCACTGAGAGGTACCTTCCAGCCTAAATCTTCCTGTGATCATGTGAAATTCTTTAACAAACTCTGCTTCATTCAAATTGGAWGCTACCTGCTGGCTATAGTTCCTTAATCTCTGACTAAATGACTAAGGATTCAATGTAAACATGGCAATGTGGCAAAAAATCAATTTCCTAGCAATGTCAGAATAATCAGCCTTATTTATGCCCTTAGTGTTAAAATCCTGCAAAATGTTACAGAACATTTTGCTCAAAAAGCCTGGAGAATCTCTGCAGCCATAAGACCCACAGATAAGATCTCCCACTGCTCAAGATTTTGCATMCTAACAGAATGGAGAGGAAAAATGGTAAAACATCAGTGACAAACCTGAACTCTTAACCTGAGACTATCTGGAGTTCACAAAAAACCAATTTGAAGAGCAGTGTCATATTTCTAAGAACTTATACAAGTATTTTTTCAARGACAATCCCTTCACCTAAAGAGCATAGTTCATGAAAGGAAAAATGCTAAGTAGAAGGCAATTAAATTGTGAGCTTTGACATACCTAACACTGTCGGGTGACAACTGCTTTCCAGGAAGCAGAGTTTGAGAATGAGTATTTGCAGTCTAAATTGAGTTTTGATAGTAGTTTTGCTAGAATTTTCTTTGATTTCTCTGCAAATACGAGTTGCAAGCTCTGTGGCATAGAATATAAACATTAGTTACTCAGACACAAAAATTATTTAGAGGACAGAGGAAGGAGGGGACTGTGGGCTTTTTAGCAGTACCAAAGAACCCCCTGTTTGTAACTACTAATTCTCTCATCTGGTTCCTCTTTTTTTCTTTTCTTTCTAGTCTGTGGGGTGCCTAGTAATCCCATCCGAGACACAGGAAGGATCTTTGGAGGCACCCGTGCAGARAAGGGCAACTTTCCCTGGCAGGTGTACTTCAACGACCCGAGAGCCAGCGGTGTACTCATCTCTGACAGATGGGTGATGACTGCAGCTCAYGTGCTGGAGGGGTATGACAAGCCCACCATGTATGCTGGGGTAATCAATGTTCGTAGAGAATATCTGAAATATGAAGCTGAAAAGCTGATCCCGGAAGCTTCATTCATCCATCCTGATTGGAAGGAGGAGCCCACAGARACCAGGACCGATTTTGATAATGATATTGCGCTACTGAAGCTGAGGGATCCTGTGAAGATGGGTCCAAACATCTCACCCATCTGTCTTCCTGGTAAATCACCTGAATACGAGCTGCAAGAAGGGACTCTGGGCTACATTGCTGGATGGGGCCAGAGAGAGAGAGGAAGACTGCCTGCTGATCTTTGGAAGGCCCAGATTCCCGTGGTGAACATGGACAAGTGCCGATCTGTGAAACCAGAGGACTCTGACGATTCCRTCGTTTACCTGTTCACCGACAATATGATCTGTGCTGGTGGGGGCAAGGACAGCTGTCAGGGGGACAGTGGTGGAGCCTATGCCATCCAGGATCCTCTGAATGCCACCCGGTACTATGTCGCGGGGCTGATCTCCTGGGGGCCAAAATGTGGTACCTTTGGCCTTTACACCAAGGTGGTGCGTTACTTGGACTGGATTAGAGAGACCATGAGTGAGCACGAGGGTGAAGAAGCTTGGCAGAAATAGCTCTTTCTCCTGCCAGCACAGTCACCCTTTCTAAATGTGATGGCTACATGTTTGGGCTGGCTGTGACCCTGTTCACTCTGGGCCATATATAACACAATATAACTCRTTGTGCCTATGCTGAGTGAAGAGTCAGGAGTATGGATCTGTTTCTCCCACTGTCATCATGTCTGGGAAGGGAAATTCTCTTTCTTCCTCTCACAGCASCATAAAAGGAAGATGTTATTCTGAATAAAGAGACTCCTTCTGCTTCCTTTCATTTTTTTCTATCCCACTTTTTCCCATTTGGAAAAGACCTAGCCATGCCCTACTTGACAGGGAGGTTTCAACGAAGACAAGAGAGAATAATTGTTGGTTCCGACGGTAGATTCAGAGCCTGGTTTCTGATTTATGTATTTCCTGTATCATTCARAATATCTAACAGCATTAAAGAATGTCCAAACTGCCTTTTGTGCAATGGTGCTATTGTATGTGTAATGCCTTTCTTCTTCTCAGTCCAGACCTAGTTCTCCTCAAAACTCCCTAGATCAAGTGTCTAGTCATATTCTGACCCACTATGCTGCCAGCTTTCATCAAGCTGTAACTTGTAGTACCTCACCTCTCTACCTAAGAGTCTTTATGAAGTTCTTCTGAGATGGTTCCATCTCACTGATCAACCTTTAGCATCAATGAGGACTTCAGACTTCTGAATTAAGCTGAACAGAACAGACATCTTCAAAATCATTTAATTCACCTATGCTTAGGCTTTATTTTTTCAGATTTTATTGAATTAGATAAGAAATAAAGCTTGATTTTCCCCCCAAAACACTACCTTCTCTTGATTTAGGGAAGYTAATGTTGTGGGGAAATATTACCTGACATGGTATTTTCTGCTCCAGAAGGTCCTATATCACTCACAGACATGCTTCCACTGAGATGATCAAGGGAACTGGTACTGATGGCATATACTGAAAGACAGAGTAAGCTGAGGTTGTTCAACTTGAAAAGGAGGAAGCGAAGAGGGGGATCTAACTGCTGTATTCAGATACCTAAATTTCCAATTGGCCTTTTTCCTAGGGTGTCGGTCAGCACTGGAACAAGTGCCATAACAGACTGGGGAATCTCTRTTCCTTAGATCTCTTCATAACTTGCCCTGGGAAGGCCCTGAAGCTCTGAAGTTAGCCCCACTGTCAGCAGTGGATTGGACAGAGACCTTCTCTTCCAGCCTAAGTTGTTCTGAGAGTCTAGGAAATTGTGAGGAGGATGTGTACAGCTCYTGGCAGATTTCATACGGAATCCTGCACTCAGCCCAAGCACCTTCAATTTTGTGTAACAAAATTTGTGTTATTTGATTGTTGGACTAGTAGCCAAGGATCTTACATCSCATTCCCAAGGAACTGTTACCCACAGGATGTTGGCTGCTTTTTAATTCTGTATGTGTATGTGCCAACTTTWATGTAGTATAAAGTTTTATAGTCATTCCTTCTTGCTGCTTAGTAGGTGGACTCATCTCAGCTTTCATCTTTGAAGCAAAAAAGGGAATTGTCTGTCCCTGATAACCAGTCCAGGCTGCAATTTTAGTGCAAAGTGATGACATACTAGTGAAGAAACAATAATGACACAGTGGTGCTATTGTAACAATATTTTAAGGCTTCACAGTATGCGTTAGAATTTCATAAACCACACAGACATGCCCAAACATCTGTGGCGATCATGAGCAAAAGGCACTGGAAATCTTGCAGACTGCTATGCCTGGCTGTCAGTAAGGTTCTGCTTTGATACATGCTGGATACTTCAGCAGTAGAAATAGTTCAACAAAGTACAATTTGGGGAAAATTAATCCATTTTAAGTTCTGAAAAAGTGACCTTCAAACTAAGGTAAGACAGTTCCTTAGCTTCTCTGACTACAAAGCCACTCAGGCAAGCAGTCTCAYGTGATTACTCAGCTGATTAACTCCAATCTTTCTGGAAAACGACAGGAAGCCAAACTGCTGAAATCAATTCAGGACATCAGAGGAGAAGAAAAACAAATGTGGCTGAATGGTCTAGGAGAAGGAAACATGAAAAATACTTATTTAGCTGGGATTTCTACTCCAAAGGGGGTCAAAGACTCCTATAGGGATTTTTGGCAAATCACCTGTTACCCATGCCTCAGCTTCCTAGTTTCCCAGTCTTCTGCAAAGCACGAGATTCTTTAAGAAGGCTTCTCAGTAACTTTTCCCAATTTTTACAAGGACTGAAGAACTGGGTATTTTGTTGTTCTTGTCACCTGCACGCACTGATCATCCYGGAAATTCCCTGTTCTTCATCTGCAATACCCTCCAGTTGCATATGCCTTATTCTCCCTTCACYCTCCCAAACCAGGGTTTATCTGTTGCTCCTGAACAACTGGACAGCTTGGTTTTCCATGCCCTTGTCGCCTGTCATGCTCCACTCTTCCCATACAAATGGTAAAAATCAAGAGAGTTCTGACCCATGGAGATCACGGATGAACTTCTAGCACACGTGCAATTTCACAGATAATTTCCCAACGCATATTATCTCTAAAGCAAATGAGAGATACTGATGCCTGAGAAGGTCTGGAGCTGGAAGTGCAAGAAGGCAACCATGACATTGCCCATAGAGTTCCCCTGTCAAGCTCTTGCAGACTTTGTTTCTCTCAGTGACTCATAAGAAAACAGAAGGTTATTTTGCAGTAAAAAAACTAGTCAAGAAGACAACTTCAGAGGATATCCACAACACAAGAAAGGTCACCTTTTCTCTGAGTCAGCATCATTTCAGAGCAGCTGTCCTGCAGTTAAAGCATTATTTCATTTTGCATAAAAAAATCCATCCTCAAATTCTGATCAGTAGAGGTTCCTGGGCTCTTTTCTCCATGAGATGGGTGTTGTCTTCCCTGTTTTTGGAATGTGGCATCACACAGGCAACTGATTTTTGACTCCCTTGAAGCCACCTGGGGTTTCAGACTGAGTAATCTAATGGTAGTTTTGGGACAGAGGAGCAGCTGCCACAGGCCATTGCAGAACTGGAAACCCTTTAGTGGTAGGAAAGCAATCCCTGTATAAGTCCATAAGTTGCTTTCAGTCGTGGGGAATATTCAGTTGTTGTTAAAAACAAAGACAGAAAACAATAAAACACCTGTTTTCTCCAGCAATTATTTTAATATTCATAGAATCTCACTGATGCCAAATGGGCATATGCACACTGGACTCAGCAGAAACCACCCCATCCTTCAAGGAAGTCTTCTTCCCTGCAACCTTCCCACAAAATAGAGTACAAAAGTAGACTGCAGGAGTCTCACGATATCGTCAGCATTTCAAACAATAACATGTTTGCTGTCATGAGATTTCCTGATATTATTAAGGCTTCATCCAGTAATAAGATTTGGAAGAACTAGAACAACCACAAAGACATCCCACAAGCTGCCAGTGGTACAGCAGCTTTCTTGAGTTTTGATGGTACCACCGAGAATTCATCAAACAGCATGGTGGCTTTCAGAAGTGCTCATGATGAAGGTTATATGCTTTGTGTGTTTGAAAAGCCTCTGGGACATCATCAAAAGCTTTGGATATGATTTGCTGTGTGTGGAAATTTATATGCTACCAGTGATACAACAACATAGGACAGCAATATCTAGGGCCTGTCCTCCTTTACTATCCCATTGATCCAGCCCACATAGCTGAGGATCTTGGTGTAGAAGCCATAGCCTGTGGCACAGCCGATTCCCCAAGAAACTATACCTGTGGCCACCCAGCGACCGCTTTCCCTGTCTAGCACCGTGAAGACGCTCCCACTATCCCCCTGGCAGGTATCCTGCTTGCCTTCGAGTAAGCCAGCACAGAACATGTTCTCAGAGAAAACCATAGGGATACCATTCTTATTACTGTCCAGCCAACTCTGACACTTCTCTCGAGCAACCGCTGGTAGGCTCACGTACTTCAAATCACTTGAGATGCGGTTTTTATCCACACCAAAGCCGCTCACGTAGCCCACGTGCCCATGTGTGTAGAAGGTGGTGTTGGAAGTGTCTGGGAGACAGACGGGAAGTAGTGTAGGGCCCAGGGTTACTGGGTTTTTCAGCTCCAGCAGGGCTATGTCCCCATTGAAGTTGTGCTCATCTTTAGGGTTGTAATCTGGATGGATAAAGATCCTACGTACGGGGTGGTTACCCATCTTGTGGAGCTCGTCTACATTGGTGTGGCCGAGGAAAATGTCAGCCTCCTCTGCCATCTGCTCCAGGCTCACATTGTTCCGTGCTCCTCCTTTGGGGAAGATGGTGTGGGCAGCGGTCAGGATCCAGCGATCGCCCAGGAGTGCACCACCCCCTCGGCCATTGATGCCAGTCAGAGCCTGCCAAGGAAAATTGCCTCTCCTTGCTGACTTGCCACCCAGGATCCGCTGGACTTCAATAACAGGATGGACCGGCTTCCCACACACTGTGGAGAAATACAAGAGCATGACACTCTCTGTTGCCCTGGCTTTTCACTCTCTTTCCTCACCATCACTGTTTGATTTCACATTATTTTGGTTTTCTGGATAGTCTTCCCTGTCGTCCCTCACTGGTACCATTATCCTCACTCCCCCCCCGCATGTTATCCCAGTTTTGTACTGATTGTAAGCATGAGTCAGTAAATACCAGATAAAATCAGAGTTTTTACTGACCTGGCAAGCAGGATGGAATTCTCTTCTGGCCATCTTGATCCAGCCAGGTTCCCTCAGGAGAACAGGTGAATCTGTCTGTAGGACGAGAGGGAAGGGAATGAGACCCAGGCCTGCAGGCATGGGGTGGGAAAACGTAATGGAACGGAACGGAACGGAACGGAACAGAACAGAACAGAACAGAACAGAACAGAATAGAATAGAATAGAATGTTTTCAAGAGGTTCCTCAGCCCTTCCATCCCAAAGCACCCTTTCCTGCGAAAAGCTGCCTGTGGTATAGTGTGGGATATTTCCATTTGTACATCTTGAAGCACCTCAGTTCCAGGTGACCAGTGATGCTCAGACACTGCTCCTGTAAAAGAAAAGCCTGAAGGGTCACCCGAGTGGAGTCTTAACTTCACCCAGTCTACATGTGTACAGAGCACTGTTTGACCTTATTTAGCCCAAAGAAGGGAGAGAAGTAGTAAAAGCATGGATTTTAGATTCAAGCTTCTGGTCTCAGTAGTTTGCAGAGAGTAGGACAAGGTGGTTTGTTCCAGAAATGGGAACCAGATGAGTCAGTTACTGTACATGCTCAGTATCTATTTCTGAGCCTAAGCTGCAGGTCAGCTAAACTCACATGTCACCTCTCAACACAAACTCCACTACCTCCAACACTCTTGCTTTTCTTAGAAAGTGTGTGCTGGTGACTAAAAATAATTTTTATACAATTTGTCTTAGCACTGAAGAACATGCTTCTAAGAAAGTGTTTGCTGCTCTCTTTCAAAATTGACTAAATTATGATGACTCCCCATCAGAATTTGGCTAGTGCTGATATTTACTTGCTCCTGACCTTTTTTTCTCATGAGACTGAGCTCTGACTCTATATGAAGGAGTTAAACTCATATGCAAGAATAATTAAATTCAACATTATTACCAACTTAAAGAACTCCTTAACAGCTTGCTCCTGGCCTCAGCAGTAGAGTGTCACCTCTCTCCAGCGTGCAGCACAACCATGTGTCCATGCTGTAAACTGTATCCAGAAACAGAACCAGCTGAAAAATTTACTTTTTTTTTTTTTTGTGTGTGTGTGTGTTTGTGTGTGGAGGCTAAATCAGCAGCCAAGGCAAGGAAATAATGAATTCCCTATACTGTTCTTGGAATCAAAGGTCCTGTGTCAAGTCATGTCTTGGGTGTAAAAGGAAAGCATGTGAATGGTTTTGAGTGATGACTTAATTTTTCTGGCCTGCTGCATTAAAATTGATTTTTCTGTAAGTATGTTATTTAGCTCTTAGGTATCTCTGCAGCTGAACCACATTCCAAAGAGCTAAACAGTGTTACAGTGGAGCAGAGTGTGTGTTTATTTATTTGCACCTGTAGCAACTTGGACTGATGAGGTGAGTTTTTTGAATTTTGGTGATTCCCAGACATCATCCCTCAAATTTCAGTAAAAGAATGAAATCCACTAGAAAAGAATGAATCATAGCTATAGTTGAGAGAATAAGATCTTCTGCAAAAGGGGGAGCATGGAAGAAGGATGTGATGGACTCTGGGAATGAAGTAGGGTGGGAATAGGCTAAGACAACAAGACTGCAGAGATATGCTGCAGGGTCAAGGAAAGACTGGAGTCTTCACAGGAGGAAAGCATGAGCCCTGAGTCTGRGGAAAAGAGACAATTACGTGAGAGAGCTTTTCACGCACAGGTTTCAGTGTCTGTGTGGGATTAGGACTCACCCCCRCCCGTTCCAGTGACKATGTGATAATAGGGCTCATTGCACYGGTATGAGATCACTGACTGGTACTCGTTGTTTGCAGATTCATTAATGTAGCTGAATGCCCCATTGGTCAGGTTTTTAGGGCTGCCACAGCTCACAACTACAACAAAGGAAAAAAAGAAGAGATGAATCAAAGGCGGACTTACTGCCTGCAGGTCTAGGCTCGACTCGCATTGGGGCCGTGATGTGAAGGACCAGTTAGGACAGTGGGCAGAGAGAGGTTGTTCCAAAATGGATCCCAGACTGGGATCTTTTGCTTTTAGATGTTACAACATCATAGCACATTTTGAGTGATACTTTATGCATTTTTGTAAGGGAGGAAAAATATTTGAATTCTACAAGAGAAGAATGTAAGCCAACGGTGGACCTCCACAGGTCCTTCCAGCCAKGAGGCTATGGCACAGACAAATTGAGTCATGGAGGCTGAACTCCTCGTGTTCCTGGAGGAGGAAAGCCACAGCAGGGGATGTAATCCCTGTTCTCAGATCACTCACTTTCACAGCGAGGCATGGGTTGATGCCATGTGCCATCAGCCTGGCAGACAGCCGTGAAGGACATCAGCTTTCGGTCGCCCTAYACAGGAAAGAAAAACATCTGTTGGTTGTACAGAGCCTTTCATTCCCTTCCCCACATTAAAATATTATTCTATCTGCCCATCTTTTCACTGCTGTCCAATATTTGCCCCCTGCAGTCTGTTCCAGTTGCTGTCTCCTCCTGCCTTCCCTCTATCCTGTATTTGCCACAGGCTTCTTCACAGCAGACCAAGATACCAGCAGCCAGCAACCATAAAAGCATGACAAGTCTGGAGTGCTACCCAGCCCTGCAATAGAATGGGAAGGGAGGCAGGAAATATCTTCTGCTTCGAGTCCGATTTCCTATCCTTCCAAGGAGGCATTCTTCTTTACCAATGTTTTCTGAGATCTTTGTCTTTTGTCTTCTACCAAGGCTTCACGAAAGAGTAAATGCGTAAGAAAGAGAGCTAGGAAAAGAGAAATCACTGGAAGAAAGCTGAAAGAGGCAAAGAATAAACAGAAATTACAAGAGGTTGCTATGAGTGAAATCTCCAAAGAAAGTTTCACTGGAAGGTGAAAGACACAAACTGAAGACAGGCCAGAATATGGCTGAAGGGAGTGGAGAGGGGCTCTCACCTCCATCAGGTTGTACCCAGTCTTGCAGCTGACAACAAAATAGTCCTGAAATTGATACACAGGCTGCAGGTCTCTGATGATGGTAAACTGATCCCGTGGGACAGGCTGTGGGCACCGTATTTCTGCAAGAGAGCGGGACAGATTAAGTTGGGATTAACAGTGTCAATAGGCTGCAGTAGCCTCTGGGGGAGAAATCTCTTACTCTCCGAGGTGTAGTGGATTTTCCAGCCACGGCTGAACCCCGACTCATCGGTGAGGAAGAGTATGTCCACCTCATTGCTGTTGGTTTCAATGGTGCCAGGTGGTTCCCTGCCACAGAATTCCCCAATCTTTCTTCCTCGTGCTTGGATCTGATGAGAAAAACATGTATCACAGGGACAGAAACACATGTGCCTCTCTGCCTCAGCATCCCTATTTCAATCTAGAACAAGTTTCCCAGAGTGCCTATGATGGTAAATAGGGCTGGTTGTCTGACCCATCTTTGCTGATGCCTGCTCTGACAGACCAGAACAACAGACTCACCTACCACAAGCTCTGCTTCTCCCTTGATAACTCTGATCATGGGAATCAGAGTTATCAACCYCTTCAAATCCTGAGATTAAATCACAGGGAGATGAAACTGAAAAAAAGACAGKTTTTTTTTTCTCCACTCACAGGGGCCCGTGACCCAGAGCCTCTGACCTCATGACAGTGGTAATTAAGTGCACTGAGGGAGGGACAGGGGCTCAGTCCTTCATGCTGGGGCATTCTGCTTATACTGATCCCATATTTCTCATCTGAATAGTGTTGTCCCCACAATTCCTGTCCAGGTCTGGCAGCAGGTTGGGAGGAGAGTTTGCTAATCTCCAGTACCTTGAGCTGGTCATAGGGACAGTGGACTTGCTGGTGTTCATCAATCTCAAAGGGTTCCAAGAACTTGAGGGTGATAGACAGGCCCTTTTGCAGACGGATGCTGTAGTTACACCGGAGGTCTTCAGGATAGGGCTGGGGGTACTCAGGGCTGCTCAGGTACCCGGATGCCTCCGTGAACAACTCACTGCTGCACTCCACTGGCGGAGAGGAAGAAAGTAGAGGTCACATCGTGGGGCTGTGTCTTCTGCAGCCCTGTCATCTGCTTCCTAAGTCACTTCTCCCACCCTTCCTGGGTGAAGGGCTCCTTCTCTGGAACCCTCTGATCTGTTAAAACCTCTGTTTACCTTTGCAGGAGTGGTGGTCACTCTGAAGCTGGTAGCCAACGCGGCAAGAACAGAAGTAGCCACCCACATAGTTGTGACAGAAGTGCTGGCACTGAGGCCTTTCATCGTTCTCTGCAGCATGGTTAGGGTCACATTCATCCAGATCTGAAGACACAGGAAATGCAGGAACAAGGGGAGGAAGGTGTTAAACCTCTCTGCTCTACACTGAAAGTACTTAGAGATCCATATCCTGGCTTAAAGCTTCTCTTTATTTGCCTGGCAAGGAGGAAAATTGATTGGAGCCACACAGGCTTTTCCTTCTGCACACTGAGGATATTTCCTACTCACCCACAGCTCTGTAAGATGCCAGGAAGCCCCTGTAGGGAATCACTGTGCCGTTGTCCTCATTGGAGAAATCAGAGTGAAATGCTAGGTGCATCCTGTTCCCCTTGGATACAAACTCCTTTCTTCCTGGGTGATTGCCTGTGGTTGACCCAAGCTGGCCACAATATCGGCCCAAGTCCTTCTTGTCTGCTTTGACCTGTCAGAGTTAAGGGGAAATCAGTGTAGCCTCATAATATTGAGACTGCTCCACACATTGATATTACCCAGCCATGAGTTGTCAGTGTCTGCTCCACCCATTTCTATCTTTAACTCCTTCCCTTTTCTTTGTGGGAAGCATCAGAGAAGGTCTGGTGAATGAAGATCCATTGCACGTGGTGGCCACTAGATTCCCATCTCCAGGCACCCCCTGGCTCAGGAATCTATGCACGTACCTTAACATAGTCATAGAAGCAGGACTCAGATGGCTCCAGGTCAAAGTATTTGAAGGTCAGCTTCACCACATAGCCTTTTGGGACCTGGATATCCCAGCTGCTGATGTTATTGTTGGGATATGGCTTGGGAAAACCGGGGGATCTGATTTCCCCAAAAAGGGGAGACCCTCTTGGGACCGGACTGGAACTGATCACTCCAAAAAAGAGGAAGGCCCATGGGAGACAAGGAACATGCCTGTGAACACGACGAATAAACAGTGACATTGTCCAAAATTAGGTCATTCAAAATCAGAGGAGATGTCACAACTGACTTGTGCACTTTCTAAATGAATGCAAACACAGGAGGCCTAGTTGCAGGACCAACTCCTGGCTTGGATCACTCAGGAACAAGGAGGGCAGCTGAAACGAAGACACCAGCACTAACAAAGTTCCAGCAAGGCATTGTGACCCAGCCAGAGAAATTCATCAACCCAGGAAGCACTGCGAAAGAGCATGGGTGAATTCCCCGAGTAAGCTCTCCATGTTCCCAGAAGTCGTAGGGCTGATTCTTATAGAACCAGGAGGAGTTTGATTCCCTTTGGCCCTGGGCCAGTGGGTTATCACTAGTTTAGGATCTTTGGTGAGCATCTGAAGATCTCAAGCTCAGTTTGCTGAGGAGCAATCCTGCTAGTGGCTCCTGAGCAGCCCTCCACCCAATCATGCCTCCATCTCTGTCCTTCAAAAGGGGGTGCTCATTTTTTCGCCCCTCATCCTGCACATCTCCCCTCTTGCCCTCTGTATTCCTCCAAAACAAGCTCACTGCCCAGATCTCAGGCAAACATCAGCCAGGAGGATCCTTCCACGAGCTAGCAAGGATTTAACAGCGGGACAGCGAGCCGCATCTTAGCCCCGTTGACCTCTTCTCCCTGGAAGCGTCTAAATCCCCCGGACCGCTCCCCGCAAGGCTGTGCCGGCCCTTGTGTCCCCCTCCCCGGAGCCCCGACTCACATCTCCGCACGGTCGCCTCTGCCCGCGCTGCCCGGCGGAGCTCGGAGCGGCGGCCGGCGGGGAGCYGGGGGCGGGCGGCCCGGGGGGAGGAGAAGGAGGAGGAGGGAGCGAGGCAGGAGAGGGGAATAGAAAGCCGGACTGCGAACAGCCTGGCACGGGACCAGGTCCCGGCGCCGCCGCCTGCTGCCCTCTGCTGCCGAGCGCCGGGGGCCCGCTCCGCGAACACGGCGCCGGGGGTGCCTCCGGCGCTGCCCCGGCCCGGCCACGCAGAGCCGAGCTACCTCCTCCGGCTCAGGAGGCAGCAAAACGATTGCCAGAGACCCCTCCGAGGGTTTGGGCTGCAAGCCAGCAGCTCCTCCGAGTTTGTGCCCCTCCGAAAACGTCCACCTCGGAAGTCCCCCCACCCCCCAGTCCTTCTGGGCTGTTTTCTGGTATAGCAAGACCAAAGAAATTTTGCAGTCTTCACAAATTAATTTAAACTTTGAAAAAATCAAACTGCCAAAAAAGATAAGTTTTCTCAATTCTGGCCTGTTGAAGGGCACTTCTGAGATTTTTTGGGGGAGATGGGAACTGGGATCTTCAAGGAAAGCAAGAAAACCTCAGGCACTTGAATTACAGAGATATTAAGAAAAATGAAAAAGTCTACAGAATTGAAAGCATTCTGAGAACAAATCCCTTTTCAAGGACCCTTCTTGATGTTTCTTCTGCAAGCATTTTTAGGAGAAACAAGATAGATAGATAAGGCCCTCTATTTAATGAGAAAATGAGAAAATATAGCAACTTAAAAACCCCTTTCTGACTTTTAACAACACAGTGCCCAAGACATATATTGTGTGTCCCCAGCTTTATGAAGTTTAAAATTTCTTGTCTTTCAGACTTTGGTGTAAGAGATAAAACACCATTTTAGTGTTTTTCCTTAGAATTATGAGTGGCTCCAGAGAGGTTAGGAAGTGTCTTGCATTGAAATCACAGGAAGTAATTCACAGCTACAAAACCATGTTGAATGTAGATGAAAATAGTGTTGAAAAGAATGAAGAAAGTGTCTTTGGGATATTTATGGAAGTGTACTAGAGAACCTGCTCACCAAACATCTTTGAATTATTGTCTGAAAAAGATCACATAAACATATAATTAATGCTGCTGTAATAACACCATGTGGCCCCACATATCAGATTTAAGATTAAGCAGAGGACATTATCCCAGTACTTCCGGATGTCCAAGTATGTCCTCCGCATGATGAACACACTTGGGCAGGCTCACTGCTGTGCTGTGCCATGCCAGAGCGGGTTCTGGCTTGGTGTCCCACGAGAAGGGAAGCTTTTACTCAGAAACCACATCTGGAATGTAGCTGGGACGTACTGGAAACTACACTTCGAGAGATCTGTTATCAGCAGGTCACTGGTGGGAAGAGTGGTCCCTAGCAAAGCACGGATAGACAGAGGTGCCTGAGGATCATTCGTAAGGAAGTGGATAATTCCATTGTCTCCTTGACAAGCAATCTTCTATCCAGGGGGCACTTACTGAGAGTATCCCGTGACACTTTCAAAGCACATCGCCCATGTCTTCATTTCCTCCTCCCGCCCCGATAACATCATCTGGGATAACAGGAGTACTTCAGCTGGTGAAGCAGGGGTGGTTAGCTGGGGATACGCCCGAGGAGCCCACCTCTAACACATCCCATAGACCCGCCTGATTTGGACAACACGGCTACACCCTCAGTCCTGCTCCAGTGCTCCCACTGGTGGCGTTCCCCTTCAGATGCTCTGCGCGATCCTCTTCTTCATGTTAGACTGGAGCCAGGAGATCCCCTGGTACTGGCTTTATCTCGGTACGATGTATGTGCCTTTCTTTGCTCAGGGGCAGAATTCCTGTAGGACCGTGGAACACATGTAGGAACACAGAATGCCAAAATTAGTACCTGTTCTAATTAGTTCCTGCCTGCTTGCTTCAGCTGCCTTACAAGCTGTCTGGACAATAAATTCAGACAATATCAGAGCAAAGTAAAGAAACTGTAGATCTTCAGCATGGTCAAAAATGCCAACATCATCTCATGGGGTGAGACTCCTGCTTTGAATACAGTACCTTGCAGGAGGGCATTGAAAAGAAACCTGCTCTACAGCCTCCAAAGCCATGAAATTATCCTCTGAAATTATCCTCTCTCATCCACAGAGAAGAAGTTGGATACTTTATCCTCAAGCCTGAGGCAAGGAGGACAGAGAAGTACCTCTGTTTGGCCTCCTACAGCTACAACACCTATCCTACAGAACACCAGGGCTGCAGACCCAGGCTCACCTATAAACACTGAGCCACTTTCCCAGGGCACTCTACCTTCAACCCCCTTGATTTGACTACCCAAAGTACCCAAAGGCTTAGTTTGAGCCTTCTGGGGATGCTCTGCCACTAGCCTTTGGGCTTGGGCTTCACAGTCAGGCCTGTACTATCCAACAACTCAGCGCTCTTTCAGACAAATCATGCCACTCCTGCTGATAGGGAGAGGATGACCTAGACCWAAAGAAGGTTCAGGACTCCAGGAGTGGGTCTTTCCCCCGGTATGAGATGGTGAGCAGCAGCAGCATCTTGGTAGCCTGTTTCTGTGTCTTCTAAACCAAGGAATAAAGCCAAGTGTCAAACCCTAGGGGACACGCAGTTCTGCAGCACTAGCCACCCATCAATATCACACCTCCTCCCAGTTGTGTCCTCCCAATATCACACCTTTCCCCTGCCTTACAGCAGCATCCTCACTTCCCATAGGCTCTTGTCTCAGCAACATAGTGCTGTTAGTCAGCAACATAATGCTGACATAGGCATCACACCTACAGTATGATTACGAAAGAAAAAACTGAATTATTAGTGCTGGTAGTTACTACCTGAAGCCCTAGAATAGGGCTTATGATTGTGATTACTGTGGACCACATCAAGTGGGTATGATTCTTATCTATGGTTCTGGCACAATCGGATGCTTTCTGAAGACAAGAGGCTGCCATGGATATATGATGGCTGGCAACCAGTCAGAAGCAATCCACTTGGCATATCACCTCACAGGCTGACATGACAATTATGTGGATGGCTGGCAGGCCAGTGGAAGAGTCTGGCTTACCACCTGAAGGCAACAGCTGTCTGCCATCCAAGAGAAACGTACGGTCAGAAAAAGAGAGCTTGTGGTGCAGAGCTTGTGGTGGATTGGTTGCTGATCAGAGAGTCTGGAAGATACCAGCCTTGGACATGGTGAAGTGAGCTTCGTGCTGGGCATCAGAAGCAGCTCAGAGGGGTTCTTGTGGCATGGAAGAGTGCAAAGAGGGCAACAGTGGAACCAGCTTCAGCTGCTGTCAGTCAAAGCTCTGCCTTTTGCAACTTCATGATACAACAAAGATCATGTAGATGCTCCATGTGAGAGAAGGAGTGATGAGTTGAGGAGATCTGCACAGAGCAGATAAACGACATGCTGGATGGCATGGCTCTGATTGCTCACTGGGTTTGACTGTGGCATTCATGCACTGTGGATATCGACAGGGTGCTGCTGCCTCGTGTGTCCTCAGAGACAACTGTGAAGAGTCAGAGGTTGACACTATAGGCACAGCTGCAGCTCTCCAACCCCTTGCTTATCACATGTTCTGAACTAATGCTTTTCTCATGGCACTCATCTTTGCAGTTCTCTGAAAAGAAGCTCTTCAGAAAACACTATTTTTAAATGAGCTGCTGGCAGAAAAAAGTGCATTTTTTCAGCTTGAAAAGGGCCTGTATTTTCAAAATCTGCCAATCTCTTGGTTCTCTGTGGTGTCAGTAGCTGCACATTTTTGTGTACTCTGCCCTTCAACCTTTTGTTGGGGGGCAACAACAAGCATTTTTCAGAAATAACTGCCTGTGGACTCATGCCCACCCCATCAGGTGTCACACCATCAGTGCCTCACTTTGTGGCACTGGTCTGGCTTTTCAGGGGACCTCACCTCCTTTGGTTCCGCCCCTTGGTCTCTGATTGCAGATAGCTGGGAACCAGTGGAGCTACGATGGTCATGAGGAGACCCTGCCAAGAATGCCAGGAATGTCGCAGCTGGAGGTGGTAGCTGTAGTTTCTTACCCAGGAAGAGATCATGACCCTTCCTCGCTCATGGGACCTTCTTGGGAACACAGTGAACATGGGGGTTGTTACTCTAGTGCTCACATTTCACGCCATCACATGAGAATCCTTGACTCTGGAGGACAACTTCTGTTTTCTACCCATCCCGCTTGAGGATCCCAAGAAGCTGTGGCTGCCCCATCCCTGGAAGTGTTCAAGGTCAGGTTGGATGAGGCTTTAAGCAACCTGGTCTAAGTGAAAGGTGCCACAGAACCACAGAATCATTTAGGTTGGAAAAGACCTCCAAGATCATCAAGTCCAACCTTTGGCCGACCACCACCCTTTTCAACCAGACCACAGCACTAAGTGCCATGTCCAATCGTTTCTTGAACACCTCCAGGAATGGTGACTCCACCACCTCCCTGGGCAGTCTGTTCCAACGCTTGACAACCCTTTCCGTGAAGACATCTTCCTAAATTCCATGGCGGGGGGAGAGGAGGGGCGGCGGGGGGTTGGAACTACATGATGTTTAATGTTCCTTCCAACCCAAACCATTCCATGATTCTGTGATCCCGGCATCCCAAGAAGAATGTAGCATCCCCAGGGGACCAGAGAAGACGGCAGGTGTTGGCGGCCGCAGACAAGGGGCGGCCTGAGCCACCCTTGCCCACTCGGGCACCGACCCCCCCATCCCCAGGGGAGCCGGGGGGCATCGCGGGTTCGGCCGGAGGAGCGGCGGGAGGAGCGCGGCAGCTGCGGGGGCCGGGCCGGCCGCGGGGCAGCCCCCGCCCCGCTCCTCCCCGACCGCTCTTATTCTGAAAGGAGCCACGGCGCAGCCGGCGGCCCAGCGCCCTCCCCGCCCGAGCCCATCCCGCTCCCGCCTCCCGCTCCCCGCCGGCCCGGCCCCGCCGCTGCAGGGTCGGGGGCGAGGCACAAGAAAACACTCTGCTACGCAGGGGCTCGGCTCGCTCGGGTCTTGTTTCTTTTTCTTTTTCGCACTGGGAAGCGCGGGGCCCGTCCGGGCATCTCTGCGGGGAGCGCTTACTTCACCTTCTGGAAAACCTGGACGCAGACCTCATCTTCAGCAGTCATGCGCTGGTAAAAGGGGGGCGAAAGAGGAGTTTAGGTTGGATCCACTCCTCTCCCTCCCCAGCTGCCGCCGCTGCAGTTCTGCCAGCCCTCCCGCTGATGCACAGCCGACCCTCCCAAAGTCCCTGCGGGTCCGACTGAAGGGCAGGGAAGGGACATCGCCTTTGTTGAGCTGTTTAACTTTTGAGTTTAACTTTTAAACCCTGGAGGCGGATGTTTGTGTGAAGTGGTGGCTGCCCCTGCAGAGCCGGAGCCGAAGTCTGAGGAGGTGGAAGGAAGCTGCAGGGCTGGCTCAGTGCCCACGGCACCCGCACTGTGTCCCCCCTACTCGCTGCGATTGGGATTTAGCAACTTGCACCGGACCCCTCCTCACCAGATGCAGCTGGTCCCCCTCCAACCAGTGCCTCCAGCCTCGGTTCCTCTTCTCTCCTAGCTGCTCACACACCAGCTGATCCCCCTCCCAGGAGACAGTTGTCTGAAAGAAAGGATGAGAGGGGAAGACATGGTCCTGAGACAAGCGGATCTTGGCAATGCAGGTCTCCAGCAATGACACCGGCTGTTCCTCTCGGACACAATGTCAAATGCAATCCCTGATCTGGTGTCTCTTTTGTGGCTCCTTGGGACTGATGCTCTTTGTGGGAGGTGAATGACCCTCTGGCTTCCCAGTGCAACAACAGAGTTCTGCCAAGTGTCCTGACATTCTCTTTTCAGGGCTTTGCTCCTGAGGACAATATCCTCTGCGTCCCAAAGAACTGGTTTTCTGGCTTTTTGGTGCTCATCCCCTTTGCTATGAGTGATTTACTCATAGAACCACTTATTCCTGGACCTGCAGGGGCATGCCAGCTCTGGGCTTGGCTCTCATCTGGCTATTGAGTCAAAAGCCGAGCAAGTTCCTGAACTTCCTAGCACTCTCCAATCCCCTGTGAAACTGCACTGTTTGGGTTTCTCACCTGGCACTTGCGTCCATCTACGGGTCCCAGGTCTTCCTCAAACTGGACTCCCAGGTCAAAATCCATAACATAGTCCCGCAGGGAGGTGATGGTGCGGATGACCATGTGATCTCCTGTGTGGATAATCTCTTTGTCAGGCTTCAGTAGGCAGACGAGTTTTCGCAGGACCACGTTAATATCTGGAGAATGAGAGAGAGAGAAGAAGTCTGGACGACCTGGGACCCTTCTCCAGGAGAGCTCCTCCACTGTTTTAGCCAGGGAGCACTAGCCATGGTACCTACTTCCCCCTACCACCATAGCACAAAAGGTAGCAGATAAAAGGAAAGGACCAGAGGGTTCCCAATCCCCTTCCTCTTTCTCTTTTCTGACTCTTAACTTTTTGGAGACACAGAAGGGAGGTAAAGGGGAGGAGGGAGCGTGATGGGGAGGGTGGCGTTACCTAAAGCCCGCAGGTAATTGTCCATGTTCTCCTGGGAAACGAAGCGGTAATAGCCAGTGAGGTTCGGAGGCATCCCGGGGCAGAGTGACGGGGCGGACAGCGCGGAGGAAAGAGCGCAAGGAGCGGAGCAGGCGCGGAGCTGGGACCGAGCTGGCTCGCCGGGCGGGCCGGTCGCTCTCCCGCGGTGCGGGGAGCTCTGCGGGGCGGCCCGATCCCCGCGCTCCCCGCCGCAGTAAGAGTCCCCGCGCCGGGGGGCGCGGAAAGAGCCGGGACGGCCCCTGCTCCAGCATCTCCGCCTCGCCTGGGCAGGACGTAGGGACAGCAGGTCACCTCCTCACCCTCCGCCCTCCTCGGGGGCTGCTCATGTTAAACTCTGGACTTCTAACCAGGGGCGAGGAACCCTCCTCCGCCGGCCCTTCCTCACACCGCGATGCCGCTGGCTGCGAGCTTCGTCGGAGCAGTGCCCCGGCCCGCGCTCCCCACGGCCCGGACGCCCCGTCGAGGCGAGGCGGCGGCAGGCCGGCAGCTCCGCCCTGCCGAGCYCGAGCCCGAGCCCGATTCCGGGCTCCTGGTGCGGTCTGCAGCCCCTCGCCGCCGCATCGCCCCCGCGTCCTCCCCGATCTCCACACCCTCGCGCCCCTCGGCAGCCGCCCCGGTTTCGAAGCCCCCGCCTCCCCGGGCAGGCGCCCTGAGCCCCGGCGCCGCTCCGCGCCCTGCCCGGCCCGCAGTGGGAAGGCGCGGGGCGGCTCGCGCGCCCCGCCCGCGCCCCCAGCCCGCAGCACCTGGCGCGGCGGCCCCGCGCATTGGCTGCGCCCCCCGCCGGCCCGTGACGTCATGCTGCAGTGCGGGGCGGGGCCGGGCGGGGCGCGGAGCGGAGCGGCTGCCGGGGGCGCCGCCGTCCCTGCCCTGCGCGCCGCCGCCGCGGGAGCGAGGGCGTGGGTCGGCCGGGACCCGCCGCCGCCGCCGCGATGGGCGACCCTCGGCCCCGCGCCGCCGTCCTCCTCCCGCTCCTCTGCCTCTGCGCCGCGCTGCCCGGCAGCGCCTCCAACAAAGGTGAGCGGCGGAGCGCCGCGGGCACGGTCCCGGGCGGCGGCGGGCGCTCCGCTGGGACCCCCGGCTGCCCCCGCAGCGGGGCTCTGGAGGGACGCGTTGGCCGCGGCTCGTCCGTCTGCCCCCGCGGTGGCGGTGCGGCTCCGCGCTGCCCGCCGCCTTCGCCCGGCACGTTTTTGTCGGGGCATCTCCGCGGTCCCCGGCGGCTCCGGTTTCTTCGCCCCTTCGGGCGCCCTCATGCCAATCCCATCCCCGTTCTGTACTTTGTCCATCTGTCATCCTACCACCGCTTTTTTTCTCCGTTCTTTCCTCTCCTAGCGTTCCCCTCGCGTTTTCCCCTTTTCCACCCACTTGTCCTGCTTTTGTTTAGTTATCACTGGGTGGATTTAGATTCCCATCCCTTGCCTAGCATGCTGAGAGAGATTATGTTGTTTCTCCACAGACCCCTGCAGTTCATAAAACACATCCCCCATCTCCATCTTCCAATCCTAGTTCATCCATCCACGATCTGTCAATAGGAACTGTTGTACAGTTATGTGTTAATGATGCAGGTTGCTTATATAAAAGAGTATTTTATGTGATAAAGATAAAAAAGCCCCAACCACCCAGTGCTATAGCTGTAGCATTCTGAATGCAGATGTTCTTTGAGCATGTAGAGTGATGGAGAAAGATGTAGGTTTCTAGATCTGTGGCTGTAGAGACAGGCGTGAGGGATTCATCCGAGGGGAGTCAGTGCATCAGTAATCTGACAGGGTGGGAGAATCTGTAAACATTTGAGGGACCTGGGGGTCATCAGGGAATGTGACACCTCAGGGTGCTTTCCATGCCTCGGAAGAGTCGGCTCCAGGGCGGGTGCACCCGCAGAGCTTTGTGTACCCTGACATTGGCAGGGGCATTTATTTGTTCTGCTCTGCTTCCATGGGGCCCGGTGGCAAGGAAAGGCCCCTTATGCTCTGGATTCTCCCTCTCCTTTGTGAATTTGCACTCGGAAACATCTACCCACCTTTGGCAAATTATATTAGATTGACAGGAGCTTTTTGAAGCTGGTAGGAGTCTGTATCCTGGTAGGAGTCTGTATCCTAAAAATATTCCCAAAATGTTTTTCTATTCTCCAACAAGTCATTTCCCGAGAAATCAGATTGGTGATTCCCAAGTTGCAGGTGGATGCAGCAAAGGATTTATCTTTCTACCGCCAGCTTGTTACCCCAGCAACAGGGTACATTTGGCATTTATAGCTATGGATCCCCACCTCGGTGGTGTGGCGCATGGATAGAGCCGTAACAGAATGGAATCTGGTGGGGACAATGGAGGGGTAGGGGGAGACGCGGGCACTGGCACACAGGGAGGATTCCACCTGCATACTGAGCAGGATGGATGTTTCTCTGGATTTCCTACGCATTGCTTTATAGTCTCAATCAATACGGTGGTGGAGAAGTGCCAACCCACGCTCTTCGCTGCCACGCTAGGCTGGGTCTGCCCGCTCTGCCCTGCTGGGACATCCCCTCGCTGGCCTGTCACCCTGCCTGCTGGCCCACCAGCCACCCCTGGCGCCACCCTGGCCCCAAAATGCACAAGTGCTTGGTTACAGAGGACACTGCTCCTTTTTAGTCAACACATGAGGCCATACCAGTGTGGCATTTCAGAGGACACTGTGCTGCAGAGGATGGATTCAACATATTGGGAGTAGTGCCCTTGAGGGGAATGGCTCTGTATCCTACTCCBCACCTGCTCTGAGCCATGCTGTGCTCAAAGTATTGCTGGGTTGTAATAAATCTTGGTCTCTAGGGGGTGGGAGAGTGGGGGATTATCTGGGAATGGGGGTTGTAACTAGGCCATGTAATATAATCTCTGAGGCCCATTTGGCAGGGAGTGGGCATGGGGGAGGGGTTTTTAATTTGTAATGATTTTTTTTCTCTCTCCCCTTCCCTCCCCCCCACCCCTTTATTTCTCCGTTTTCCTGCCCCGGAGCCTGTGTGATAAAGATTAATTTGCTATTTCTGGGCCTGTGACATTTTTCAGAGCCTCCTGCTGGCTGCTGCCTCCATGCCAAGCCTGGCTGGGGTCCAGCCAACAGGATTAGCAAGGAGGGGCCAAAGGAATATGGTGCTCACCATGGAGGGGGGAAGAAAGGAGCAAGGAACTCTCAGAATAGGTTATGTGCGTAGGATGGCTGACTGAAAGTGTACCTGGGCATGTGTGTGTAGGTCCTGGGCCTTAGTCCAGAGGATGCAAGGCGCAAGTGATAATAGCTGCATGCAAGACTTGTCCCCTGGGGACACCTCAAGGGAAGGTGTAGGCTGAATCTTTTCATTATGGCTTCATTGAGCTAAAGGATTTAGCATTTGGAATCTGTCTCCAGGATGAGGCTACTTCTGCCTCTTGARTTCACTTTTTTTTTAACTGCTCCAGCTTTTCTGGGCATCCAGATGTCTCTCCACATATTTCTAATAAGATAGTAATGAGGACACAAGAAGGAACACATTGTTTCTGATGAGGTCTCCCATGAGTAGAACTAAATAAAAATAACTTCTTCCTCCCAGCCTATTTTAGGCTTCTTTATTTCCAGAGAAGAAGGTGGGGAGGGGGTGGTTGTTACTTGCCACTGGATGATATTCTGCTCTTTTCCTACTGAACCTGCAATTGGTGGCTAATACATTACTGTCCTCCATCCCTTACCCCAAACCCACCTCAGCAAACAAGCACAAACCGTGGATTGAAGCCGAGTATCAGGGCATCGTCATGGAGAATGACAACACTGTGCTGCTCAACCCACCGCTGTTCGCATTGGACAAAGATGCCCCACTGCGCTATGCAGGTAGGTGGGAAACAGTGCTGGGAAAGGTGGGAGGTAGGGACAGACTTATGGAGAGGCAGGGGCACAGTGACATTCATCCCTGTGCTGGATCCGACCTCTCTTCAGGAAGCAATCACCTCCGGACCTCGTTCCGGAGGAGGTCCCCAGTGAAGTCTGGAGGCAATTTGGGCACAGCTTGATTTAGGATGCTGTGAGCTGTTTCCTTAGGGAGAGAAACTGAGGGTGGAGCCAGCTACTTTTTGACGCAGTTCTGCTATTTCCAAAGATCACATGCACAGCGCTGTGTCTGTGAGCCCTGGAGAAAGCTGGTAGGGCACACTTCCTTGGCAGTGCTACATCCCCTCACAATGAGCACAAATCCCCGGACCAACAGACGAGGCTTTTAAGGGTTGTGTTCCTACTGCCTGCTTAGGCCATTCCTGAAGCTTCCTCACGCATCCTCCCTCAGTTTCGGGAGAGGAAAAGTGGTCCCTGTGAGCTGAATTTTAGGATTTGGGTGACCCTATCTGCAGTTCCCTGCGGTACTCTGCACATCGTGTGTGTGTGGGTGGATGAGACATCGTGGATCTTCATGCTCTGGCTGTCTATCTGCAGTATATGTCCTGTTTCGCCTCTCTGAGGGATGTGGAGGAGAGCGCTAAGGTGCTCCCGCGGGACTGTGGCTGTGTAGCACTAATAAACATAGCTTGAGCCTTGTAACCTCTAATCTTTCGTGATGCTGGTCAACACTCCTTGCTGTGGGAGTAGTCTCCAGTAGATGGCAATCTGCACCATCAATGGCTGTAAGGGATAGCAGGAGGAACTCCTAGGGAACCAAAAACTGCTCAAAATGAGGGATGATAATGAGGGAGAATGGACAGTGTAAGTTAGAAAGGAAGAAAATATGGTAAAGGAAAGCAAGGGGCATAATGTGCTCTCCACAGTCCTTTTCTTTCCTCTCTGTTTTTGTGTGTACCAGGTGAAATTTGTGGCTTCAGGATCCATGGGTCAGGGGTACCTTTTGAAGCTGTGATCCTGGACAAAGCTACAGGTGAGGGGCTGATCCGGGCCAAGGAACCAGTGGATTGTGAAGCACACAAGGAGCACACATTCACCATCCAGGCCTATGACTGTGGAGAGGGACCTGATGGAGCAAATACCAAAAAATCACACAAGTAAGTTCATGCAGACATTGCTGCATGCTACAAAATGTGATCTGTCACAAAAAGGCAAAGGAAAATTGCTGTGGAAACACTTCCTTTAGCCAGAAGTATTCTTCTCTAGTCATGATACTGTAACTCAGCGTATTAAGGAGACCCAGAGAGAAATGTTCGCTGGCTGTCACATGAGTGAACATCCTAGAAATGAGGGCTGTTTGACAGTAGTGTCTAAGAGTGGTGTTTTATATTGCTGCATATAGACAGGAGGTCCAGATTGCATTGTAATTCCTTTTGCTCTTTCTGTGGGGTTGGAAACTGTTGTCCAGGCTCCCGTGTGCCAACATTGCTGCATTCAAATCAAGGTGTCTTTCCTTGTCCTTGCTTTTGACAGCTGGAAATCAGACTGGTGCACTTTAAAGGAATGATTTTGAAACTTAGGTGGTGCATGGCTCCTAATCAGCCTATCAGTTCATATTGATGTCTCTCTGCATCAGGGCCACAGTGCACGTTCGAGTAAACGATGTGAATGAGTTTGCTCCCGTCTTTGTGGAAAAGTTGTATCGTGTGGCAGTGACGGAGGGAAAGCTGTATGACCGCATCTTGCGTGTGGAGGCCATTGATGGGGACTGCTCACCACAGTACAGCCAGATCTGCTACTATGAGATCCTGACCCCGAATATTCCCTTTCTCATTGACAATGATGGTAAGAATTGCGSCCACTCTTGAGCGATGTGCGCATCACTCCTGTTTGCCTGCTTTGGTCCTTCTCTGCCAGTCCCCTTTTTGTGGGCAGAGCTGTGCTATGTGAGATTTGTAGCACTGCTGATCTATCCTGGCGAGAGACACAGAAGCCATTTTGTGGGATGCTATAAGTTGTCACAGAGTGACACTGGGCAAGGTGACTCAACTCCTTTTTGGGTGCTTTTGTCATTGATCAAAGGTATGAGTGATTTTTAGAAGGAACATCTTTGAGGAGACTGCCTGTCCTCTACCTTGATCTCTTTGTTTTACTAACCAGGGAACATCGAGAACACGGAGAAGCTGCAGTACAGTGCAGATCGTGTCTACAAATTCACAGTGACAGCCTATGACTGTGGAAAGAAGAGGGCTTCTGATGATGCTGAAGTGGAAATCCAGGTGAAACCCACCTGCAAGCCCAGCTGGCAGGGTATGAAACCTCCAAACACACTTCTCTGTTCCCTTTGGTTTTGCTCAGCTGCTACTCAGTCCTGCTCATCACAAATGTTTGTATATACACTTGTGGATTTGTATGCCCATATAGAGGGTTCAGTTTTGGCACCAACCCATCCCCATCAGGGAGTGCAGCAGATGTCTAGGTCTGTTGCAAAGCCACTGTAAGGTAAATTCTAACATTGGAAAATCATTCCTTGGATTACTGTGAACTGCTATGTTTGATAAGGCTCACAGACTGTATTCAATGTTTTTGCAAGGTTTTACCTATCCGCAACACAATGTAGGTTGTTTTTGGGGCTGCTCTTCTTGAGGATATTTGGCTTCTCCAGAGGTGGCGTGTTCCTGCAGGTTCACCTTAGTCAATAGAATTAAGGGGAAATTGACACAGCTAAATACTCGCTCTGCCTGATAAGAGAGGCTGACCAACCATGGAGTGATGACACACCGGTACTAGCTGTAGAAGCTGAGAACTTGGACTCTGTGCTTCTAGGAAATCTTCGCATGCACTGATGCCAGCTGCATAAAGCTGTCTTTCCAATGTGGAAAGGGCCAAAAATTTGAACTAGGCCGGAGATGCCACTTGTGTGTGTGCCAAGTGTTCTGGCCCTGTGTCCTTGGCAGTTCCTAACCCCTGTCTTTCACTCCTTTCCATTAGGCTGGAACAAGAGGATTGAGTACACCCCTGGGGCAGGCAGCCTCGCACTCTTCCCCACCATTCACCTGGAGACCTGCGATGAGCCCCTGTGGAACATCCAGGCCACGGTGGAGCTGCAGACAAACCATGTGGCCAAGGGCTGTGACCGGGACAACTACTCCGAGAAGTCGCTGCGCAAGCTCTGTGGTGAGTTGGTTCTTTCCAGGGCTGAGGGCAGCTGTGGCACAGCACCCTGGCCCTCCCTCTGGAGGGGTTCACAGCAGTAGCTCTGTGCCTCACACAGCAGAAGTGCTGAGGGACACATTCCTCACGTCTGCTGTGGTCACTGGGGCTAGGAGGACACCGAGCTCATGTGCTGCATTGAGGGGCGATGGGCATTCCTGCCTGTGTCTCGTGGAATCATGGAATGGTTTGGGGCTGGAAGGGACCTCAGAGATCCTCTAGTTCCAACCCCGCTGTCATGGACAGGAGCACCTTCCACTAGACCAAGTTGCTCAGAGTCCCATCCAACCTGGCCTTGAACACTTCCAAGGATGGGGCATCCACAACTTTCTTGTTTTATAAGGGGCTACCTGTGCTTTCCTTGCTGGGAAGCCAGAGATTTCTGTGCGTTGTCCCAGTATGCAGAGTCGGTGGGAATTCCCTCAGCACTGAAGGAAAAGTCACCATCCTTCTCCAGATAGGAGAAGGCCTACAGGGAACTCCTCCTCTCCTTGTGCACTGAGACATTACAATGAGCCTTCTAGTGCCCTCTTCATCAGTTCCCCAGTTCTCAGGCTCCCTATTCTCCTGTTCCAACATTCCTGACTCCTTCCCTTCTCGGTAGGTGCTGCTTCAGGAGAGATCGACCTGCTGCCAGTGCCTAGCCCCACAGCGAACTGGACGGCACGGCTCTCGGTGCACTACAGCCAGGACAGCAGCCTCATCTACTGGTTCAATGGCAGCCAGGCTGCCCAGGTGCCTGTGGTGAATGGACCGAATGGCCACGAGGGGCTCAGTGACCACTTCACCCTGTCCGTGTGGATGAAGCATGCCGTGGTGCCTGGCAAAGGCAGGCGGGAAGAGGAGACAGTGATCTGCAGTACAGTGCAGAGTGGTGAGACACTTTTCCTGGGGTGGTGACGCTTCCGCCCTCTGCCTCTAACTCGTTGGAAGGGATTGTCCCTGCTGGAGTCAATCTCTGGTCTTCCAAAGCAGGACCAGGGGAGGGGTTCCTCCTTAGGAGCACAGCTTCTTTAGGTGTCCCTTTTTCTGGGAGCGCTCAAGCCTGCTGTGAGCACATGGTGCTGAGTGCCGGTYGTGCATGGCAGCGTGGGCTTCTGGGTTCTGGCTAGTGGGACTGCTCGGAGTGTGACACATAACTCCCTGTGCTTGTCCCTGGCAGAGGATGGCTACTCGCACTACTCTCTGGCTGTGCATGGCTGCCGGATTTCTTTCCTCTACTGGCCGTTGCTGGAAAGTGCAAGGCCTGTGAAATTCCTCTGGAAGCTTGAGCAGGTGAGGAAGGGTTTGCCTCCTCCCCGTGTCCCTTCTCCACCTTCCCTTTGCTGATCCCGTGCTCTGCTGTCTGCCGTAGGTCTGCGATGACGAGTGGCACCATTATGCCCTCAACCTGGAGTTCCCCACGGTCACGCTGTACGTGGATGGCGTCTCTTACGACCCTGCCCTCATCCATGACAATGGCCTCATCCACCCCCCACGGCCGGAGCCCTCCCTCATGATCGGGGCCTGCTGGACTGGTGAGTGCCCACTCCCCAAGCCGTGCTCTTCCCATGTGGAAAAAAAAGGGGCTGGGGGGAGACCCAGAAGAGGTGAAAGAAACACCACCCAATATTAAATGATGCGAACCACACTGTAGCTGTCTTGCCTCCTTGGTACAAAAGCCAGTGTTGCTCCTTCCTTCCTTATGCACCAAGGGAATAAGAGCTCAGGGGAAAGTGTCACTAGCAGCTTCATGGGCAACAGCCATAGAATATGCAATAGATAACCAACTTTCAGGCAGAGGAGGGTTGAAACTCTGTACCTCATTCAGGCACTGGCGTTTCTATGAAAGCCTTTCACCAGAGCACAGGCAGTACTATTTATGCTGCTGATTGTATTGATGGGGATTTCAGTGCCTTGAGGGTCTATATGAAGAAGTCACAAATCCTTTTGTACAGGAATTGGGTTGAAAGACAAAAATTGGGTTAGGAACAAAAGCCACTACCAGATGAAAACCTGTTCTGTGGAGATGTTAACCTGCGTTTCCCAGATCCATCCGTTCTCCTGCAAGACTGAAGCAGGACAGAACTAAAGGAATTTGCCTACTGCTTGCTTTCACTCCGGTGGAGATTTCTAGCAAAGTCAAATCTTTACTGTACTGCTGCTTCTCCGAGGCCAAGGATTTTCTGACAACTCTGTGCTCTCTTGATTGGCCTTTTGCAGACGACAAATATTGATCAGCTTGGGACCCTCTCCTGGAGCTATTTGAGTTTTAAAGCGATGTTGAGAACATAGCTTATTGTGGACATGGCTAATTCCCAAAGTAGATAACATTGGGAAAGGATTAAAAAACCCCAAACACTCTACTTTCTCCCTTAAATCAGTTACTTGTCCTACAGTCTCACCATCCCCTTCATGAGAGGAGCTCTGCCCTCTTTCATCTGTGATGTGCTGTGTCTAGGGCTGAAGGGTGCAGTGCACTGCTTGGCACAGAGCTGTTCTTGTGGACTGGCCRACACAGGTGCTTGTACAGATACTTGCCTGGTCCTGTAACTACCATCTTCCAATGCCTTACTGCTTGTCTGGATGTTCTCCTTTTGCAGAGGAGAAAAACAAAGAGAAAATCAAAGGAAGTGAGAACTCCACTGATTCTGTACAAGGTAGGGAAAAGAAAGAAGATGGGTCTTTTCCCCTCTTGACCATGCATGACTGTCACTTCTTGCATGGTGCCTTCCTCATACAGCTTCCCCAATCCTGTCCTGCCACCTCCCACCGCCTTGGGAGGAAACCCCTTATTTGGCAGATTGGTCCTTGATACTTTGATACCTGTGGAGCATGAAAAGGCTGATGGAAGGACTGCAGCCTGCTTTGAGAGATGGAGTTTGCTTTTCATGTGGAGAAAGAGTCCTCATGCCTGATCATTAAAGCTGGTCTCTGAAGAACACAATAGCCATTAGAGACATCAGGAGATGTCACCTCATCCCTAACTATCTATGGAATGTATAGTTTCTTTTCCAAGCCCTCACAGGAAGCAGAGTGAGAAGGGGACAAAAAATTGTTTCCATCTGGCATTCAGCAGTTTGACAGAAACTTCTCTATGCTACCCACCGTTCACTGCCCTGGTCTTTCTGTTGGTCTGTTTTTCTCTGTCTGAAACTCCCATCTGGAGTTTCAAAAATTGTCATCTCCTTTCTTCAGTATCCCCTGTCTTCTTGTTGTCTTTGCTTTTCCATGTCCTCTGCAACCCTCTGTCCCTCTCTACCTCCCTTAACATCTGTATGTCCCTCACATTGTTGCTTTTGTTGTCTGGGCTTTTCCATGCCCCATGCCCCGCTCTGTTTCTCTCTACCTCCCTTGCGTCTGTGTGTCCCTCACACTGTTGCTTTTGTGTTTTTGCTCTCTTCCTCGCCATGTCTCTCACACCCTCCACCTGCCATGTTTCCCTCAGGAGATCCTCTGTCGATACACCACTACTTCCATGGTTACTTGGCTGGCTTCACTGTGCGCCCTGGTAGCTTGGAGAGCCGGGAGGTTATTGAATGCCTGTATGCCTGCCGTGAGGGGCTTGATTACAGTGACTTCGACAGTCTGGGCAAAGGGATGAAGGTATGCCCATCTGCCCAGCTTGCATGGGTCTCCTCCACTCTCCTCCCCGGCCTTGCTTCCCAGGACCTTGCCTGCTCCCTCACCTCAGACAGCTCCCCACCTTTCTCCTTTGTGTCTCGCTCAGCCTGGACTCCTGTCATTTGCCAAGGAACCATGAGTATTTCCTTCTCTTCCACCTCTAGGTTCATGTGAACCCCTCTCAGTCCCTGCTCACCTTGGAGGGTGATGATGTGGAAACCTTCAACCATGCAATCCAGCACGTGGCTTACATGAATTCACTGCGCTTTGCTACCCCTGGGGTCCGGCCACTCAGGCTCACCACTGCTGTCAAGTGAGTGGGCAAAGCAGCACCTCTGGCTAAGTTCAGCAAGAGGGTTACCTCTTTTTTGACTAAAGTTACACTCACTCACCTTGTATCTTAAAATAATTGTATTTTAAGATGGTCTTAAAATAGGTAAAGTCTTCCTGAAAATCAATGGTAAAGTGTCCAATATCCAAATGGATACTGTGGTACTGGGTCCTAGTGTCTATGGAGAACTTCTGCCTTCACTCACAGTGTTCCAGGCATGTGGATTGGTTTTAATTTTCTCTGTGTTTTGTCAATGTGACCAAGTCTCCTGAAACCCAGTGGTGTCACTCCTACCACATGTCTCTGCCTTGCACAGCAGGCTATAGGGAAGCTTTTGGAAGACTACTGGAAAAAGGATATTCCCTTCACTGGAATTAATAGGCAGGAGATGTTATTTTACAATGCTGTTGTTGGAAGTTTGGGCCAACTGCAGCTTTCTACTGCTCTCCTTCAGGTGTTTCAGCGAAGAGTCCTGTGTCTCCATTCCTGATGTAGAAGGCTATGTTGTGGTGCTACAGCCTGATGCCCCACAGATCCTGCTGAGTGGCAATGCCCACTTTGCTCATCCTGCAACAGACTTTGAGTCTTCTGATGGGATTCCCCTGTTTCCCAACCTCCAGATCACCTGCTCTATTTCTCATCAGGTGGAGGCCAAGAAGGATGAGAACTGGCATGGTACTGGTAAGTGGAGTGGGCAAGGTGTGAGATACAAACTGGAAAGACCTACAAGAGTTGTGGTCCTGCAGAGAAAGTAGAGCCCCTATAATTACACCCGAAAGAGAGAGTTTACAAATTGAGAAGCAAGGCACATTGTCTGTCAATATGTAGGCTAATCAGTTCTTATCCCTTTCTGCTCCTCCCTGTACTTTTTCTATCTGCTCAGTTCCTTTGCCTCACTCTCTCCTAATTCTTTCCCAGGCTGCTCATTCTTAATCCCTTTTACATTTTAGCTACATTTCCCTTTAGTGAATCCAGCATTGGATGGATGTCCTGCCTGTTACGCTCTCTACTCCTGCAGTTACTCAGTCTCATCCTACTTCCTTCTCTACTGCTTTCTTTCCTTACTTCTTGCCTCCTTCCTTCTCTTCCTGCATCACTTAATCCTGTGAATTCCCCAGTCAGTTTTCTCACACTCTACAGTATCCTGTCCTTCAATTTCTTTCCATCATCCTCAGATTATTTCTCTGCACTCTATGCTCTGTGTGTCCTTTCACTTCTTTCATATCTCTTCTGGTAATGGGATTTTTTGCTCTTACTTTTCTGTTTAGAGGCTTCGCCTTTCCTTATACAATGATGAGTTCCTTGGCTTAAGAGCAGATTGGTCTCAATCCTGCTGAAAGCAGTTAGTTATTGAATGTGGTTGCCATTTTGAAGAAGATAAAGTCTCAACCATGGTAACCAGCAGTGTGAGACAGGGAGAAGCTTTCAGAAGCATGCAGGGCCCAGGAATGTGTGAATGTTGTTCCTAATTTGCACACTGTCATTGTCAACAAAGTCCTGACAGTCAAGATGTGTTATCATGAACCAGACTGATAATAGTGTGTTGTTCCAAAATGAAGTGACTTTATTATGTGCACAAATAATGTCATTAGAACCATCCTGCAACAAGTAATTAGACTGACAGTGATTTTACTTAATGTCAGTGCTAGGTGGAGAAGGAGAAGTAATTACATATGGTGTGAGCACTCTTAGGTAAGCAGGTACCCCTCTGAGTAACTCCTCCCTTCACTGATGGCTGTCTGGCTTCCTGGCCATGTCTTCTTTCTGTTTGCATCTCAGTGACAGACACACGAATGTCAGATGAGATTGTGCACAACCTGGATGGCTGCGAGATCTCGTTGGTAGGAGATGACTTGGACCCAGAGAGGGAGTACCTGCTCCTGGATGGGGCGCTGCTGCAGCAGCGGGGCCTGGAGCTTGTTAACACCTCTGCCTACCTGACCATCACAGGTACGTCCTCTCCCTGGTCACAGCTGTCCAGTTACGCCTCTGTCACTGCCTGTCAGGCATCACTGGGAGAAGCACTTGATGTTAGAGATGTGTTGGTATACTTTGTGACACTGACATGTAACCATTTGTTGAACTCCTGGCTTTTGGAAGTCCCAGGCCATTTCCTTTGGGAAGTGGCTTTTCCTCCAACACAGGTACTGAGGCATGGTGTCCGAGCTCTCACCCAGGCCTGTATCACTCCACCTGACTTACTCCTTGGGGTTTGGTGTTCTCAGGTGTCAGTAGCATTTTGCGTGACATTACTGGAGGACAACACATCCCACAAGTTGTGGACTGGGACAACACTATTGTGCTCTCCAGAATGTAATAGGGCTGTTGCTCTTGATCCTTCCTTCCCTTCCACTTGTTTGGAAGGGCCTTAGCAGGGCCTTAGCAGCCAGCTCCATCTTGGAGCCCTTCCTAAAATTAATGAACCCAGAATTGCCTTGGATCCCTCTAGAGCTTCTAGTTGCTACAGAGTTATGATGCCGGATGACTTTGAAGCAGGAGCTACCTGAGCCCACCCCTCTCTTGTGACAGGCGTGGAGAGCATTGCGGTTTACGAGGAGATCCTACGGCAGGTCTCCTACCACATCAACCACGGCGCTGCCCTCTACGAAAGGAAGTTTCACCTGTCCTGCACCGAGATGAATGGACGCTACTCCAGCAATGAGTTTACTGTTGAGGTACAAGGCCAGTGCATGCACAGAGAGGTTCTTCTCCTCTCCATGCCTGGAGAGGACATGGTGCATGGGAATGCACACAGCTTAGCCCTGTGTCCATGGCACATTCTGAGTCCTCCCACTCTGGTCTTTCTGCAGGTGAATGTCCTCCACAATATGAACCGAGCTGCTCATCCTAACCATATTCTGAGCTCCCAGCAGTTTGTGCACCGAGGCCACCATTTACCTGCAGAGCTGTCTGGGCACAGTTTGGCAAGCACGCACAACAACCCAAGTATGTAACACTCTCTTTTGGGTTTATTCCTTTATGTCAGGATGCTGACTTTCTGATATCCTGGCAGAACCTAGAGCAGAGGATTCCTTTCAGGCTCCCTGTACCCATTATCAGGCTCTCATGATGCTGTCCTGTTCCACTCGCCATTAGCCAATGGACTGCAGTCTGTGTCAAATTGTATTTTAGAGCATGGTGCAACAATCCTCCTCTTGTGGTGGGTAGTTTTCTTGATGTAGAAGCAGACTAAAATCTACACCTCAGAGGGTCTAAAAAGAAAACCGTAAGGTGGATGATTTAATTCATGCACCTTGCAAAGGTGCTATGCAGACTTGTGTAAAGTAATCTCAGAAAGAAGCTTCAACAGCAGGACAGAAAATTGAGTCAAGAATGCCACTGCCCTAAAAAAAGAGATGGGACGGGGTGGTGGTCAGCAAGGCTGGAAAATACAGGAGATGGCACCACACAGACAAGAGGAGAATTCTTGCCCCCAAAAGAGAAGAGACAGAAGCCTGAAAGTTAGACTAGGTGTATGTTTGTGCTGGTAGCTCTGTGCCAGAAGCATGACCACAGTCCAATCGGTTCCTCCTGGGTTGTGAAGGCTCTGGGACTTGTTACAGACATTTTGGTCCCCTGTTGTAGGGAACAAACAAGGCACCTTTGAGCTAGCTTTTACTGCAGCTTCCTGCAGTAGCTGATCCCATGCTGGTCCAGTCCTGCAGCTGGCACTGCAGGGGCAGCCTGTGTATGTGCCAGACTTTGCCTCTCCCTTCCCCAGCTCTGCCCATGGCAGCAGAAAACTTGTCCCTGCTGCACAGAACTATAAAAAATTCATGGAGAGCCTAGACAGATTTTGCAGGGAAGGTGGTTATCTGGAGAGTTAAGGCTCAGTCTACAGGCCTAGAAAAAACAGGTAGGAGTTGGGCTAAGGGCTCTAGATAAATTTTAAGTTTTCTTTACATTTTTCTGTGGAAAAGTCAGGCTTTTCCATGGCACTAATTAGAAGTCCATCATAGCCTTGGCATCTGCTCCATGTGCAAGGAAGCCATCTTTTGGCTTGTTGCTTTCTCTACTGCTTGCACAGAAATCACACTCTCTGAAAATCATCCTCAAGCCCTTAGAGGCTGTCCCCAGCACACATTTCTCCCTCCCAAGAGCAGGATACAGATATATGCTGTGCAACATATTCTGGTGAATCCTGCAGATAAAGATGTGCAGAGCCAACAGGCCAGGCCGACATCAGAGGATGCCTGGACCTAGGCATCCTGGAAAACCATGCAGGCCTCAAGACAAAACACAGCAGCTGAAGGCAGGAACTGCCTGTGCCCAGGGGCACAGAAAAATCAGGACATGCTGCTGCCTGGACCCAATCCCCAGCTCTGCTCAGTTCCTGCATGTCAGGTTGGAAATGCATGTTTCTATGACAGACTCCAGACACACCTTCTCACTTTCTTTCTTCAAAGTGGTCCCCAATGCTGCCACTGTCATCATTGTGGTGTGCGTGGGCTTCCTGGCACTTATGGTGATCCTTGGCATCCTGCGCATCCACTCCCTGCACCGGCGGGGTGTGGGGCAAGAGGTCCCTGGGGCTGCTGAGTTGGGGCACACCAGCACTGGAGGCAAAGACAGTGACATGTTCTGGGACGACTCGGCCCTCACCATCATCGTCAACCCCATGGAGGTGAGGAGCAGCCGCCGTGGCTGGGGCTGGGCGGGCAGCTGTGTTGTCAGACCCTTCCCTTACCCCATGTCTCACCTCCCCAGTCCTACCAGAGCTGTCAGGAGAGGGCAGCAGGAAGCGTGGAGGGCAGAGCTGGCGAGGCATTGGAGGACGATGAGGACAGCACGGACTCGGAGACACCTGACTCCCCGGACAGCAGTGACATGAATGACCGGCACATCATCGGCAAAAGCGACGTCTCTCACCGCTACTAGGAGCTTTAAAACACCCGCCCAGTGGATCTCCCCAAAACATATGGCAGGAAGGGAGGAGGTGTCTCACTTTCAACTTCTTTCTTCCCCCACTGTGTACACGTGCTCCTCCCTCATTTATCATTTCTGCCTCCCATGTTCCTTCATCTTCTGCCATTCTCTTTGTGGACATTGCCCACATTATTGACCCCCCATCTGGCTCTCTACAAACAAGGTAGGGCACTTACACAGTTCAAATGGTGATGCAGGTATTGGAAAGAACAGAAATCTGAAAGGTGGAGCCAGGCATAGGGCTCAGAGTGGGGTTTCTCACACCCCCTCCCAGATATTATATATATATATTGTATATTTTTTCAATGTTGTCATTTGAAGTTTATTCTCGTTTCATGCAAAAAAAAAAAAAAAAACAACCAACAAACCACTGCAGCTTTGTGTCGCTTTGTAAAATTGTCAATACTCCTAATACTAAATGAGTGAAGGTAAGAAAGATGAGGAAACAAAGTGGATTTTAAAATAAATGGATTTCAAATAAAACATTCAGGATTTCTGCAGTTTTTCACTACAACCAGGGAAAGAAATAGTGTAGCCTCTGATGTGAGACTGGAGCTTGTCCAGAGCATGTATTTACTGAAATTACTGCCTTATCTTGGGGAAGGGTTACATTTTTTAGCATATGTGTTGAAACAAAAACACATCACTCAGGACCCTACCCCCTCCTTTTTGAAAGTTTAATGCTCTTTATACACATAATGTAGCCTTCCCCAGGACACAGGGCTGGGAACCCACAGAGGAACAGAAGGCACCCAAGCCTGTCGGAGGCAAATGTAGCACATACAGCAAACTGAATTCTTGAATACAGAAAAAAAATAAATAAGGTTTTTTCCATACACTTAGTGTATCAACAGAAACAGGCCAAATCTCCTTAGCTTCACACATCTTCTCACCTGATCTGCTTTCTTTATCAGTATGATAGAGTATTTTTTATACCAGGGGTTCCAGCTTGTCGAATAGCCCCAGCAATTCTGGGGGAAGAAGGCGTCCTCCTCTTTCTGCTGAGAATGGAGGGGATGGAAACACAACAGATATCAGCAAAGCATGGCTCTGAGCTCAGCAGTAGCACGAGTTGTTAGGATAGTGCTTCACAGCAGGTTATGCTTCTTCCCTGGATCTACTTGGTCTGGTTTTTCAGACTCTGCAAGACAAAAAGGGGCTGTCACTTCCTGGGGCAATGGCTGCAACATGTCAAGGACCCAAAGGAAAATTCTGCAATTTGCTGGCAGCCAAGATTGAGAAATCCTTCTTAAGGGCAAGAAGGCAGTACAGTACGTGAGAGTGGAAAAGCCCCTCTGAGGGCATGAAAGGTTGCAGCACAAGATCTCTGCTTGCTGCAATTCTCTCGGATGTCTCAGCTCTAGCCTGTCTTCATGTCCAACTATGCCCATATATGGTTGTTAGTGGCTCCAAAAGAAGTGAACATGCTGGGGCTAAGACACTCTGACACTTTCTGCTTTGTCTCCTTCCCAGTTCCATGCCCTTGTTTCATCCAGGGAGTTTGCAACAGGCACTGTCAAACCAGTCCCCTGACATCTTGAAGCACTGGAATAATTCAAGTCTCCAGAAAGAAAAGAAAAGGCTACATTGTGCACATTGGAGCAAAAAACTTGGCACAAAATAGCCTTGTGTCCTGAGAATGCCTGACCCAGTTCTGATCTGTGACAAAAAGCGCCACCTCTCAGAGCACTGAAAAAGACCAGGTCTCAGGACCACGATGTCCTTGTACCTCCACAGCAGCCTCAGCCAGGTGCTACAGCTTACAAGGTGGAAGAGGCCAAGTATAAGATGACTTCATAGGTAGCCATTGTGATAGCTGCGTTTGGGATCTGGCGGATCAGGTGAGCCAGGAGCCCCCGGTACAAAGCCAAGGGTCCCTCTTCACAGGCCACAAGCTGCAGAGTCTGTGTAAAGGAACGGTATCGTGACCCTTCTTCCCGCAACCGTGTCCGAATGACCTCTGGAGAGACAAGAAGGCAAGCACTATATTAGCACATGGATCCTATGGGCATGGCATCTCCCGTCATGGGGAACAGAAGCAGGGAGAGTGGGCCCACCCACCGTGTGGATATGCAATGCACGTAGCACATGTTTTGGAGACAGCAGCAGCGCCCATTAGTCCAAAGAAATCATGGTTGTTTGGTGAAAGTGTGACTGGTGGGGAATGGGAATGCTGGCTCTTTCTCAGCTGCTGTTTCAGTGCTTCATAGACGACAAAGTGTATGATGGTCTCTGACACGCCAGCATAGGAGGCAGTGATCCCACGGTAAAATCCACGCAGGCCTTCAGTGCGGTACACGTGCATGGCACACTGGAGAGCATTGCTGGCCATCTCCCCCTTCACCCTGTAAAGAAGGGAGAGGGTTAGGACAGTATATGCTCCACTGACCTAAAATGCTGTTATGAACACAGCCATAAGGCTCTTCCCCATTCTGGGAAGTCACAGACCCCTCCCTACCCAGCACCACCCCCAAACCAGTCCTGATGTGACACGGAGTGGCTCTGCACTGCTGGCCTGCCTTACCTGGCTTTCAGCTGCATCCTGGTTTTCACTAACCAGATGGGGTTGGTGAGTGTGGCTGAGCTAATGCCTGGGGAACAGAAGAGGAAGACAGCTGTGAGTGCCAGGATCACGCTGACAGTTTGCGAAGAGGTGCTGATCCATCAGCTCTCTGAGCTCTGCTTGGCAAGCTGCAGGCATTTGCAATTTGAGAATGACCTTGAGAAGAGATATTTAGGGCAGAGTATTTGATTCTCCTCCTCCCCTATTCCAGCCTTTGTCTAGTGGTAATTAGCTCCTCTGCCTCCAACAAAACCCTACTACAGGCCTGGGTGTTACAAAGAGGCAGGAAACATCCGGCTAATTTTGCAAGAGTGGAGGATTTTATTAGAGAACTGGGATATATCAAGAGAAATGGTTCTGTGAGTGGTCCAAATTACACACTGCCTCCTCCCTCTCACAGCAAAATAGAGCTCCTGCTAGCAGCTGAAGGGGTAAAGACTAGACTTCAAGAGATGAGCCTAAGAAGAATGAAGAGTGAGAAAACATTTTTGGTTACCCAAGGAACTCACTTCTCCAGGAGTGGAGGGAGAAAACTTCAGAGCAGCAATGGAGAAGGAATGAAACCCATATACGCTTCCAGGCAGAAGGACCTCTTGGCTTCAATTTGAGACAGAAAAGGCTCACCTGCACAGGCTGCTCCTAATATGTGTACTTTCTTGGACTCCGGCACCAGGACAGTATTAAGCCTCTCCTTAACACCAGAATAGGCAGCAAAATATATAGCCCTGGTTGGAAAAAAATACAGAAGAGGTTACAGCTGCCCTATGAGGAGCGGAGACACTACTGTGGSGTCTCAGTCCAACTTTTCTTACTCCCAGCACAGGTTTGTCTAACCTGACATCAGATACCACTTAAACCTGACCCACAGCAATCATCTTATCATAATATTACAATCAGAAGCTCCAGAAAATGTTTGTGTGAAGGGGTCCTGTGGCACATGAGCACAAGGCCCAGACTGCTTTCAGAATGTGGAGCAACAGTTACGACACAGGTCCTTAAAAAGTGTACACCATGGGGCACTGTCATGGAGCAGTACTCACCGGGAAGGAGCAACCCCAGCGAGGTTTGGACCCAGACCTCGGAACAGGGACCGTATGCCTTCCTTCTCAAGGATGGCCCTACAGAAAGAAATGAATAGAGATATCAGCAGAATAACTAAGCTGGGGGCTCTCCTGTTCCTCCTCCTCCTTTATTCTTCAGTATTTCTTGTAGCATTCTCTCCTCACCTCCCACATTACACTTTTTGTGCCCTACTCTCATTTTTTCTCCAACCACTTCTCTCTCCTTCAATCATAGGATCATAGAATGGCTTGCGTTAGAAGTGACCTTAAAGATCATCTAGTTCTGCCATGGGCAGGGACACCTTCCACCTTGCACTAGTCATTGCATCCTATTCTTGACAACACCATCCCTCTGGGTCTGATCAGACCACCAGCTGAGAAATTTCTCACAGTCCCCAAAGCTGCCTTGCAGAGCACACATCACCAGTGAGAAGCAGATATACCTGTGCTCTGATCAAATTTTCTATTGCACTTGTCATTTCCAGAGCCTCAGCTCAAATGCTACTTCCAACTCTCTCTCCCTTCACCCCTTGCACTTGATGGCCAAACCATCACCTTCTGGTGCTAATAGGCACATTGCCCTATCCTACTCACCTCAGCAACTTGAGCACTCCAGGAGCTGGTGGGGTGGGATTCATCAGCCTCACACTCATCCCYGGCAGCTGTATCTCTGGGAGGCACAGAGGCCGCAGTGCCAGCTGGGATGACTGTAGACGTGTCTTCACCACTTCCAGGGGACAGGTCAGGATGGCTCCAGCTGTGCCACCACATCTAGGGCACAGCAGCACATTTAAGAATGACCTCTGTGCCATAATAGGACAATCATTCTGACCCTGCTTGTCCACAATTTCTCCCCTCTGTGAGAGGAGGTTAGGTACCCCAGCCTGTGTCACACATGACCTCCTGCTCTGACACTGATTAACGTAACAACTCAGCTTGGGACATCATCTGGCAGCCTCACTCTGAAACTCATTATTTGAGACAAACAGTCCCAAGTCCATGAGGACTCAGTAGTCCTCCAGAGCAAACATTTCTGCTACCCAATCTCACTGCAAAGCCTTCTGGCTGAAGTCACCAGGCACTGTGGCTCACAGCTTGCCACAGCCACACCAGTTCAGAGGGGCAGCACAGAACTCTCCCACCCCTCAGCCTGCCCTTTAATCCATAACTCYGTTAGACCCACATTTGCAAGGCCCTGTAAGCAAGATCTGTATTTTCTGCCAACAGCCAGGCTCTCTCCAAGCCTGGCTTGCTTAATGAAAGAGGACTCTGACCTTCAGCAGACAGAAGCTATTTTTGGAACTCATGAACCATCACCATCAGTCAGTCTCGTCACACCACAGGAGTGCTGAAAGGACATATATTCCCTTTTCCCTTTCTACCACCCAGGGACAAGTCAGAACCAACACATTTGGTTCTCAGCTTCTACCCCTCCAGATCCTTCAACTGATAAATATGCTCTTCCAGAGGATGCTCAGTACCTGAAAGACCCTTTTGAGATGAATTTGCATGTAAGCCATTCAAGAGGCTTTGACAAATGGAGGATCCTTCACACCTGCTACAGCCAAAGTTGCTTTGTCTCACAAGAGATGGAGGCTCAAAAGAAAGCTCACCCTGCTCCAAAAAAAGAAAAGCCAACCAAAGAACTGCAAGATATCAGGGAASAGTCAGGTATAAACAGAATTACATATGACAGTACAGGACAGCAAATGGTCAGAGTTCTGAAGAATTATTTTGAAAAACTCTATACAGCTCAGCACACATATACATTATKCTCACAGCCTTTGCTCCTAGGGCTTCCTTTATCATTGCTAACAGATAGGGGGAGTAAAACAAGGAAAGAGAGMGGCCTGGATGCCTGTTGCACTGACATTCAAGAGTGGAAGATACAGCAGCTAGGAGATGATGCAGCTAATGATACCAGCAACTGGTTATGCTACTCCATAACACTCATGTTGCTTTGTCAAGCCCTTGGCAGATGTACACAGTGGTGGTGACGACTTGCAGAGCAGCTGATCCRCAGCAATTTCCCTCAGGAGGTATATGATGAGTGGTGGAGCCTGAGAACATGACTCAAGAATTTAGCTCTGGCTCAGAAGACAACACAAAGCAAAGCAGTGAACATCCTGGCTCAGGTTCTCTGGGTGCACAAGCTGACCAAGCACAGACACCAAGACACAGCCCACGTAGCAATCCAGGAGTTGCATGAGGCAGAGTCTCCTTTTACAAAGGCCATGTTGATTCTTCCCATAGAGACCATATTCACTTAGGTCCTGTTCTTTACCATAGATTCTACTAATTTGTCTGACACAGGCTCCAGACTTACATGCCTGTTGTTTCTTTGACCAGAAGTACAGTCTCCAGTTCAGGGGAAGATTGAGKACAGTGGTGATGGATCAAGGTCTAAAAGGTTTCAACTCCTTATCTAAAAGCTGAGCAAACGCTACATCAGGAAAACATTTAGAGAAGCAATTACCTGGTATACTAAAAATTCTTCTCTCTAATAGTGCATAAGGAGGCAAAAGTTTATGTAATGTTCTCTTAATATTTTATTTCTTTAAGAAGTCCCCACCTGCAACGGTAAGGATAYGAGTTTGAACCCACACTTCCTGTATATATAAAAGTTTTCTGAAGTCAAGTTCCTGAAGCTACCGATACATACAGATCATAGGCAAGTATTATAAAACCAATAGTAACAGTTAAAGAAATTGTTACTCCTTAGCATGGCAGTCAGAAAGAGAGTCTGAAGTAAAGGGGGACCTCTGAGCCACTGTGGCTCAATGGAAAGACTAAAGAGGACCAAAGAGCACCAATTAAATAAAGCTAAGGAAATGAGGTATACCAGTTGTTCCAAACTAGAACAAATCTCAACTGTGATGTCTTACCATGCATTACATGATGATACAGCTGCTTACACTGTGTGAAAGACATAGSTCTGCAAAATTCTTCTGTTTCAGGAGGAAYGGAAAATTACGTGTCATTMCTCTAGAAGCAGGAACAAAAGCAATTCCTGCAAAATAGGATGAAGAGCAGCAGTTGAAAACGAGTACAACGTACTCTCAGAGCAAAGCAGAGGCAAAAAGTGCTAATTGAAGAAGGTGGGTAATTTTGTCTTAGAAAAGGGTACTTGCCTCTAGATCTTGCTTTCACATTTTAAAAGGAAAACTGGAAAGTTTGAGGTGACAGAAAAAGASGATTAGTTGAGAAACAGAAAAGACACTGTTAACATTTTTTCAATTATCTAAAAGGTGTATAAGCATATGCATAGAGGGGACAAGGGTTACTGGTAATACATGTTAGCTCTTACTTAGGCTAGCCAAAAATTGAGATGGCTTGAAGATCTTAAGTTAAGAATAGCAATGCTAGGTCACACAAATCTGTGGTTAAACCAGGCTTCTGCTTAGGACATGTACAAATAAAGATCACCTACAGAAGAGTGGAAAAAATACTCATCTCCAGAGCACTCTCCCAGTTTCTCGCAATTTCYACCTCGGGGATTTCCTCAGCCAGCCTTCAACACATCGTTTTTCATTCATCTTTTTAAGATGCTTTCTGGACACATAAAAAGCTTTTACTTTCTACTATCCTGTGGCCTGAAGTCCCACAGTTTAACTGCACACTGTGCTAAGAACTATGTTTTGAACAAACCTCGCATGAGTTTCATTTACTGGTCCCCAGTTCTTGTACTAGAATATAAAGTGAACAACTGTTCCTTCATGAATGAGACCCTGTTTTGTTTCATCACATAAAACAGTAATATTAACTATGTACTGCAGCAATACACTGAACTTCTCATTCATCTCTTATTCACATTATTATCCTGGGGTTTTAATTAATTGTAGCTCAGGAATATTGCTTAATGGATGAGGAAGGGATACAGACTGACAAAGTTCCCACTAGCGACGTTCTTGTCACTAGCCGAACTCTCACAGTTTTTCCAGGAACCATAGTGGAAAATAAGGACAAGGAAAAACTTAAGAAGAAAGCTAAGAAATAAGAATATATGAAGAAAGCCTAGGATGCAATGGTTAAATAGTTCAAGGGATAGATTAATAGAAGAGAATAACATATACAAAATAACACTGGGAACAGAGAGGACAAGTACATATGAGCAAAGATTGACACAGCACCACAACTGCATTAGCTGCAGAAAACTGCAAATGTACTAAGTTAAAGCAATTAAACTACGTGCCTTATTGTACATGCTGTATCACAGGCTTCACTGTCACACGGACTCCAACAGGTTGGTGGGATTTGGAGAGGGATTAGGTGGCTGCCTAAGCAGGGGACCTCTGCAGTTACTCAGCAAAGTCCGGAGGACCACATTATCTTCTGCACCATAAACTTGAAACTCACTGTTTCGAGATTTTAAAGACAAGAAGGGTGAAACACGACGTGAGAAGTGACTTGCTCAAGGGCACGCTTCGAATGCAGAGAGGCACCGCTGGGATCCAAACACCTGACTCACCAGAATCAGCCGCACTGTTTAAAGCCAGAAAAGCCACACAGGAATCTCAGCCATGTGCTGAGAGAGCTGGCTGCCCTCCCGAACACATGGATTTTCCACCATTTGCTCCGCTCAAGAGGCCTTGTGGCGCTTCTCGTCCAGCGCCCCGCTTCCCTTGCCCCCCATCCCCGGCAAGCTCAGGCTGGATGAAACTCCATGTCCCACTGGGATGCTCTCCTTCTTCCCAAGCCGCGGAGCCAGACATTCACCCCGGCGCTGCGGGGCTGTTCCATGGTGCTGAGCCCGACTCCGACCCGGCGGAGCCGCGACCGCGGGGCTCGGCCGGGGCAGGGYGGGAGGCTGCTCTCCCCCGGCTCCCCGGCGGCTGCTGCTGGACCCGCGGCTCGAATCCGCCCCCACGGCCACCTCCTGCCCCTGCCCGCGCCTGCCGGGCCACTCACCCTCCGGAGAGCAGGTGGAGCAGCGTGCTGTGCTCCGACATGGCCCCGCTCTGCTGCCCGCCCGGGGCCCGCCCGCAGCCCCCGTTGGTCCCCGCCCGCCCGGAGGGGGTGCCCGGCAGCGGCGGCGGCGGGGGCGGCGGCRGGAGCGGCGGGCGGGGCGCTGCGAGGGCAGCGGGGGTGCCCTCCGTGCGGATTTACGGGTGCTCAGTCACACAGCTCCTTTTGGAGCCGCCCGAGTGGCCCGACCACTCAAAGCTTTTTCATTAGAAACACCCCCAAACCCCCAAACTCAAACAAACTCGTCTTTGTTTTGCAAGTAGGRGATCCAAGGCAGAGGTGGCAAAGTGATTTCTCCGACCACAGGGAAGTGATGGGTCCAAGAGCAGAGCCAAGTCGTTCCTGGCTCTCATCCTCGTTCATGGGACCATAGATGCTTCCTGGGATGTTTGGGTTCATAGAAAAACAGGCCACTGCTACCCACAAAAAAAACCCCCTCTGAATAAATTAGACACGCAACTTTGAAGTTCGAAGGATCAGTGTGAGAAAGATTGGGAATATTCGGGGCAAAAGATCCTCTGCTGCTTTTGCAAATGCACACTTTTAGAGGCTGTCAGAGTTCATTGAATATCAACTTCCTTACACAAAAGCAGAACGTACATCAACATCATGCTGTTGTCAAAAAGGCACACATCATATCAGTTTATGTGTTTAGGAGAAGAGCCTGTAGATCAGATGAAACAAACTGTCAGAACAGCTTTGTACTGCTGTGACTTCACTCACAGCACCGAGGGACACAGGACTGAGTGTCCAGTTTGGGTACCACGCTGCCACAACACAGGCAAATGCAGGGAGTGAACCCACAGAGAGGAATAACTACCTTGGCCATTCAAGCAGGAGGACTGAAAAAAATTGCAGGGTTTAGTTTAGTGGAGAAGGAATTSAGGGAGACATTGCAACTGAGTCCAATTAAGTACAAAGATACATCAAAATGGAAATGAGTACCTTATCTGTGGTAGAGAAGAACAGAACTATGAGCTCATCAATAGTGCCTGTTTCTATATGGGCCATGACGGGATGACCAGTAGAAAAGACCAGCTTTCTGGTCAGTGAAATTGGAAATTGGTCAAAGTTACCAGGAAGTTGCAAGTATTTTTCACTTGTCTTCACTGTGGTGGTGGCTAGGTGAATATCTTAAATAGCACTGATTGCAAGTGGGGAAAAAGTCATTCTAGATTTCTAAGCACTTAGGCAAAGCCAGTGTTTTCAGACCAATTAGGGTTGATGAACTTCATCCTGGGATGGGTTGGAGAACTGGCTGAAGTAACATCAGGCCCACTGGCCATTATCTTTGAGATATCTAGACAATGGAGAGGTTCAGAAGACTGGAAAGRGCCAAATATTGGCTATTAAAAAAAGAAAAAGACCTGATGAATTACCGGCTAGCCAGCATCATTTTACTGCCTTCCCCTGCGATACTGGAACAAATAAAGATTATGTAGACAACCCACATTTTCCATTTGCAAAAAAAAAGAAATCAAGTCAAACCAATGTTTCATGGCAGACTAACAGGCCTTGTGGACAAGGAAGTAACAATAGATGTTAAATATTTTGACTTCAGTAGGATTTTTACTCTGTTTCATCTGACAGTCTAACAAACAAGTTAGGAAACAGGGGAAACTGGATCTACTGAAATCACTGTTGGGASAGTCTGATGCTGATTAGAAAGTTCTAAGATTAGTTTTTGATGCTATGCTGTCTATCTGGAAAAAAGTATCAAGAAGGAGTCCTGCAAAGGTCTGTTTTCAGTGTGCTGTTAATAGTTCTTTCAGTGATTTATACAATGGACTAGAAAACTGTGTCTATTAAAACTTGCAGACAACACTAACCTGAGATGGGTTGTGATGTATTTGGTGGAGAAAATTTGTATTCAAATGATGTTGATCAAAGGGAGAAATAGCCTGAAAGAGTAGAACATCGTTTAATAAAAGCATGTGCTAAGTTCTGCACTTGGGAAAGAAATAATGAATTTCACAAAGCTAGGATGGGGAATAGCTAGGCAGAAACCTCCATTTTGTCACCGGTCCCCAGCAGGCCCAGGACCTTCAGCAGAGTATTGGGATTCAGAACGGCTGAAGGATGCAGAGCCTGGAACAGCCTTTTCAGGACCTGTACTATTTGCTTCTCTCACCTCTCCAGGAGTTATTGAGGCGCCCTGATATTTTATTTCCTGCTGCCAAATTATTTACACTTCACTTGCAAGAGTCCATTGACTTTCCTTCTTTTCCTGTTGACTTTATATCAGACCCTTTGCTTTCTCCCTGCAAACAGAAATAGTTGTGGCTTCAGCAGGATACTTACCCACCAMCAACTATAGCTGTGGTTGTCCTGGATGCTCTGCCACCACTGCCACTTCTGGTCCTTCCAGTTGCATCACAGTCCTTTGGGACTGTAAGGGATAAAGGGCCATCCAGCTTTTCCTTCTGTCTCCTTTGCTCTGGGTCTAAGACCTAGAAAGTCTTGCTCTGCAAGGTCTATTCCTGTACGTTCAGGTGGAGGGGCACCCATGCCTCACTCTTAAGCAATGGCAAAYTATGACTGAGTCATGGAAGATGCTTTCTGAAGGCCTCCCACAGGCTGTCTTCAGCCTGGTGCAAATGATACCATGACATTTTCGGTAGTTCAAAGGATTGCTCAGTGTTGGAACTTGTTCAGTGATGAGCGCTGCTTTGCAAGAGTCTTGGTGAGCCTGAAGGCAGCCAAGAAACAGGGAGAACTAACTGTCTTCCCAGGAGAAGAGAAAGAGGGGAAGAAAAGAGAGGATACATTTTTCTTTAGTGTTTCTTGTCCCTGCAGGCGTCAGTGATGACCCGGGGTGCATTCCCTATGGGGCTGTTCTTGCTGCTCAGCCTCAGAAGGGAGGCTGTGGGGGCTTTTTTTACAGAGCAGTGTTTCCAAGTCCCTGCCCTGAACCAGCAGGCCAAGCTRGTATCATAGGCTGGTGTCTTAGTCTAAGACCTCCATGTCTTCTTCACTGCTCAGTCTGTGATGGCTTTTGGATTTCTGTCCATGCCTTTTTTCAATGCCTACACTCCCCTTCTCCGTGTCTTTGTGCAGTCTATTGGTTTTACTTAGGAGCAGCATTGCCCATGTCTTCTTGAAAGTAATTTGGGGTTCTGCCCCAAAGCCTTCTCCATCTCTCTCTCTTCAAGTGCTGTTGTTAACCCTTGATCACAGTGAATGTATGTAGGATTGGCATTTGGTAATAGCAGATGAGGCTTGTTTTAACTTTCCAGGATGTCTGAAGTGTGCTTTCAAAATGGATCTTCCAGTAATCCCTGCTAGCTGGGCTTGGGTTTGTCCTACAGGACAGTCTTGGTGTGCAAAGAAGATTCCTTTTTGGTAGTGCTAAGGRACACACCTCATGCACATCAACCACTAATTGGTGTGCAGTTCAAGGGACCAAGGAACTCATAATCCAAAGTAAAGCTCCCCAAACATGTTTGGTGTGGATGTTKTATTTCCAGCCCTAGTTCTTATAACTTTCAAGATTTGCTCCTGTTGAGCCGTACGTACTGCTTGCTAGCACAGAACTGGCTGTAGATGTCATAGGCATTTCAAAGCTGTACGGAGAGCAGTCAAGAAAACCTACTGCCAAAGAATTGTGTCTAAAACAGCACCAGATGTCACATTTTGGACAGATGAAGTGAACATGGCAAATCTGGAGAGGACYCTGCAGAGGAGCATACTCCTTTGAAGAGGAGAAAATGGGAGTTTATTCTGAAAACAATTTATTTCTAGCACCCTAATGTCACGGGAGGCAGCACACATTGTGCAAACCCTTCTGTGTGCTTTTCCCATTCTTTTAGAGGTTATACACAAACGACCTCTGAATTTCCAGRTGGTTTGTCCTTTGGAATCACGGGGGTAGAAGGATCAAGGCTGTGAAGGGGTTGACATTTCTATGGCTTATCTGAAGCCATCAGATACTTTTCAGCTAAATGCCTGCACTTTTAACCTGTGGCTGCCAGCTGCAACATTTTAGTGATCCCAGAGCAGACAGTAAAATATCAGTCCATCAGCTGGATGAACATGTGCTGATATGGAATATGCTCATCTGCGTATATATAGTGTATATGTACCATATACACAGCGTTGAATGTGTATATGAATGTATATATTTATGCAAATTCACAAATACAACGAGATGTATCTAGAACACATCATACACGTCTCATATATACATATACATATGTGTCTCATATATACCTACCATACACATCTCGTGAAATATATATAAAWATATATATATAAAATAAATAAGTAAATAAATATATTTACGTATATTCGCGAATACAACGAGATATGTCTGGTACACACCATATACCTATACACACCGCTTCGCGGCCAGCAGAGGGGCACACCCCTCGGGAACCGGCTCCGGAGCTGCGGGAGCAGGCTGTGGGGACGGGTCCCGGCGGCGGGCGGTGACGCGGGCGCTGACGCGGGCGCTGACACGGGCGGCGACACGGGCGGCCCTCGGACTCTACCCCTTTAAGGCGCTTTAAGGCGCCTGTCCCTTTAAAGCTGGCCCCGCCCCGCCGCGCGAGCCCAGCGCGCCCCGGCGGCCCCAGGTACGGAGCGGGCGGGGGAGCCCCGCGGCCCCTCCGGGCCCGGCCGCGGGCGCGGGGCGGGCGGCGCCGGGGCGGAGCGGAGCGGGCGACGGGCGGGCGGGGGCGCGGGGCTCGCCGCGGGCGCCGCGGCCTTGCTGCCCCGGCGGGCGGGTGTCCGTCCTCTCCCGGGCCGGGCCCGCGGGGGAGGCGGCGCTGGCGGGTGGCAGCCGGGTCGGGGTCAGGCGGTCGCTCCGCCCGGCGCTCACCGCTGTCTGTGCCGCCGCGGCGCCCGGTGCAGGTCCGGCGCCGGTGCACGGCGGGGTTCGGCGCCGASCCTCTCTCCCCTCCCTGTCCGGCGCCATGGCCATGAGGGAGCTGGTGGAGCCGGAGTGCGGGGGCTCCAACCCCCTGATGAAGCTGGCGGGGCACTTCACCCAGGACAAAGCCCTGCGGCAGGAAGGACTGCAGGGCCCGCTGGCCTGGCCCCCCGGGGCGCCCGAAGCCGCAGCCGTGAGTATTGCTCCGCTTGCTGGGCTAGGGCTAGGGTGGGTTCTGCCCAGCCGGGTTGGGAATGGCGGTCAGTACAGGTTGGTGTCGTGTTGCGTTTTTCTGTGGAAAGCCCGTGGGGTCACCGACCAGGGTTGTGGGGTGAGGGCCTGTTTGTGGGCACTCAGGGGATGTTGGTAGCTCTGGCGAGCTCTCTGCCTTGCTGTCGCAGGCCCTATGCCAGACAGTGGTGGGAGGGAGGTTGGACAGGATCCCTCAAAGTGTTCCTGCTCCTTTAGCTTTAGCAGGAGCTAATGCAAGCAAGTGTTGACAGCCTAAGCTCAAGGAAGAGGAAGATCTAATCTAATTGGGTCATGCTGTGTATGTGGAGAGGGGTATGGGATCAAAACTGTTGACACAATTGCCCACTATTCCCTGCAGGTATCCAAACCACTGGGAGTAGCCACTGAAGATGAGGTAAGAACAGATTGATTCATCTCCTTATAGCTTTTGAATTATCTTCTTAAAGCTTTTCTCATCAACACTGTTATTTTACTCCTTACCTGATGCTAATATTTCCTTCTGACGAGCCTTTCTCTCATGCTCCACGGCTCTGCCTGTTCATCTTCTRTGCAGTGTTTGTAATCCATCTCTGTCCTTGGCAGCTGGTTGGAGAGTTTCTGCAATCGCAGAATGGCCCTTTGCTGTCCCGTGCACCCCAGACCTTTAAGATGGATGACCTGTTGGCTGAGATGCAAGAGATTGAACAGTCAAGCTTCCGACAGGCCCCTCAGCGAGGTGAGGGGAGCTGAAGTAGGTGGAGAGCTGGAAAAGACCTCGATGTTATGGTTAAGCTCCTAGCAGGGTGGTTCCTATCTATTCAGCACTTCAAAGATTGTATCTGGAGTATTGTTTCCAGATTTGGGCTTCCCACTGCATTGATCTACTGGAACAAGCTCAGTGGAGATCAGTAAAATATTCAGGGACAGGATTACATGTGGTCAGATGAAAGGCTGAGGGAACTGGACATGTTTAACCTGGGAAAGAGGAGTCTAAGGGRCAGGGGGTGGAGTGTCTAGTTGCTGTCTTCAGCAGTTATGGGCAGGATCTTCACAGTGATAGTCAGGAGAAGGACAAGGGGTAATGGACACAACTTGTGGAAAGGGGAACTGACTAGGTATGTGGAAACATTTCTTCCCTTGGAGGAGGCAGTTCAGTAGTGGAACAGGTGCCTAGGGAGGCTGGGGAATTGCCAGCTGTGAACAAGTTCAGAAGTTACCTGATGAATGCCCTGAGCAGTGTAATCTCTACAGAGCTTTAATGTTAATCTGCTGTGAGAATACTGGCAACCTTCAGAGACTCCTTCCAAGTGAAATATTTCTGTGATTTTATTCCAACAAAGAGRAAGATCAGAGGTGATTAGGGCTAGCCTGGAACACATAAATGATGCCTTGAGTGCTCCAATACTCACTTTTGCTTTTTTTTCTTCATGTAGCTCCAGGTGTGGCAGCCCTGGCACTGTCTGAAAACTGGACCCAGGAATTCTTGGCTGCAGCAGATAGTGCTGGTGATGTCTCTTCAGATTACAATGAGGCTGACTGGTCACAGGAGTTCATTGCTGAAGTGACAGGTAAAGTGTCCCTTTTGGATTTTCTGTCAAGATGATGTCCAGTCACATGCCTGTGTGTAGTGAAGAGCTACCAAATGTGAAATTGGAGTATTGCTTGCGGCCCAGCAGCCAGTGTTCCGTGTGGCATCTTTAATGGGGTGGAGGGTAGGGAAGCTGCTTTGTGAYGGTGTTATGGTTAAGCCAATTCGTGAACAATGTGGTGTGGAAGCTTTTATTTGGGTGTAAGGGTCTTTTGTTTTAGCTTAGGTCATTTGGAGAACTTAGGAGAATCATGCTATTGAAACTGCTTTTATAAAAATTGTGATTTAACTGATGCAAGTTGGAGATGGCCTGGTACTGCTTATTGATTACATGTTTTCTAATTCCCTCTTGTAAGGCTAAATTTGCCTTTGGTACAAAGGTAAATACTCTTGAGCGTGTTCTGGCCAAATATTTTTGTCGGTTGCATGGAGGTAGAGGGATGTTACACCCTGGAAATGTGCGAACTAAATGTTTCTGGCCCAAAGGTTAAGCTTTCTATATCAAGCAAGCTAGTGCTTTATTTGAAAAGCCATCCTGCATTGTGTATAGAACTGGGTCCTGTTAGCATCCATGTCCTAATCTGGAAATTATGGATAAGATTTAAATAGATGCTATTCTCTTCTCCAGGAGTGGCCACTGTAGAAAGCTGGGTAGTCTCATTCTTTGACCTTCACTCTTTATATTTCTGGGAGTATAAATGGAATTTACAAAGGTCTTTGAGAAAGTCCTGATGAAACCTAGTGCTTTGTAGGCTGTTCTTTTGACAGAGACTTGTAATGCATTGCTAATTTTCTTGACCCACATAGTAGCCTACAGGGAGCAGGTGAATAAGTTGTGATATTAAAGTAGAAAATAATAAGTTTATTGTCACCACAGTGGCATCTGTATGAATACACTGTCTGCACCTAAGGCTTAATTTTTAGATCAGAATAAACAAAGGTAGAAGAAGCAAGCGTAAAGGTGTGRTGGTCTGCCTGTCTTACTTTTCTCCCCATTCTTCCTGATGTCCTGTGCAGATCCACTCTCTGTGTCTCCTGCCAAGTGGGCAGAAGAGTATCTAGAGCAGTCAGAGGAGAAACTGTGGCTTGGGGAATCAGAAGATCAGTCTTTGGCAGATAAATGGTGAGTGACTTCTCAAGACTAGCTGTTGCTGCTAGGACTTGGGTGGGTGAAGTTTGGATAGGTGATAGAAATCTGTTACGGCCTAAATGCTTCTGAGTCACTTAACCTAGATTGATGTTCTCAGGCCTTTTATTTCAGAGAAAGGAGAAAACAGTGCTTGGAAGCTGAAGTTYTTAAGAGATTGTAGCTTTTCTGTTCTCTAGTTCCAGGAAGATGCTTTGATCATGTAGGCTAACTTAATCTCATACCTGATGCAAAGTTCCTTAAAGTAGTTTGAGGAGTGAGTTCAGGAACTTTTTTTCTGCAACGGGTGCTTTTTACTAGACTCTACTGCTTGTAAACTTCCGTCATGTAATTCTCCCTATCTGACAAACCACTTCCAACCTTTCTTTGACATATTTCTAGGTTCAGCCTTCTACATTTTATTTTAATGTGGTTTTTGTGGTAAAGAACACTCTATGGATCATCTCTCTGTAGGTACCTGTTGAGTACAGTCAAGTTTTTCAATTAAAGAAGCAAAACACACGCAAGCAATTTAGGCTTCTTAGGTCTTTCCCTAAAAGAAGTTTCGTATATTTGGATTCTCCTTTCTCCTGGCTCTTGCCCTCTCCGATACCTTTCTGCAAATAATGGGCATTCCTGAGTTAYTGCCACCAGTTCCAAAGATTTCCCCAGGACTGAATATGGTGGTAACACCTAGAACTGGTCCTATCCTGCTGTAAGCCAGACAAACCATGTTGAGTTGTGTGCTTGCTGTGAGCCCTCAATCCTCTGCAGAGCTGATGCTTTTCCAAGACACTGTTTTCCTCTTCAGTGGGCATGACCTACTTTCTTTGTTCCTGGATATATGACCTTGTTTCTGGTAGCGCTAAAACTTGCAATGTCTGATGGCATGTGAGCTTGCCAAGGAATCCAGRCTGCTCTGCAGAACTGTGCTGACTCTGTAATTGTTTAATTCTCCTGCTGTTTGTGTCAGTCATTTGCACAGTTAACTTACTAGTAATTTCGAATTTTTACAGATGGATAATGGTAYGGAATCACTTAGGAGAACCCTAGAATCTTTGAGGAGGGGCTATAGCCCTCAATACTGTTGTCTGGCCCATTGTGTAGACTGTTGTTAGTGAAAGAGTTCGCTGTTGCCTGGTATCAGATTCTCTCTGTCCCTTTTACTGCCTCGGAACACAGGTATGAGGAGTACCAACCTGAGGATGATCTTAAGAAAACTGTTACTGATTTCCTCTCTAAAGTGGACGATCCAAAGCTCAAGAATACTGAGGTGAGAAATCTGGCTGGGGCTGAGAGATTAATTATTACTCTGAATTAGTAATTATATAATTAGTAATAATTATATTACTATGACTGAGGGGTGTGGGGAATTGAGAAGGGTGAAGACAGTAAAGGAATAAAGCCTCCTGTTGTTCCATGTTTGCATTTCTTCCCTAATTCCTGGAAGTTGATCCCTATAGTCCACTTTAGATGTTATCCATCTCCACTCTCGTGAAGTCCAGTCCTCTCCCCCTTTCCGGGCCTTTTGTGCTGATTTTGCAGAGAGCCCTCTAAGTGAAGGAGGGGGGCATGTGCAGAGGGCTTGTTGGCACAGCATCTGCCCAGCTCCACCCTTGTTTCATTTCTCTGCCGCAGTTCCTAAAGTTTGTGCGCCAGATCGGAGATGGGAGGGTATCGATCGAAGCTAATCAGGTGACCCACAGAGACCAAGATCAGGCAGAGCAATGGGCAGCTGAGTTTATACAGCAGCAGGTAGGAGCCCCAGGCCTGTATGCTCTGAAGGAAGAAAGCATTTTGCCGCAGTGCACAGTCTGGGAGCAAAGGAAAATGGCAAGTCCAACTCTCAGCCATGCTGAGGGAGACAAGGGAGGGGCTGTTGGGCTCTTAGCAGAGTCTAGCCAGAAGCTGGGAATGTATTTGGACAGTTTGAGTTTTCTCATCTCCCACAGCACCTGGGAGGAAGAGGAGATTCAGRTCAATTCGTTTCCACTTCATAGGCCATCAGTTCTTTCTGATGGGGAGGAAGGGTTATCACAGACCCTCCTGCTGTTTTGGGATGTGCCCTGAGGTTGCCAAATTCTAAAAAGAAAGGTGTGTTTCTGTTTCCAAACTCCCAGGGGGCATCCGATGCCTGGGTGGATCAATTTGCGCGATCTGGGAACATGTCAACTCTTGATACGGAATTTGAGCAGGCAAAGGCTGCTGTGGAGGTAAAGCTGGCTGAGAAGAAGGGCTGGGGTGCCAACTAAGAGCCCATGGTAGGGTTACCTCTCTCCTTTGCATGCTCTGAGGAGGGCTGGAAACATTCAAGAGGGAGTACTCTGGCATGTCTATAGACCTGAGTTAATGGTTGAGGTGCTCCTGTCACACTGTGTTCTCCCTTCAGTCAGATGTGGACTTCTGGGACAAACTCCAGGCAGAATGTGAGGAGATGGCCAAGAGAGATGCAGAGGCTCACCCTTGGCTCTCTGAATATGAAGACCTCAGCTCCTCATCGTATGACAAGGTAGTGGAGAACAGGCTCTCTCAGCCCKAGCACTGTGGTGGGCTGCCTTGGGGAGACTGGCAGTGTGTCTGCCTCACATGCGAGGTCCACGGACCATAGGTTCTGCTGGGATTCCTTCTCACACTGATGTTTTGCTGTCACTTACACCCTTGTGCCAGATCAGCTGGGGATTAAATACTATTTTCACTTGGGCTTGTTTGCAAATGCTGTCTTGTTCTTCTCCAACACCGAATACAGGAGAATGCAGGGGTTCTTTGCAAGGAGTGCAAGTGTTGTGTCCCCTGGCTCCATCCCTGCCCCTCTCCSCCTGTTCCCCTCCAAGCTAATAAGTTCCATACCAAATGTTTTGTTGCTATCAATTTACCCCAGGTCTGGTTTGGGGGATTTTTCCAGCACAGAGCAGGCAGGAAGAAGAGCCATTGTTCTCTGATCTTCTACAGATTAGCAGTGAGGACGAGGTGCTGGCTGGTCTGCAGTTTGAATGTTCTGATGCAGCAAGACTAGACTGTGCTGTACTGTAGAGAGTGCTCTKCTCCCGAAGTCTGTCTCCTTCCAGTAGCCTCTGTCTATCTGTCTTCCCTGCTAGGGTTACCAGTTTGAGGAAGATAATCCCATGAGGGATCACCCGGATGCATTTGAAGAGGGGCGGAAGCGCCTAGAGGAAGGTGACCTCCCCAATGCTGTCCTGCTCTTTGAGGCTGCAGTGCAACAGAAGCCAGATCATATGGAGGTGAGTGACAGCAGARGTAATGGGCCGAGGTGTTGGGGTGGGTGTAGAGAACTCACTTCAGTGTTAGGACCTGTGCAGGGTGYATGAAAACACCTCATTTTTTTGTGSCTCTGAGGTTACAGCTGATGTGTGCGAATCCTYAGGGGAGCCTGTGAGCGAGGTTTCTGACTTAAGGGCAGTTACTGGAAGCACAAAATCCTCTAGCCCAGAGCTGTGTAAAACCTTTGGAGCACATGACACTGTGCATGGAGCCAAGACAAGGAGTTCTCATCTCTTAAGTTGCTTCTGTGAAAGTCTTTATTGGCATTGTAAGTGGAGAAGCTTACGGCAGATAACTGCTTTCAGTCTCTGTATTACATTCTAATTCTGAGAAGCTCATTAGACCAGGGTTTCTGATTAAGACTTTCATCTAGGTGCTAGGAGAAGATGTAATCCAAAAAGTTTGAGAGTGATGGCTTGGGTGTTTTCACAGTCTTGATTTGAAGTTGTGGGCCAAAGAATCATTTTTACACTGAAGGCAGAGTTCCATCTTGTCGTTAAGTGAATACTTTTTTCCATAAATCACTACAGCTTTTGCAGGAAGAATTGAGAAATGGAATAGTCTGTGTGCATTTTTCCAGGGGTAGAGGATGTGGATAKTCTCAGGAAGAAGAGTGCAAATACACCAATGTTGTCTGTTGCTGGAGTGCCTGCTTCAAGGATCCAGGGCTGCTGAATTTTTAGTGTGTCTTCTTCAAACCCTGCTAATTGTGTATGATTGGACATACATAATTTGATTATCCTGAGACTTAAAAGAGAGTGGCATTTTGGAACAGATGTTCTTGGCTTCTGGGAATAGGCATTTAACTTTCAAGGGTACTGGTAATAGGTGAAAAGTAAGCAGAAAGTTTGAAGGTGTGCTTTAGCTTTAGAGTGGTCAAAAGGTGTTAATACTCTTTTAGAACTGTAGATTTCTTCTCATAGGCAGTGTGGGCTGCAGGCTGAGCATGATGGAGAGGTAGTTGAAACCTCGGCGGAGAAATCTTGGGCTAGTTCTGGCTAGCTGTATTGGAAACATTCTGAGTTCTTCTACTGTGACTGCAAAAAGTACAGGAGAAGTCAAGACTTCACAAATGGTGCAGTGATCAAGTAGACATGAGCAATTGCTCTGAAGGAAATGTCATGTTTGCTTTGGTCCAAGTCACAACTTTACCTTGAATCTCATCAGCTCTTCTGCTGGCAGAACACTGCGGTTATCACTGGTCAGCTCTAGTTGCAGCTAGCTGTATATGGTGAGGCATGAGAGATTCAACACAGTAGGCCGCCTTCTGCTTGTGGTGSCTTGTGCAGGGTTTCTGTGTCGTTGCTAATGAAACAATTTCCTTCCTTGAGGCAGTGGATACTGCATTTTGTGACTTACATTCAAAAAGCAGGAACTTCATGCTGACTATCCCACCAACTATCTAGCCTATTTTGGAGCCAGGGGTGTGGTTATCAACGTAAGGTGAACAGATATTTTGGATTTAGTGCCTAGTTAAATATTCCTTATAGCAGCTGCCTGGAGATGGAAGTAATTTTCATGTAGTGGTGTCATGATGATTGGAAATTCAGTAAAATAACAGTGCTTCTACTTTCAGGTCTGACTCTCCAAGGTTACTACTTACTAGTGGACCACTGCACCAAGTACATACAGCTGCCTGCCTCGGGGGTCTCCTTATTATTAGCACTGCTGCTATGCCATTTTGTTCTTGGGAAATAGGAGATCTGCATTTTCCTCCTTCCTCTTCAGTTTGACCACAGTTAGAAGTTAAAAGTGGAGATTCTGTGATTTAAAGGTGTAAAACTGCCAACAGTTGCTTTATGATAGATTTCCAGGTAGACATTCACTTCTGTTCRCTATAACAATGCCAGTTTTATTGTCCTTGAGGACCTATGTGCCATGACATCTGTTTATCTTTTGAGAGGAACTTATACCTGTGGCTAATGTTTATAGTTTGGTATATTTGGTCTCACTGTAATACTGTGTTGGATAATATGCTGGATTTAATCTCTGTGTTTGTGGCTTATTGGCTGATTTTTTTCTCTGTGACTAAGTCTGACTTTGTACATCTGTCTTCCCCAGGCCTGGCAATATCTGGGAACCACCCAAGCAGAGAATGAACAGGAGCTTTTGGCAATCAGTGCCCTCAGACAGTGAGTGTTGCAGCAGAGCTGCTGAGCATGGCTCTTTGTCTAGTGCCACAAGGACCATGTGGCTGTCACGGGGTGCTCTGTCTGGATTGTGTTACCTTGTGTATCTGAGTGTCTCCTATGCTGATGTAATACTGATTCTCTTCTCTTTCTTTGACTTGCAGGTGCCTGGAGCTGCAGCCTGGSAACCTCACAGCACTTATGGCTTTAGCAGTCAGCTTCACCAACGAGTCCCTGCAGAAGCAGGCATGTGAGACGCTGCGGGACTGGCTGCGCCATAAACCGGACTATGCCCACCTGCTGGAGAAGAACCCAGAGGAGACTGTCTCAGGAACAAACCTGGGGCCTTCCAAGCGTGTCCTAGGTTCTCTGCTGTCGGAGTGAGTTCTGGTTACACGTTTCAGCCTTCAGCTGAAAGGCTTCTTGAAGGGCTCAGACTGGTCCAGGCAGGAGCAGAGTGAGCAGCCCAAGGCCAGCTGTCTCCACGGTACACCAATATCCTGTTCTCTGCTTTTCCAGCTCACTGTTCATGGAGGTGAAAGAGCTGTTCTTAGCAGCTGTGCGCAGCAACCCCTCAACTGTGGATCCTGATGTCCAGTGTGGCCTGGGTGTCCTTTTCAACCTCAGTGGCGAGTACGAGAAGGCTGTGGATTGCTTCAGTGCTGCACTCAGTGTGCGCCCCAATGTAAGAAAGGGGCAGACTGGGGGTGCTGGAGGGACCTGGAGGTTTATGGGTGAAGGTTTGGGTGCGGGTGCTGTGTGTATGAGAGGTGCATACTTGGAGTGGAGGAATAAGATGGACACGGGGAAGGAAGGGTTGGCTTGGAGCTTAAAGAGATCCAGTTCATCTCAGCCCTTTCTCGGTGCCCCTTCCTCCAGGACCACCTTCTCTGGAACAAGCTCGGTGCCACCCTGGCCAACGGGAATCGGAGTGAAGAAGCTGTGGCTGCGTATCGTCGGGCACTGGAGCTCCAGCCAGGATATATCCGCTCCCGCTACAACCTGGGCATCAGTTGCATCAACTTAGGCGCCCACCGGTGAGCGCAGCATGGGCAGCTCTGCTGTGAGCCATGGGTTTGTGTGTGTTTGTGGGAGAGAGACTGCAGCAGGTTATTAGGGCAGGGCCACACTGCCTGCAGCTTTCTCTTGGCATAGGAGAGCAGAGCGAGTGTGTGAACTCTGCCCGGAGATCGAAGTGTTGTGTAGTTCCAGGTGGAGTAGAGGCCATCTGGACTTCTGATTCCTTTAGAGGGAAAAGGGGGGGCTCTGATTCTGGAGCGGGGCAGGGTCTGGTGAAGAGGAGAAAACTTTTGGAGGGGAAATACTTCAGAAGCAAATGGGGATGGGAGTATGAGATGTACCATCTTTTTCACTAGGCATGTGTGTGTTCTCATGTTGACAGTGAGGCTGTGGAGCACTTCTTAGAGGCTTTGCACATGCAGCAGAAGAGCCGAGGCCCGCGGGGACAGCAAGGAGCAATGTCTGACAACATCTGGAGCACGCTCCGCATGGCCCTCTCCATGCTGGGGCAGAGTGACCTGTATGGGGCAGCCGATGCCCGTGACCTGCCCACACTGCTTCAGGCATTTGGCCTCCAGCAGTGATTCTGGGATGGGCTTCCCTGCGAGTGCAGYGGTTGCCTAGCCCAGCAATTAGTGACCCTTCTTAGGGAGAAAATATTCACAAAGGGTTCACACACATCTTTGCCCTGGTAGGGCAGATCATTGGCAACTGTTCATTTTCAAGTACCCCCCTGGTGAAGTGTGCAGCTTCCCCARCCTCTGTTGTGGCCTGAGCATCTCTGAACGGTTCACGTGAGCACCTCCATGGCAACTGACACTGCTGGTTCACAGATGATCAAAGTGGGGAAGGCAGCAGCATCTCGCCCTCTTGCCAGACTGCATTTGCAGTAGTGCCCAGCTTGGCTGTGAGACCTTGGCGATGAGAGCCATTCTGCAGAGGCTGCCTGCAGGGTGTGTCTCCAGGCTGCTTTGGAGGGGTGGGATTGCTGTTTCACCCAAAGGGGTGAAAAATTCTGGGGTTTGAGCATGCTTCCCCATGTATGTGCTTGCATGTGTGTATGTGGGTTGCTAGGGAAAACTGGGGCAGTAGTCCCCTTTTCTGGCCACTGGTAACGTCATGGTACAGCCAGATGCTGCTTTCTCAGTGTCTCTTCACGAACCTTTTAAGACAAGAGTATTGTACTGATGCTGGGACATGAGTGGAGGCCCTTACCCTGTCAGGGTAAGATGAGATCCCAGAGTTCAGGTATGAGAGAATGTCATAGGAATAAAAGTCTAAAATGTAACCTCTCCCAAAATACGGTGGGGAAAGGGGTCAAGTCTTAATTTTCTCTTGCTCATCTGTCATTGTTTTGCTTTGTGCAAAAGTCCCCATCTTGTGTGTAACTGAATCTTGTTAATTATAAATATCTGTATATGATTCTATTGGGGAAAATGTTTTTTAATTGTAAAGTATTTTGTATAATAAAGGTATAAGCCCACTGCTTTTCAAAATATAGATTAGAATCTCTCTCAGTTTGTCTCCCCTTTTGACCCAGGTTTTGCTTTATTGGTAGCTCATATGCAGATGAAGCTTAAAGGACCTCTTTTTGCTGTAGCCCCAGGCTTCAGTTCAGTGAGCCAGCAGAAGAGCTTCCCTGTGCCAAAAGCTCTCTTTTTCCTTGCTTAGATTTAGAGGTCAGTGACACACTTTGTTTTCATTTTCTGGCCCTCTACAGTGAGGGAAGTTGTGTTACATTTTATCACCTCTTTAAGGAACCTGACTGCTGGACTAGTCAAGGCCAGGGGCTTTAGCAGGGAGCACTGCCCTCTCCTCTTTCATCAGGCACCCGTTTCTTCAAATCTCTACCTCACAGGCTTGTTTTTGTCTTGCTACTGAAGCAGAAAGTGTGTGCAGAGAAAATTTGCTGTATGATTTCTGAGCTTTATTTTCCCCTGTGTCTCCCATCCAGCCCTGTGGCACTGAGACCTACATGCACTGCTTTGAGATTGCTGTAGTGCATGCAAAACAACTTTCTGCTTTTGCTGTCTAAAAGGAAGGGAAACACTGCTTCTGTGTCCTGTTCACGCATACTGCTGGTCAGAGATGTGTCTTTTTGTTTTTACTGATCTCAGTCCTCTGCTCAGTGAAAGAAAACATTACTGTCTATGCTGTGCCTCACGTGCTGTCCAGGTGTTCTCTCTTCCCCAGTTCTCTGCTGTTGCTCTCACCACCGATTTCCTTTGCCTCTTTGCTGTGTCTCATTCTTCTGTTCACACTCCCATTGCCACTGCTTGGCCTTCCCTTTTTCTCATCCTCAGGTTTCATTAATGCTTCTCCTCTCCTTGTTTCTCTAGTTGTCTCAATGTCCCTTGCCATTTGCTCTAACCTCTTGACTTTGTGCTTGGTGTCCTTCCCTATTACACATTTCCCCCTGTCTCTGCTGCTAGAGTGGGCTATCATCATTTATTCTTTCCCTGTAAATTGTTCTCACTTTCTTCCCTCTCCTACCTTAAATAATCTCATAGTGTCTGTGCTACCTTTAATGAGGCTGAGTCTTCACCTAAGCACTAGTCCTTGTTTGGTCTCCCAGGGCTGAATGAGGATTGAGCTGCCTCTGTCCAGGTAATGTCTGGCTGTGTCCTGTTAAGAGCKGCCTTTGGAAGTGGAGTGTTGATGCAATGAATACCAGCTGACTGATTGGATCTGCATTCTAGTTCCCGTTCTCAGTTTTTGCCTACCTGCTGCAACCCTGTCTCTGGTCTCCAAACCCAGCTTGTGCTGGTGCTCTGTATGTATCTTGATCCTAGTTTGCAGTAAGGCAGTGAGGGATGTTTGGATGTGCTTAGCCCAACCCACTGCTCACAATAGGCCTAATGGTTGATCAGGTAGTTGAGGGCCTTATAAATGATCGTGCTCTCCAATTTTTGTACTTTTCCCAAAGCACACAGGACAGTTAGATAGTGGCCTATCACCACTGAAAACTTTTAAGAGATCCCAGCAGGCCCTTTACCTAGTTCTTGGGCATTACATGACACAAACTAACCTTTCATAGAGCCATAAGTGAGTGGTCAAAGAGGGTAGTTCAGTACATGTTCTTCCACCCACACTTGATATGTTTCTGCTGTATTTCTTCCTTCAGTGTTTTATTTATTTGCTGCTTAAGACCCCAAGAAGTCATAGAATCTCTTGGTGTTGGCCTTGACTCCCAGGCAGAAAATGAAAATGTGCTTTAAGGTCCTTATTCCTCTTGCTACAGTGCTCCTCATTAGCTACCATCCTTGTCAAGAAGGTGGTTGTGCTGTCATTGTATCATGAAAGCTTCTGTATCATGACTGCTTCACCACTGCAGTTTCCTCTCTTGAGCTACTCAGCCTTGTTATGATTCTGGGTTTTCTTGAGTTGCTCATGTTTTGGGTCCCAGGCTCCTACCTCTTGTGCCTGTGTGCGCTGAAGTCTTCCTGGTCTGGAAGGTGCTCAGACCAGTCCTGCTCTAGAGGAATGCTCTAGGGGTGGTGACCTGAAGTGGGTCTTCATGGAAAGAGCATAAGGACAAGCATATAGTGGCTGCTCTCATATTCTCTAGGTGTCTCTGTTTGACAGACTGCCTGACCCAGAAGTTGCATCATTATGTTTGTTTAAGAGCCTTTGGTGAATTTATTCTGCCTGTGACTTGTTGATTTTTAAACCACAGGGTGCTTTTTGTCTTTATGGTGTCTTGTGGATGCACACAAGAACTGTATTTAAATACCTAGAGTATTTTCTTTTGTTTTTTAAGCCTGCTGTGTCTTCCTTTGTGGTCTCCTACTTCAGGTGCTGTAAGACATGACAAATAAAATGGTTCTACTACAGTCCATGTCTCCCCAGGGGCACCCTTTCCCCCACCTCTGTACCCCCCACTTCTGTATCCTTTCTACTTTTACTGTATTCTTGCCAGTATTTCCTTCATGGCCTAGCCTGCTTCAGAGCCCACACATTCTGCCATTTTCTCCTCCTCTGCATTGGCCCCCGATGCTCAGAAGTCTTTTGGCAGGCGAGGAAGGACTGAAAGCAGCAGCACAGCAGCTCTCCCAGCTGCAGCAGCCAAGCGGCGCCAGAGRCAGGCCTGCAAGACAGGTGCCTTTGTCAGAGCAGGCTCTGGCAGCTCCCCCAGGTGACAGTCCCTTGTTCACGTAGGGATGTGTTCGCTTGCATCCACAAAACAAAAGAGAAACTTTTCTGTCGCTGCTATGCTTATCATGGCAAAGCATTGCCTAGTATTTTCTGATGCTTTTTGGATGCCTGGTTTCAGACACGTAAAATTTTAAAACTCTGTAGCTGTCCGTGACTTTAGGAAGAGTTGTAGATACAGAGATCCCCTGAAAAATCTGATGCCGGAKGGGCTGGCTTTTTTTTTGAAACGTTTCCATTTCTCTGCTGCATTTCTGAAGCAGAAGTGACACCTAGTGTTGAGTGGAGAGCGGGTCCGTGTCTGTCACACGTGCTTGGACCGGGACACTAAAGGGTTTGCGAGCACAACTTGCTAATAAAACACGAAAGGAACAAAGTGCTGGATGCGTTTCCTGAACGYGCGGCTTTTGTGAGCTGGAGAGGCAAAATGTGGTGTTGTGAAGCTAGGACCTTGTGAGGGTCTGTCATGGCTTCTCCTCAGTACGGAGCATTTAATTAGTCTGGGTCTTTGTGTTTGTGGAGTCCAGTTTAGCAACTATTCTATGGAAACCCATTTGCCCACTTCTTAAAAAATCCGGAAAACAGCCTAGCTGGCTTTCCGGCATTTTGAACTAACAGTTATTCACAGATAACCTGTTGCCTTTTCCTTTATCCGGGAAGAGGAGACTTGGGAAAGGAAGTAATAGCTAGAAAAGATCTGCACTTTCCTTTCTGGCTTCTGTGTGTTGTCAGGTGGGACTTATAAGGCTTTTGTCGTTCTCTATTTGCCCTGCCTCTCTTTCCAGCACAATTTTTGTGGAKCTCATTGCCAGTGTTGTGACTGAATATGTAGCACTCACCCAACAGGATGCCATCATTTCTCTCTTTTTGCTGAAAAAGTGGTGTTCAGTTCACTTTACTGAACAGTAGAAACTGGAAAGTGCATCAGAGAAAAGAATAAAAGCGGAGTTTGTCTGAGATACATGCTAGGCAAAAAAAAGAGGCCTTCCCCCCCCCACGGGTTTGGTAGTGAATGCATTTATTAGTGTGTGGGCTGTTCACAGCTTCGGGTTCTGTGGTCCAGTTGCATGTTCCTATATTGCATTTTTGGGGGCTGTTTTGCTTGAGAAACACAAGTTTGAGAGCCAAAAGTGGGAAAGAAACTTTATCTTCGTGGTGAAGAATTATTTTACTAGCCCTAACAACTGCTAACTGTGTAAAACCCAAAAAACCCCCCTCTCCAGCCACAAAACCCCCTCCAAAACAAAGGAACCAGCATCCTGCTGCCTTGAGCCCAAAACTACCAGACAAAACCAGCAATCAGTAACTGGGGAGGTGTAGTTCATGTGTGATTTTAATGTTTTTTTAATCCTTTTATTTTAAAGTAAGGAATAAAAACAGATGAGTAATTACTGAAATACAAACTAAGGTATCCATGGTGGTAGAGCAGGATGGGAAAACAACAGGATCTGGTGGGTGAAGGAGTTTGTTGTTAATTTGATTTTTCTACCTTTACCTTTCCCAGCACTGTGGAGTGGGTGCATATGTGACATCCACGGATTTAAGTGAAATTGTTTTATCACCCTGCAATCTAGTAGTAAATAGTCTCTAAACAAAGAAAGAAAGAAACAAGCAAAAAGCCCCCAGGACACCAGTTTTATGAAAAAGATGAAAATATTTTAGTCTTTATTCTTCACTTATTGAAGTGGTTTTTGCATAACTGCACATTTTCAAAGAATCTGCATGTTCATTATTCATCTTGCTCCTCCTATTACTTTTTGTCTGCTGAGGGAAATAGAGGAAGGGGGGGTTATCCTCCTTCTCTTCTATTTTCACTTCTGTCACACACTTTCTTTTTCAGATTTTGAGATACTGCTCTTTCTGCAGGAGGGGGATAAGAGGAATTTTGGGTAACATTATTTCCCATAAATTTCCTCCACCTGGAGTATTGTATCCAGCTCCAGCGTCCTCAGCACATGAAGGACATGGACCTGTTGCAATGAGTCCAGAGGAGAGACATGAAGATGATCAGAGGGCTGGAGCACCTCTCCTATGAGGAAAGGTTGAGAGAGTTGTGGTTGTTCAGCCTGAAGAAGGCTTTGGGGTGACCTTATTGTGGTTTCCAGTACCTGAAGGGGCTAAAAGAGATCGGGAGAGGGACTTTTTGACAAGGGCACATAGTGGTAGGATAAGGTGGAATGACTTCAAACTGCAAGAGGGCAGGTTTAGATTTGATGTTAGGAAGAATTCTTTCCTGTGAGGGTGGTGAGGCACTGGAACAGGTGTTCCAGAGAAGTTGTGAGTTCCCCATCCCTGGAAGAGTTCAAGGCCAGGTTGGATGGGACTTTGAGCAATCTGGTCTATTGAAAGGTGTCCCTGCCCATGCCAGGGGGATTTGAACTGGGTGATCTTTAAGGTCCCTTTCAACCCAAACCACTCGGTGATTTATAAGGGAAAAAAGCAAACAAACCCAACCCACAAAGAAAACTCCATAAATATTTCCGATATCAGCCCCCTAACCCCACCCTGTGGTGTTCTGCTTTGTTCAGTGACTTACTTCCTTGTGCATAAAGCACCATATAGGTGAGATTAACAACATTAAAATCCATTTAGTTTTCAATCCCAGTAACACTAGGACAGATGGTAAGTTAGAACCAGGAACTCATTTCTTTCTGTGAATCTGGGAGTATTTGGACAGAGATCCTTTACCATGTTTTTGTAGCAACACCTCCCATCATATATTGCCTTTTTGTTTTCCTCAAAGCCATGAAAAGCTCCACTGCCAGCTTTGGTGCTGTGCAGGGAGGTGTGTGGATGACTTGGGAGTTCACTGTTGGCTGCATCTCTGTGTAACACAGTAGAGATACACTCAGACTCAGTCTTCGTGACGCCTTCCTGGCTCACACATTTGGCCAAAGGGCTTTTCTGAGTCTGTACGTGCTAAGAAAGATCAGAATGTATAGTTTGTGATTAATTATGTCATTACACGTAAATTTTTTTTTTCAGAAACACAATAATTTAATGAGTAAAACATACTAGCAAGCTAAGAAGAATTAATGTTGTTGAATGGCAGCATTAATCCATCCTATTCTAGGCTGATTTTGTCCCTCTTTCAAGCATTCCTCACACTGATGTGCTCATTCTCCCTCCATTCTCTTACTAGAAAGTGGACACAATGGTTCAGGAGTGGAATGGGGCCTTCCCCTTTCCAGCAGAACTGAACTGTAGGCTGTGGTCATTGCAACACACAAAAACATGCCCTAAAGGTGTGACTTGCCTGTACAGAGAAGTGTACTTCACGTCTAGCTGTTGCTATAAAGTGAGGACCTGTTTATCTGCAAAACCCCAAAATGCAAATTTCAGTTGCTCTGCTTCCAGCCTCTTCAGAGCAGCAAAACAATGAACCATGTGGAAAATACCCCAAAACCTCAAGTATTTTTATGCTGGCTTAGTTTTGTGATCTGTTGCACCAGATCTGGCTCAGCCAAGCACCAATGAGAGAGATACAGCATGAGGATTTGGCTGGACCTGGTGTACAGGCTGCTTGTTTTGCAGGGATGAACTGTCTCACTTCCCAGCTCCCCATCTTCTCCAGTTACTTCCTACCTGACAGAGCAGGGGTGGCTCAAGCATCCCACAGTGAACTAATGAAGATCCTATTGTTTCCTCTTGCTGCACACAGCTTTCTGGCATGCTAGCCAATGAACCTGTCTGAAAATATATTACAGAGTGAACCTGCAATGAGAAAAAAAGAAAAAATATTGCCACTGCAGGTCTGCCAGAGCCTCCTCACTTTAGCTGCTTTACCAGCTCTACATCCTTGTGGCTGTTTAGAGGGCTACATAGGTGAGAAGGGGGAAGATAATTTAATAAAATCCTACTTAAATGCCACTTCTATCAAGAGGACATCTCCCAGCAAAGCCATTTAGAATATTAACATTGTTTATAACAGTTGCTTCACAGGTAAACAAAATGTAAACTGCAACAGGCAGAAAAATTCTACAGCCTGCGCATCACAAAGTACTTTGATCCATTTTCATTACTGTGGTTCATCCGGCTTCTGGAGGATAATGACCACCAAGAACCAAAGTTCTAAGGTTTTATCAAGGCGCTTATGCTTCAACAGACCTTTGAACCACAGCAATGACATGTCTGGTTGCAGAAAGAGCAAAATTAAAATAAAATAGTTAATGATTTTTGTTCACTGATTTACCTCTTCTCAGTTCTGTGGACTGGGGTGTTTCACAAGACTTCCGAGCAGGCTATAAAGGGAGGCAGGTGAGACGCCCTTCACAAACAGCAGCCCCACACTGGAGGAATTGCCCTCAGCTCTCCCCATCCCTGCAGCTGACAGCAAGGTGAGAGGCACACTTTGTAYAGCAGAAATGGAAGGGTTTCTCRGGCAGCTGCTGTGCAATGCAGGGGAAGAGAAGAGGCTTTAKTGTTGGGATGAGAGTTGCAGCTCGTACGTGAGGGTCTGGGGTCTGCATGTGCAGAGACTTCACCCATCTTTCAGGGGGTGAGGAGATGGCTGCTGCAGGACARACAAACCTTGGCAAGGGAGAGGGTAGAGGGGGCCAGTGATACACAATTCTCAGAGGAGAAAGTGACAATGTTTTACAAATTTTTCTTGGTCATGGGATCTTTATACTGTATCAGCAAAATTAAATGGGTCATTATTAATACTTTTTCTACTGGTAGAAAGTCATTACAGTAGTGCTTAATCAGTCAGTGCATCTAAGCTTCCATAAATGCTTTTACAACTGTGAAAAAATATGTGTTTTTAATCACATAGTGGTTTTGGTTTTTTTTTAAAGTGAGGTTTAAGGGATTGGGGGTTTTTAATTATGATGCATGTCTTGCAGTATTAGTCTGGCTTTTAGTCTTACTGAGCATATCTGTCTTCTCCCATCCCTTCTCAGAATCAGCCAGAGGAATGGATTTTTTTGTCTCATATATATTTGCCCTGAAATCTAAATCTTTGCCTCGATAACTGTTACATGACTTAAAGAGGGAGCTGTTAACACAACCAACTGCTCATTACTGTTCCTGCAGCTGTTACTAATAAGCACTGTGGCATTTTAACTGAACTCAGAAGATTGTGTAGAATTAGATATATGTGTTTGTAATAGTGCTAGAAAAAGACATTTACAACCTGAATTTTGTCTGATTCAAAGAGCTGATGCTTAGAACTTGATTGCTTCTCWGTTTATGTCAAGAACAGAAATCTCTTGATCTCAGTAAAATTTCATATAAAAAGAGAAAGAAGGTTTTTCAGTGAATTTAAAGTTCATTTCTGCTCTTAAAAAAAGCTTTTTTTTCCTATTTGAAATAAAATATGCACTTTCTTTTAGAAATTAATTACATGTGTCACTACTTTTGTATTGCATTCTATGATGATCATGAAACCTAGTCCAAACAATGAGTGCCAATTTCTAATATAATTCTCAATTGCAGCACCAATTATCAACTGAAAGATTTATCACTAGTTCTATGTTTTATTTCATTATTATTTAGGGTATACCAATAAGATGTTAAACAAAATGCTCAGGTGTCCCTCACACATATACATAAGCCAATATACACAAGTAAATAAAACTGGATTGTTGTGGTGTACATATCTCATTTTACTTTTTTACTCCAAATTCAAATGTCTGTGTCATGTCCTCACTCTTTCACAGCTGCTGCTATGTTTATCCTCTGCTAAAAATGTTTTATGTTTCCTTTTTACCTTTTGTCCTCTCTGGTCTCCAGCATTTTGCACCTGGTGTGTAAAGGCTTCTTACAAGCATTGCTTGTTTTCTGTTTCCATTTTCTGTAGGCTGTCATCCAACTCCTACAGCAGAAAATCCAAAATCCAGAAGCCCTATTGAGATGGGAAAAATCATAATTTATGAGCATGCCAACTTCCAGGGTTTGTCCAAAGAATTCCACACTAACATTGCCAATCTAAAGGATGYGGATTGGAATGATATTGTCTCCTCAGTGARAGTAATYGGCCRKCCTTGGGTGGCTTMTGAGCATGTTGACTATAAAGGCCAGTTACTGGTACTTGAGGAGGGAGATCATGACTTTGTTGGTAAAAAGATGAATGATAAGATCAGTTCTCTGCAGGTGATCACTGAAGATCTGCACAATCCCCAGATCACTCTCTATGAACATGCTGATTATCAAGGCAAGAGCAGAATAATAAGAGAAGCAACCAATCTGGCTGCGGGACATGACAATGACAGCATATCTTCACACAAAGTCCAGAGAGGTGYCTGGCTGCTGTGTGAGCACAGCGATGGAAGTGGATTTCAATACATTGCACGAGAACACGAACATCTTCCAAACTACAAGGCAATCAAGTTCAATGACAAGCTTTCCTTCCTGCGTCCCCTTCGCCCTGGCTGTCACTGTTAGAATGCAAATCCCACAACGCTGGGAAAAGATGCAGCCCCAGCAAGAAATTCGAGGCCTTGATCTCTGCCTCTGCTTGTGTTGCCTTTTCTCCCAGTGTCACAGGACCACCGAACATGAGAGCTCTCTGCCRTGCTGCACTGCAGATCTGTGCATCCCTGTCGTGCCCTGCACTCTTCTCCCACCCCACAAGTGGCCTCTGCCTCTGCCTGTAATCCATTTTGTGTTGCTTGCAATAAAGAATCTTTTGCAATAAGCTGTGGGTCTGTTTTATGCATCTTTATTATAGATAAATATTGCTCATTCATGATGAGATGTCTCTGTGTATCCAGAGAACGGTCCATGCAGTCACTTGCAAATATTTTTCATGGATCTCTCCTGTAGCATTGCATCTCCTTCCAGTTTCACTGGTCAGTAACATTGCAACCAGACTAAAGATCTTGGTGAGCATGTTGATTATTGCCGTGATGCTGGCTCAACTCTCATCTGTATCCTGTATTTAATTATCCCATGATTAATTGTATCTCAAGGCATTAATCATAGAATCCTACAGAGTCTGGGGTTGGGAGGGACTTTAAAGATCATCAAGTTCYGACCCCCCTGCCACGGACAGTGACACCTTCCACTAGACCAGGTTGCTCAAAGTCCCATCCAGCCCAGCCTTGAACACTTCCAGGGATGGGGAATCCACAATCTCTCTGGGCAAGCTGTTTCAGTGCCTCATCACCCTCACAGTAAAGAACTTCTTCCTAACACCTAATCTGAATCTCTCCTCTTTTAATTTAAAGCCATTCCATCTTTGTCCTATTACTAGCTGACCACATAAAAAGTTGCTCCCGCTCTTTCTTGTAAGCCCCCTTCAAGAACTGGAAGGCCACAATGAAATGTCCCTGGAGCCTTCTCTTCTCCAGGCTGAACAACACCAACTTTCTCAGGCTGTCTTCATAGGAGAGGTGCTCCCAACCTCTGACCATCTCCCAGTCTGTGCTCAAGTCTGGGATTGCCCTGACCCAGGTGCAGCACCTTGCACTTTTATGAACTTCATCAGTTAACTGTGGGACCACTTCTCAAGTTTGTCCAGGTCCCTCTGGATGGCATCCCATCCTTCTGTTGTGTCAACTGCATCCCTTGGCTTTGTGTCATCTGCAAACTTGCTGAGGGTGCAGTCGATCCCACTGTCTGTGTCATCAATAAAGATATTAAAAAGCATTGATCCCAAGACAGAGCCCTGATAGACACCAGTTATCACTGGCCTCCACCTGGATACAGAGCCATTGACCACAGCCCTCTGTCTGTGTGGCTATTCCCCAGGTAGTCCACCCTTCAAACCCATGCATCTCCAGTTTGGACCTAAGGATGCCACGTGGGACCAAGTCAAAGGTCCTAAGGAAGTTGAGGTATGTGACATTCGTTGGTCTCCCCTTGCTGACAGTTGCAGTCCCTCCGTCATAGACGGCCACCAGATTGATCAGGCATTCTCAGCCCTTGGTAAAATTATGCTGGATTGTCTTGGATCGTCTTCTTGTGTTGCATGTGCCTTAACATTGCTTCCATGGGGATCTACTCCATGATCTCCACAGGCACAGAGGTGAGGTTCACTGGTCTGTAGTTCCCCAGATCTTCCCATCTCCCCTTTTTAAATATAGGACTGATGTTTCCCTTTTTCCATTCACCAAGGATTTCACCTGAACTCCATGACTTTTCAAATATGATGGAGGGTGGCTTGGCAACAACATCAGTTATTTCCCTCAGGACCCTGGGATGCACGTCATCCAGTCCCACGGACTTGTGGCTATTCAGCTTCATCAAGTGGTCTCAAACCTGCTGTTCACCTACAGTGGGAGGGACTTCGCTCCCCTGATCGCCACCTGCCGCTTCAGGGACTCCAGAGACATGGGAAACCTGACTGCCAGTGAAGACTGAGGCGAGGAACTTGTGGATTACCTCAGCCTTCTCCATATCCATTGCTACCAGTTCTTCCTCCTAGTTTATTGGCAGGGGATGGGGGTTACACTCTACTTGGCCTTTCTTTTCTGCCTGATGCTCTTACAGAAGCCCTTACGTGTGAGTCGACACTGGCAGGCAGCTGGGACAGCTACAAACTCATGGCTAGAACACACTGAGTAAATGTATTTCCACTTCCATTGGCTTATGAGCACCCAAGCTATACAGGCCAGTGCTTGAGGAGAGAGAACACGGCTTTGTTGGTGAAAAGATGGATAGGATCAGTTCTCTGCAGCTGATTGTGCTGAAAATTGGCACAATTCCCTCATGAAGCCCGGAACACGCTGTGCTATCCACTGCTGGGCTTTGTCCCCATTTTGAAACAAACACTGCAGGCTGTKCTGATATATCAGCCACTTGTGCCCTCTGCTCAGCTCAGGTGGGCAGATGCAATGGGGATAGCTCAGACTCCATGTATTTTGGAACACTTCTTACTGCTTTGCAGCCAGTTTCAGGTTTCCTTGCTCTGTTCACCAAAGATCTTCTTTTAGTGGGATTCCAAATTAAATTCCAAGAGCATCCAGCATTCTCCTTACTCTATAACACGTGTTTAATAGTGGCAAGTCAGCAGCAAATGTCACCTTCTGCCCAAAAGAATTTGTTGAAGAAATGATTTTGGAAGTCCTATTGAAGTGCCTCAGTCATGTCAGGAGATCCCTTTCAGGATCTCAGCATGATAATGATGTTACATAGGCACTGTTAAGAGGAAAGAGGTTATTTCAGATGTCTCTAATCTTTCCTAGGAAATACACTTAATGACATTTCCTTTGTGAAAACCACCATCACTTAGAGAGGAAAGAAGGTATTCTCTTATTTTCTTAGCATATATAACTGAGAAGTTCCTCACAGCCAGGAGGTCTCTGAATCAAGTATCTCYGAGTTTTCTCTCTGTTTCTCTCGGGCAAAGAAAAGATTACATTACCTCCCAGAGCTGCTGTCACTCTGATTTTATTCAGTTGACATTCCTGTCGGGTTCTGGCTCTTCTGGTCACCAGTGAGGGGATTTTCCTCACTTTGGGGTTGTGAGGAGGTGGTCTAGTTGCTCTTGGGGTGCAGTGCACCACAGACTAGTTGGCAATTTCTACACTGCTGAGATAGAAGTACCCTTGGATTCATGTTCTCTGGCCATCCTCACCCCTCACCCTCATGGCAGGCTTTAAGAGGCCCCTCAGAARGATACAGCACCAACCATGCCATTCCCTACTGTACTTCTCACATGATGTTTATCCCTGTAAAAGCACACTCTGCAACTCTTGCTCAGGAAAGACCAGAGCATTGGCACCTCAGTCTGCCTGTCAACCCAGGGATAAACAGTATCTAGAGGTCTCAAACCCTGCTAAACTACATACAGTATAAAAAAGGGTAAAAAGACTGCTTGCAAAATCAACATTTGGCAAAAAACCTTAACAGAGGGGATTATTAATCCTCAGTGCAAATGGACATTTGAATGGAATGCTGCATAAGGAAGGCTTGTAACTAGTGATATTGCAAAAGGAGATGTCTAGAGGAGAAAGCTCAGACACTATGGCTGTGACAGAGAGGTGATACATACACAGACAACTTTTCCCGGCTTCTTCAGAAACGTTCACAGAACAGGTTCGGGTGTGTTTGGGTAAACACGGAATATAAAACTTGGGCTTAAAGTCAGACTCATATGCCCAGAAAAGGGTGATGTTACACATWAACCACTTCTTTATAACAATGCCTTTGTTTCCGTGTTTCAGGGCTCTGATGCAGCTCCTTCGGATCAGCTTTGTGAATGAGCCTCTCTGACTCTTCTCCTGTAGCGGCAGCTCCATCACCCAAGCTCCCACCATCAGAGGAGTGGAGGGAAACAAGCAGACAGGATATTCTGCTGCACATGCCCTAATCTACATTTTTCTGGCTGGATGATTTAACATTCACTTGGGGAAACTCAAGCTGCTTTTCAAGTACAGGATTCTCAAACTTGCTGTTTGCAAGCTTGCAAGTTTTCACTGTGGCTTTCTGCCCTGCTCATTTCATCTGGTACTGGAATTCCCACAGTATGAATTTACAGCATCTTTTAATGTATCAAACACTGAAAAGCCATTGTGGGAAGCAGAGCTGAAGCAACTTCATTTTTTTCCCATATGCATCTTCAAACACATCTTCTATTTATGCAGCAGCACAGCTGCCCCACATTCAATTCAGTTGCTGATGCTTCCTTTAATTTCTTCTTGGTTTTCTTTGTCAAAATATTCCTCCCCCTTATGTTGCTTTGTTTTCTTGGCAGTGCCTTATYGACTCTGGATTAATCAGAGCAATACTATGGCAAAGCTTAAATGARATTCTACATCCTTGTAAATCAAATGTCAAAAAATGCAAAGCATGTTGCTGACAAAAGGAGTAATGAGAGACTTTCCTTCAGAGATCCATACACATGCATCATCAGGAAAATAATTGTGACACAGTGAAATGTGTGCAGCTGGTTGTTCCTGTAAGTATTTCCCCTCCCTGGAACAAACTTGTTTTTGTCATTTGTACAGTCCCAAAGCCCAATCCACTGAGAATCCCCCTATCAAATCCATCTGTTTCCAATTCAGAGAGAAGGATGTTGTGGGGGACCATGTCAAAGGCCTTGCAGAAGTTCAGGTAAATGACATGTGTAACCCTTCCCTTGTCCACTAATGTAGTCACTCCATCATAGAAGGTTGCTCAGACAGGACTTTCCTTTGCTGAAGCTGTGCTGGCTGTCTCAAATCACTTCCCTGTCCTTAATGTGCCTACAAATACAAAGAGATAACAAGCAGGAAGTAGTTTAAGGTATTTAATAGTTAACATACCTCCTCCTTGCTGAATCACCCTGCCTACCCTTACTGGTTAAGTGAGTACGTGAGCACTCTGATAAAAGATAAGAAATCTTTATAGATCTCTTCTCCCTTGAGGAAATACCATGTCTTGAAGCAGCAGTGCTCTGCTACTGGCACACTAATGCCTGTGCTGTCATGCACACAGTGAGTACGTGAGAAACCTTATCAGGATCAATGCAAACCACGAGCAAATKGCCACCCCCCCAAGGGCCCATACTGGGACCAATGCTATTAAATACCTTCCTTGATGTCATAGACATGGGGTCAGGTGCACCCTCAGCACGTCTGCAGATGACACCAATCTGAGTGRTGCATTGTCACGCTGGAGGGAAGAGACTGTTCAGAAGGATCTTGAGAGGCTTGAGAAGTGGCTCAATGTGAACCCCATAAATTTCAGCARGGCCAAGTGCAAGGCCCTGCGGCTGGGTGTCAGGGCAATCACCAGCAGCAGTATAGGCTGGGGAATGAATGGGCTGAGAGCAACTCTGTGGAGAAGGAATTGAAGACACTGGTGGATGAAAAACTGGACATGACCAGACAATGTGAACTTTCCACTTAGAAATCCAACCGTATACCGTATCCTGGGCTGCATAAAGTGTAGCCAGCACTGAGGTGACTTCTTCCCTTCTAATCTGCTGTGGTGAGACTCCACCTGGAGTACTGCATGCAGCTGTGGGGTTTCCCGAACAAGAGGGACACAGACCTGTTGCAGCAGGCCTAGAGGTGGGCCATGAAAATGGTCAGAGGGCTGGAGAACCTCCTACAAAGAAGGGCTGAGATAGTTGGAGTTGTTCAGCCTAGAGAAGAYGATGCTTCTGGGAGACCTTATTGGGACATTTCAAAACATAAAGGGAGCTTATAAGAAAAGCATAGAGAGACCTTTTTCTGTGGTCTTTTAAGCTGAGAGAGCACAGGTTTAGGTTAGATATTAGGAAGAAATTCTTCACCGTGAGGGTGGTGAGGCACTGAAACAGGTTGTCTAAAGAAGTTGCAGATGCCCCTTCCTTGGATCTCCCCCCACAGTCGGTTTGTAGGCAACACCAAGCTGGGTGTGAGTGTTGATGTACTGGAGGGTAGGAAGGCTCTACAGAGGGATCAGTGGGCTGAGGCCAATTGTATGAAGTTCAACAAGGCCAAGGGCCAAGTCCTGCCTTGCAATCACAAGAACCCCATGGAATGGTAGACAGCAGCTGAGCACAAGCCAGCAGTGCCCAGGTGGCCAAGCAGGCCAATGGCACCTGGCCTGTATCAGCAATAGTGTGTCCAGCAGGACCAGGGCAGGGATTGTCTCCCGGTACTCAGCACTGGTGAGGTCACACCTCGAATCCAGTGTCCAGTTCTGGGTCCCTCATTTCAAGAAAGACATTGAGGTGCTAGAGTGAGTCCAGAGAAGGGTAATGGAACTKGGGAAGGGCGTGGAGCAGGTCTGATGAGGAGCAGCTGAGGGAGCTGGGGAGGTTACAATCAATGTGTTCCAATTGCTGTGGTTCAGCCGGTTTCTGAAGAATAAGGAAAAATGTGAAGYCARGTTCTAAGGTTTATCAAGTCACTCACACTTCAATGGACTTTTGAACCAGAGCAATGAGATGTCTGGTTGTAGGAATATTGAAACTAAAATGGCATAGTTAATGAGTTTTAATCCCTGASCATGACACCGATCACTCCYCAGTTCCATGGAACTGGGGTGTTTCACAAGACTTCTGTGCAAGTATAAATGGAGGCAGGTGAGACGCCCTTCACAAACAGCAGCCCCACACTGGAGGAATTGCCC